>CM018034.1:2776000-3425000 GCA_008638375.1 Nyssa sinensis
TGAACCAGACATAACCCATGAGATACCAAAGAGAGCAAAGATAAAATTCCAACAGCTCCAAGAAACGGGGCAGTGAATGAGAAGGTGATCCACCGTCTCTTCTTCCTTCTGACAGAGATAGCACCTACTAGCCAAAAGGAAACCTCGCTTCTTCAAGTTTTTCGCTGTTAAGATGGCCTTCCAAGAGGCTTCCCAAGCAAAGAAAGAGGCCTTAGGGGGGGCTTTAGAGTGCCAGATGAGTTTCCAAGAGAAAAGAGTGTTGTCCAAAGCGACCAAGCTCAAGTAAAAGGATTTGACTGAAAAAGAAAGCTTGTTTGGCCTCCACACCCTCTTATCCTCCCTCCCTTCCGTTGCTTGAAAATGGCATATGTGACCAAAGAAAGAGCCCACCGCATCTAACTCCCAATCGAAAAAATTTCTCCTAAAACGAGGAGTCCAGACAAGTTTGTTCCCAACACATTCCAAGTACTCATGGACCCAAGCCTCCTTGTTGCTAGCCAAACTGAATAAAGCAGGAAATTTCATCCTAAGCGGCATGTCCCCGGTCCATATGTCATCCCAAAATTTAACACGGCCACCATTTCCGATAACAAAAAAACACTGTTCATTGAAACCCCTCCACCCTTTTCTGATGGAACCCTACAAACCGCAACCGTGAGGCCCCTCCACACTACCTGAGCACCAACCTCCATAATCAAGCCCGTACTTAGCAACGATGATCTCTCTCCACAGCTCTCCATTGCTCTCTCCGAACCTCCATAACCATTTTCCTAAGAGAGCTGTGTTGAAAAGATCCAAGTCTTTCACCCCTAGACCGCCGAGAGACACCGGCTTTTTGACTTTGTTCCAAGCCACTAAATGAATCTTCCTACTCTCCCCTTCTTGTCCCCATAAGAAGTCCCTTTGAGTCTTCTCTAGCTTTCGGCTGATTGACTTTGGCATGGTGAAAAGAGACATGAAGTAGGTGGGGAGGTTAGCCAAAGTGCTTTTAATAAGGGTAAGCCTGCCGCCCTTGGAGAGGAACTGACCCTTCCAACCTGACAACTTGCTAAAGAACCTTTCAATCACAGGATCCCAAACCCCAATGGAACGCGAAGGAGCACCCAAAGGCAGACCCAGATAAACCAAGGGGAAGCATCCCACTCTGCAGCCTATCGTGCTGGCTAACATGTCCATCTCTTGAATCTGACCAACCGGAGTAATACTGCTTTTGGAGAGGTTGATCCGCAACCCTGAAACAGATTCAAAGCACCCAAGAATGCATCGCACAAAACGAAGCTGGCACAGTGAAGGATCACAAAAAATAATGGTGTCGTCCGCAAACAGAAGGTGGGAAATGGCGACCTCCCCTCTCCTTCTGTCCTCAATCCGGAAAGCCTTTGATAAGGCCAACCTCCTCCGCACGGAACAAAAAACGGCTCAAAGCTTCCATAGCAATCACAAAGAGGAAAGGAGATAAAGGGTCCTCCTGCCTCAACCCTCTAGAAGAACGAAAGAAACCTGCTGGGGAGCCGTTGACGAGAACCGAAAAAGAGACGGTAGATATATACGACTGGATCCACTGTCTCCACTTGCACCCAAAACCCATCTTGGTCAGCATAGCCATCAAAAAGTTCCAATTAACATGATCGAAAGCCTTCTCAATGTCCAGCTCGCAAACGAGCCTTTTCCTTTTCTGTTTTCTTCTAGCGTCAATACATTCATTGGCAATGAGAGCCGCATCCAGGATTTGTCCTACCCTCCACAAAGGCACTTTGACTGGAGAGAGATGATGGTACCCATAACCTTCTTCAATCTTAAGGAAAGAACTTTTGCAATGAGTTTGTAAATGTTGCTGACAAGACTTATGGGGCGGAAGTCCTTAATGCAGCCTGGCACCATCCTTTTTAGGGATGAGGGCAATGAAAGAGGCATTGAGGCTACGCTCAAAGCCCCCCTCCCTATGGAATGCCCCAAAAACAGCCAATATATCCGCTTTCAAGACGTCCCAACATCTTTGAAAAAAAAGCCATAGTGAATCCATCTGGCCCCGGGGCTTTATCCCCATTGCAAGCATCTAAGGCTTCCACTACCTCCTTTTCCGAGAAAGGGGACTCCAAATGAGAGATTTCATCACCATTCAACCTACTCAAACAAATATCATCCACACTCGGTCTCCAGCAATGCGGCTTAGAGTAAAGGTTGGAAAAGAAATCAACAATTCCCCTTCTAATGGACTCCTCCTCAGTGAGAGGATGATCATCAATGACAATAAAGGATATCTTGTTCTTCCTGTAATGAGAGGAAGCTGTTCTGTGGAAGAATTTTGTGTTGCAATCACCCTCTCTAAGCCAAAGGGCCCTAGATTTTTGCCTCCAAGAGATTTCCTCTATCTTGAGAATTTGCCCGATCTGGCCTTTTAATCCTTCTCTTTCACTTTTTTGATCAATAGAGAGGGAGCTCATCTGATTCTCCCTGTCTAGCTCCATTAAGTTGTTCAACAAAGTTTGCTTTTTGACTTGAATAGAACCAAAGACCTCACGGCTCCACCTTTTCAGATCTTCTTTAAGCAGCTTTAGTTTTCTAGCAAGACAATAACTTGGGGAACCGGACACGTCGTAAGATGCCCACCAATTGCTCACCATGTCCACAAAGCCTTCTGATTCCAACCACATATTTTCAAAACGAAAGGAGCTTTTTCCTACACTAAAACCTCCACAGTGAAGCATAATGGGATGGTGGTCGGAGCAAGGCCTTGGAAGGCACTTTTGGGAAATGCCGGGGAAGGCGTCCTCCCAATTATTTGAAACCAGAAACCTGTCCAAATGAGACATAGCCGTCTGAGAACCTCCTCTGGACCAAGTAAACCTTCCTCCCTCCAAAGGTAAATCCACCAAACTTTGAGAATTGATGAAATCGTTGAAAGCCCCTCATTGTAGCAGTCAGCCTTCCTCCCCCTAACCTCTCTTCTGGAAACCGCACTGCGTTGAAATCCCCCCCAAGACACCAGGGAACCTGCCAAGAGGACAGCATCACTTGCAGCTCATTCCAGAAAAGGCCTCTGTCACTCTCTATCACAGGCCCATAGACACCGCAGAAACCCCACTCGAAGGAGTTGGAGATCAAACAAAACTTACAGACAACAGAAAAATCACCCACTCTATGCTCAATGACATTAACCAGGCGGGAATCCCATGCCACCAAGATGCCTCCAGCTGTGCCACGGGCATTCAAAGCAATCCATTTAATCCAACGAGAGCTCCAAATGGAGCGGACCACACTCCTTGAAATGAGTTCCAACTTGGATTCCTGAAGACATATAACTGAAGGCTTCCATTATTGAATTAAACCTCTGATAACTGAGCGTTTATCTGGGTCGTTCAAACTCCTCACATTCCATGATAAGATTTTTAATTGCATAAAACCAAACAGTTAGGCCATCTCCTTGACTTCCCCAATAGCTACCATCTCTCTACTGCCCCTCATAATTGACTGTGCAGGACAGCTCTTTCATAACCCTTCTCAGGCGTTTGGCTGATTTGTCTTCCTTGTTTTTCTCAGAGCCATTACTGCAACCTGGTCTTGGCATAGAGTTACTCATGATGATTTCTCTAAATAAGTCCATCAATCGTTCCTCAAAACTTGCACATGTGACTCCCAGAAGTTTACTTACTTTTCCCATTTTTCCGGAGCACCCAACTGTCCGATTGAGTCTGACATAACGTGATAACTTTTTTTGGGGCTAGGAGCCCATGAAACAAGTAGTTTAGAAGGGTTCTGGGAAATTGCGCCTCTTTGTCTTTTTTGGTGTTTATGGCATGAAAGAGATAGTAGAATTTTTGTAGGGGAATCAATACTTGCTTATAGGTTAAAAGATAGTTTTTTGAAAGTTTTATCTAGTGAATCTTATCCGAATTGTATTGATTCCTTTGTAAAGTTTTTTTGGGGGTTTAAGGCTTTAAGTGTAAGCTTTTCCCCTTTTTTGTAAATGGGTTTGTCGGTTCGTCCTCCTTTGGCAATTTTTAATATATTTCAAGTTACTTATCAATATAAATATATATATATATATATATTTTAATGATGTCATCAACATTACTATATAATTGGCCCCTTGTGAATTGAGATTTAGACTTTTACTTTTGCTCAGTGGTTCTTAAAGATAACTGAATCACACACCCTTCTTTTAGGATAGATTCCAGGCTATATTTATTCTTTTACCTGTTGTAGTGGGTAGGAGCACAGTTAAACAATTATACTGGATAGCTACATTTAGGTGGTAGCCTACGGGGGTTTGTTTAATCATCGATTATTTGCAGGAAAGCAAACCATGCCCTAACAGCACACTTCTGCTGCTGCGCACATACAGTGCACAACTGCGCTCATTGCTTGCTTTTTAGACATTCTCTAGATGCATTTAGGGAAAGTACCCAGGATCATGTGGAATGTCTCAAACATTAAATGGCAGTGAACGCAGGGAAGCCTCTCAGTTTGACACGACTCAATTAAACAAGAGCAATATTTGGAACTGTATATCAGTTCAAGAGGAGAAATATTATTAAAATTTGGCACTATATTGAAAAAAAAAATGTAGACTTTGCATCCAAAATGTTAGTGAAATCTCATATGGAATTAAGAGAAAAAGGTGATGTGGTTTGAAAATGGATGTGTTCTATGGTTTTTCTAGTATTGCTTTTTAGATGGGCTGACAATTATGACTAGTTGATTTGGTTTTCTTTATTCTCTATTGTTTGATTCATATGGGTACTCAAAAGATCAGTACTTTTATCTGATATAAGACATCCATCATATGGATTGCTTCCTGGTGAAAACTTTAATTCATGTACACATCCTACGTTGATTTTTTATTATTATTTTAAATTAAGAGCTTTAGAGGATTTGACTAAGTTCTGTTCTCATAACTGCGACCTTATATCTATGCCACAAAATCAATATGTTTATTTATTTATTAATGGGTAAGTGGCCTTTTGGGGTGAGAGTTGAACTTGGGACCTTGTAGATATTATCCAAACCTCTTCCCAACTCATCCAACCCAAGGGTTACAAAATAATATGTTTCTTTATTTAAATGGTTTTAACTTTTATGAATCCATTTTTTTTTCTGGACGGCCACTGTATCAGTCGTATCCTTACCCAAGATTAGTGCTTTTGTTATGGTCCTTGTTACACAGGATCATCGCACATCTAATCATAAGGTTTGCCACTACAAGGCATTTTTTTGTTGATAAGAACTCTTTTTCCCCATGCATAGATAATTAATTTGTCGTATTTAGGAATGAATCTTAGTTTGGGATGATGAAACATGATTCATGGAGCCAACATTTATGAAATATGTGAAAGTGTAACTTATTATGAACATATTTTATTTATTTTTCTTTTTCTGAAAAGGTGGGACTAAAAGAATAACTAAAAATCAAACTAATTCAACAAATAAGGGAAATTGAAGCCAACATAATTGTGGAGGATGGTACTTATAAAAAAAAAAAAAAAACTTAATTGTGGAGGTCCTGGAGGATGGTGCTAGATTCATTGAAACCCTCGTTAATCTGCGGTATTAGCTCAAAAGATTGTTTTTTTCCTTTAAAAATTGATTTTTGAACCAAAAATAAAAATAGAAGAGGAATCCTTGAAGAAGTCTTCAGAACTCCTATTGTAATAGCAATAACCAAAACAATAAGTTTGGAAGTTCATTTTTTTTTTTTTTTAAGGATATTGTAGGAAGCTGATAAATGGAGTGTTTATTATTATTTTTTGGTGTTTGTCCGTTAAGTATCAGTTATCAGCATCACAACATATCGTCTTTTTTTATCAGTAGCATCACAACATATCATTTCTGTTTACAACTTACCTATACTCTAATGACTCAGTAATCTTATTTGTACCTGAGACGTACAGGCTTGTGTTTCTGTGAATCGCATTCGTTCTATCATAGAACAAGTCTGGCTTGGTATTTGGCAAACCAATGTTTATTTCCCAGAGTAACCTTCTGTCCCATGATAATATCCCTATTCCTCGCACTTAGGAAAGTTTTTTGTGCAAAACCTAAAATTATCCAGACTTTGGGTTATCAAGCTTCTCAATAATATTTCCACTATTAGAAATTTCCTAATGCTAAGTGTGCCAATTTAGCAAAAGTTGTGAATGTTTACAACACAGTTTTGCATTGGAATTGAAGTTTCTTTTTGAAAGACTAGAAAGATAGATTAGATGGCATTCCTATCAGTTTAACGGTCACTTTCTCCCCACCTGCCCTCTTAGAATTATAACTGAACATTCTTATTGCATTAGTTTATTTATTTATTTATTGATAGGTGCAAGTATTAATTTACAAAGAGACTTTCTGCATGGAGGATTTCTTTTTTTTTTTGGGGGAGGGGGGAAGGAGTATCCACTTGATTGGGTGGGATACAGTCAAAGCTCCTAAGAAGGATGAGGGGTTGAGCATCCAGTCGCTGAAATCTTTCAATTTGGCTTTGCTTGGGAAATAGTTGTGGTGGAAGAGGAAGATCAATGGTGGAAGGTGATTGCTTCTAAGTATGGTTGTGAAACATATGGGTGTTTTCTAGAGATGTAGTGGTGCCTTATGGCTATGGGTGTGGTCTTTGGAGATCCATTAGCAAGGGTTGGAGGGAGTTTTGCAGGTTCATTCGCTTTGATGTGGGAAGGGACTCTAGAGTTAGGTTTTGGGAGGATGTTTGGTGTGAGGAGGTCCCATTGAAGGAGCAATTCCCTGCAGCTTTATAGGCTTTGCCTCTAATAGGAATGTCATGGTGAATGAGTTTGCTTCGCGGTCCGGTGACAACTGGGTGTGGTCTCCTTGTTTTAGGAGAAATTTGCAAGACTGGGAAATGGGAGATGTGGTGAGCTTGTTGGGCATTCTCAACAGTGTGAGCTGTAGTGGAGATGGGGGGAGGGCTTCTTGTTTTTTGACTCTAAGTAAATCAAGGACTTTCTTTGTTAAGTCCTTTTATGGCGCCCTTGTGAGGAAGGAAGTAAGGACTTTACTTGGAAGATGATTTGGTCCTCCAAGGTTCCCATGAAGGTTGCTTTTTTTTTTTCTTTCGCTTGGGCTGCAACGTGAGAAGCGATTTTGACTATGGATAACATGAAAAAGAGGGGATTTTGATTGGCTAGTAGGCGCGGATTGTGCAAAGAAGAGGTGGAATCGGTGAATTGTCTTCTTCTCCTTTGCAAGGTGTTGGGATGCATAGAACCTCATATTTTCTCTCGTTGGTTTTATGTGGGTTATGCCTTGTACAATCAAAGGTCTCCTTTTTAGTTGGGTAGGGTGTAGAGTTCAGAAGGACTCGGGGAAGGCTTGGTGTATGGCTTCCTTGTGTCTTTTATGGTGCCTTTAGTGGGAGAGAAACTTAAGGATTTTTTTAGGGAAAAGAAACGTCCTTGGTAGATTTAAGGATAAATTTTTTTAGGGTGATTCACTTTTGATTAAAGGAAGCTTACCCATTCTATGTAAATGATTTTGTTAACTTTTTCTTATTGGTCCTTTTTAGTAAATGGGTTCGTCGTCTCCATCCGGTGCCTCATATATAATTCTCATTACTTGTCAAAAAATAAAATAAAAATTGCTGTGAATTTTCTGTCCAGACTAAGAAAACAGCTTTCCATGTTGTCACTGCATATGTTTAGAGTAACAGATAATTGGAGAGACTTAATGGATGCACAATTTCTTCATACAAAAAATGCTGGACCGTCAATGGGAAGAAACATGTACTTGCATTTAAAACATTTTAGCTGCACGAACCACAGTTTCTGACCAGTGCCTTTGTTGGCTTGTTATAGGTGTGGATATTAGTATGAACACGCATCTGAAGACAGTAAAACTTACACTGAAGGGAAAAAATCCTGTGACTCTGGATCATCTGAGTGTGAGGGGTAACAATATCCGCTACTATATCCTCCCTGACAGCTTGAATCTTGAGACATTGCTGGTAGAAGAGACACCTAGGGTCAAGCCTAAGAAGCCAACTGCTGGTATTGCAAATATCTATATAGCTACTATTACTTGCATATTTTTTTTACACAACTTTAGTTATCCTTTCCTTTGTATAACTGCTTTTAACTTCTTCTAATCTTTGTAATTGCATTTTCCTTTCGATTACAGGGAGGCCTTTGGGACGTGGTCGGGGCCGTGGTCGCGGCCGCGGACGTGGTCGAGGACGTTAGTTATGTTGCAGTTATTGCAATTTTTGGGGCATTTGATTATGTAAACATTGTTATGTTTCTGGGAGGACTTCATTGAGTTGTCTGGCTGCAGGTTAATTTCTACCGAGGTTTATGTCCTGTTTCCTAGAAATGTCGAAATAGCATGGTTTATTAAATGATACTTTGTGCCAAATGTTGACCTGGCTGACCAAATGACATCGATTTTGAGCACTATTCTTCTATAATGTGTGCTTGTGATTTAATTCAAAGGCTTTCCTCCGAGAGAGCAATAGGCCTGCATTGAATGAATCCAGTACTCTAATTCTACTTCCCATTCTACATGACAGAATGTGATTAATCTAATCCAGTGAACCAGGTTCATTGGAAAAATTGTCGTGCCCTATCTCATCTATACGTTGGGAGAAGTTTTTAAATGAACCCGGTTTATTAGACTAAGTCAATTACATCTGGTTATATATACAAATTGTTTAGCTTTTAGGAGAACCAAAGTCAATTTGTGATCACCTGGAAGTTCTGGTTGTACACCACATACTGTCTAATTTGCTTGAAAGTATTGGGGCTTTTGAGATGGTGCTGGAGGGAGACTCGCCACTATCAATAGACTTAGGGTAGCTAAGGAAGTTTATCTTCTATAGTTGTTAAATGAGCTATAAATTGAGTATTGTTGGGTTCAGAACTAGTGCTTGCGGCTCCGTATTATCTTACTGCTGTATTATACATTTAATCATTTTTTTTTTCTAAAAAATTAAAATAAAATTGGAGAGGAGTTTGATAGAGTAGAACAAAATTTGGCACCTGGTTAAAATTTTAAATTGCCTTTGGCTTGCTTTTTGTGATCTTCCTTGTGTTTCTTGGGGAGTTCAAAATGTTAATGTGTATATATATATATGTGTGTGTGTGTACTATATTAATGTATTGGAAGGTGTTATGGCAATTCCAAATTCCCAACCATCCATGTTCTTGTTCTTTTTCAATTCTTTCATCCTAATTCATTATGCCACCTAATGCTGCTGTCTCACTTTTTGTTTCTTTATTAAAACTGAAGCCAAATAATTGCCCATATAAGTTTTAAATTTATAACTAGCCGTCCTCTAGAATGTTCACTATAATGCAATTTGCATATACACACCAGGAGGCTCGAAAGAAATGGGTCTTGTGACCACTAAATTACTATTAAACTACAAGAGTTGTCGCTTATTTTCAAAATCTGATCGGTCACTTATAAAAAGTAAGTTTTAATTATTTATCAAATATTTTTTTAAAATTTGAGTTTGTTAATTTTTTTTTTATTAAAATATTTGAGACGATATTTAATAAATTGTCATAATTTGAATGACAAATATTCTTTTAATCTAATGATTCAAATGTCAAAAATTAATTTTCATATATTAAAACAGAAATGTCACAAAATAATTTTTAGTACTGTAATGTTATTAAAATTTATTTTCAACAAGATTAAAATGACTTTTATTATTGAAATTGTTATATCAATCTCGACAGAATTAGGCAGATCATGTAAAGTTATTAGTAACGTGAAATCCAATTTTAGGTATTGCAATGCTTCCTTATCTTAAAGCACCTTATATTATATTATATTAAAGGATTATTTTTTAAATAATTTTTGAAAAGTAGAGTTTTTTTAACTCTACTTGGACTCTTTTTTTCGAATCGAAATTTCTGAACTCGCGTTGCAAAGCTCGTCGTCGTCGGTGGGACCTGGTTTCTACCTGATCCTGACGCGTCAAGATAAGTTCCCTCACTGATGAGTGATGAATGATGATCATATATAGATTACAGACATATATATATATATATATATCTCACAGGAGGTGGTCCAATCACAAAATATCTTCCCAATTTTATCAATCGATTCCGCAGGGCCCTGAGAAGTGTGAGATCTTCAAAAAAAAGTTGCGGGAAAGTGACCGGCAATCTGATTCTCGTGAAGACATTGGCTCTTTTTCTGTCTTATTCGTCAGACCAGATCGCCGTTAGTGTTAGGCCCTTATATTCGTGGAATTTGCTTCGTTTACCGGATTGAAAATTTTCTAGAAACGTCAACAAGGCTTCATTCTCTGTGTGCTCATGTTTCAATCTCTCATAGTCATTCTCTGAGGTGCGTTTTCTTTAGATTAATATCTGGTACAATAGATCATAGTTATTCAAGAATCTGTTAACCAGAGTTATTTTCTATATATGGTATTGAAAATTTGAATAAGTTTTAAAACTTGATGCCTTTTTCTTCATCTTTCTGATTAGGCCTATTGTATTCTTTTTATTTATGCTGGTTGGATGGAAGGAATTGGAAAGAAAGGGAAGGAAATGAGTGCTTATATCATGTTTGTTTTAAAAATGAGAGATTATATCATGTTTGTTTTAAAATTTGGAAGGAGAGGGAGTGCTTAACCCTTAACCCTTATTTCAGCAATTTTATTATCTCTCCAAAATGGGCGTGAACGGAGAAAAATGAAAGAAAAATTTAATAAATTTTTAATAATACTAATATTATTCTTAAAATTATAAAATTTAAAATAAAAATGACACCTTTATCCTATCTATATCTATATATAGGGTGTAATAATAAAATAATATAAAATTTTTTCCTTTCCTTTTTTTCTTTATCATTTCCAAACAAAATGAAAGTATTATACTAGTCTTTTCATTTCTTTCTTTTCATTAGTTATCCAAATATAAAGAAGTGATTACTCTCTCCTCTCCTCTCCTTTCCTTTCACTCATAACTAATACTCTCATTTTCTTTCTCTCCTACTTATCCAAACAAACTGTTAGCGTTTGTATGATTTAATAAAATCTGCTTCTCGGGAAGGAGTGGAGTTGTATCTTCTAAATTATGATATATACTTGTACACACATATAATGTGCTTCTGTAATCCATTGGCTGATTTCTCATGCTTAGGTATAACTGAATTTTGGGACCTAATGCCATTTATACCTATACATGCTGCACATTTTCTTCTCATCTGAACTCAACTCAACTTGCTTTATAACCTACTAGTTGGGGTCTGCGACGGGAATCCTTGTTCTTCAATCAGCTCATTGTAAATCCATATCTTTAGTTAAATTAAGGCAACCATTTACTTTATCATTAGCTCAACCCACATTCTTTTCAGCCTTTCTCTTTTCTTTTTGGCACCTTTAATTTATATCAAATAGCTCCTATATATTGGTCTAGTTGTCCAAACCTTCTTAAATGCTTTTTTCATTATTTTATCTTCAAATGTTGCTACCTCTAAGTTCTCACTTGTACATTTCTTATGTTTTTTTTTTCTTGTAATACCACTTATCCATCCAGCACCCTCAATTTAGCTACATTCTTCTTGAAACATTTTGTTTCTTAATTTTCTACTTCCTTTTAAATTTAGTTGGAATTTCACAATCACACAACAATATAGAAAGTACTTCTTCCTTACGTCCTGTTCTAATCTCACAGGCAACAACCCCCTTAATCTCCCCTTCTTTATGGATAATCAAGATATCGAAATGGTCACTCTCGGGTATCTCTTGGCTATCAAGTTTTACCATATCTTCATTCCCTCTGATAATTTTGCTAAAATTACACTATAATGCAATCCTAGTCCTATAATCTAAGACCTCTAGATTCTAGAGTGTATATCTCTTGATTCTATTCTAACTTAGAATTAATCCTTACTCTAGTTCCTGAAAAAAAAAAGCACCATGGGACTTCTTCTTGGATTATTGTAGAGATAGAACTAGGATTTTGCTCCAGAGGGGGCAAAAACCAATCGATTTTCAATGTCAAATTTCGTTTGTTGTAGGTTGTTCCTAGGTTGACAGGAACCTTTTTGTAAACATGCATGGCAAACCCAATTCATATCATTGGGACAATAATCTGAAATTGTCAGCCTTAATTTAGGATCTGCAGGTAGATTTACAATTTCAACTTCTGTACGAGTTTGGTTAGAAGATGATTTTACAGCGGGGTCACATTTTTTTTTTTTGGGGGTAATGTTCTTCGTAACTGTCGGTAACTACATCAATATGTTTGATGTGAGGGTAAAAGAGTTATCAACTTATTTTAATACCCCCCCCCCCCTCCCCCGGGTCCCCAAAAAACAGTCCACATTTCCCTTTTTTTGCTGCCCCTAAAATATTGTCCATGTTGAAAGTCAACGAGTAATTGAGTTCCTAATATACCTCTGTTTCAATGCTAAGTACAAATAAATACAATACATACAAATTCAATTGAAAATGTAGAATCTTCCGTTCGAAAAGATCTCAACCCAGAATAGTTGCTTATAATTTGATGCTTTTACTCAATTCTTCTTGAAGAAAAATTAAATAAATCTGAACAAACTTTTTTCTTTGGGAGATTTCTAAACAAAAACTAAAACCTAAATAGAAAACCCACCCTTTTCAGTTAGCTTCTTCACTGATTTAGGTGCTGGATCACTTCCCTTATAAGAGGAAGTTTTCCTTAATTCTCCGACCTTTTTTTTACTTGTGAAGCAACTTATAATTATTTACCCCACGAACTTTAATCACCTCTATTGTACGTGGTTGTAATGTTACAAAAGCATGACTAAGATTTCGTGGTGATAACTCATCAAAGAACTTCTCTGCAGCAGCGATTAACTCATCAATTGTGGTTATAGCTTCCTGATGTTGGAATGATTGAATTGCTCAAAAAAATAAAAAGATCCAATACATTCAAGTCTGAACTACTTGGAGGCTGAAAAGAGATTCAAATATCATTATTAGGTGATTTCAAAATTCTATTCAATCCAGTTTGAGCAATGCAATACATCCTATGCCTTTATATAAGCAAATTCAAAGTAATCAAATCTTAAAAGTAAGGAACTAAATCATATCCTAAATCAAATTCTTAAACAAATCCTAAATATGGAAACATAAATTAAATCTTAAAATAAAAATAAAAATTCCATAACAAAATAATATCCTCCACAATCAAACACAAATGCCCCGTGGTATCCTTCTTGATTCCCATCACCTAGTTTGAGCCTTTTTATAGGCTTATTTTCAAGTCCTAAATCTACTAAAGTACCTAACTTAATACTCATGTATGGCTAGGACCCAATCTAGGTAATAGACTGCTAAAATCACTTCCAAAATAAGACTAGCAGCCTTGGAAATTTTCATACGAATTTCTATTACAAAAAAGTTCAAAAAAAGGAAAAGCAAAATCAAAATAAGCTCTTACTAAAACTAAAATAATGCCGTTGAAAGCTTAATTCCAAATCTAAAAGGCTTCCAATTGTTACAATTTCAATTGCATGTTACTGGGTCCATAGTTATATATTGCTACTACATCACCAACTCTGCCCCAAAAATACTACACGCACACACGTAATGGGAACCCGGTCTGTTCCGTTGCTTAATTCTAAATCTAAAAGGCTTCCAAATATTAAAATTTCAATTGCATGTTAATGAGTCCACAGTTATATATCGCTACTACATCACAAACTCTAACCCAAAAATACCACACACACACACACAAGTAATGTGAAACTGGTCCGTTCCGTCGCTTAATTCGAAATCTAAAAGGCTTCCAAACTTTACAATTTCAATTGCATTTTAATGGGTCCATAGTGATATATAGCTACTGCATCACCAACTCTGCCCCAAAAATACTGCACACACACAAACACACAATGTTAAACTGGTCCATTTCGTTGAATCGTGAGCGGTTTTAATGGGTTGACGGTTTGATCAATGATCAGCTGTTTGAACAAGTCTCTTTACTTAAAATGGTTTTTGAAAAGGAGTGGTTTTAGGGGTTAGTTCGGACCATTATTTAAACTGGTTCCTGTTGGACCCAAATTATCTTATACAAATTGTACAAAAAAAAAAAAGCTTTCAAAGTCACGGTCCCTGTATTCCAAACTAAAACCAAACTTGTATTATATATAAAATATCAAGAAATCAAAGCATAACATTAGTCTTTACAATCACCTCGGCAAGCCAATGCATCACACTATTAAAACAAAACCTTTGTTGCAAAAAATGCTCTCTCTTAGCAGATCAATCTCACCCACATCGGTAGCAGCTTATGCACTCAGGCACAAGATCAAAATTTTGTTTCGTATTATTGTTTCAGTCACCTAGAAAACGGTAACATAGTGGAAACGATGAAAAAAATTAAAATGTATAGCAACACTTAGAAACATAACGATGAAAAAAATTAAAATGTATAATAACACTTGAAAAAATAAAGTAAAATAAATGAATGTGTGAATATAAATATTATAATTAATTAAAAATATTTTAGGGTATATGTCTATCCACACAAGAAAATATTATGGTGAAATTAAAAAAAAAACGTAAATGTAAATTAGTCATTAATACTAAATAACTCATTAATTATTCAAAACTAGTGTAAAAGACTTAGAGCTAATTTGTTTCTGTAATATAAATTTATTATATATTTGCTATAAAATATGTAAAATTATTATAAATCATAAAATAATAAATATATATTGTGTAATATTACGAATTAGACAATTTGACACAAGTTACATATAATATAATAAGTAAAAATTTAGTAATTTAGACATATGATAACTAGTAACTAAGTATTAAAGTAAATTATTTATCTACATTTTATTTTCATCACTTTTACTTTTCATCGTGTATTATTTTTGAGGAAAAATAGAAATATCTTCTTATAATTTTGAGTTTTAATTTTTCAATCTCCTCCATTTAAAAAAATAAATGGATATTATCTAGAAGTATTGCTGATACCAAAGAAATGTTTCCACTGTTTCGGTATGTTTCTACTAGTTTTAGTATGTTTCTACGGAAACATGTGAATTTTGATATTCCAGTAGTGTTTCATTTTGGTTCACTAGGAAATGTGAATTTTGATATTCCAGTAGTGTTTCATTTTGGTTCACTAGGAAACGGAAACGTTTCGACTGTTTCGATGGAAACAAAATGAAATTTTGATCCTTGCTCAAGCGGCAGCAGTTTCTCACACACTCACTGTTATGGCCACACAAACAAACACTCTTGGCTCTAAGCAATACTATGCAGATGGCGCACACACACACACACATATATAACTCACTCAAAGTTCTATATTGAAAAGGACTAATACTATAAGGAAACTAATTACCCACTTCTATAATTGGAACTAACCAAAAACACTCCAATTACTAAATATAACTAGGGCTCTAAAATTAGGAAACTTTCCTAATAATATGGGTTTGGTTTAATTGGCCCACAGTTCCCAGTTCAAGCAGTCAAACCATAAAAATAGAATTGGGGGTAGTATTGCTTGAATACTAAACTATGTTTGTAGATTTACTTGATATTTTCATTCTGATTTGCTTTCAGATGATTGAAGGACCATGGCAGTGTTGGTTGCACAAGATGAAAGTATGGCATCTCTGAGCAGTGATCTCTTCTATGACATATTAAGGCGTCTCGATGGCGTGACTTTGGCTAGTGCAACATGTACTTGTGCAGCATTCTGTTCCATCTCAAAAGAAGAGAGATTATGGGAAAATGTGTGTTCTTCTATGTGGCCTTCAACCAACAGGGAAGATGTCAAAAGTCTCGTATCATCAATTGGTGGATTTAAAAAGTTCTATGCAGATTGTTTTCCCCTTATTGTTTACAAGGAAATTCCTGAGTTCCAATGGAATGACTATGTTGAGTACCCCGAGGAATGGCCTGAGGCTGAATACTATGGCGATATGGATGAATTTGAAGGCATTTCACCTTCAGATTTTGTCTCTATCGTGGATATCAGATATAAAGACAAAACTATTTACTCAAGCGTCCTATGGGGCATTCCTAATGCAAATGGCTTCAATGGGTGGTTTTACAATTGCCCCTTTCGGATCGATCTTCTTACCTACTCGGCTAGAGATGATAACCATAAAGGTGAAGTTATCCTTTCGGTTTCTGATGGTCTGCCACCAGTTGCATCCATGGAAAGAGAGAGGAAAGATGGGAAGCTCTGGCAGGAGCTTCGTGATGGAATCCGACTAAGTTGGATTGTTGTGAACAGAAAAATAAAGCAAGCTGCTAATTTTTCAAGCTGGAGCCCTATTGGTGGGCAAAGACATTGGCCAACAGACAAGGATTTCATAATTCACTTCGGTTCCATTCTTCCTGCCATAGACATTCTTCCATGTCAAGTAGTAGAATGCATCCTTATTATGAAGTTTAGAGTGATCCATACTGAAGATGAAGATGTCAAGACGAGTCTCAAATTAACCGAGTTAAGCATGCAATTGGGAGACATGGAGGGTGCTCGCGTTAACGGAAGGAACAGTTTGCTCATCCTCAGAGAAGCTCTGGGCTGCCCTAGGAGCAAGAATTACAGTGAAGCCCTCGAGTCGTGCCATTTGTATTCAAAAGTGCAGAGTGAGTTAAAGGAAGAGAAAATCAGAAATGAAAGCAAGTTTGATAGACTCTGTATCTTAAGTGGCATTGCAGCGTTGGTCTCATTCTGTTACTACATCTTGTAAATAGAAACGGTAACTTCATTTTGAACTCTGTTTATTTGTTTGGGACAGGGCTTGATTTCAAACTAGGTAGGAAGAAACAATCTTAATAGGCCACGCATGCACTCACATGTATATCAAAATAAGGCTATGACATGTACGTACGTGGGTTGGTATGGAGCTAAGCATGGTCCATTTGTAAATGCTTTCTTGTCTAACAAACTTTTAATATCTCTGTACTCTTTTGATCTAAAATTCAATTTTGGTCAGCTAATAAGACGTGACTGGTTATGTTTCCTAAATTTTATACGAGTAGAAAAGCTTCTTTGTAGGAATTGTTCCACAAGAACGTGGCAGGAGCAACAAATTGACTAGGGATTGTGAATAAACTGAAGACTTCCTTGTCTTTTTTTAGTTTACTGCTTGTGATCTGGTTGATAATTTAATGTGGGATAATTCCAGATTAAGATCAACATTGCCATGGCCGTGATGGGTGGTGGGACTTATGGGTCCCTCTGGAAAGGTTTATTGACTACTGGGATATTATGGCATTTTATATATTTGAAGAGTAATGTTCACGGTTTATCAAAATTTATTCATATTATGTTTATATGAGATGTCTTCTTGTTTAAGAGAGCAGTATCAGATATAGCTCCAAAACTCGACTTATTTAAATTCATAAAATAACTTATATGCAAGTAGCACACGTAACAAGGAGTATTTAAATTAGTCAGATTGAGTGATTGTTACATATAAACTTCTTCCTTGAGTGTTTGATCTGCACATCCAGGTAATGAATGTGTCAAACTTGTTATAATGTATGATTCCTTGAGTGTTTGATCTGCACATCCAGGCAATGAGTGTGTCAAACTTGTTATATATTGTATGAGAAAGAAGAGTAGGTGGGTTCAATATTTCATTATAATCAATTGAATAAGTAAGGTCAAATGGGCACTTGATTATTGTGAAAATAATATATGTGCGTGAGGGAGTGACCTTTTTTTTTTAGATTCCATCCTATCCCAATTTAAATATTTTTTCCCTAATTAAGATTATAGTTTAAAAAGTCAATGAATAATATGTATTACCAAATTTTTTGAATTACCATTTTTTTAAAATTTAATATGAATATTTTAACCAATACGAGAAAATTTAATTTTTATAAATTTATAATTTTCAATCAAGTGAGAAAGTATTAAATATTTTATCTCCTTAAAAATTTGGATTATCCAATGGCAGAATGATTTTTATTTCAAAATCCAAATTTCATATTCCCCAAACACACATCACTATAGGAATTTAACCATGATATGTAAAATTGTGGTCCCTTGTGTTCAATCATCGAAAAATTCTTGAATGAATTTGGTGATAATGTGTCATTTTAATGATATTTTGTCATTTGTAATACGACCCATTTTTTTGTAGGACCTAGTATATATGATTAGTGACAAATCTAAAAATATTAGTTAAGGTGTTAAATAAGAAAAATGTAAATTTAGACAAATTCATATAAATATATAAACAAAATTGAGAGACTGAAGTCCTATTTGTTAAAGATTTCTAACAAAATTAATGATAAAAATATAATATTTAAATTTCGAAGGAGAAACCAAGTCCTATTTTAATTTTTTTTATGAGGGAGGCATGACTCCCTTTTGTCTCTTCTACTTATGATTTATATGGTGGGGTGTTATTAGAAAAGTATATTAACATGTAGCGTATCAGATTCTCGAAGAATATTTATAAATTTTTAATATAATATAAAATAAATTATATATTTTCTTAAATTTGTATCTCAAATTTTTATTTTTAATAATGTAAATTTGATGTTATAAAATTATATTAATCATTATAATTTAATGCAATGATGTGTAACATTATTTGGTATATAATTTTGGCAATGAATTTAAAGACATGTCGTTTTTGTTCCACGTGGCAAGTGATCTTGGGACTAAAGGGCCCACTCAGATTGTCGCATCGTCCTTCTTTCAAAAATTCCAAATCATGGTCATCAAAAGCGATTTGACCTTATTTATTTATCAAATTACGAATCCGATCATTCGGATATGATTTGCCGCCCAAAATGAGTCTGCGTGGCCCACTGGCCCTTACTAATTTGCCCTATTATTGTCAATGGTCGTCTTGGTGGGACAAGTGGAAAACCGGCTTCATTGTAACATTAAATGCCACATTCTCCAACAATTCGATCAACTCAAATAAGTATTACTCAACTTTTTAAATTAAGTATCGAAGAAAGAAAAAAAAGAAGAAAGGACATCTCCATCGCCTCTGTATTTATGGTTAATACTAAATTTTTATTCTAAATTTTATATTAATATGACATTATGTCATTATCTTTTATTAATTATATGATTTGATATATAATTTTAATATAATATCACATTATTTAAAATATAAAATTTAAAATGGGAGTCAAAATAGATAATAATTTTGTAATAATATTTCTTCATTCTCACATAAAAAAAAATATAATTTACACTCTAACGTTAAAAAAAGAAATACAAATTACACAACAGAACGTCAGAATAATAAAAATATAGATTATTGACTTAAATAATTGAGTTAAATTTTTAAAAAATAATAATTATTACTGATTAGACTTTCTAAAAAAATTATTATAAATTTTTATATTAAATAATGTGATAGTAATATAATATAATTATATTAAATAGACTATTCAAAATAATGTCAATAATTTAATGCACGTCCATGCATATGATTTGCAAAGTGCAACATTTATTGCTTTTTTTAAAAAAGAGTGGATTATTACCCTTTGCCCTCGCTTTGTCAGCCATTGCTTTGGCATCATAAGGTTTTATACTTTGGGTGCCCATAGTAATTTGTGAACTCAATCGAGGGCATATTAGGCACTAAAAGTAATTTGTAATTTTCTCATCCAGTCGTCACGGCCGTATCTCCATCGGGCTTTCACATAGGTGGCCCCTTTGTCTCTCCCACTAAATCCACGACCGGACCACACAGAGTGACACGACGAGCACGTCCTCCATAGCCATAGCTACACTATCTCTCTCTCTCTCTCTAAACATTGAAGATCTTGGTATTAAATTGTATATCATAATAATTCTACATTTAATCCATTCTCAATTGTTCATCCACCAAGCATTGCCCGCTTCCTTCGTCTCTCTCTCTCTCTCTCTCTCTGAAAGGGGATGTGTAACTGACCCAGCTTAATTATGATTATGAATGCTTTTTCTTGTGCTTCTCTATAAAACCCACTTTACATTTGTCAACTAAACTAAACTAAACCAAGAAGGAACACACATCTCTGGTACAAATTGGTTTTGCCATGAATGTTTGTCTTCCTCCCAGGCCCCACACCTCTTTGTTTCTCTATTTCCCGATCCCCGCCTTCTCATTCACTTAATTCTTTCTGTCTTTCCTTTCTCTCTCTCTTTCTATTTAGTCCCACCTCCTGTAATCTTTATATAATGTCGACTCGGAACATTTCTCCTTGAGAACGCAATTCCATGACCCACTTTCAGTTCATTGCCTCTTCTACTCTTCTTGCCCATCTTATCATTTTTTTGACTCTCTTTCTACTTTCTCACACTAAAGCAACAGTCCCATTTCGCCTTTCTTGAGCGTACACTCGTTAAACTTTATCTAAATATGAGTGACAAAACTTCTGAAAAAGATCTTAATACAACGTCTGAGTTGGACTTCTTCAAGAAATTCAAGCGTTTGAAACCTCTTGAGCCCTCACCGGGCATTCTTGGATTCTTCCTTCTCTATGTTTTCCTCATCTTATGCTTCTTTTACTTTGATTATCGAGCTGTGACCCAAGGGTTTCTCCCTAGTGTGCAGTCCGGTTTGATCACGTGGTTTGGGATTAATGGGTCATCGTCGGGTGGAAATGTATGGCCGGAATTTCTTGAAGAAAGTGGTGACGGGTGTGATATTTTTTATGGTAATTGGGTCTGGGATGAGAGTTATCCATTGTATCAATCCAAAGATTGCTTGTTCTTGGATGGTGGCTTTCGATGTTCTGAAAATGGCAGGCCTGATAATTTCTACACCAAGTGGCGTTGGCAACCAAAATATTGCAATTTGCCCAGGTTTCTCTTTATCCGTATTCTCCCCCCCCCCCCCCCCCCCCCAAACCCATTTTCCCTTTTTTATCTACCACACACACACACACACACACACACACACACACACAGATACATACCAAATGACTATTTTAAGAATTTAGTTTTTTTTTTTGGGTCTTACTCAATTTCATTTTTAGCACGAAGCATTTAAAAATTTGAATGTATGTAGCTGAAAGATTTCCCTCTTTTAAAAATAATTAAAATTATCTTCTATCTTTCATTCTGATTGTGATTTGGCTTGGGAGATTGTTTTGTATGGGGTCAGTGTTGTATGACACATGCTGTGTAATGGAACTTTTGAAAGTTCTATTGTATGAACCATTTGGACTCTTTCCTTCTATTTGAAAACAGATTTGATGCAAAGATCATGTTGGAAAAGCTGCGGAACCGTCGGCTTGCATTTGTTGGTGACTCAATTGGTAGAAACCAATGGGAATCCCTTCTCTGCATGCTCTCTTCTGCAATTCCTGATAATACTTCAATATATGAATTGAATGGCAACCCAATCACCAAACACTCAGGGTACTTGGTGTTCAAGTTCAAGGATTTCAATTGCACTGTCGAGTACTACAGAGCTCCATTTTTAGTGCTGCTGGGCCGGGCTCCAGCCGGAGTTCCGGAGAAGGTGAAGACTACTTTAAAACTGGATCAATTGGAATGGAGCTCCCAGGACTGGAAAGGTGCAGATGTGCTGGTTTTTAACTCTGGGCACTGGTGGAATTATGAGAAGACCATTAGAGGGTAATTACAATCTTCTGTGAAATTCACCATCAGTTTGTTTATATGTTTATATTCGTTTTTCTACATCACACGGAGATAATTTTGCTGAAACAATTTATGTAGTCAAATTTGCTGTTGTGGGAAGATTAACTTATGGACACAATGCCCAATGCTGGAAGGCTCTCTCTCTTTTTTTTTTTCGTGGGTGGGGGGGGGGGGGGGTTGTTCTTACTGGGCTAGTGTCAAATGGGTGAAATATGAAACCTAGAAGTTATTGGAGGTTTTGCTGAATGGTAGAAACACATCAGATGGGGGTACTGCAATTCTCCCAGGTTTAAGCCAAATTAGAATTATATTGTAACATTATAGCCCTAATTCTTCATCATAGTATGAAAATTAGAAATTATGTTAAAATCAGCATATAGTGCATGTAATATAATTAGACCGCAGATCAAGCCTTCAATATGAGAATTACCGAAAAAAAATTCTTCCAATTTCTTTGTTTGAAATTGGGAAAAGAATGTTACTGTAGGATGTGGCTTGGGTGGAGATGTGCTTCTCTTGCTATATATTGTGAGATTCTGAACCAGTTAGGCCTCTGTTGGGTATTCAAATTGAGTGAAAGTTAAGTGCGCATTAGGTTTTCAAATAGAGTGAGGAGAGGCAAAGGAGATGCTAAAAGAAGCATTTTCATTCATTTTGTTATTGGGAAAAAGCTGCAAGGAAAAATGAGAACTAAAATTGTAGGGGTAGGTTCTTGGGTTATCAAAAAAGAAAAAATGCCAGTTATTCTTAATTTTGTGCCTTTTATCTTTTTCCTTCTCTCTTTCTCTCTCTCTCCCTCCTTTCTCACACACCATTACACAATAAGCATGTGCCCCTGCAACCACCTCCATGCCTGTTGCTTACATCCTATCATCGGTCATCACTGCTGCAACAAGTGTCAATTGCATGCTCATCACCATAAAAAATATTGATGCAATCACCTCCCTGTCACCAGAGCCACTCCCATCTCTACTGGCATTGATGAGAAAGAAATCGGGTCTCTTTTCTTCTTCTCCATTCATTTTATTTCCCTCCTTTTTTTCTTGGGTACCAAATAGAATGGCAAACAAATTATTTGGATCACATTAAGAACAGGTACTCTTTGTGGTCCAAATCATTTAACTGAAAAGACACGTTAGTATGATTTATAGTCAATATGTTGCTTACATATTTGGGATTCATTGCCTTTCTGGAAAAATTCATCCAGCTTCTTAATGATGCTCTGATTTATGAATCTATTTAGAATTAGTGTGAGTTTATTTTATTTTATAATTATTTTTAGGCCCAACGGCTAGGCTACACATTGGGATTTGGCCCCCCAAACTTCTTCCCCACTCAAACTCTCTCGAGTGGATATAAAGATCTTAAGATTCTGAACAGCCACTCATACCTATTTTTTATATGGATTATATCTTTTCAGGAATGTTATGAAGATGGTTTTCTCTTTTGTGCTTCTGCTTTACCTGGCTGTTTTCATAATCAATTTTACCTGCTTCAGTCTAATCTTTTATATTTTTGAAGGAGTTCAGTATGGTGATTTCATTGCTTTGGTATTGGGAAAAATATTCCCATTGTGTGATTAATGTACTTTGGGGGCAACTTAGGTTGTATATCCCACTTGAACCTGATATTCTTGATGCTTTTTGAGAAAGTTATTATTATGTTAACATGTATTAGCATTGTGCCTGATCTCTGGATTCATATTACTTGTTAGGGGTAGTTACTTCCAAGTAGGAGAAGAGGTGAAGATGGAGATGAGTGTAGAAAGTGCTTATCAGAGGTCAATTGAGACATTGTTGAATTGGATAGGAACTGAAGTAAATATGAGCAAGACTCAGGTCTTCTTTCGAAGCTATGCTCCTGTTCATTTCAGGTTTGTCTGGTTCCTTAATTATTTCTTTGTTAGTCTTCTCAATGTTTTTTGTTATCTCTGTCCCATAAAGATTGGCCTCACTGAGAAAGCACATAATTCAGCGAGATATGAGTAATGCATTTACATCCCACCTTTTAAAATTTATTACTTTTTCAATATTATCCTCCCCTTATATGACGCTAGAATTTGGGAAAAATTTTCCTTCATTTTTCACAATGGTTATGTAGAAAACCAAAAAGTTTCGAGCCTTGACTTTTTATAGTGGACATTATAGTGGCACATAGGAAAATGGAAATAAAAATCAGTCTTTGTGGGATGGAGGGAGTACTTTTTGTTTTTCTTCTTTTGCTTGATAGTTCTCTCGCACACTAAATTCTGTCTGGTTGTGAACTTTTGAGGGTCTTTATTGTGATTAACAATCATATGGATGACAATATCATATTTTTCTACTCTATTTCTCTTATATTGTCATTCATTGAAATATTTTCTTCTACAATATTGTCCACACGAGGGAAAAGAAAAAGAAAATTATTTTTTTGACTCTTGATTGTAATTTTTGCCACAACCTTTGGGTTAATTAACTGATCCAAAAAAAAAAAAAATTTGTTGTGTGTATTAGATTTGGAAACCAGACATGGGACACTGATACATGTACAAACTGATCTGTCTTTGATCTCCACATGGGGAAGAGCCATAGAGAGTCAATAGATCATTCTTTGTGGTACACTTGTACTTCTGTACATTTTCGTGTAAATAGAAGTGGATTCTTTTGTACTGTCTAAACTGACATTTGACACAAGTGTTATTAACAAGTTTCTAACACTCCATTCTTTGATGGCCCTGCAATATTGAATGCCTTTTTGTGCCTACTTTTCTTCTTCCCCCCTTCCTCTTCTTTTGTTTGTTGGGGGGGGGGGGGGGTATTGATGGGGGAAACTACAAGTAACATTCGCAATAGATCGGACACGAAATCCCTTTGCATGGCATTCAGCATTGTTATAATCACTTATTTAGTTCAGAAGTACTTCAACGAACTCGTAAGTCCTAGAAGGCCGATATGGCTCTTTGGAATTTCTCTCTCTACAGATGCTGATGAAACCTCTCTTTACCTAGACAAATTGTGATTAGTGAAAAATGTTACGAGTCCCCTGATCAACCATATTACTGTAGCAACATGAATCCTTCTTATGCCTGTCACATTGCTAAAGAAGTACCATTCAGGTAGAAAAACACAACTAATCTAGAGATTTGAACTTGTTGCTATTAGCCAATTCTATTTTTCGTCAACAAAGGTAAAGTTCTCGTATTTAGTTTATTTGTAGTTTGGTAATTATTATGTTGATGTGTTTGTGCAATTATCTTGTTATCTTAATAGAAAATTCAAGCACTGATTAAATCAGTGGGTTTAACAGTGGTGGTGACTGGAAGACTGGTGGAAGTTGTCACCTAGAGACGCTACCAGAGTTTGGTTCATTGCCATTTTCATCCGAAATGTATGGTCACCTAAAGATTGTCAGTGATGTGCTATCAGGGGACAAATCAGAAGTGAGGAAACTAGATTTATTGAATGTGACATATATGACATCACTGCGAAAAGATGGCCACTCGTCCTTGTATTATTTAGGGCCCGGGGCTGGACTGGCTCCCCTCCACCGGCAAGACTGCAGCCACTGGTGCTTGCCTGGTGTACCTGATTCATGGAATGAGCTTCTCTATGCACTATTCCTCAAACGGGAGCACTCCCACTCACAAGCTTCCTGACTACACAGCTTCTTAAAAGGACTTTGTGAGAAGTTATGCATATTCCATAAAGCTAACGTGCATTGATTTTCGGTCATTGCTTAAATGATGGATATCCTTAACAATACCTCAAACTGCTGGTTCCCATAAGCATAATTATTAAAAATGGAATGGAGAGTTGGATGTGGCGGTCCCCCTAGCCAGTGCATCTCTGGTTCCTCATTGGGTTGATCATTGTTCAGCTGTTCCCATTAACAAGGAAAAACTTGTTTTTCTTGGTACAAGGATAGTGGTGCCTTAGTACGATGATGTGACCCATGTGTTTGGTTAACAGAAAATTGCAGATGTTGGGAGGGCTGACTGAGGAATTCTTGGTAGCATAATTTGAATTGTCACCAGATGCAGACAGATGATACTACTTAAAATTGTTGAAGACTTTTGGAAACAAGATTGATAGTTGAGAGGAGATATTAGCAATTATTAGATTGTTGTTTGTAACACATTGTCATTCATCAATTCATCAAAGGAAAGAAAATCACACATGTAACAGTCTTTGACTTATCAAAAAAAGAAGAAGAAGAAGGAGGAAAAAAAACATGCATCATTCTCTGACATTGTCTACTGTATTTCATATATATGAAAGGTTGGAATGGTAATGCCATAAGTTCCCTTTGTTTTTCTTAATAGAGGTTTTTAAGTTGTTTGTGTGCCCAGAAGTAATTGAATGATTCATGTGTATATTATGTCAGTTTTTTTAAAGATAATAAATTAACTTTTATATACTTGATAATTTTTAATTAGTCCAGGATCATTGACTTAAAAATCAATAATCCGGAGTGTTCAATAATTTTTTTTGCTTATCCTTCTAATGGCAAACAAGAATCTAAAGAGAGACATGTCCAAAAAGCTAACAAGAACAGCAGTACTTCTATCATGATTTGACAAACTCCATAGGGGATTATGCACATTCTCTTCTCTACATTATTAATATTCGGTTGTGCTAAAGTTTTAATATCATGTCAAAGCCCTAACCCTATTTTACTTGAACTAATAGGAGACAAGATGTTTTCAATATTCTTCAAATTAAAGATAAAATAATTAAAATTTTAATTTTAAAGTCATCTAATCTAATGATTAAAACATCATTTGAGTAAAAATTAAAAAATACAACAACTGTCCATGTTAAAATATTGATGACATTATCCATGAAGTTAGCTTAATATAATAAAATAAATGGGGAACAGGTTTGCCATTTGTGCAGGAGTTGAGAAGCTGACAGTGTCAGAAATCTGCTCAGATTCTCTCCTCACTAAATCTGAGTGCTGCAATGATGATCGCAAGAACATTGAAATTTTGTGCCTGACACTCCAAACTTTGTTAGTCACCATGAACTTTTATTAAGGTATTTTCTGTATACCCAGCAAGGTAAACCCTGGTCTTGTATAAGATTTTTCTGCCATAGAATAGTAGAAGGCATGGTTGCAGCTATGATGGGCTTTCGTGATGTTTTCGGTTTATTTTTTTCTTTTCATTTTCTCCAGTTGCTTTGATTGAGTTGATAAATTCATGGTGCAGTTTTTTACAAACTCATGTCCAATAGCCGAAATGGAATCTTGTCCCCATGAGAAATATGATCGAACATGGATAAATGATTGCAAAGGTATGCCAATGAATAACTTCCTTCTCAGAAGTATGACTATTTGATTATTAACTACTTTTCATTGAATTTCTTTCCTATTAACTACTTTTCTTTTGATTCATTTGTTGGAATTAGTTAGCCAATCCAATAATCAGCGCACTGTAAATCATACGTAATCAACCCGAATCAGACAAAAATTGAAGAATTCAATTGGGTTTGAAAGGTTAAAGCCCTTTTAACAGAAAAGAGAAATGAAATGATTGAAGTCGATAAGGTTTGCTCACGTTCTTTGTGGTAGATTACACACTTATTGGAAGCTTTAGGGCTAACAATTCAATCATCAAATGGGTATTGCTCATACCTAATTGTACAATCGTAGAGCACACATCGAGCCCCGATTCGAGTGTCACAAGTCCCAAACAGGGCAGTTTTAGCGGCACCGAGACAGGTGGTGCAGTCTGGACTTGTAAGATTTTTGTTACAAGCAGCATGACCATAGGCAAAAGCATTGGGGAAAGGAGAAATGTTGTGATAGTCGTAGCCTTGGCGCGAGGGGGTAACGGTCTCTAATTCTGCAAGAACATAGGCTAGACTAGTGGCAAAAGGATCGGCTTCCGCGTAAATTCCTCCGTTGCACAAAATAGTCGACACGTTGGTGTTTGGATTGCTTCTCACAACACTAGATAACCCAAACGAGGCAATTAGCAATCCAGTTATAATTACTTTCATCTTTGGAAGAAAACCCATCTCTCTGTTTCTCTTATTTTTCTTGCTCTTTTCTTTCTGTTAAGAGATGATATTTCATTAACTTTTTATATAGGTCCTTCTATTGGTTTCTCCATCAGTTTTGACAATGTCCTTGTGAGATTTTTGTCCTTTATGATTTGTCTTGTTTTAAAACTTGAAAGGTTCCACTTCTTTTTGTAGCTTTGTTTATTTATTTCTCTGTAGTTGGGGTGTGGACCAAAAAACGAATACTCAATACAAAATTCAATTGTTTGCACTAAGCTAGGGGAGGTAGCAGGCAACACTGGAGCCTTCAGGGATTAAATTGGTGAAAATTAAACGAAATATCTGCAACAAAATCAATTTGATTGCTTATAGTCCCTCTTACCTTCTCTCTGGCCCAATTTTGGGTTCCACGAGCTTTAGTTTCTTAAGGTCAATATTGAAGCCTTAAGCGATTAAACCACTTTAGTGAGAACCATTGATCTTAAGTTCTAGTTCTAAGAAGGGTTAGACCAGATCAATAACGGGCAGTCATGTATTTTTTCTATTACTTTCTATATGGAGAGAGTGAAAATATGGCACTCGTATCCTTATTACTATCATTGAAAATGTACTAAAGGCTAAAGCTTGCAAGGATAAGCTTGTTTTGATCATGTCTTCAATCTGACCCTTCTTTCGTGTAAGAAGATATTCTTAGTTGCAGCTTGCATTTTCTACAGTGGAAGGTGAATATTAAATTGTATGTACTACTACCTGAAAGCAAACGATCAAGGTCCCAATCTTACTTCAAGTCAACAAAGCTTATCCCAACTCTTTGGGGTCGGCTACATGAATTATGCAGTTCTGCTGTATTTAAGGTCATATCCTTAGTTAAATCACATGCTATTATATCTTTCTATAAGATCTCAACCAAGTTAATTTTGGTCTCTCCCTTTCCCTGACATGACCCTTAATGCGAACCATGTCTTATACTCAGAAATTAAATCCACTAATAGAAATTAGGACAACCCAATCTGTACACAAAAAGTAACATGCCTCCTGTGGTGATATATCATAGCAAATGTAGACTTCCCGGTTGCAGAGAAGGCATTCTTTAGTAAATAGTAATACAGTACTTAACTAGTTTTTGAAAGTAGTGATCCCAATTACTTGGGTATGTTACATTATGTGTGATCATAGATCTTGCTTCATCCTAAATTTTATATTCTTAGTTTTTTTTTTCCCCTTCTTGGGAGCATGAGCTTCTCCTCTCAAGACTACCCCCTTTTTTGACCCATATATGTAGATTTATCATGCCAAAATTTGGTTCATATAGTTATATACAGCCCCAAGTGCTCATATGTGAAAACTGCTAGCTATTTACTTTCAAAACTGGCAAGTTCTGCTAGTTCTTCCACATCCTGCGCTAGTACTCCCACCTTTTCCACCATCTCAATCAATAAGAATACAAAGCTAGCAATAGCAAGTCCTTCACCATCTTCTTGTGTTCCTAGCTTGGAAGGAGATATGACTAGGTTCAGCTCTAGTTTCATGGACTGCAACTTTGGTGCTATTAAGGCCTTAGGTTGGCACCTTTTCATATCCATGATGCTCTCTCCAAGTTCTCTCAGAGTCCATGCAATTGATGAACCAACCGCTTCACATGGTTCTTCAATTGACTGCCTTAGAGATGATGAGGACTGATGACACAAAATTTGAATGAAGTAAGCCATTTAATTGGTGAACTAGTCCAAGTGAAATTGAATAAAATGAATTATCAATTGTTTCATTTGATTGGCTTAGATAAAAGCAAGGAGATGCGTATTCCAGACCTGTCTAGGAGATTGAAGACACCCTTTAAGTGAAAGAATGATTGCAGCAAGCTCTCTAAGAACTTCTCCTATCTGTAGGTATTTTTCCCAAGGATAAAAGAGCCCAAATTTTCCATGCCACGGCTCCCATCTTGCAAAATTAGCCTGAAATTTGTAGTTTGATCTTAGTAAGCTACTAATTTTTCCTTTGAATTTAATGGAAGAAGAGAGATAATATAAAGTAAAATAGATTTTTTAAAAAAGGTAATATTATCATTTTCTGCTAGTATTACTATAGTTAGGGATTGAATTCCATCATCAGGGCCAATTCACTGGAGTGTCCTGTGACTGGGTAGTTCACATACATTTTGCAATATGTAATGAAGTGACATTTGGAGTGGCTCAAATTCATTATCAATGAGTTTCTATGCTGTTTGTAACAATTCTCTTATCAATTTATTAATGCTAACTCTGTCCTGTACAATGAGTTGAAAAGAATATATAATTTACCAGAGACTCATCGTTGGACTTCGATTGTAACACTGATTTGCAGCTGCTGAAATTAGGCTCTCGGCTTGTTTTCCTTCTCTTCGACTATTTTGAAGTATTCCTCCAAGCATCCTACATTTGTGACACTAAGTTATTTCAAACTCCTTTCTACTTCAGTGATAAGTTATATAAAAGAGTAGAAGGTTATGATTTCTTCCAAACTAATCAGATTCAAGTTTGAAGAAAAAAATATATAAAATATTTTATTAATACAACATCTTTTGATAAATTGTCGAGTGTCTAGAATACTTTTTTTTCTTCATATAATGTAGCTTAACAATTCGGGATGTTTTCTTATGATTTCCATTTAATTGTGATAACTTACCTTCAATACAACAAGCAAGGTTTTCGAACTTAGAGGCTACAGAGTAATGAAGTTCATCACTGGCCCACATGGGGAAGACGAGTAAGCTTGTGAAAATGCTGACGGCAAAACCCATTCCGATTGTTGAGAGACGTTCAAGGGCTAATTCTATGACCTTATCAGCACGCATACCAGATACCACAACCAGATTGAAGGTAAGGATGAAAATCATGGCTCCATAGTCATATCTCCTTTTAATGCTCGGGATCAATCGAGAGTATGTTGCAGCTGCGCCTATTCATGATCAGAACCATATTCCTTAGACATATTCTTAATGCGACCTATGCCAATTTATGACAGCAGTGTTGGCACAGCATGCATGACATGATGTAACTTTAAAAATCAAAACAAAAAAACTGATTGACAGAAATGGAGGTGTAGTGATTCAAAATACAAATTGTTATAGATTTATATCGAAAAAATATTTAGGTAGTTGTACTGAAATTCCATGATACTTTGGGGGTGGGGGAGAAAGCCATAAATCTTATGGAGCTACAAGAAACTTGTTATCCGAAACTCGATTTTGTTGAGGGAGAGTTAAAACTTCTTAAATCTTTGAAGCCCAAAGCTCGAATATTATGCGTGCACAAGTTAGACATTAAATAGTAATTCTTTTAGATGCTAATACTATGTGTCAGAAATTTTTATAGAGTCCTGCTAGTTGAATATTTCCATAGAGACTTTTCCAACTCAGAAATTTTTATAGAGTCTTGCTAGTTAAATATTTCCATAGAGACTTTTGCAACTCAATCTTCTGAATAGCTCTAATCTAGGATCAAAGACACAAAAAAAAGGCACGAGAGATGTGCTTAGTTTCTTTTTAACAAAGTTAGGATTAACTAGGATTTCCAGTGCTTAATGCAATGGTAAAATGCCCAGGAGGAGAGCAGTCACTTTGTGAAAAAGTAATACCAAAAATTAGGTTTTTCTTCACTCTACCCCTTCCAAATCCTGCATAGGAGGTTTTAAACACTCCGTAATGGATCTTTTTCCCTTTAAGATTAGAAAATTAATTTGTTGATAGATTTAAACTAGTTTTTACTCAAATGGTCACAAAAACATGCACATACTCAACTTCTTAATAGTTCACATTGATACATTTGAAATGCACTATTTTCAAAATGAGTTTGTTAAGAAGATAAAATAATGTGAACTGCCAAATATGACGGAACAAATAGAAGAAAAATAGGATGTTCTTGAGCTGTGCTTATCCTTACCAAAGATAAATACAGAAGTGCCAACAACAATGGGATTGCCAATCCCACCTACTTCGTCAGACACAATTGCTGCCAAACATCCCAATCCACCGCCTAATATGGTTCCAATCCCTCGATTCAAACCCTTGCTGAGTGTAGCACCTGGCATACATATAAATCAAAACTAATATCAAACTTTTCATAGGACAGGGAAAGAAATGTACTTGACACTTACTGAAACACTTAAATCAGAATTTCCATAAAATCTAACTATTTTAGTAACTTCTTATACAATGATTTACCTGCAAAAAATTCAAAGACGACCACAACAGTCATGATAGCCCACATGGCATTATCCCCGACTTGCTTGTACAATGGATCAAGGAGATAGAGAAGTGAAACCAAAACCAAGGCAATTCCAACCTTGATACAATGAATCACCGTTCTCATGTCATGCTTATGTTTCTTTTCTCTAAGAGAAGAGAGAATAGAAAGAAAAGGAAATTGAAATTTCTTCTTCTGGCTGAGAGCAACCCCATCTCCATTTGGAATAGTTATAACAGTTGAGTTCATGGTTAAATGTTTCTTTCAACTAATTTTTTTGGATTGTGTAGCACTTTTGTTGAGAAGTTGAGTTGGAGAGACACCAATTATATACACAGCCATCCCATGAGATATAGAAAGTGGGTAGATATTAGTTACAATCGAGGTGCCTAAGTGGATGCAGGCTTTTTGCACCCTTAGCCATTGATTTGACCAAAGAAAAAAAAAGAGATAAACATGAAATAACATTTGTTTTTATTTTGGTAAGTATGAAAAATCTTATGTTTTATGTGCATTTGTCTCAATATGGTTTATTTGCAAGCTTAGTGACCCTAGTGGAATGAGCTTGCTTGGCACAAACGTGCCATCGATATAGTAATATGGAGTATGTATTATCACAACACCACAATGCAATGCTGATCATTGAACAAACAACTACAGTGGAATAAGGTACTAAAGGCTGAGGTACTGGAATGTAGTCTATCTCACCTTTGGATACAAGTCTAGAGGGGTTCTGGATGATCCCACTTTACGTGATCAAGCAACTAAATTTCCTAGCAAAGAGACCAGGGGCCGACATACTGCGCTACGTACTTTTCACCATTTCCTTCAATTATATTGTCATCTTTATGGATGCAAAAATGGTTGCAGCGTCATGTCATGACAGGATTCAATATGTAATCATTTGTTTGAGACTATTGTTTCATGCCTGTTTCCTATGTTTCTATTCATATATGCCCGTAGTATGCATCTAGGAGAGTATTACCAATTTACCGTACATGTTTATGAAAATCTTGTGTTATAGGATTAGACTGCTGCAATCAATGACAAATTGATTGATGTGTGGATTAAAAATGAGTAATAGGGAAGATAATAAGTGAGTGTTACTACTACTTGAGATGATTCAGTAGAAAATGACACTCACTGTTAGTATGGTGTATCATGTTGGGCCAGTATCTATTGTCTATTATGTGAGTATGCTGTCTACTTTCTTCAATAGTTTTGCCATATTTCTTTCAAATTTTCTGATTTTGATATGGCAAGATTTATTTTTTATGGATTTCTACCTTGTTAAAAATTAATATTATTCTTCTAATTGCTTTGAAAGAATTTTTTAGACGTTCCATAAAAATGAACTGCTTCATTTTATTGTGAAATTTCATTATGAAGGATATATTCATCAAACAGAAAGTGGAGGTGATTTCACAAGCAATAATAAGAAATTGGGCAACATTTTTCTGCTGCTATTGGTTCTTCAGAAAGTATATACCAGTGAAAGTATTGGATAACTTCCACTACTATTATGCTTGTATTACTGGAAATGCATTGAAGTGTTATCGAATTTCTTTGGATTGCACTTTCATTAAGATAATGTAAACGGGAAGCTCTTAATGTTACAATTCTCAGTAAAGTCTAACTATAGGTGTAAGAATAAAACAATCTAGCTCATTATTGTTTTTATAACTGCCGATAATCTACACAACTAAGTTATTTTTGGTAGACAATACATTTTTGCTTGCAAGCTTTGTGCATGCTTCATGGATTGCTCATTATTATTTATCCAATTTCTATCACTTCTGAACAATGTGTTTCAATTACAGATACTGATCTTATTTTGTTTATTTTCTGCAAGTTCCTCTATTTTAATATCTAACTTACAACACCTTGCCTTATATGCATGATTACATTTTAAATTTGGTTGATAAGTAGAATTGTATGAATGTAGGTACTGAATTTCCTAGCCATCTGATTATGGTAGCAACATGGTAAAGGTATGACTCATTATGCGAGTCTAAATGAGCCAGCAGTAATACCAGAGAAGATCAAAACCCCCTCATTATGATCCCAACTACACTTTACTTTTTTCTTTCCTTGGAGAATAATGCACTCGGATTGGGATCTAACAACTTCCGCATGTCAGTAAAGGAGTACGGTTGTCGTACCAAAAATGTAAACATCAACCAATTAAGAACAATTTTTGTGAATTTTGATCATTTTAATGGGAAAATGAGATGGAGGCTCCTATTCACTTGTGATGTTGACATGAGGAAACTCTGACCGTTCACACGGCGGTGGACAGCGCACCTGTTTACATTAGGAAGAAAAACAGAAGGAAAAAGCAAAAGGGTAAGCACAAATTCTTTCTTCCTCTCTTATTAATTGTACTGAAAACTGTACTTTTCCCGCAGGCTTCATATAAAAAAAAGGAGGAAGATTTGTGTGATAAAATTCACGTTTTAATGCGATTGCAATATCTTATAACGCGTTATGGACACGGAGTTGTTGAATTATATGAGAAGTAGTTGTCAATTTTGTAATCCAGCAGACCATTGAATGCTTTTATTCTTGTTCAGTCCTTTCTTTAATGAATGTTTGTCATTCCCACTAGTGTGATTTTCTTTTTATTTTTTACATTCCACAGCTGACAGTGATGGAAACCTGTCCTAATGAAATAGTTTTAAGGTTTTCATAGGGTCATAGGAAAGTCCCCATTATAGGAGGGTACTAGTGCATTTACAACTCATTTCTTCTTCTTCTTTATATATTTCATGATTGAAGACAATGGTTAGTTGGTTAGTGCATGGTTTGCTTATAGATCCACAACTGTCCACATATCTCAATCTCTATATATTCTCCGCTATCCACATGCAATCCCGTTATACCAGGATCCACACTCTATTCTTTCAGTTTAGTCCATATATCATCATCTATACTTTTCAGGTACAAGATGAGTTACACAAGACTTAGGTTGTTAAACAGCTTGATATTCTATGTATTATTAGTTCATTTTCTAATATTTTAAGTTTATATTTTTTATTTTTCATGTGCAAGACGGAATTACACAATAAAAAAGATGATAAATAGATTGATATAAATTTTTAGTTTATTTTCTAACAATTTAAGCTTTTAAAATAACGCGAAATCAAAACAACACTAACTTGATACGATTGAGTGACAGTAATTAAAGTTTTGTGTTAGTCATGACAATAAAACTCTAAAAAAAAAAAAAAGCCGAAAGTAATAGAAAAAAATGTTTAGATACTATTAAAAAAAAGAAGATAAATAATCAGTGGAGACTCCACTGATTTCTTATATATCACGTCTGGTTATAGTGCAAAAGAAGATGGGAAGTTGTAGGTGACGCTTGTCATGGTCATGGATGCCCAATAATGTCTGAGTATTGTACTAAGTTAGGTTTTTGTCGCTGCATGCACTTGCTTTTGTTCACCCAAACTGGCCAACTGTTGCCTATGGCATCTTTAAACATTGCCCTATTTTGCAAATTACCCCACTTAATCTTCGATCCCAATACATGTTGATAGGTTCGATGTGAGACTTGTATTAAAAAGATATCGAGTGAGTGAAATTTTTAAGTAAGATATTAGAAAGGTTCAAAGAGTGGAGTGATATGGAAGAAAATATATGAGAATCAACGTCAAGAGACTATGAGTTTTGAATCTTGTGAGGATTATAATGGCATCATTACAAGATCTAATGCTACTCTAATAATTGACAATTATTGAAGTCTTAGAAATCTTGAAAGACTATGTGATAACTAGTTAAAAAGTGCATATTTATTTTGTTAATCCTAAATATTTTTGCTCTTTTATTATTTTAATTTCTTCAATCTATATGCATTTGCTAGTTAATTCTTATTTTATCTTTTTACAGAGAAAGCTTGACAAAGTTGATGATTTAGTGGTGGATTTGGAGCAAAAAGAAAATATTGGGCTTTGAAGTGTTAAAAGAAGTGGAAAACAAGTGGTTTCGGGTTAGAAGATAGGCTTGGTCTATATGTTGGTGGACCAGGGCCTATTTTAGCATTATAGGCTCTATTTTGGAATACTTTAGACTCCCTTTTTGGGCCCTTAATGTCTAATGACGAGATTTTATTTTATTTTCTTGATTTTCTTATTTTGTGGAGGTAATTTTGGAAAAAAAGGGAGATAATATTGTGGGCTAGGGTTTTGGGAAAAGGAGGCCATTTTTGGAGATCTAGAGGAGGAGAGGAAAGAAGGAGACGACTCTAAAGAAGAAAATGAAGAACTCCTACGGCTATGGTGGTCACGCTAGATTTATCATAATAAGGTTGACATGTGTGAGTTTGTTTGAGTTTTCAAAAGATGTAAAAAGACTTCCGCTTATTCAATTAGTGTCTAAAATAAAAAATATTTATGAAACATTGTAAACAGTTATAAAACATTATAAAAGGTCAGGGGACATTTCACAACCCATATCATGGAAGTTTCGAGTCGTGAAAGTCTTTAAAGTGCCTGATAATTTAACCTCTACACCAAAAGACCCTAGAAATCCCATGATGAGAATTATAACACTCGAATTAGTACTACATTCGTGCACTAGACCATGAAGGTCCCTCAAATCTTGTCCCTAAGCTTGAGGTAAATATGTGATGAAAGGGCATATAGGGTTCCTTTTCAGGAGTATGAGTTCCTCTAAGCAAGGGATTGTGAAGGCATATTAGAGAGCCAGTGTTCCTAAATCGATCGAGTCTGCCCAATATCAATAGTTAGTCGACCAATTATTGTTATTTGTTGATTATACTAACCTAATGCACTCAAATATGTTTCATTAGATTATTAGTTCAACCCAATATATATAATTTTTGCTTTTTGCTAGTATAAATTTTGGATGATTAACAGTTTTAACACTTGATTGAGTGACGTGGGGTTAATCCAGTTGGTTATTCATATTCTTTCTTAAAAAAAATATCATGAATTTGAGTTTCACTTTCCAATTAGGATGAATATGAGTATTATTGCGACGGTGTTTAACTCCTATAAACCCTTCTCCTTCTTGCTCTTATTGATACTTAAAACTCTACTCTTCTCCATTGTAATGATAGAGTAATGATATCGGACCAATGCTCAGCTTCTTTAAATTCTGACTTTTACATTTTTTACCTCCTAAAATCTATGGTATTGATTCATCATTGCAAATTTAAATTTAAGGAAATTTTTTGTACAAATATAAAAAATAAAAAATTTAGAAGAGGAAACTCTTGTTTTAAAAAAAAAAATTAAATAAAAATAAAAAAATCAAATTTTTAAAAATTTGAGGCCATTGTCGCTTTAGTCCATATGTGGCTCCGTCACTAGATGGCCATGGTTAGAGGCAGAGCCATGTAAGAGACCCCTAGCCTGCGTATGGTTCTGTCACTAGGTAGCCACGGTCATGGGCGGAGTCATATAAGGGCCAGGGAGACAATGACTCCTTCCCCAACTTTCAAAATTTCTTTTTTTACCCTCATTTTTTAAAACTTAGGATTTATCCCTTTAATTTTATAATTTTATAAAATATCTTAAATTTTATTTTTTTTAATTCTCCCTATCCAATGCCTAAATCTGCCATTGCCCACGACGATCAAAATTTTAAATTTTTGATTTTTTTTTTTGTAACTATTTTGCGTGACATTTTGTTAAAAGTAATGAGTTCTCCACCTACAAATTTTCATATTTACAGAAGAAGCTTCTTTAATTTTTTTTTTTATTTATTTTTTTTTAAGTCTAGCCAGCCTATATTTTAGAGCATTACCTATCTTACATCGGAAAAAAAGGTCCGACTCGGGATGTATTACAGACCCATTTTCATGATCCGTATCCGGATTCCATGGGCTTCCAAACCCCGCGGTTGAATTGCATAATTGACCTTTAGATAATATTATTGGTGAGACCAGAATACGACGGCCCATCAGCGTTCATGTATCATGGGCCAGTGTGGTTTTGTTTCATTAGTAGCAACTCTTATCTATATGAACAAAATCCATTAAAGTTGGGGCCCACACCAGAGTGGAAAATTTTAACTTGGGATTAGGGATGATAATAGAGCGCTGTCCCAATCTCTGAAAAAAAAACATTTAAACTTCGTTATCAGTAGGAATGGTTTTTATCGGAATTATTATTTATTTATTTTATTAAATTAATTATATGTAATAATTATCAAACAAGATATATATTATATGTATTAAAATAAAAAAAATAAGAATGTCAATAAAAAAATTAGAATAATATTATTTTTTTTCCAAACATATAACCCTAAAAAATTTATCTCAATCTTTAATAGATGACTAAAAAATATCATTATAAATATTAATTATATAGACAATTTTTTTTTTTTTTATATAATCAAAATGGAGACGAGATGGGATGGGATGGGATGGAATACCTTCACCTTAAACTTTAACGAGATACACATCACTTTCTTCAAATTAGTTCCATTAAAAATGATGTTGCACTTTCTAATCAGTGGGACTTCCTGCTCTTTGTTTCCTGTCAAGAACTTAAAAAGATCATAGAGTCACCGGGTTGACTCTAAGATATTGTAATTGAAAAAAATTGATTGATTGTAATTGAAAAACCTACCTTAGAGTTTTATTTATAAGGCTACGATTTCATAAGTTGATTAGGATTTGGAGTCGCAAAAATAGGGATTTAATGATATCCGAGAATAGTAATTATCATGTTGGACTGTGTTTCCTTTCTTCAACGTCGGTAAAGCATGTAAGGCGTTGACCAGCTTGGGAACTCTTCATATGTGTGCCTAGTTTTTCCTGCTCTAAAGGGAAGATTAGAAATCTTGTGCCATTTCAAACAAATAAGTTCTAAACTCTGTATGCATAAATATTTTATATATATACGTGTCATATAGAAATTGATCTGTCCTTTTATGGTATATCAAAAAATAAAAATAAAGTATAACAAATCTCAACGAATATACCTGATCTATCCTCTTCATGCCGGCCCACCAACCTTTGTCAGTTAAAGTAGTTTTTAATGCTCCAAATAAATGAAAATGATATATTGGGGCTTAAATTTTTATATTGTAACTTTTTATTATTATTATTAACTCAGCATATTAAGTAATAAATTCTGTATATGATAATTTGGCTTATCTTGAAAAAATTTGTCTCTTTTGTACATATGATTTTCATACTAGTCATACATACATACATAATATTTAATATTTCTCACATTACTTGTATCAACAAAAAAAAAAAAAAAATCTCCACATCTTAAATAACAAATCACTCTAACATATATAAATAAAAGATATATTTTTTTCTTTTTAAGTATTTGCTAATGATAAATATGTCTACTAAAGATATAAATTGGAAAAAAAGTAAATAATTTTTTTATTTAATTACTTAATATTTAAAAATGATTCATTTAATATTTTGTCCTAATCATTAAAAGTAAAGGTATGTTTTGTAGGTAAAAAATGAATAATTATATTGACTATTTCCTGAGTTACTTGATAATTACAACGATTTCCATTTTATTCTTTAAAATTATACTAACCTATTTTTTGCTTTCCTGACTAATATATAGATTTTTTTATTTATACAAAATTCGTTATTAACAGTGTTAGAGTTTCAATTAAATTTTTTAGGATAAATTATACTAACTTCTCTTAAGATTTAGTGAAATTATAGATGGATTCCCTGACGTTTGAAAAATAACACTAACCTCTTTTGAAGTTTGTATTCCGTATTAACTTCTCCCTTCCGTCCGTCAACCATGAGTTGATCTGATAGAAAATGCTAACATCAATTTTTTGTTTTTTTGAAAAAGACAATTTTATTCTCATTGAGCAAAGACTTCCAATATTTTGAAACTTAAAAAATAAAAGTTATATCCATTTTTTCCTTCTCTATTCCACATCTTTATTTCCATTGTCACATAATTCCATTCTTGACTTATATATATATATATATATATATATATATCTTTCTTTTTCATTAATTTTTTTTTATCCAGAGAGGCATATGGGTACCCTCGGCAACTATAGAGAAAAACATATACAAGCGTTGACATTTTCCGGCTCTTCGTGCCCCGGAGGAATGATAGACTGAAGTAGACAAACCATTGATTCCCACTGGTTCTGATTTACCCAGTCCCCAACAAACATTAGCTTCTTTCCCTTTTTTTTTCTAGAGACAATCTTGCTTTGAACCCCAACCAAATTAACAACCCAAATACATATGATATGTGTTTTTGCCGACAATTGCTTAAATTGAATTCTTTGCTATGGACCTCACATCTCCTTGGATTTCTTGAGATTTAAGCTCTAAAAATGAAAATTTGAAAATTAACTTCATATTCGCTGTAAATGAAGCCACTGAGGAGAGCAAACAAACCCCTAATCCTTTTACAAATCCTACTAAAATATCATCTAAATCTAATGGGTCAACCCCACCATATACGAACACCTGCATCATTGAGAAAATTATCAAAAAAAGTATTTATTTATTTTTTTATTTTATTAGAACAAAAGAGCTCTAAAACAATTGTAAAGTTTTATCATATTATTTGTAGACTTCCGCCATTCAACTTCCTCTGTATGATGAAGAGAAGTGAGGATGATGAAGAGAAGATATCAAGATTGTGATTCATGAATTCCTTTGTGTGATGAAAATATGACCCTTCACTCATTTTTGTTAAAGAATAAAATAGTTTTTTTACATAATTTTGTTAAGTCAACTGAGGATTGACTGACAGAAAAAAGAAACTAATAGGAAATATAAAATTTAAAGAAAATTAGTGTAATTTTTTTAAATATTAAAAATCTGTGTACTTTCACAGTATTTTAAAGAAGGCCAGAAAAAATTATCTAAACTAAAACATTTTTGTAATAATTAACCTTCTTTAATTTTTAAACTTTCTTTAATTTTTAAAAATTATAAAAAAATTATGGAAGTTAGGATAATTATTCACATGATAAAATCATTTAATTATCTAAAAAGAAAATAGAAAAAAAAAAGTTGAAATTGCAAAAGTCAAATTAAGTTAGCAGAATGACAGGTAAGAAGGTTAGGAAAGAGTAGAAGCCTTGAAAATGGCGACTGTTACTGCAAACCCGATGGCCAGCCAGCTAACCTTTCCTCCTTGATCACGTGCCAAGTCGTTGATTTCAAAGCGTACGTATCATTGAAAACACTAATCTTTATACTAAATGCATGGCCATCATTTTACTGTAATTATAAGTTGCCCAATGGGCAAAGGCCATGTAAATAAAGCTTTCGTGCGAGGAAATCTCACCAAAATCACTATTAGCTAGGGAGCATAGAGTTTGAAAACATTCTTACCCTTGTATCATCTTCTATCTCTAACCTTAAAGCTCTCCTGTCACATTTTGCATCCTCTCCCAACTTTTTGGGGTGTAATAATTTATGATATATTATATATATAATATATATTTTTAAGTTTTTGATAATTACACTGATATTTTTTAAAATTTTTAAAATTATACTAGTTTTTCTTCTTTTATATGAAAATATACAAATATCTTCTCTAATTTTTTTTTTTCAAAATGATAAAACTATTCTTTTTATGTTTTTTTTTCTCAATTTTTAAATTTTGGCCATTTTTAATTTTTTTAAAATAAAATTAAAACCTTAAATTTTTTTATATAAAATAAAAATAAATTATTTTACCTTAATTTTTTTTTTGTACATAAAATAAAATAAAAATAAAAAGTTAAAAAAAAGTGACTCAAAATGCCAAACAAAAATAAATGTTGACCAATATACAAATATACCCTTCAATCAATTTAAAAAATTGAAAAAAAAAATGAAAGGATAGTTTTTTCATTTTGAAGAAAAAAAATTACTTAGAAAAAAGTATCTGTATATTGCCAAATAAAATAAGGAAGATCAATATAATTTACCATAATTTATTTTTACCTAATTATAAGTTAGGCTATATTATCTAAACATGACTCATATTTAAAAGATTTCTATTGCTTTTAAGTTGTGTAATCTTCTGTTATTTTATAAGGACAATACTTAATTTCAGACTCAGTTAGAAAAATCTTCTTACTCAAGTACTTGTCTTAATCATAATTTTTCACATATACAATGTTAATGTACTTTTTAATTTATTTTACTTAATTTTGATTTTTTTAGTTAAAATTAAATTATCACATGATATATATGACATCATTTTTTATTTAATTTTTAGGGTAAGTTGTTTTATGCCTTGAATCTAATTCACGATGAGATCATTTTTTATGTTATAAGACTTCAGTTTTGTACTAATGAAGTTTGGCTCACTTCAAAAATAAAATATTAGTAAAGGAAAAAAGGGAAAAGAATAATGTTACATTTCTTTAATTTTTAGTTTCAATACACAAATTGTTAAGCCGTGTTTTAGAAAATCATATGAAGTAGGTCTTTGAAACAATGAATGATGTCGTAATTTGACATTCAAGTTTTTCTTAGTTTTAACTAAAATATTATGTATTATTAATTTTTATATCCTAAATAGCTATTCTTATATATACAGTGACAAATGTTATTTAAATCTGTCAATTTATCCTAACTTGTTTACTAATTAACGGATATAAATAATTCATTTAGTTAACGAATTATAAACGGATTGAATAATAAAAAACTCGTCAATTTAGCGGATAAATACGGGTTAATATGAGTGTTTGGCGAGTTGAGAATAGAAGAAAATAAAATAGTAAAATATATATATATATATTCTTATATATATATATCCATTTATTTGAAAAAGAACAAAATAGTAAAACTTGTATCATTAATTATAAAACAAAATTAATATTTAGAGAATATAATTCAGTATCACCATATATACAAACAAAATACAAATTAGAAACTTGTGATCCAAAATAAATTAAATTGGTCTTTGCTAGGAGTTTCGGATAACATTTTTCTCCATAAACAATAGTTGACATTATGATCCACGTGAGAAGATATCTAAGAAAGACTAATATTATTGATGTCATTATTCCTGTGCGGATGACTTTGGTTCCTCCATGTGAAAGAGGTGATCTTTTCACTATCATTGAATATTCTTCGTTAATTTTTCGAATTGTATTCTTAACTTTCTTTTAGTTATGGTATTTTGTTGAGTTTTCAAGAGATTCAAAGTAAAACAACTATTGTGATTATTTAAAAATAATGTTTCTTTCTTTAGGATGAAAAAAATAACGGGTTAGATTCGAGTTGACCCGACCCGTATGTGACCAAATTCATATTTGATCAGTTTAATTACAAATCAAATTTGAATTTAATTTTTGATTTGACCCATTTTTAACCTGTTTAAACTTTCTCCAATTTATCTATTTTGCCAGACCTACTTATGTACCTTCTTTTTAAAAGAAAATTATACATAAAATAAATAATTTTTAAAAACAAAAGATAATAATGTTTACAAGATATAATAACAAAAATCTACAGTGAGAAAACTATTATTAAAGATACTTATTCATTTGTACAGAGGTAAACGTTCTAGACAGAAAAGTTTCTAAGGGAAATAGGTTCATTAGTCAAGGCCAATTAATGTTCTGTAGAGCAAGATTATGTTTGGTTTAATTTATTTATCGTGAGTAATGTGTATTGAGAAGTTCATTAAATACTTAATTAAAATTTTAAATCATATTTATTAATCACGATATTTTTATTAAATATGATTTAAATTAATTAAATTAATAAATCTAACTTTTTTTATTAAATTTATAAAATCTATTTATGATGTCTCATATAATAATTATTAAGTATTTTTTAATAATTTGTTTAAATATTTAATTATTTAATTTAAACAACAAATTCATGTCATGTGGATGTGGAAAGAAGAAGTGTTTTGGTGTCACATTCTCTTTCTTCGGTCAGCTCCAACGTAGAATAATGGAATCCTCCGTACTGAATAATCGCTCGATCTTACAACGCCAACGACCAGTCATCCTCTCACGCCACCTAATCTCTCCCTCCCCTCCTCAACCAATGAACATGCGCGCTAAAACACACGCAAAAACGGTAGGCAACTAACAAATCGATGGCTCAGATGCCAGCAAAAAACTCTGCTGGACCAACCAGTCAAAACCATTACTCCCATTTCTGCCCCCTCAAGCCCTAATTCTCTCTCACTCTCACTTTCTCTATCTGAAAAATCTTACTCATCCCCCCTAAGCTAACGACCCTTCTTCCATTTGGATCATCTCCTTCTTATTTCATTAATAGTAACTCTCGGGCCTATCAAATCCCTCCTCAAAGTCATCACATCTACCTTTTTTTTATCTTTCACCTGCAAGTCTGCGGCAGACCTTCTCTTCTCTCCTCAAAGTTATCTACCTTTTCTCTCTCTCTCTCTCACCCCCAACTTTTGGTTGATTAAAGGGTTTGATTTTTAGCTCAGTTTCTCCTTCGAAGAGGTCAATTCAGATATATTCCAGTTGCACAAGATATTCTTTTTTTTTTCCTTTCTCTCTTTCAATCTCTTGGTCTGTCTTCTGAGAACTCGATAGAGAAAAGAATTATTAGAAGATCAAAGGTGGTCTGGCGGTGACACCTCAGTTGCAGAAATGGCAGCGCCGCCTAGTAGCAGGCTACAAAGTATGTTGCAGACGGCGGTGCAATCGGTTCAATGGACATATAGTCTCTTTTGGCAATTATGTCCACAACAAGGGTAATTTTATTTTAATTTTTTTTAAAAAACCTATTAATTAATTTGTTGCAGTATAATAATTTACTTACTATGAATTCTTGAATTAAACATAATTTTGGATTCTGATGGGTTAAACATGAATGGTGGTATAGGATCTTAGTATGGGGAGATGGGTATTACAATGGAGCAATTAAGACAAGGAAGACAGTGCAGCCAATGGAGGTCAGTACCGAGGAGGCGTCACTCCAGAGAAGCCAGCAGCTGAGAGAGCTATACGAGTCGTTGTCTGCCGGAGAAACAAACCAGCCTGCACGGCGACCATGTGCAGCTTTGTCACCGGAGGACTTGACGGAGTCGGAGTGGTTCTATCTGATGTGTGTCTCTTTCTCTTTTCCTCCTGGGGTGGGGTAAGTTCTAAATTAGCTAGCTTTCTTTCACTTCCAACTGAATTTCGATCGGTTGCATCTTCTTGTTTTTAGTTATATTAAAATTTGAAAGAATTGGATCTCAGTGCAATCGCCAATCTGCGATTAAAAGTAGACTAATTTATGGGTGAATGTTTTCATTTGTTTTACACTCTATCTATCACATAGACGACTGTTTCTTGCTGTCTTTAGATCTATCTATCTTGTATAAAATGGGTTTTCCTTTCCAAGATATAGTTGGATACTAGGATGTTCACTAAAGTGCGCACACAGTTCAATGCTAACTACATATGAATGAATTGAGGAGAAATGGAGTTCTCTCTCTCTCTCTCTCTCTCTCTCTCTCTCTCTCTCTCTCTCTCTCTCTCTCTCTCTCTCTCTATGTATATATATGTCAGTGAAAAAAAGGAGGGGTTGGTTGTGTGAATTGAATGAAGAAAAGCATGCTTTCTAGTAGACTTGCATGGTGACTCCCATATGTATGGAGCAGTGACAACAGCAAGTTCTTGAAAACAACACCAATTATTGATTTATTATTTCTTTTTTTCCATAAAGAAGCACCAAGCTTGTTATAACAATACGTTAATTGGGACTTGAGGGCCTTCATATATCTCTTTTGTTCTTCTCTCTAGAGAGCTTCTGGAGATTCTACTCACTAAATTGTAACAGTCAATCTTGTTTCTTTGACAATTTTGATACTGAAACCTAACTTACAGGTAGTACAGAATATATTAAATCTTGAAACCGTACATGTCTCGAACAGCTTGACGAGTCTTTATTCACCGAAAAAAAAGCTTGATGAGTCTTAAATGAAAAATAGCGATTGAACATTGGTTCTTGTTCTTGGGGAAAGGGGATTACGGATCAGTGTATTCTCAGTTAATACAGTCGGTGCAGCCAACTGCAGCAATAAATTTTGTGCTTGTATATACATAAAATTTATAACTGTGTTCGGCCTATTTTTGTACTATTATATTAGATAATTATTATATGGTCTGAGGCTTTATATGTCAATGGTTCTAGCTAATTTAAATTTGTTTTTTCTTAAAAATTTAACATATTATAAACATGACAACTCTTACTATATAATTTCTTTTCCATGCTGAAAAAATTTAGTTTTATGTAATTATTGCCTGTTATTACCCTGTCCAAAAGGGAAATGGCATTGCAATGTTTCCAAAGATGTTTGTGTTGTCCTATTCGAAGTGGGTGGTTTTCTGACCGTGGGTGGGGTGACATATGGTTATTCTGCAACTGTTATATATATGATTGTCATTTCACTGAAAACTGAATAGCTAGCTTGATAGATTTGTTTCAGCAAACAAATTGGATGAATAGTTCTACTTTGAGCTTGTTCAGAAACTCTAAAATTACAATTTTTTATTTATTTTTTGCTAGGAAAGATTGCAACCCTAAAATCACAATTTGGAAGTAGAAGTTCAGCTATAATTTATTCGATGCATCAAAGCCACCTTGAATATTGCCTCGTTGTTCTGACTTCTGCTTTTATTTTGTCTTGTTGTGCTTTTTTTGTTAAGCTATGATTACTTGTGTTTTTAGGCATTCTCAAAGCAAAACTGGATATTGTGATCATTGGTAGTGGGAAGAGTTACTTTGTCAAAAATGGCAGTCTATACTGCCGTTAAACTCTTAATCAATAGATGCTTATATTTCCCTTCTCTCCTAAACACAGACACACACACACACACACACATATATAGATATAGATAATGTCAAATACATGTGTTTACGTGTATACTCCTCTGCTTATGCATGCATGTAGACAATTAGACTTCTATGTCAGATGTAAATAAAGACTTAAAGATTTGAATCAATCTAGTGATTTTTCATTGAAGAGGTAACGATACAAAAAAAAAAAAAAAACATACAGTTTATATATATAATATTCATCAATAATGAATGGTGTGGTTCTACTTAATATATGCCTATCATTTAAAATAAACGATCTATAAAATTATATATCTGTATATGGCATTTTCCTTCAATGACTATACGAATATGGTGCCATATAGATTACCGGGAAAGGCATACGCAAAGAGGCAGCATTTGTGGCTTACGGGTGCAAACGAGGTCGATAGCAAAGTCTTTACTAGAGCTATTCTTGCCAAGGTACCATGACAGGTTTCTTTTAAATGAACTGCCAATTAATTAGTTAAGAAAATAAAATTAAAAGTGCAGGTATATATATACGATTGATTTTTCTCATTTTTTCATCATAGACACAAGATAGTAGAACTCATTATAATTCATGTATTTGAGTTTGGCTATCTTATATATGTTTAAAGGTTATAAAATGGAGCTAAAAACCCATAAAATAGACTATTATTTTGTGTTTAAGAGCGAAAAAATTTGTTATGCATAACAACACTCTATTTTAATATTTTCATGATAGCAAAAGGATTCTTATTTCCATTGGCCATGACCATCATGTGGGAATATAATCCTTTACTGATTGAGGAAAGCTTGAGTATGTTTACATGTTAACCTAATACTAAGTTTTAAGAAAATATGCTTACAAAAATTAAATCGATGTATTTAATCACTAAATCCTCTTAATAATTAACTCTTTCTTCTCTCACCTTGCATCATATTTTTCTGAATTACAATAAAATAATAACTATTCTCTTTCTCTGTTGTTTCTCAATTTGAACTTGCATGACGTTCGTTGCACCAGAGTGCTCGCGTACAGGTAACTTTTGCTACCCCTTTCATTTGAATGTTTTGATATAATCTCGTGTTGAGTTGAAAAACCTAATCTTTGCAATAATGTTGCAGACTGTGGTATGCATTCCTCTATTAGATGGCGTAGTCGAACTTGGCAACACAGAGAGGGTAATACAAATGTGTTCTTCCACTAATTTATGATTATGTTTTTGCATAATTACCTTCGGATTTCGCAAATCATATGGACAAGATAGAACAAGGAATTCTTACATAATTTACTGACTATATATCAACCCTTGTGCCGTTGCAGGTTCAAGAAGACCTTGGATTCATCCAACATGTTAAGAGCTTCTTCGTTGAGCACCACCACCCTCACCCTCCAAAACCTGCTCTCTCTGAGCATTCCACTTCTAATCCAGCCGCATCATCGGAGCATGCACGTTTTCACTCCCCTCCAATGGCAGCATTAATGTATGCACCTGTTGATCCACCAGCCAATGCCAACCAAATAGACGAGGAGGAAGAGGAGGAGGAAGAGGAAGAAGAAGAAGATGAGGAGGAAGAAGAAGGCGAGTCAGACTCGGAAGCTGAAACGGGGCGTGACAGCCAGCTGCAGTCCAGGGCTCGTAACCAGGGTATAGCTGCAGGACATGCTGCAGCAGAGCCAAGTGAGCTAATGCAACTTGAAATGTCTGAAGATATTAGGGTTGGCTCACCAGATGACGGGTCGAATAATTTGGACTCGGACTTTCACTTGCTTGCTGCCACCCAAGCCGGAAACGCTGCCCATCATCAACGCCGAGCTGACTCATATAGGGCCGAGTCAACTCGCAGGTGGCCACTTCAAGAGCCATTGAACAACACTAGTCTTCAACCAACACCTTCAGGTATATATACTGGTGCAAAACACTACACAATATCTAAAAACGAATTTAACTTACAGATGAGATGATCCGAGTTGACTCTCTGATAAAATGGTCCCAATAAGGGAAAAGAGTCGGGATGATCCATGCAAATGGCCAGCTTCCTCCAGGAACCCTATTTTTTTTTTTATGTGTCTCTTTGTATCCTATTGCAATAAAAGTTCAGCTCATGCATCTCTTTAAAATCATGACATTAAGAAGAAGAGTCAGAAGACTTTATAGTCAATACAGAGGAGCTTAAATTGGGGCGATGTGGGATAATCCAACACCCCCTGGACTGTAGAGACCCGAAGCTCGAAGCTTACGTGTGCCACTGTAGGCAAGCTCAAGCCTGGCTCTGATACAATATTGAAATTAGAGGCTCAGTTCAAGTCAGCTCCTTAAAACCCAGGTGTTAATGAGAAGGACAGCTAGCCATTTTAGATAGCGCAGATGAGTTAGAGACAGGCGATGTGAGACAATCCAATATGCCCTCTGGACCACATAGCCCGCGGAGAGAGGCCAGATGAGCGGCCTTGTGCGTCTAGCCCAAACTTGACTCTAATAGTAAGTTGAAATGGAGGCCCAGCCCATTCAGCTCCTTAAAATTCAGGTGTCCCACATCGCTCCTCTGAAACTCCTCTGGTCTATCTATAAGGCTGGCTGCTCCTCTCCTTAACACCTAAGTTTTAAGGAGCTGAATGAGCTGAGCCTCCATTTCAACATGGTATCAAAGCCAGGTTTGAGCTTGCCCACAGCGGCACACGTAAGCTTCGAGCTTCGGGCCTCTGCGGTCCAGGGGGGGTTCTGATCCATCTCTTTAATGCCATGGTTTTAAGGAGCTGAATGAGTTGGACATTCATTTCAACATGGTATCAGAACCAGGCCAGAGCCCAACCTTGAGCTTCAACCCGATGCGGTCCATGGAGTGTTGAATATTGTCCCACATCGCTCCTCTGATCTATTTATATAACTTGCTGCCCCTCTCCTTAAAACTTGGATTTTAAAGAGCTGAATTGATTGAACCTTCATTTTAATATATCCTCCTTTCTTTAAAACCTGAGTTTTAAATTGTTTGATGAACTGAGTCTTCATTTCAACATATCCAATTAATAGGACCCATTAATTTGCCCTTAACCACCACAAATACTGAGGTTCAATTTAATTCACTGATGAGATGAAGTAAATCAGGAATATTTGTAAAGTGGTTATATATATATATGTATATATATATATATATAATATTTGTAAATGATGTAAGATTCAAAGTGGATGAATACTTTTCAATATGTTGACTTTGTCCTTGAGTTTAATTTCAAACTTTGAATATAACGAACAGGGACCTTACCGTTAGAAGAATTGACTCATGAGGACACCCACTATTCTCAAACAGTCTCAACTATCCTTCAAAACCAGTCCGGCCGGCGGTCCGAGTCATCAGTCAACGACCGGCTACGTCATGTACTCCTCCCAATCAGCCTTATCCAAGTGGAAGAACCGGTCCGATCACCTCCTCCACGTCCCCGTCGAAGCCACCTCACAGTGGCTCCTCAAATACGTTCTCTTCAGCGTTCCCTTCCTCCACATCAAGTACCGCGACGAAAGCTCGCCCAAGTCCCGCGACGCCTCCGACTCTGCGTCGCGGTTAAGAAAAGGGACTCCGCAAGATGAGCTCAGTGCCAACCACGTCCTCGCCGAACGCCGCCGCAGAGAGAAGCTCAATGAGAGGTTCATCATATTGAGGTCGCTCGTCCCGTTCGTAACCAAAATGGACAAGGCTTCGATTCTTGGAGACACTATCGAGTACGTGAAGCAGTTACGGAAGAAGATTCAGGATCTCGAGGCACGGACGCATCAAATGGAGGCCGATCAACGGTCGAGAGCGGCGAGCAGTTTGACCTTAAAGGAGCAGAGGAGTGGGGTCACGGTGGTGGATAGGGCGCGCGTAGGTCCTGCGACGGATAAGAGGAAGTTGAGGATTGTAGAGGCGAGCGGCGGTGCCATGGCGAAGGCAGTGGAGTCGCCGCCGCCGCCGCCGCCGCCGCCACCGCCGCTTCCCCAACCGGTTGCAGGGGAGGCCGTTCAGGTACAGGTGTCGATCATCGAAAGTGATGCTTTGGTGGAGTTGAACTGTCCGTACAAGGAAGGGTTATTATTGGATGTGATGCAGATGCTACGAGAGCTTCGAGTGGAGATCACAACCGTTCAATCGTCGTTGACCAATGGTGTGTTTGTTGCCGAGATGAGGGCCAAGGTATGATCTTAACTATCCATTTAGCTACAATTCAACACTGGACCCAACTCTAACGTAAAGTTTTGACTCAATTTTTTTATCTATTGTATTCATGATCAGGTGAAGGAGAACATAAATGGGAAGAAAACAAGCATTGTGGAAGTTAAGAGGGCAATACACCAGATCATACCCCCAGGATTGACCCCAAATATAGATATGTAGACATACTGACAGCTGATGATTCTATGTTCATTCTACAATATTTTAGTGCGTTCAATGTTGTCGATGAGATAAAAGTCGGCAGCCCTAAAGTGTAACCTAACAATATTATCTGTGCTACATCATCTACTATAAACTTTAAATTTATTAGAACCATCAAAGAACAAGACACAGGATAAATTATTTAATGAATTCTTAATATCCAATATAGTGTAATAGTATTTCATAAAATTTATTATAATTTTTATAATTTATAATAAATAATTTTATAAATTCAAAAATATTAATTAAATTTATATAAAATAATATCATAATATCAAATAATATAAAATAATCATTTCATCTAATAATTTCTGGGCAATAAAAAATAAAGAATGAATATACTAACCTAAAATGATAGTGAAAGATAATCCGTCGTATGGTAAGAGTCTTTCAAAGCAGCCATCATGGTTCAATTATCTCTAACAAAAATAATGATATCTCTTGAAGCTATCTTCTTTAAATTTGTATGTACTTATAAATTTGTATTTAGTCACATGATAAAAAAAAATTATCATACAGTCGGAGATTAGTTCTAAGGTGTATACAATTCCTGGACTTTAATCAGGGCTTATAAAATGCTAAGGTAACTTATATGAAGTTTTTTAATTTTTTTTAAATTATATATATAATATTTCAATTTAAATTATTAAATAAATAATATATTTTAAAATTAAATAAATTATTTTTTTAAATTTTTTTTTTTACTTTAATTATATAAAAATAATAAATATATTTATTAAGACATCTTATAAATAATAATCTATTACTATACACTATTACAATGTATTGGTTACATGTCATTTTTTTTTAAATTTGACGTAAGGTCCTATGTGGACACTGTCAGCCTAACTCTTTTCACTCATCCTCTTTTCTCCTTAAATCTTCTTAATAATTGAAAATAAATAAAAATTTACTAAAATATTCAAGCCCATCCCCTTCGATCTCACCAAACCAGTTTTGCCCCTAACGTACCCACGTTCCTCCCTTTCCATTAGGGTTTTCCCCTAAACCTATTCACATTCTCACTGGTCCCTCACTCCCCATGACTGCCTATCCTCTTGCTGCTCTACTGCCACTATTTCTCACCCATTCTCTGTGTATAATAGATTCAATGATGCTTTTCTTCATTCTATGATCTCTTTTGCTCATTCTGTATTTCAGTGATGTCCACCAAATACCTTCAAATGCAAATATGGTCAATCACATTGACGGCACTGCTTCAACCCGTTCGAAGATTGTCATGAAATGTTTTAAATTCCTCAATTTTGTTGATCCTAACGTTTCTCTCGAAGATTTGGATCATCATGTGGAGTATTTTAAGATTCAGCATTCTCATATTGTTAAGTAATTTTAAAATCTTGAAATTTAATACGTAGAATTTTTTTTTGTTATATGTAATTAATGATGGCTTCAGCATTCTCATGTTGTAATCTAACATTTATCTTCTCTCTTTATTTTTCTATTCCAATTATCTTTCCCCTAGGCCTAAGAATCAAAAGATATTATTATTTTTTTTGGGTATATGATGATTTGGGAAGGCTTTCCTCTCTTAATTTTTTTTAACCCCTTGCATTATTATTATTAATTTTACTTTTTGTTTATTGCATGGAGATCTTTAAAAGGGGCATGTACGTATATCGTAATGCATGGTGTAGAACATTCTCTGTGCAGAAGAAAAAACATCTTCGTGATCTCTCCCCACTAATTTTGTCTACATTTCGTCTACTTATATTGCTAATGAGAAATATGAATTTCTGTAAGACTAGAATACAAAAATAGTAAATACTGTATTTGAAGAATATCATCCTCCATAGATCTCAACCCATGATGAATTGATGACAAACATTTTACTATATAACATTCTCAGCAATTTGAAATGAATTTTCTATACTGAATTTTTTTTTATACAGAATGATACAACTCTTTTTACAATGATGGTGTTTTTTAATTGTTAAAAAGTCTGAATTTGGAAGACATTAAGACAGGAAGAAAAGAGAGAGAGAGAGAGAGAGAGAGAGAGAGAGAGAGAGAGAGAAGCATACTATATGGCTTAAATTTACATGCTTTTTTGTCTCCTTCAAGATCACTATTTGGGTAGGGACCAAAAGGAAGATGGGAAGGCAATAACAAGTGGCCTTCTAAAAGTTGATGTTAAATTGAAATATGTCAAAAAACAAGGTGCTTCACATTTGCCTTTCTCTGTATCCTTTTTTACTTTCTAATTAGTAGGTAGAAAGTAGGAAGTTTTGAGCTGGTGTCCAACCATTATGCATTCGCTATCGTATTCACTTCTCTTCTTCATTTCCCACCTTAACAAGATTCAAGCAATCCATGGATATTAATGGCTCATTTGATAGAAAGGAAAAGGGGAAAAAGAAAAGTAGGAAAGAGAGATAGAATTACCCTGATTTAGTAGAAGGGGAAGAAAAGAGGAAGGAGTGAAAAACAAAAGGGAGTTGGGGCTTTCACTCTTGGCCACTAAATTCCAAAATTTTCTTCACAAAAGTGGGCATGCAGGGAAAATGACAACCGTTTTTCCAAACCAGTTTTACCTTATAAATAACGGGCTTCCTTTAATATATAAGGGTATATATCCGTAAAATTGAGCACTCCTTTCCTCCCTCCAATCTTTTCCTAAAAAGAAAAAACTCTACTAATTAGTCACAGGAGATAATAAAATTATTATCTATTAATTTACCACCACTTTTATTTATAACTAACTTCTCATAAACATGTACAACTTTCTATTCAGAAAGAAAATTATATATACTTTTTTTAGTATATTTATAATATTTTGAAAAAAATAATAAACATTTTCTAACTTAGAAGAAACCAAAAAAAAAAACTTTTATTATCTTTCCAAAATTAAAAAAAAATATTAAACATATGCATATACATGTCTTTTTTTATTCTAATAATTAATAACATCATACATTTACCTTTTCCTTTTAATGCCATGGGAATTTTACAGTGAGTTCTTAGGCATTAGTAACATTTGTTCCTTTTAATGTCACATTCAACCTAATTTCATTAATTGTTTTATGCCTTACTTCAATGTAAGAAAAAAATGTTCATTGTAATAAAAATTAACGAAGAACCCTAGTGTTACAGCAACTATTGCTACTCTAAGTGGTTGTACCGACTACTTTCACAATAAGACGTTGCTAAACAAGCATTTTATTTTATAAGACAAAGGTGATGATTATCATTTACTTAGTTAACTTTTATTATCCTTTGTTAATTTTAATGGCTTATCATGCCTTGCAAGAAAGGTAAAAAAGCATCCTTTCTTGAATTGTCCAGATTGGGAAATTCTTATTCATACACACACACACACACACACACACACACACATATATCCATTTTGGGGGCAGATATAGAACCTATCATCCCCTAAACTAACAAAACCAACAAGTGGGCTAGTTTGACACAGTTTTAGCAACTCAAATGTCACATCAGTATAAATGGAAATTCTGCATATTAATTATGTTTATGTAAAAAAAAAATCCTCAAATTTCAAGTTTGTTATGTTGTTTGCAAGAAGACAGAACCACTTCTAATAATAGCAAAAAAAATCCAGCAAAGTTGGTGAGTCTGTGTTACATGTGCACCGGCCCTTGGATGATCATGCATTTGCCTTGGCAGACATACTGGTAGTGGCAGTTCAGCTTAGGCTGAGGACATTGAAGGAGTAGGTGGACATTCTCACTCCATTGCAGGGCGTGGATCTTCTGGTCGCTTCAAAGTGTTTTTTTTTTCTTTCAGTGTTTGCAGATGGAATGAAATGGAAGTCCTTTTCTTATGCTTTGTAATCTGTTCTACCAAGTGTGGAACAGTTGCTACTTGGGGTGGTCACAGATTTGTATAGAGAAAGCAAATGATTTTTAATTTTATTTTTTAAAATTAAATCAGTCAATATACCTTTCTTTGGTGAACTTTTATGAAGATTAAAAAGAAAAGATTGTTTTGCAATATCAGAAACAATATAATAGGGTGCATAAAAACTTCCTCTCATGGCTATGGATCATCGTTTCCAAAATCTCTTAATAACTCAATGACCTTTTAATTTTTTTATCAGCAAAGGAAAGAGGAAACTCAATGGCTTTTTAAATGACTTGCCTCTTTAAGTTGTATCCTATCCTACATATACTCATTCTTTTCTTTCTATCATCATACTTCATAATTATTACCTTCATCAACAATGATAGTAGTTCTATTGCCATTTTCATATATATAGAGCTTCAATTTAGTATGACCAAAACATTTTTTTTAAATAAAATAAAAATTATAATTATAAGATAAATAAAATTCGTAAGTTGAATTGTTTTTATCAGTTAGTCACATTTTTTTTAATTAAATCATAATTCTATTGGAAGTTTATATATATTTTAAAATTTTTATTTTTTAAGTTTATTTATTAGACCTCCTTTTATTTTTTTTTAACCCAATGCCAGAAACGGGATAATGCTAGTGTATATATTACCTGACTATTTTATCTTTCTATAATTTATATTATAAAAGAGAAACCTGGAAGTGCTCCGCCTCCTCAAGAACCAGTTCCAGCACCTTGGCCCTCCTTACGCATTCCTAGCCCTCCGCCTCCATCCACCGTCTCTGTCAAGAATTGTGACTCCATTGATGCCGCTGCCGCAAGTTGACAGCCAACTACAGTGTCGAAATACTCTCTATATAACTCGATGCTGTCACCAACTACAGTGTTATTTTCAGTGTTCAAATTACTTTAGAAATCTACTGAATTATTCTGAAGAATTATTCACTTAAGTTTTTTTTTCCCCTTTAAAGTTCAAATTGTTTAATTCTATGGTGGCTACATCTGAAAATGGTGAACAGATCAACTATTCCCATAAAAAATTATAGCATGAAGGATATAAAAAAAAATTGAAAAAGAAAAAAAAAAAAACTGGAGTGTAATTTATTGGATTGGATACTCGATAACTAACAAATCTGGATTTGGATCACGTACACATGAATCCGTCAAATTATTGGGTCGGATACATAACAGATTGGAATAAAGTTTATAAAGTGATGTTTTGGCATACCAATTTTATTTATGTTTCAGTCAGGAGAGGGAAGGTAAGTGAACAAAGTTGTTCCAATTGTTGTTGCCAAATTTTTTAACTTGGGGATCTTAAAAAAAAGTTACTTTTTTTGTTTATAATATAAAGAGAGTACAAGTATTATATACTTCAACATCACTATATATGATCGTCTTCTATTTAGTTTGAAGAGGCTTCTGGCTAGTTATAGTGTGATATCATGGTAACTTTAAGCCTCAAATCTAGTTCTTCCCAGCTATTGAAATTTCTAGGGTCTTTGCATAATTAGATCTGCTCGTTAGATTTTCTATCTGAAATTCTTGTAATTCTTCTTATGTAAATATTCATGTGTGACCACTTTTTGAAATGGGTTTGTTTTTGGCTTTCAAATTGATTGACTTGCATTGCTGCATCCACCTAGTTATTGTTTCTAAATACCTAGTAAGTTCAACACAAGCTCAAATCCTAAAAACTTGTCAGCTGCAAGAGGGATTAAACATATATGTTAAGTTCAACACAAGCTCAAATCTTGAAAACCATGTCAATTGCATGAAGGGATAAATACACACACACATGTATGTGTACACAATATGGTACAAAAAGATGAGAAATAATACGTCAGATTTGTATTCTCTTTCATCTTACACAATGTCAATCAAAAAAATAGTTGCTGAATTACATTGGAGAAGTCATCAGCCAAGGAATAATGACAATATTAAAAAAAAAAATTCATGTTTTAAACATGTAACATGTTTCAGCTCATCAGGACAAGAAAGAACCCCAACAACAAAGGCATCAAGTTTTGTGTCAAACCAACAATGTAAACCAAACCTGCTGCATTGTCAGTTGAGAAGCTCCCTCCAGTGGTGTCCGTGCTTAAAACAACCACCATCCAGTCACCTTCAGAACCAATCCCAGCTCCAATGTAAGTGCTGTCATTGAGATACTGCGAGTACTGAGATCCCGTGTAGTTTGTGAGGACAAGGCTTGGGACGAGATTGGGAATGCAAACAGGCATTATTACACCATCTCTGGTGTCAGTGATGTTTAGATGGCATTTAGCAAGTAGATTTGGGTAGTTTGGAAACTGAGGCTCGGTGCCAGGAACAGTGTCGGCGCCAGTGGTATTGGAACATGGTTGATTCTTGAACTGGTTTGCAACTTCATCAGCAAGACAATCTGCATTACTGATCTCAGTTAGGGTTGACAGGTTTAGGGATGCTCGATACCTGTTTAGGCCTTGAAGTAGATTCTTCTTCTCATCTGCATAAATTATTGCTGATACTTTTTGTTAAGATATCAATACAGTTGATAACATGGAGTAAAAAAGGAGAAATATTGAAGATAAGAGTGAAATAATATTTTTTATGCAATAATTGTTTAACTAGTTAGTTTTTTTTTTTTTCTTCCAAACACTCCATTTTTTTTTTATCAAAACCATTTCCTTGAAGAAAATTTCTCCTTTTTCCTATTTTTTTAGGTCTAGCAAGCAACACATCAAACTTCTGGCTGAAGATAGTTGGCAAACTTCAAAGGAAAAATGTTCTCATAAACACCTGGCAAAATTGTTTCCTTGATTGCACTCCATTTTTCTATCAAAGCCATTTCCTTGAAGAAAATTTCTCTTTTTTCCTATTTTTTAAGGTCTAGCAAGCAAAAGCAACACATGAAACTTCTGGCCGAAGATTGTTGGCAAACTTCAAAGGAAAAATGTTCTCATAAACACCTGACTAAATTGTTTCCTTGATTTTGACCAATTTGAAGGAAACCATGTATGCACTCAAAATCTTGTTGTTCGAAGCCAAGTCATGTTAAGCTTTCCTCTGGGAAACAGCCGCCATAAGAGTGCAAAATGTATCAGATAACAGCATTGTTGTGCTATTATTACTGCCTAATGTAGGATCAAGAGCATGAGATTTTTTATAAGCATTTTGGGAATACAAGAAGCGAGGATGGTGTTGTGCTACTTCATAATGCGGATCTCACTTTTCTTAAGATATTTGGAATCAAAGATTCAGTTTTTCAGCTTTCCTTGACTAGAGTTATTGAGGGATTACCATTAAAGTGTACAAGATTGTCGCGGAAATAGCCTCTTTGTTTCCAGGGGTAAGAATGCAAACATATAACCCCTCTGGATCCCATAGTGGCGGGAGCCTCATGCACAAGGACTGCCCCTTATAGTACAGGATTTTGACTTTTGCAAATCATGGTCCAGAGGAATTCATGAAAAAGAAAGCTCTGGTTTTGTTTGTGCACAACTACAATTATAACTTATGTGCAACTAAGCTAGTTTTACTGGCAGAAGCACAATCTAATACAGAAAAGATGGATATATCTAGTGTAGGCTGCACCAAATGAGACAATAGTTAAGGATCAAAACAGAAAACCGAATCACAATTTTCCTTGGAATATTATGAGATAAATATGTAAATTAACGCATAGATCTCATGAATCTCCGATTTTACTTTTTTACATATTAATATTTCATTCTTTTTTCTACTTTTTACAGTCAAATGAAACATAGTTATTGAGCAATCGCTCAATGATATCACAATGCAAAAAGAAGACACTTGCTAAAAGTTTAAAAAAGGAATTCCATATATCAGAGCTGCATTACCTCTGCATAGATTATTTCTTTTTCCTTTACTAAAAACATTCAGATTCCATATATCAAAGGCCATTTGGCAACAAGAAGGCAAAGATAGTAGAAAAACTATGAGCAATTAACTATTATTGTTAACATCTTTCACAATCAACATTGCTACAACTCGGAACATATTTTTCAAGCATTACTGCTAATCTCACCTAAATGTTCTAAATATCTGCTCTAATAATGGCATTATTCATTTATTGGTAATGTTTGTAACTTGGATTTAGTTGTGAATACAAGAAGACAATATGGGTGTCTCAGATATAAGAACTATTTCAGTGATCTCCCCCTTAAAAGACTCATCCCCTCAAGTTAATCTAAAACCCTAGACTCCTCAATACTTCTTCAAATCCATACTTCACGATTCGAAAATCATGCTAAAATGTAATTGAGTCCAACATAAAAACAACCTAATATGCAACCAAAATCTAAATTGATAAAAACATAAACAATTCCCTTCAATCATAGATATCCCTTTTACAAACAGGAATTTTGTTCAGATCTTCTCTTAAATTAGATTCAAGAAACATTTAAAGACTCGATGTCTATTTCTAGTTACCCCAAAGACCCCCAAAATAATAATAAGTAACAAACAAAAAAGGACCCATCTCCAGATTAGATACCAGTTTTCTACTTTATCACATATAATGGATTCATGTTGAATAAAAGCATCAAAGCAGAGAGAGGGGGGGTGATGAAAGATTGTTTACCTTGAGATTTGGCCTGACAAGAGAACAAGAGTACGACAGGAAGAAGGACAAAGAGATGAAGCAGATGTTTATGAAGAAAATCCATTTCCTCTTGATTTGAGTTTACAAGACTGAAAATGTATGATGGGAAAAAAGGGAGAAACTGGCACTGGCACCTTCCTCAATTATACAGACATACTTTAAATGTTGTATAACTTTGAGTTTGGAATACCCTACACAAGCGAAAAAACAAAATGAAAAAAAAAAAAACATATAAACATGTGTCACATCCTTCCGTTTCGGTGGCTTGTCGGCCTTATGCCTTTTAGCTGATAAGTGACCGTTTGGTTGCTTTTGATTATAAATAATAGTTAGAGGATTGGATTCTCTCTGGTGTACAGCAGAAGATTCGTTCATCTCATCGTTTATTTGAGATGGGACTTACAGTGGAGTCACTTCTATAAGATCTACTCCCATGTAAGAGAGGATAAATGGAATCTTTTCAGCAATGTACTAGAGATAATTCAGACTTTTTAATTAAATGAAAAAAATGTTAGGCCATTTCTCGCGAAGCTAATAAAACTTTGAAACATATTTTTAATAAGTTAACTTAGTAAAATGATTTCATATATTCTATAATAATATATTTTTTTAATGATATTTTGTCAAATATATTATTTTTTATTAAAAAAAATAAATTATATTATACATAATAAATGAATATAAGAAGAATATATTATCATATCAAAAAGAAATAGCAAATTTGTCAAAAATGTAAACAAATGAAGGTAGTAAATTTGTCACCAAGAAAAAGAAATAGCAAATTTGTTACATGGTAATTGTACTTTTTTTTTATTAAAAAATTATGCTACACACTTGTTAATATAAAATGTAAAAAATAATAAAATATTACAACTTACTATTTTTATTAGAATGTTAAATTTTAATGTTGATAGCAAATTTGTATATAACATAGCAAATAACAACTTTACTAATTTTTTTTTCTTCATCCTTTGGTGATATAGTCTTTTATATTCTTAATTTATCTCTAAATGTAATTTTTAAAATTACTATATGTTTTACACCAAAAAAATAAATAAATGAAAGGCTATGCTTCTTGTATCTCAAATTTTACATAAGCTTATATCTTCGTACATGTGTTAATATGACATGACTTACTATATCATCATATTTAATAATTTTTTATTTATCTTTTCCAACAGCTTGGTTGACAATTCATATAATTTTTTCTTTCCGAGAAACCCTCTCATCCCTCCCATCTTCTCTCTCAACCCTTCTCACTCCTTCCATTGTAAACCTCTTTGTTCTACCATCACCAGTCATCACTTCAATTGTTCTAACAATTCAAAAGAAAAAAAATATATATTTTGACAATAATTAATTTTCAATGAAAATGGACCATTCAGCCCTTAATAATTTTTAAACAATATATGATTTATGTAATTATATTTATGATATTCATACATTCACATCATCATAAATTTTACTAACGGGTTTCAATTCTTGTAAATACATGAATATCACATAAATACAAAAATATGAATATTCAAGTATTATTAAATAATTGTGTTGTGGGATGTTTGAGATAAACTAGTATTATATATTGTGCAGTATCAAGTTTGTCAAAGTATAAAATTATAAATAATAACCATCCATCTGTTGATTTAATTACATTAATTAATTACAAGATCATGTAGAAATCAACAGCTTGTGTTTTTATGGATTGTGTAATAGTCAAGCTTTCCCTTTTAAGAACTAGCTAGTAAGTCCACTCTTTTGGAAGAAATATTTCTGGTGAAGAACTGCGGCTCTGTGAGATCACACAACATTGTGTTGATGCGTCCTTTCCCATTTTTTTGCTGCGTTCTACAACTTTGGAGTTATTGTTTAGATCTGCAGATCATTGCCATTTATGATAACACTAATTTAGTTAATAGCAGAAAACTATGAATGAAAGGCCATCATAAAATTCAATTAGAAAAAACGCACACACACACAACGTCGTACCTCGCTGGGGTTTAATTTGCAAGCCCAGTTCATGCACGTTAAGATTGAGAGCTTGTACAACACGGGAAGGGAGAAGAACAGGAGAGCAAGCTGCACCATGCATGGTAACCAATTATATATATAATAATGGCAGTATCAACATATATACATATACGTGTTTGGAAAATGTTAAACATAATCAATTTTCTTATCCCATTTTCTCATTGGCAGAGACTATATGATGGGACCTACTAATATATATATATATATATATATGTGTGTGTGTGTGTGTGTGTTTCATCACCTTACGTTTAGAAGTGATAAAATAAAATGAAAAAATCTGTTATACATTGCATTACTATGTACATTCCTACTTCATTTTTTTAAAAAAATATTACTTTCTAATGCATTTATCGCCTTGCTATTTCTATATATATCCAGACACGGTACATATTATTTTGTGTTTGAACTACTGAAAAATATGATATATATGCCAGTATATAATTATATATATGAAATGGTGATTAAATTATTTTGAGGTTAAATATAGAAGCTGATAGTTTGTGAGAAAAAGGAAGAAGGGGAAGGGGGAAACACATTATTCTTAATTTTGCAAAGATTAAATAATGGTACCTGGTTTTTTGGTTGATTTGACATGAGCGCCTGCTCTTTGCGGTAGGAAAACTCCGGTTCCGGATGACCTTGGTCCGGAATCTAGAAAAATGGCCTGCATTCCTGGTCCACCAGGTGCCCAATTTGAGGGATGTTTTGGTCTATGATGGGGTTTCAAGCTAGATTTCGAGTGCTGATGAGACATATATGCAGTTCAAAGAAACTCTTAGCATTTTTTATAATTACTACTCTTAGTATATATATATGTGTGTGTGTGTGTGTGTTGGAATATGAATCTGACACTGTAATATTTGTAGGCAAGGGGATTCCAGGGATAAGAACCAAAAACAAAACTAATGAAGTCATTTGGGTCAGTAGTCAATCTGCTGGGAAGAACTTCTAGTCTAGCTAGGACTGTTTTTACTGCTATAGAATAATGGCTGAACTATTATGGTAAATAATTATGATTTTTTTCCCATTACTTTTGCTAATAAAATTTTGAATGAGTATTCAAACTTCTACAAGCACTAGATTTCTCATAACAGGTTTAGAATTAATCTTATTGAATTCTATAGTTATGTCATCAAAAGTAAATGTTTTGAAAAGCAGAAGTGATTTATTTATTTTTTGGATTCTCCAATAAAGATTTTCAAAATATTTGTTTGTGTGTGTGTATCTACACACACATACACTACCTGAAATTCTTCAATTATGATTACATTTTCTTTTTTATAATTTGATTATTACAATTATAAATTATAGTTTGCCAATTCTATGTCCAAGATGCATGCAGCTATGGTTATTAAATGCAGAAATTGCAATAGAGACAGTAAACTATTAAGAAAAGTCAACAAACTTCTGGAATGATTGCTGAAATACCCAAAATTCAATTTCAGAATTCTAAATTTACCCATATAATTAGTAAATAATTTACATAGTTGTTCACTATTATTCTAGTCTAGGAATGACATCTTCCCCCCCGCCCCCCCAAAGTCAAATACTATTCCAAGCAATATTGACCTTTCGGCTTAATTACATAGGCGATGCACACAAGATGATCCAAGGTCAACCTCAATTCCTATGTTACATGCATATTTTCAGTGTGAAAGTAGGGAAGATACACCAATATTTACCTACCTATATATATATATATATGTGTGTGTGTGTGTGTGTGTGTAAATGTGCTCACGCACAAGCATACTCCCTAAATTAAACATGCATAGTAGTCTACACAATAAGCCCATCTGCATGTCAATAATTGGCTCTTGCGTCCACAATCCACCTAATTGAAGCACCCTAATTTTAAAAAAAAAAATTGTATGAATCCGATCTAGAGATGTGATGTCATTTTAATAAGATGTCTGACCTTTAATTCAAACAAAACTAACATCAATATCCTACTTACCTATCAATATATAACTGATAGGATTCATAAATTAAGTTTGATATCAAAATTTCTCCCCCAATTTATGCCTGAACCTGGCGGCTCGTGGCCACAACTTAAATCATAATAATATATAGCCGCGGCCCTTCAATAGTTAGATGATCCACTATGAAAAAATTATATATATAGATATTCAATTAATCCAAATTTACAGTTTAAAAGAGATAAATAAGTTATTTGATCCTTGAATGTGAAAAATATTTGTATCCGAATCTCCAAAGTCATGAACTAAGTCACCAACAATGATTTCTAAACACATGCATATATATATATATATATATATATATATATTCACACACAAGAAAGAGAGAGAGATAAGGAAGAAGAACGAGATAAAGATTCATTGAAATGTAGCATTACGTACAAGTCTTTCTGGAGGTGATTTGAGACGATGATCACGTTGTTGGTGCCTCTGATTCGTCAAATATTCCTGGAAATTATATTCAAAAATCAGCAGAATGAGATATGAAAGAAGGAAGAGAGAGAAAATATTGCAATGAAAGTTGAGAAGTTAAAATTAAGAGACCTTTGAATCACAAGGATCGTCGAGAACGCGTGTGGGGAGAAGCCAGGACATTCGTTCTTCAAAACCAACATCTCCATCTCCAGCCATTGGACTCTATTCGAGACAGAGGACTCAGTTCTTTGTTATCCAGGAAGGTAGAGAAGAGCGGCTGTCGAGTTCCAACTCCAAACCTGCAACATAACTAATTATAGTTAAGTGGAGATACACACAGAATGAGAGAGATATTATTTTTTTTAAATAAAAAGTGTGTTAGATACAAGGAATTATATAATACAATTACGCACTTTTTTAGCGCGTGAGTTTCAATTCCCGATTGCACGGAATCAAACATGCTAATATGGAACCCTTCCATGTTAGCGTGTATTTAACGCGCGATACAGAAGTGTACGATTGGCATTTCTACGAGGGACAAAATGTTTGAAATTTTGACCTTGTTTTTTTTTTTACTAGAATTACGCATTAAACCAAGTCCTGATTTTGACAATTACCAATTTATCCTTCTCAATTTTTTAAGCCAGATAGGATGCATGTGTGGCTTTCTCGTATTGGGCCTTCCTAACCTCAATCTGCAGAAACCTAAGTCTGCCTTTGTTAAAAAGATTGTAGACATATCGATTTAAGATACTTACAGTGATATTCCAGCTGCTTTCCCTAATTTATATACCGGATTTGGATAATTGTAACGTTCGATTTTTCCATTTTTTGAATTTAAGAAAAACAAAAAGCGATTTCAAATCATGTTTCTACTGTTGATTTAAAAAAAAAAAAAAAAAATAGTTTCCTTTTATATGAGATTTATTGAGTTTCAAATTTTGAATCTATAGTCAAAATAACTTATTGACTTTTTAATAAGATATTTTGATTTGAATATTTTTTGTTTGGGGTTGTCCAGTTTGTGTGAGATGAAAAATTTTAATATTATATATGTGAGTAATGACTTTGACCAAATAACTATGTAGTGAAGAGGTAAGAAGATTTTGAATAAAAACATATAAAATAAGGCTAACATCTCAAGTGATATCAAGAATGAACATTGATAGGGTTGAAAAGTTTCTCTACTTTTCTTTTCTTTTCTTTTCTTTCTTTAGAATGACGTGGGTTCAAAAAGTTTTACCCCCTAATTAATTTCCCTTCATTGTCTCGTTGTAACAAGTAATTATCTAACTTAAGTCCTGGAATAGTTTTAAGAAATTTTTTTGCACTTTATAAAATTTAAACTCAAGACTTGACACTAAATTTATTTTGTTGTTCGTTATATCTTGAATTAGTCATTTTGAAATAACTACATCTTTAATCTTCCTTTGTTGTGTGTGCATCACCCTCGTTGTAACAAAGAAAATTAAAGAATTGGTTTATTTGAATCTTTACCGTTGTATAAAAGGCGGCTTGGACAGTAGGACTAGTTTTTCTCTAATTTTTCTTCCCTTTTTTGTGGTTTTTTTTTCATTAATTAAAGGATATAGCAGAAAGTAAATTCCAAGTTTAGAGAAAAACAAAAGGACATTTTAGTAATTTAAGGCATAACCCAGATTAGGAAACATGCTGACTTCATTTTCATTGACGTGGGATGTGGATTGGATGGGATGGGATGGGATGGGATGGATTGGGTTGGGTTGGGTAAACCCCTTTTTCTCTTGGTGGTTGTGGTTATTCTTTCTCTTTATTCTCTCTTCTTCTTTTTTCAATATATATGTGGTTACCAAATGGATGGGTTGGGTAGAAGGGACAATGGCTCAAGTACCATACATGCAACCGCAAGTGCCTCTTCTTAACTACCACACCAACCCACCAACGTCTTGAAAAAGATCAAATTTGGTTAAAGGAAAGTGCACCCTTTTCCCGGGAACATGACCTTTGACATAATCCTAAGAGCAGGTCCACTTGTTCAGTCATTGAAGCTGTTATATTTATGTTTTAGTTACTCGATTTTAAAACAGCGTTTTACAAACTATCATTCATCTCAATTGTTCTATACCTTTAACGATAGTTGAAAAGAAGTTGTTTGATAGTAGAAATGTCAAAAATTAACTTTTTGATATTTGATCACTATTAAAATTTAATTTTAACACTGACTAAAATGATTTTTATTATTGAAATTAGTTCTCTAACAACGTCATCTCGGAAGGACTCTAATTCCATCCATCAGTTAAATTACCTTTGACTCTCTTAGTAGATCTATGGATGTAGGGGGCTAACGAGGTTGTTAAGAGTCTTGTAACAATTATCAAACCATTGACCATATGAGCTCATATTACACTGTTAATATGTCAAGTATTCCATTTGTCATGAGTACAATTACACCAAGATTAATAACTAATTTTTTTTGACCATGTACCCAAGTGAATTCCAATTCATTTGGAAATGACAACAAGTGTCAATAGTATAATAGTTTGGTTGGAGATCTATCTAATCCCTTACATTAGCAGGTATTGGAAGAGAGCTAACTCTTGACTTTATGATTGCTCTCATTTTGAAGCAACATTTTCACACTTAATAGCAAATTTTCTGGTAAAGCAATTGACTTCTACAAGTGTACTCTCCAGCTTATAAACTACTGGGGCCTTAACATAATGGATCTATTTGCTGATAAATGGACAGCACAGGTGCAATATATTCCTCTTTGTTTCTTATTTTCCAAACTAATGTCCAGGAAGATGGGCAACCTGTAACTGCTTAGTAATTAGATAAGTTCAAAGTTTTAGACATGAATTACATTATAAAATCCTTTTAAGCAATTATCCCCAACTTTAAAGGATACTTTCCCAAGACTTTAACAGAACACTGATTGGAGATTATTTTATCTGCATCATGTTTTTGCCATCATCATTAGGTGTAACTGTATCTGACTGCATGAAACATGAAATTTAAAGGAAATAGCTGACTCGAAGCAATAGATCAGTAGTACCTGTTATAATCCTCACCAAGAAGATTCGGTATCCGTTGCAAGTAAAAGCATTCGCTACTGATTGATAATCACACAAGATTGCAGTTTGAGACTGAAAGTGAGCCTGATCCCTTTTGTTTTTCCTCATGTGAGATGTTCCAAAAGAAAGTCTGATTATGCAATATGTCTATATTAAACAATTCCCAGAACCAGAAATCAGACAGTTGAGTTCTGTAAATAAGGTATCCCAGAATTTACAGTACAAAGCTGCCTAATTTGAAAGAGTTCATAACCATACGCTTCATTGCAGTAAGGCAAACAGAAGATATCAATGAAACAAAAGACTCATAGGTGATATAAATTGAATTCATGGAAAAATCTTGAAACATACCAAAGCACCAACCCAACACCCAAAGATGAGGAACAAAAAGGCCTCCCACTGTCAGCTCTCCATGCCCAAATTGTTGTTATGGCCATAAAGGAAAAGGGTCCCAGTGTTTAACTTGGTAATTTGAAGTATGTTTCACTGAAATGGAGGGCATGATCACAGTGAGCCCACTGAACTGATGCTCTAAGCAATTCACAATTGCAGGATGTTTACTATCAGATCATTTACCACCACCTCCTTTCAGGCCCGGAACTACTTAAATCACGCCTTTGTGTACCTTTCCTTTCTTGACGTCCTCTATTGCAATCAGGCAGCATCCAACTAAATGAAATGTCAATTTATCCCATTAAGAATTCTATCCCTGTTAGTGCAAATCACCAGCTCTGTTAATCACACATGATAAAGGAAAGCAGATTCAGAAGTCTCTCAGCTAGAGTCAAAACCAACTAAACTGAAAAACAGTCTAATCTTGATCTCAAAACAATTTGTTGATGTGGTCTGCTTAAGAAAGACAGCTTGAAGCTTCACTTATGCACATTTGACTAGTTAATCTAATAAGCTCATGAGTTTCCTCATCCAACTGAACCTTGTCCTTCTTCATGCGCTCTGCAACTATAAGTGGCATTTTACCAGCTTTTGCATAAGTTTGCAGAAGCAAATTATAGATCCCTGTAGTCACATGGCCAACATTCCGAAGAGTAACTAACAACTGCTCTGCCCCCTCAACATTACCTTGATCTTCAAGGGTCCTAAATACTTCTCGAACCAACCTTTCATCAGGATCCCATTTATTTACACTACTAACAGCTTTCATGAAACAATCTAAACCTTTATCAGTTTGCTTCTGTTTCAAGTAGCCCCATGTAAGAAGCTCCCAAGTGGTGTAACTGGGAGCGATGCCTCTCTGGACTATCCGATTGTAAAAATTCTCAGCCATTTCCATCTGGTTTTTGTTGATGTAAGCTGCAAGCAGTAAGTTTGGAATTCTAGAGTCACCAGTCCCAGAAACAGATTCCCACTCAGTGTAGAGATTCTCAGCTTCTTCGAACGCCTTGAGTTTTAGGAGGGAAGATATCATGCAAGTATACTCGGCATCATTCATTTTGGGAAAGGTTGACTTAATTTTTTTCCATATCCGGTTAACCTCATCCTTATTTCCCATGTTTGTATGCAAGCTAATGAGGGAGGAATAAGCAGCTCGAACTTTTCGAGAAGTCCTTTTCTCCATTTCCTTCAAAGTAGATGATGCTTTTTCAAGCTGATGGTTTTTTATGTACAAGTTGGTTAATGTGCTATATGTTACCCAATCTGGATTTATTCTTGCCTTCTTTAACTCAAGGAAGACCTTTTCTGCAGTTTCAACATCATTCTCAGAGGCACATACAGTCAGCCATAGATTGTAAGTGACCACATCTGGTGAAGCATTCTTCTTTAACTCCTGAATCAATTCCGGAACCTTCTCTAGTTGCCCATTTGAGATGTACAGAGACAACATGTGGTTATAAGGAAGGGGATTCTTCAAGAAACCACATTCTGACATTTTTCCCATCAGAGCCTCAGCTTTATTAGACTCCTTGTGTTGGACATAGGTGTGGAGAAGGGCAGTACAGGTAGGTTGCCCTTTCATTCGATCAGGGAGATCTTCAAAAAACTTTTCTGCACTGTTAACACCACGCACTTTTGCAATCAAGTCTAAATGGACAGCATAGTCTCCCGGTACCAGCTTGATATCATCTTGTATCGTCATCCATTCACACACCTGCTTAGATTATGAGATTGAATATGTAGATAATAAGTTCTGTAGTGAAGGACACATTCTTTTGTAGTTCGAAATCCCGAAACACCCAATTCGTGTTTTATCCAAATAAATGTCCCGACAAGATTTGTAAAAATGAGATACTGAGATAATGTTAAACTAAGATAACTGGGTTATTCAATATCTCTAAAAATTTAATATATAACACCTTTCAATATAATACAGAAATGGCTCAATGGCGATTGCAAGTATTTAAAAAGGGTGGCACTATTCGCACTCCACCCTTTTATAATCCCACTCCACTTCAAAATAAAGGACAAATATGCCCTTCAGAAGTTCTCTGCCTCATCTTGGGATTCTCCCTCTCCCAGCTCTCACCTCTCCCACTAAGGTTTCTCTTTACTCTCTATCTCTAACCATCTCTCTTGAAAAAAAAGAAAAATCAACCTCACAACCACAAAAGAAGGATCACAATCTTTCCACAGAATCCACTCTCTACCCTCTCTCAATGCCGCCATGCACACCCATCATCGGCCACCTTCACCAATGTCGCCATTGTGTGGGTGATGACGATTGAGATCCGGGATGGCGTGGTGGTTGGTTTCGGCTGATGGTGGCATTGGGTGTAAAGGTGGTCGTGGTGGTTGTTGGCTACCGTGGAGGTGGTTTTTTTTCAAAGAGAGATGGGTAGAGGGAGAGAATAAAGAGAAACTGTAGAGGGGAGGTGAGAGATGGGAGAGGGAGAATCGCGAGAGGTGAGAGGTGATGGGGAGACCGTGATGTGGTGAAGGTGGCCGATGGGGGGTGGTGCATGGTGGCATTGGTGAGTTTCTATGGTGGCCATGAGCGGTGGTATAGAAAGGGAAACTGGAGGGCAAAGAAAGGGTAGAGAGTGGGATCCTTTTTTTGGGGTTGTGAAGTTGATTTTTCTTTTTTTCAAGAGACATGGTTAGAGAGAGAGTAAAGAGAAATTTTAGAGGGAGAGGAGACAGATGGGAGAGAGAGAGAGAGAGAGAGAGAGAGAGAGAGAGAGAATCGCTAGAGAGGAGGCAGAGAATTGCTGAAGGGTATATTTGTCCTTTGATTTTGATGTGGAGCAGGATTATAAAAGGATGGAGTGCGAATAACACAACCCTTTAAAAACCAACTTCAAGATAATTGACTTTTGAGTGAAACTTATACTTCTTCAAGCTACTGTTAAAATAATTCATCAAAGAGGTACAGATCACATGCTTTATGGGGTAAGTAAAGAAAGGGATCTTCTGTACATTTGATGAAAAGTATACAGTCAAGGCTATAGGCTGAATCGTGAAGCTATTATCTTCATTTCATTTTCCCTTAAAATAAAAATCTGGAATTTCTTTAAAACATCCTAGGAAGACCCTCATGTTTTAAGTTTTCGTATTATTACTTAACACTTGAATATGCCAACTAGCAAAACTTCATTTTAGGTCATCTCCAGTGATGACTCAAAATTTTACCCAAATTTAACATAAAATTTGAGACTTTTGAGTAACAGCCGGTTTTGAGTTTCATGTTCTCCTATGGTCCTACTCAAGTTAAGGTACATTTCTAAAATTGAGTCCATGAACTGTAAAGTACATATTTGGGTTTGAGTAAAAACATAGTTGGTATGGATTTGAGTCTAGAGTTAGATAAGGTATTTTTGTGGATTTTAACTCAAATTTAAATTTGAGTTTGGGTTTGACTAACCACTAGAAATGCCCTTAATATTAAAATCATATGCTTGGGTTTGAGTCTCCCGTGGAGCTTGAACCATGTCCTCATCTCATCCAATCTTGCTTACACACAGACATATCTTTTTACTCTCTTCCCTAAACAAGACTACATCAACCATTTGTTACACACCATGGTCCATGAAGGCCAAATTCTTCCTTTTTAAACCCTCTCTCTCCCCTGATGTTCAATACAGACTTTCATACCCGAAAGATTTGAACCTGTTAAAAGAATAGCATGTGTATTTATATCCCCATCGATAAAGTACAGAGTTGTAGAGATTACATCACCCCGGTGATGAACGATTTTAATTGGAAAATTGGAATTAGTATCATCGATCATCACTTCAATCTTGAATTCGAATGAACGTGTATGTGTATTTATACAAATATGTATACATATATATAACGAATAATAATGCAGCAGAGTGAAAATATAGACTTATATAATAGAGGACCAGAGAGAACGAATAAACAAACCTCGAGGGCGTGTTTGTAGCGCCTAAGTTTTCGGAGCTCACGGACGACGCGATTGAGCTCGTACTTGCGGACTGTGTGCCCCTCTTCTTTCCATTTCTGTATAGCGATTACGGCGCTGCGTTTTGCGTACACAAGACTCAAAAGTCGTCGACCCAGCGTGTCTCGGCCGCCGGTGTTCGTAGTGGTGCCGGTCGTGCCGCCCGTGGTGGTGGACTTCGCCACCGCTTCCGCTGAGAAGTGCCGCGCGGCGGCCAGGGTTGTGCGGACGCAGCGGAGCAACATTTCAACCTGCACTACGTTTCTGTTTGTCCGGTGAATTTTCTAACCCCAAAATGTGATCCAATGGGCTGTGCAGCTAATCACAGGCCTTCAACCGTCCAGCAAGATTTTGTGGGCCAACAGGTCCTGAAGCCCATAGATTTTCTTGGGCTCCCGTTTTTCCTGAGAGTACATAACTTACATAACATTCTTATAATTAATAAACATGTAATTTATTAATTATTAAATTTTTTTATACTTTTATTAATTATTTTTTACATGTAAATAATTTTTAATACAAAAATAAGACTTATATATAACTTTTTAATGAATTTTTAGTTTTTGAAAAAAAAAAATACATAGAATATTCGACTTGTGACATAAAAAATTATTAATGTCTATTTTAAATAAAGAAGTTTGTGTTTCTTAATGTTATAATTTTTCTTATTTATAATTTTTTTTTACTTTAGTTATGTAGAATTAATTGATATAATCACCGAGACATATCATAAATATAATATATATATAAATACATATATGACTATTTTATTTTTCTAATAATTAATATTATAAAGAGTTCTTTTTCAAAAGTTTTAATTATTAAATAATAGAATTATTAATTATTTACCATGGAACTAAATTGATTCTTTAAAAAATTATTAATTTATTAAACATTAATTATAAGAGGGTCAATAAATCTTTTAACATATCAAATTTCTTCACTTCTATATTTTCTGAAGTGAGATGTAACGAGAAATTACTTATATTTTTTTATTATATTATTATCTTTTATTAGTTTACATCTGTAATTTAATTTTGTGAGTCAAATATTTGATAAATTGAATGCGAATCATTATTAGAAAATCGTTTAATTAATATAATATTATCCCCAAAAAAAAATGAGGTACCACGAAACATAATAAAAGTTTAGTAGGTCGAATTTTTAATAAAGAGTCACGAAATGCAAGTCAATTTTTTAAAATTTAAATTTAAATATTATTAATAAAAATTGAATAATAAAAGTTTACCACACTGTATCTATAGAATTAGAAAACTAATAATTTTACTAGAAAGCAACTGGAAATTTGGAAGTATCTGGGCACAACTATGATTTGTTTAATTTGCAAATCGCTGATTTTATTCTCTCTCTCTCACACACACACACATATTTATATACTAATAATTTGGCAGTGGACCATTTGTTTGTAAAAATGCAAAGCACAAGAGCACGACTAAAAATAGCTTTACAAAGCCAGCAAAAGCATTACTAAAGCGGTGTGCTCTAGATGCATCTCCACATATGTTAATTAATTAATTAAGATTAATATATATATTTTTATGTTGAGTGATGTAAAATATAATATTCAGAATCAACTTACTTGTGCGAAACTAACACTATGTTTGAATGGAATGAATTGAAAAGAAAAAAAAAAGTTTATATCATGTTTGTTTTAAAAATTAGGAAGAAAAGGGAAGGAAAGCTTAACTCCCATTTTAGCAATTTTGTTATCCCTCCAAGAGTGGGCGGAAACGGAGGGAAAGGAAATAATGATTTAATGAATTTTTAATAATACCAATATTATCCTTAAAATTATAAAAGATAAAATAAAAATGACACCTCTATCCTAAAATATCTAAATACACATTATTTGTGTATAATAGTAAAATAATATAAAATTCTTTCTTTTCCTTTCTCTCATTTATCATTTTCAAACAAGATGAAAGGATTACCTCTTCTTTCATTTCATTAGTTATTCCAAACATAAACGAGGAATTACCCTCTTCTCTCCACTCTTTTCCTTTCCCTCGTAACTAATACTATCATCTCCTTTCTTTTCTCTCCCACTTATCCAAACGAACTGTAAATACTTATAATCCTCTACTGATTTTTAATAACCTCCCTTAGAAAAATAGTAGGGTAACCTTAAATTTTTGTTAGTAGTAAGACTCAGAAGTCAAAAATTCAGAAATAAGTTTCTTACTAGCAACTAATTTTTATTAAGCAAACTTATTAAAATTTAAGACTAACTTCTTAAAATTTAAGACTAATGTTATGTATTATTTACATCTTGAATGATAGTGAATAATTTTAATAAATTATTCAATAAAATTATCACGGACGTTATTATGTAACTATATCTTATAAAATATTTTGTAAATTATATGAAATAATTTTTCTATAAATTTAATTTTATTTTAAAATTTATAAGGAACAGTGACACAATAATACGTTGTCACAAGATAATTACTCTTGTTATCGGTTCGTAATAGCTGATCATCATCCCATAAAAAAAGCCAACATCTGTCAAACAAAGGCGGTGAGTTTTCATTTCCCTTAACTACCATCTACCAACTTCTCTTCGAAGGCACACTACCGCCATGAATTAGGGTTTCGACAGTTACTCAAACCGTTGATTTCTCGTTTGGAAAAGCGTCAATTAATTATTCGAAGAAAATAAAAAAGATTACACCATTTAAAACTGAGAGTAATAAAAATTGATTGATATGGTTCTCTCGCTCATTTCACTCCACTTCCCTACCCCTGTTTCTTTATTTTACATGTTCTGATTTCTTTTTTGGCAGTTCCAATGGCGGGCCGTTCTGCCCTAAATTCAACCTCGGGCGGCCGCACTCATGTCCGCGTCGTCGTCGTTGGCGACCGCGGCACCGGCAAATCTAGCTTGATCGCTGCGGCAGCCTCCGAATCTTTTCAAGAAAACGTTCCAGCCCTCTTGCCGCCCACTCGGCTTCCCGCCGATTTCTACCCAGATGGCGTTCCCGTTACGATCATCGATACTTCATCCAGGTTTCTTAACACACACACATATAAATATGTATGTACTGTTGAGTTCTACATTTATTGGTTTAAATCTTGATCTTTTTTTTCTTTCTATTTTTTGGAATTCAATGTTGATTTTAGTTTGGAGAGTAGAGGTAGGCTTGCTGAAGAATTGAAGCGGGCCGATGCGGTTGTGCTAACCTATGCATGTGATGAGCCTATGACGCTTAATCGCCTGAGTTCTTTCTGGCTTCACGAACTTCGCCGATTAGAGGTTTGAGGTTCACGCGTTTTACTAACAACTGACAATTAAACATCTCATAATCTTTAAGACTAAATGTGGTGTCATGTGCCCTCCCTCTTTATTTACCAATGAATACATCTACCGCTTTGATCACTCTTTTCTAAACTACTTTGAATAAGTTAAAAATTAGATTTTGTAATTCTCTCTCTCTCTCTCTCTCTCTCTCTTTATTTACCAATAAATACATCTGCCGTTTGATCACTCTTTTTTAAACTACTTTGAAATTTGAATAAGTTAAAAATTAGATTTTGTAATTTTTTTCTTTAATAAGTAAAAAAAAAATAGCTTTTCTAATTTATTATTGCTTTCTTTGTTACTTTATAAAAAAAGTATTAGTTTCTTTGTTAATATTGATTTTATTTATTAATTTATTTGGATACATTATGTTACTGGTGTATAGGTAAAGGTACCTGTGATTGTAGTTGGCTGCAAACTAGATTTGCGAGACGAACATTTCCATATGAGCCTAGAGCAGGTGATGTCACCAATTATGCAACAGTTTCGGGAGATTGAGACCTGTATAGAATGTTCAGCAGCTAACCTGGTTCAGGTTTGTTGTGATGATTTAACTTCTGGTGCTTTGTTTTTATTTCAAGAACATGCAGTTAGTTAGCATATTGTGAATGGTATTTATTCATGATTTGATTCTGTTGCTTTCACTGCATCATAAATAATGTAATTTTGTTACAGATATGCTGGGTGTTAATTTATTATCTTGTTTTTAGACTCCTATTTGTTTGTGCACGCACACAATTACTCACGTATAATGAATAATTCTTACATATGAGTAGTTGGTGCAACTTAGTTACCTGGTTATTTTAGGTCAATAAATTGTTGGGTGTTTCAATGGATTAATCTAAATTTGGGAGTTTAGAAGTAATAGCTTTCCGTTCTTATATTTATAAATTTCAAAATGTCAGGAATTTTAGAGGTTAAAGCAACATACTTATTTCTTGTTTCTTTGTAGGTCCCTGATGTATTTTATTATGCTCAAAAAGCAGTAATTCATCCAACAGCCCCATTGTTCGATCAAGAAACCCAGGCTCTGAAACCCCGCTGTGTGAGAGCGTTGAAACGAATATTTATTCTCTGTGATCATGATATTGATGGGGCCCTCAATAATGCAGAGCTGAATGAATTTCAGGTTTCTTTTTCCTGTCCATTATATAATATTTTTTTCATTTTTCTTGGGTCTTTGAAATTGTCAACATCCCCCCCCCCCCCCAGGGGGGCCGCGTTGTGTGCTTACAATGTTGCCTTATCTCATGGCCCAAATTGTGAAATGATGGAAACAGGTTAAATGCTTCAATGCTCCAGTTACAGCCTGCTGAAATAGTGGGTGTTAAAAGAGTTGTACAAGAGAGGCTACCTGAAGGAGTCAATGACCTTGGGCTTACCCTGACAGGGTTTCTTTTTCTCCATGCTCTTTTTATAGAAAAAGGGCGTCTTGAGACAACATGGACGGTCTTAAGGAAATTTGGTTATGATGATGATATTAAACTCAGGGATGATCATCTTTCAGTTCCGTCTAGAAGAGCTCCTGATCAGGTATCTCTCTTAAGTCTTAGCTGGAGTTCTTTCCATTGTTATAAGTAATCGTAGTCTGGCCTATTCTTGCTTCAATTTTGCACAAGAGTCCATAGGTGATAGGACCTATTCAGATTTTAACTTAATCTCTTTTTTGGACACACATTATTGTATGGCTGGAGTTGGAGAATATAGAGCTGATGATTATACTGTTATTTGAATGCATGGTAATGATTGATTGGAGAAATTGCACCCTCTTTTTGAGCATATATTCTCATGTAGGGTTGTTGAAATTAAAGGTAGATGGAAAAACTATTTTGAGAAGCTATTGAATGATATATAGAAAACTTAAATGTAGAGAACTCTTTAAACAATACAAGCAAATATATTTTTTCGTAGGATTAGAGTATCCTAGGTAAAAAACACTTTGAGAAAGATGAAAATTGGTAGGGCTTTAGGATCAGATGGTATTTCTAGATTTGGAAATATTTAGGGGAGGTAGGTGTGTCTTGGTTAATAAATTTATTTAATAAGATCATAATAACTAAGAAAATGCCTAATGAGTAGCGAAAAAGTATTTTAGTACCTATATATAAAAATAAAGAAGATATTCAAAACTGTACAAATTATCGCGGCATTAAATTAGTGACTGATACTATGAAACTCTGGGAGAGTCTGGGAGAGAGTGATTGAACACCAATTAAGACTTGAGACAATGATATCGGAGAATTAATTTGGTTTATGCCAGGAAGATCAACAATGGAGGCTATTTACTCATTAAGAAGACTTATGGAGAGGATATAAAAAAAAAAATGAGAAAAGATCCTTACATAATATTCATCGATTTGGAGAAAGCATATGATAGGGTTCCTCGATATCTAATATAGGTGGATATTAGAAAAGAAAGGAGTTACAAAATGATATATCAAAAAGATAAAAGATATATATGATGGGACGGTCACTATCGTAAGGACAATTGTTGAAAAAATAAGTGAATTTTTTTTTAAAAGCAAAAGTAATCATATCAAAGAGCGCCCCGCAATGAACAAGTGAATTTTCAATCATAGTAGGGCTACATCAGGAGTCAACATTAAGTCCCGTTTTTTTTTTTTTGCTTTAGTAATGGATGAGCCGAGTAAGCATATACATGATGAAGTCTCATGGTGTATGTTTTTTTGCTGATGATATTGTTTTAATTGATGAAAGTAAAAGAGAGATAAATGATAAATTAGAAATTTGGAGAGAGGTGTTAGAATTAAAAGAATTTAAGTTGAATATTTTGAGTGTAATTTTAGTAAAATTAGTAATACAAATAGGGATGGAGTGAAAATCGAAAATCAAGAGTTATTAAAATGTGAAAAATTTCGTTACTTAGGTTCACTTATTCATTAAGAGGTAGAAATTAGAGAAGATGTTACTCATAGAATTAAAGCAACATGGGTTAAGTGGAGGAGTGCTTTTGGCATATTGTGTGATTGACATATATCTTTAAAATTGAAAGCTAAATTTTATATAACAACTATTAGACTAGCTATGTTGTATGGAACAAAATGTTGGACAGTTAAAAAAACATGTTAATAAGATTAGTGTAGCATAAATGAGAATATTAAGATGGATGTGTGGTAATATAAGAAAAGATATGATAATGTGTGGTCTGACAGAGAGAATGACATAAAATAGAGAAGTTCACATAGCCGACTTCAAATAATTGGGAAAAATGTTTTGTTGAGTTGAGTTGTTGAAAGGGTAACATTCCAATTGCTTTTCTTGTAAGACCTGCCCTATCCTAAATGTGAGTATGTATGCACTAATATATTTTTCTAAAACTAGTAATAGTACAATACTACATGGATTTTTGTAATAATATTTTCTTTATAACATATTATTCTCAAATGTCTTATTGTAGAGTATGGAGTTGACAAGTGAAGCTGTGGAGTTTTTGAAGGGAGTCTTCAGTTTGTTCGACACGTGATAAGGTATGTATATGTCTTTTCCACAATTATAGATAGATTCTCAATCACACACTGATTTTCAAGATCTATTTTATTTACATCAGAAAAATTTATTGTTAAAATTTGATCATTATTGATGTTGTCAAAAATATGTTGGGATGATGAACTACTGTTATCTTCCTCTCTTTGCTTGTCAATCATGTCAGAAACAAATACTAGGGTTCTGGGCCTACTGGCAGGGTACTAGGTGACGGTTACTCTGATGGTTAAGTCAAAAAAGGAGGAATAATGGTGGAAAAACTATATTTCTCTGTTACCAAAAAAAAAAAAAAAAATTCTTTATTGTGCATTCCACATCCCTTGCAAATGATATAATTTGAGTTTTGCCTACTGAAAAAAAAGAAGAAATATTTCCATTTTTTGTTTTCCTTAGCAGTTGAATTGACAACTCCATTAAATATTATTAAGACAAGAACCGGCTTTGTCTCACCGACAATGTGGTATAAGAGCAGTTTTGGTCTGACACAAAAACAAAAATCATATGCTGCCACTTGACAATTTATTCACAAAAGGTAACTAAAAAATAATGGGGAACAACTAGATGTAAAGAGGGAAAAAACCATTTGGTAAGGAACACACACATAACACATGTTCCCCCTTCTAGTTAATTTAGAAAGGAATAAAATGTGCTATGGGTTTGTGTAGTCTCTTTTTTGGATCAAGGAAGAATATCCTATGTATTTAGAAAAAAGCTTATGACTCTTTTGGGGGGATTTAGGCTTTAATTGTGTAGCCAGTCCACTTCTTTTGTATTGTGGGTTTGCCCTCCTCAGGACGCCCTTTCATAGTGATACTTATACCAATAAAAAAAAAAAATTAAAACACAATGGAATTATGTCCATTTATGGGACATCACTCACAATATCACAAAATCATTTCATTTATCTATGATTGGTTTAGTGTGCACAGTACCAATGTTTTGTTTCCCGAGTTCAATTTTAATTTCAAGTATGGTTTTGGCCCTTTTCATGCATAAGCTCCTTTCTAGTATTACAATATAATGTGGCTCGTTTTTTTTCTTTTTTCTTTGAGAAGTATAATGTGGCTGTTCTTGTTGGCATGTGCTTTGATTGGGAAACATGAATGACTATCCTTGTTTTTTTTGAGGACGACTAATATGTCAAAAGGAATATCCAAATTTTGAAAGCAGTTATTTTTGCATTCTCCTCCTAATGCAGGTTAATGGCAAATACAAATAGCAATTAGTATTCTGAGCATAGAACTAATGTTGCACATGGCAAGCATAGCTGGCTTTCCTTCTTTATTTTTAACTTATAACAACTTCTACCTTTTTGTTCCATTTTACCATGAACTATATTAGGTCCTTCCAGGTGGTTCATAGTTCTGCTGGTGCAACCAGTTGGATGGTTTTTATGATTGAAATGCTGGCATCTTCATTACATTTTCTTTTAGAAAAAGTTCTTTTATGAAAAAAATTAATTTGATTAATTTTAAATTCTCAATTCTTAAGCAATGTTGATGCAAATAACCATTCTTCTATCTCGCAGTCTCTAAATGCCTAGCTTTAGGTTCAATGATCAATCATCTTTCTTGGCAATTTGCCATCATTCAGGTTTCCATGTTTTTTTATTCTAAGTTATATTCCTTTTTATTGATTAAGAGTTTATCAGTCTTGCATGATTGCAATATGCTTTTAAATTGCAGTGTCTCCGAATTTCTGAATTTTGTGTTTAATAGGATGGAGCCCTGAGTCAACCTGAGCTTGAAGATCTATTTTCAACTGCACCAGAAAGGTGAATTGGTTACTATAAACAGCATTGCTTGTTGGTTTTCTTCCTTTATTTGCTGCATTATAAATAATTATATATGTATATATGCATATAGAGAACACACATGTTCCTGTTTGTATATTCAAGTTTCATCTGTACACTGAACACTCTTGTTACCCTTGTTTATTGATTAATGCAAAAACTATTGAATTTCGATCATTTAATATATATAGTTTGCGGATCCAGTGTATTCTGATATCTGTATTGCGGCATGCTTTCAATCATTTAACTTCAGTCATATTATTTAGGCAGCAAGACACGTTGAATGCTTCATATAGGCTATGGACTACGTTTACCCTTGAAAGAGTTGGGTTCCATCATGCAATTGTTTTGGGGAAACTAAATTTACAATAAGAAGTAGCATGTTTGGATTCTTTCAATCAGTTGATTTCAAGCAATTTTTTTGCACCATGAGACCACCATTGAGATTATTTCAACGAGTTAATCTGGATTGGGCATTTGATTTGACTTGGCAAGTTTCTGTCAGGCACTTTCAGGTCTCTTGTGATGCCCTTTACACTGAGCGTTGGAATTAATTTTGTTAGAAAGGTGAATTTGCATTATTGGGATTTTATCTTACTGTCCATTAGTGTAGCTTTTTCAATAGCTTTGCAAGAGGACAACTGATAATAAACTGCCTACAAGCAATTTATTGCTTAGACATCCATCTCTCTGTCAACAGGAAATATATTATGCATATTTTAAAAATTTTCTTATTATTTTTTTACACATCGATGCACACATGCATGCCCAATTTTGTTGCATTTCTAATTTGTTCCTTTTGTCCTCCCAAATCATTTGCTTCTACGTTTGTTTTCTATAATGACATTTATCTTTAATTCTGTCATTGTGCGGAACAACTGAATGATTGTCTTGAGAGAGAGTTTATGGAGTCAGATCCAATACATGAAGTATGGGTAACTAAAGTTCTATTTCTTTTTCCAGAGTTATAACTCCGCTTGCACAGGAAGTGGTAACATTTAATAGTAGTTTAAGTTCACTTGCACTGTTATTTGATCTTCACAACTTCTGTTTGTGGCTGGACTTCTCCATAGATCTCTGGTGATTCTCTGTCAAACTGGTGATGCTGGAAAATGAGAGAACCTTGGAAACTGGTCATCCTAAATATTTCATTGTGTGTGATTTGGATAAAACTCTGCTTTCTGGAAACATGCCAACTAGATTATGTTGATCTAGTACTTATATCAAGGCTTTTGTTTCCTTTCATGCTTAAATGTGATGAGACTTTGTCCATGTAACAGTTAAAAGACAAATGAAAATCAGAGCCTGCATGTACAATATTTTCCATTGCTAGAGTTTGTAAGAAGTGGTACAAATTTCATGCTTTGATATTCTTTTATTAAAAATAAATAATAAAATTTTATTCCTTCATTGAAGGCATTGGCTTCTACTAATCAGATTTTAGGGCACGATTTATGTTGCCAACTCTGGGAGCTGGGAGGCCCAGGACATGCATTTCCTAGGATAAATTATAAATTACTTCTGATTGTAGTCATGTCTAGCTACCAGTATGGCTATAGTAGCCAGTTGCTATAATTTTCTTTGCATGTCAATTGGAACCAATGGCTTCTTGTGGTGCCTGTTTTTCTGTTATTATTTGTAATGATGAGCATATGGATTTTGCTGATGATTCCATCCTGGTTGGTTTTATTTTTTTCCAAAATATTTTTCTTATTTGTACTGTTTATGTTTTGAATTTCAGTCCTTGGGGTGAAGCTCCATATAAGGACGCTGCAGAGAGAACTGCATTGGGGGGTTTATCTCTTAATGGATTTTTATCTGAGGTGGGTATGCCTATTGCCCTTGTTTGTTTGTTGCATGAGGGTCATTACAACAGCCTTTTTACCCCTTTCATTTTAATGTTTTATTTTCTCCTATCGGTTTTATTTATTTATTTAATTTTTCATTTTTTTTTGGGTGGTAAAACTGATATTAAGTAGAACTCGAGGCCTCTCTCAATTTCCTGATACTGAAACCAACTAAGCAAGAGCTGGTTGGTGATACAGGATGGCACATTAAGGTGGCTGTCCAAGGCTGTTCTACTATCAAATATGGTAGGCCAGCTTTAGGTCTGATGTAGAAAGGTTAAGGGTTGGTTATGTAATGTTTGGGTCGAGTTTTCAGGGTTGTTGGAGTGTGCCTGAGCTGTACAGTAACTCAAAAATAGTGTCTTGGTTCTCGATAAATTTTGGTGTAGTGTTGAATATTTGATAAAAGGGATGATTAGTCTTATCAAAGTATGGTTTTTTTTTTAGGGTTGAAAACAGTGGTTATGGGTCAGATAGCAAATATGAAAGTGTAGAATACTAAATAAAAGAAGACGAAGAAAGAGAGAGAAACTTAAGAATCTCACTAAGGCTTTCTAAGAGTCTGACCTGAAAGATTTTATTTGAGTCTCACCTTTAAAAGATAGCAAAAACTTTACGGAGAATTTTGTTAATTGAAGTTTTTTCATTGTTTTTACAAAAGGATTGCTTATATAGAAGCATACAAGTCTTTCTACTGAAGAAAGGATTTCCTAATCCAACTAGACTATGAGTTTTCTTAAATAAATAAGATTCTATTAATTCCAAACAAATAAAAGAGCAAAAAAAAATCCATAACCAAACTACTTATTAACCTAGACATGTAAATAAAGATAAAATTACTGAAATATTACTAGTTAAAGAGAATCTAATTTATGCTAATTAAGAGGTAGGTCTAGAAAAACAAGTGAGTTCAACCAAACCAAACACTGCTTCAGCTAGTTCCTAATCATGTGACATCAATGGTGGGACCCATTGGACTGCTGGTGAGGCCCACATAGATGATATATATATATATATATATAGGGAGGCGGGGGTGTTCTTCTTCCAAGCATGCACTCTAAAGTGGTAGTACTTATCCTATAATAGTTACCTTGCAAGTTTGTATGTTTTCTAGATCAACTGTATATACAATTTGTGGTAAAATTTGGTCTAGCATGAGATTCTTATGATTATTATTCCTTAATACCTAAAATACTATCCACTTTGACTTAGAACATTGTTTGAGAATCCTTAATAAATTCATTTACATTATTCTTATATTTTGGAATGCCATATTTATTCTTAATTCTAAATGATGTTTAAAAGTTGAATTGGGTTACATGACCGGCCACCACGGCTTTGAAAAGCAAATGGGTTGCAAATCTGAAAAAAAAATCTTTAATTTTACAAGCGGAAGTCTCAAATCACATCTGTCACATCACAATCATTCACATGAAAACCCATTTGATCAGAGCTTTAACCAAAACATTTCACATGAAATAGCTATAATGTAGTTATTTATAACCTCTTATCTCTTACAGTAGTTAAGTTACATACACAAAAGGTTTACATCTTCGGTCAGGAATACAAACCACAAAAGAGTGAGATACTCCTCTCTATTTATACATAGTGCAAGTTCATTCTCTTTATGTACATAAGTAATTAAGTATATAGACTTGTTCTCCTTCTGTCCTTCATGTCTAAACTTGAGCTAATGCAGCACAGTGAGTAATTCTCATGCTATGTTATGGGTTTTCAATCATAAAACAATAAAATTTACCATCAACAAGAGATTTTCTCGACAACATGTTCTTACAGAACATATTAACCTTTCAAAGCTTTTCAGGACATTTAAAAGCATAAGTTTCTTAACTTTAGCTTTTCAGAACTTTTCAAATCTTAACTCACTAAACTTAGTGGAGAAACATATGAAATATCATATTCCGAATACGTTTGATTTTTCTCGACTAATTAATTCAAACAACACTTCACATAATCATGCCATAGTCATTTTAAATTTCAAATTTATCCCTTGTCCAAATCCAATTTCTTATTTGTATAGCCAAAGAGACCCTAACAATTTTGTTAAACATATAATAGCCCAAAAGCAACATTGTTTCACACAAGTGTTGACCCGAGCCGGATCCAACCCAACCCAACTTGAGTCCGGCCCGTTGACCAACTAAGTTGAATCATCATTGACCTGGTTGTCTTGCCGGTCTCCTTCTCCAATGACGATCACCGGGAACTATGAAACTCTAATTTTTTTTATTACTTTTTTTGGCTTATTTTTTTTACCCCTTTTCAATTCTGAGCACTTCTAAACATCAAATAACATCTTTTAAGCAAGTTTTTGTGGATTTAAACACGTCAAAAGCCCTTTTCTATTTCCTAAAAATTAAAGGACCCAGTTTTTGGTTTCGTAATGTTTATCCATCGTTATCATGCATTTAGGTCACTAATCTTACTAAGGTAAGCCCAATGCAAAAGGCTCCTACCACTGTGAGGTTTCAGATGTACACAACCTTACTCCCATAAGTGGAAAGAATGTTTTCTCAACTTAAACCAGTGACCTTAAGTCACAATGAAGCAACCTTGTTGTTGCTCCAAGGTTTACAAAAGAGAGAAAATTTAGTAAGATCGAAGAGAGAGAAAATCTTCACCCGTCAATGGTTGCTCACTAATCATTGCTTTTCTACTAATCACTTAGATCCGCACAGCTTGTAAATCACTTAGCGAAGCCTAATTTGAATTCTAACCTTATATTGATGTGACCATATTCAACAATTTCTCCATCTCCAAATAGGTTTCTCAGTTTTCTTAGTCTCTCTCTCTAACTCGGCCATCTCCTTTTTTCTTCTCTCCGTACTCACAAGCGTACGTGTATTATATGTGTCCCATTGCTTCATCCTTATTCTCCTTTTGCACACGATGAATATATATACATGCATATGTATGTATGTATGTATGTGTGTATATATATATATATATACTTTTTTTTGATAATGTGTGTGTATTTATTAAAGACCCGAAGTAACACACTTATCAGTCCATGTGTCTTAAAGAAGACTTTCCACCATCACACTGATATATATTAGTAGCACTCGTGTTTTTTTATCCAAATGGTGTTATGTGTCCCATTTTGTACAGTGTAGGCATATATGCACGCCAAAAGTCACTATCACAAAATCGCATGAAAATTGATCAAGAAACTTTTTTCAATTCATAGATTCAAAATATAATGTCTGCTTTGTCAAATTATTTTTCTAAAAATTTCCCTATTAACCACATTCTATATCAGCTTATGCGATACTATGATGCATTTAAACCAAATAAAAGTTTACTTAATTCTATTTTATTTAAAATATTCTAGATTAATATTGTGAAAATAAAAATAAAATTTCAAGATATTACACAAACTTCTAAAAATTGAAAAACAAAGAGTATATTGGGAAACTTAATAATCATTACAATATGACTTTCAAAGTGGACAATATTTTAGGGACTTAAAAAAAATGAAATGTGGATTTTTTTTTAGGGATGGAGGCAGTATTGTTATAATTGTAAGACAATCACCTACTTGCCGATTGTCTTCTAACATGTCTCGTTTTCTTTTACAATATTAAAAGATATCACTTAAGCTAACAACTTTGATAGAGTAGCACGAGATTAATATGCTCTTGTGATATGTCTCTTGATGTAACCTGCCTCTTGCAATGATTCGGGACGTGGTGGGAAATTAAGCCATGCTAACCTTTTCTTTATGGGTAAATTACACTGATCTTCTTGAGGTTTTTGACAATTGTTTTGAAATTATGCTGCACCCCCTCGTTAGACTTGTCTCATGAACGGTGTTGATAGAACTTTTAAAAAGGCATATTTGCCCCTCAATTGAATATGTATTATTTAGTCAAAAATTAAAAAAAAAAAAAACTAAAATTATCATACACCCCTGTCCCACTTTGTCCTTGATGACCATATCTCTCATGTTAGAGTGACCCATTTTATCTTTGATGACAGTATATCTCACTTGAGCGATACGAAGCTTTCATAAAAAATGGATGAAGTGGGTTTTAATGGGTTTTTGCACCATCCTCGACATACGCATCTTCTTGATCTTTGATTCCTTCGTTCTTATTTTACTTTTCTTCTCAATCTTCAATTCCCCTTTGTTCTTGTTCTTCCATCATTGATTACAGTGGGTTATTTCATCATCTCTATATAGTGCTTTAAAGTTCATTTCTGTCTCTATCTTCTCTCTTTAACTAGCAACATGGCTGTGAGCAATGGCGGGTGTTTAGGGGGTTTTATCGTGAGCTTTGGGGTGATGTTGATTGACTTCGTGCCAATGGTCTTCGGCGTGTCGTTGGTGGATGTGTTGGGGTTCCTAAGGCGCACGGCAGTGCACTGATTAATGTGATAGAACCAAGGACGATCGAATGTTTACTGAACTCGTTTCAAGCACAGATGGATATTGGGAACTCATTTGGTCAGATTATAGTTAGAGAGAGTACTCAACCAGTTGCAAACATTGCTTTTTAGTTTTCTTCTTTACACTTAATTATCGGTACCTCTTTTTTATCTAATCAGTAGATGTGGATTGTTTTAAGGATGTGTTTTTTGAGATATTTAGGTGTAATTGACTTTCCCTGCTTATCTATGGTTTTGGTTTGTTGCTTGTGTAGTTATTGTTTTATTTAAGGTCTGTTTTTACAAATTAATTTTGAGTTCTAATAAAGAAATTTGTGGTTTGTATTTGGCTCTTTTTGAATTAGTTTATATGAATTTATTCATGTATTTCTTTTGCCGTTGATCTTTCCTTTGATATTAATTCTATTACTACCATGTTTATGCTATTTTTTTAAATAAATAAATTTAAGTTTCTTTTTTTTTTAAATGGTAGTTCCTTGATACTCAAGTGAGCTAGAAAATTTAGAGTAGAATAGTACTTATAGAGGCAGAGTATATATTTGAAATTCTTCGCTTTTCAAATAAAATTCATGATTTCAATTGAAATCTTGACTAGTTTGAACATGATTACCATAATTCGCTCTTCCCCTAGCAAATTGTGAATTGGGATCGCACGATCCAAAACATGGATCATTAGATGGACATGTTAGCCAATACATTAGGTTGCAGAGTGGGCTGCTTTCCCTTGGTGTATTTGGGTCTTCCTCTGGGCACTTCTTCGAGATCCATTGGGGTTTGGGATCCTGTGGTAGAAAGGTTTCCCAGCAAGTTGACGGGTTGGAAGGGTCAGCTTCTCTCTAAGGGAGGCAGGCTCACCCTCACCAAAAGCACCTTGGCAAACCTCCCCACCTACTACGTGTCTCTTTTCTCCATGCCGAATTCAGTTAGCAAAAGATTAGAGAAGATTCATAGGGACTTCTTATGGGGCCACGAAGGGGAGTGCAGAAAGATTTATTAGTTATTTGGGATAAAATCAAGAAGTCAGTGTCTATTGAAGGTTTAGGGGTGAAAGATTTGAGTATCTTCAATACAGCTCTTCTAGGGAAATGGTTATGGAGGTTCGGTGAATGTGATGAGGAACTTTGGAGGGAGATTATTGTTACTAAGTATGGTTGCAATGATGGAGGTTGGTGCTCGGGCAATGCGGAGGGTTCAAAGGGATGTGGTCCTTGGGGTTACATAAGAAGGGAATGGAGGATTTTCAAGGAAAGGTGTAGTTTTGTTATCGGGAATGGAGGTTGTGTGAATTTTTGGGAGGACGTCTGGAATGGGGATGAGCCGCCGAGGGTGAAATATCCTATTTTATACAGTCTGGCTAGCAACAAGGCGGCTTGAGTAAGCGAGTGCCTGGAGAGAGTTGGGAATAAGCTTGTCTAGTCCCCTCGTTTTAGAAGAGACTTCCACGATTGGGAGTTAGAAGAGGTGGGTTCCTTCCTTAGTCACATTAGTAAGTTTCAAGCTATGGATGGGAGGGAGGATAAGAGGGTGTGGCTGCCGAATAAGAAATCTTTTTCTGTCAGCTCCTTTTACAAGTGCTTGGTTGCTTCTGCAACCACTCCATTCCTTGGAAGCTCATTTGGCACCCAAAAGCCCCCTCTAAAGCCTCCTTCTTCGCCTGGAGAAGCCTCTTGGAAGGCCATTTTAACTGCTGATAACTTGATGAAGCAGGGGCTTTTTTTGGCTAGTAGGTGCTATTTTTGTCATAAGGATGAGGAAAGGGTAGATCATTGTTCTCATTTACTGTCATGTTTCTTGGAACTGTTGGAACCTTGTTTTTGCTTCTTTTTGGTGTCTCCTGGGTTATGTCAGGCTCCAGTCAGAGATCTTCTGTTGGCTTGGACAGGGTGCAACCTCCCTAAAGAAATTAAGAGAATTTGGAGGACTGACCCCTATATGTCTTTTGTGGTGTATCTGGATTGAAAGGAACAACCGTGTCTTTGAAGATGTGGAGCTTTCCACTCCTTTCTTTAAAAATGCATTTTTGCGCTTATTATTTTTTTGGGCCAAAGAGGCTTTCCCTGTAAATGTCTCTTCTTTTGTTCATTTTTTGGGGTCGCTAAGACCAATGTAAAGCTTTAAGGGGTTCTGCCCTTGGTGCCCTTCTTGGGCTCCTTTATTAATATACATCTTACTCTTTACTTATAAAAAAAAAAAGATTTAGCGTTCTAATCTAAAATTTCAAAAATTTTAAAAAAAACATTCAAAATACACACACATCATTGGAATTTTATTTTATAATGGTTTGAATTCGTTGAAATCTTTTTGGTGTTTATATATACATACTAATATTATTACAAATACAATAAAAAAGCATATCAATTTCCAAATAAACGTATTTCGTTCCAACAAAGCGATCCAAAGAAGCCTACTGCTAACGTACCATGTTCTATAATAAGTAACGATTTACGTTCCCATTCCTCGTACTATAATGATCCACGTTCTAGGTAACATTGGGTTTGAACTAAAGTAATGGGCTTTAGTATTAAATTGTAAATTGTAAGATTTGAAATATAGTGTTAGGAACTCTCTATAAAAAATTTCAGAACTTCCTTTCGATCTGGTTAAAATTTGAAGGATAACTCACCAATTTTAGCAAATATATTTGGATTATATTATGTGATCAATTTGATTATGATAACACCATGGAAGGATGTGTGCAACCTTGGATTTAATTATCTATGAGGTGGCTCAAAATAAAGGTGCTCTGGTTTCTTTGAGGGCACAATTATGGTGAGCCAAAAATTCATATTATTGTTTCACAATTTGGAAATTATTATTTTTTTCACTATTCTGCCGTGACTACTTCTAGGGTCAATGTGGAAATTAAGAAGATTTTTTTCTTGTTAATATTCTTTAAATTAGTTTATTACAATATTTAGGAGATTATTTTTTTACACACACACACATATATAAAATAAAGATGTTACTAGAATATGTGTATATAATAATGTCACACTAGAGATGATGGCAAAAGGCTATTTTTGTAATTTGACAATATTTTATGATGGACAAAAGTGTCTTTTCATGTATGATATGGGTATAATTGGTATTTGAAAATTTATTATTGGTGATATCATCAAATTCGTCAAGTTCAAAAACGGAAGTTAACAGTAGGGGGAATTTGTTACCGACAATGCAAACCACAAGGGGTGCCAGTGTAATTTCAGAAATTAGAAGGGTGATATCTGCAATTCTCAGATATCTCAGGAGGGTTAGTATAATTTACCCTTTTTTTTTAATATAAAGAGAAAGATAGAGAGGAAAAAGGTGAGAAAGAGAGAAATAAGAGATATCATCCATTAACTACTGCATATATGCAAACTCTTAAGTGATAACTTTTGCTATTTACAATTCGGCTCTAGGTCTATCAAAACCTCTTCAATTGCACTTAATTTGTACAAGAATATAACATAATGGAAACTGTATTCGAAGATCAATTTAAAAGTATTTTCAGGAATTTTTGTTAATTCAAGTGCATCTGACTGGATTGCATCTTCTCCCCCGCTTGTGTGCCCTTCTTTGATATTTTTTTCCGAATAATTTTCTTTTATTGATCCATCTTGAAGTCAGCCTTATTTTTCCCGTAGGAGGCTTATTTATAGGCTTTAGCAGCCATTGTTTGATGTAATGGTAAAATGCTTGAGCTGTCAAATGTGAGAATGCTTGTTCAAGGTTGAGAGGAACCACTTGTGTAAAATTATGCAAAATGTTAATTTTGTCTTCAGTCTATCCTTCCGAACACCTTGCTTAAGCAAGACCAATATTGGGTAATGGCCTTAGGCCTATTTATAGGCTTTACAAACTCTAAAACCACAAAACTACCTACTATAATATACCCTATTTATACAATATAAGCCCCAATTTTTGTTCTTAAAAATTTTAAAATTTCCTATAAAATTGAAATAACAGCAACGTTCCTAAGATAAAACTTCTATTCAAACATACAACCCGAGACATATTTGCTTGCCATATCATCTTTGCATGGGTCCCATGCCAAGAAAGCCTTCAAAGATCTATGATATCGTGAAATCCACCATAATAAAAGGCCCTATTATATTAGGATGCATCATTTATGTATAGTTGAAAAAGTTTATGGTTGGAATTCAACTCTCCTGACATTGCCTTGTAATTGGGATTAGCAATGAAGATGATGTTTAAGGGAAGTTGCCTTTTATTTTGTTTTGGCTATTGATTGGAAAATGAAATGTCAATTCCATTTCATATAGGAAGATCAGTTGCTAGTTTTTATGGCCTTGTTTGGTGCAGTACATTTGATTAAAAGCATGTTGCGATTAGAGGCCTTATGTGTATTGGTTCACTTTTTCTTATATAGATTGTACGACATTTTGCTGTAATATTATTTCCATTGTTCTTTAGGTGACACATTCTCCTTGGTGTGTTATGGACTACCTTAAATTGATGTCATTTAAACATGATTTTCTTTCTCCTTTTAGGTTATCCGTTGCCAGGTCTCTCATTTAAAACATGTTATTGCAGTGGGCCCTTATGACATTACTGGACCCAGCTCAGAGTTTGGCTAATTTGATATACATTGGATATAATAGTGACCCTGCATCAGCACTCCGTGTTACTAGGAGAAGATCGTTAGATTATAAGAAGCAACAAACAGATAGAAATGTTTTCCAGTGCTTTGTTTTTGGACCTAAAAAAGCTGGGAAGTCTGCAATATTGAAGTCATTTCTAGGAAGGTGTAGCGCTGAATCTTTGACTTTATCAGTTCAGACTTGGTTGTTGATTGTATTGATGTCGACTTTGTTGATTGATCCTATTTACAGCTAGTTGTTTTCTGTCATCCGAGAATTCTACTTTGACTTTTATCCAGTCTCCATTTCTTAAATTTTTTGCAGGACAAAATCATATTCTCATTTTTTTTTTCTTTTTTCCTTCTTCCAAGCCAGTCAGCAATGTTAAGTTATTTGTTTTTCTTCGAACTACAGGTCTTTCTCAAACAGTTATACTTTAACAGCTAATGACTGTTATGCTACAAATGTCGTTGACCAGCTTGGGGTGAGTACTATCAATAGAAACATCATGTGACCTGATTGTTTGGTAGAATCTCTCTCTCTCTCTCTCTCTCTCTTCCCGAACAAATTCTTTTGCATCATATCAAATCAAACCACAAGGTAAATAAGTTTAAATAAATGAACATGGTGAAATGTGTAACCCTCTTGGGTTTACCTTATCATCATCATCATCTAATATATATTCATGTTACTGTTATATGTGTGCATTTATATACTTTTTTTTTTTTTTGGGGGGGGGGGGGGGGGGTTCAATATCTATTGGATGTAAATATGGGACATTCATCTCTATTGAGTCATTGCTGATTCAAACTATATGATCGTGCTTGTGATATAATACTGCCATTACCTATAAAAAAACAGTAAAAAAGTTAGACTACTGCCATTTCAGGGAACTAAGAAGACTCTTGTATTGCGGGAGATTCCAGAAGATGGAGTTAAAGAACTTCTGTCTAATAAGGAGTCTTTGGCAGCTTGTGATGTTGCGGTATTTGTTTATGACAGGTGGGAATGATATGTTTGAGAATTAATCATAACATGATCACATTTGTTGAAAAGGTCTAGAAGGAAAAAAAAAAGGGCGGCAATTGCTGGACTAACTTTTTTTAGCCTGATTTTTTCTCCATTGCGTTCTCTTGTGCTCTCTTACTTAGTTGTGGAGGAATTCTGTAAATATATCTGTACAGTGCCTTTACTAAGGGCCAATATTTTTAGGCATTTGGTGATTCAACATAAGTTTCTTTATCTATTTATTACTCCTTTTTTTTTCATTACTGAAAAACTAGTTTTCCTGATATAATGACGTGAAATCATATTGGTTCTTCCTCTATAGTTCGGATGAGTATTCTTTAACAAGAGCAGCAGAATTGCTACTGGAAGTAGCTAGGCGAGGAGAAGAAAGTGGTTTTGGGGTGCCTTCCCTCTTCATTGCAGCCAAGGATGATCTGGATTCATATCCAATGGCGATAAAAGATTCTGCAAGTGTATTTACCTCTTTTACTTGCTGCATTCTGTGAATACCAATGTCTGTATAAGCATGAGATGTGGAAAACTCTTTCCTCCCCTACCCTTCCCACTGTGATTCCCTTTAAAAGGAAATTTTTTTCTTCGTATAATTATTCGCTAGGTATATGCTAACTTTATTGCAATTTGCAATTCTTTGTTTTAGATTTGTCAGGATATGAGAATAGATGCACCTATTCACGTCAGTGTGAAGGAAAGAGATCTGAATAATGTATTCTCTAGAATTGTAACCACCGCCAAGCACCCTCATTTAAGTGTTCCTGAAACTGAATTTGGGAGAAACCAGAAGAAACACCGCCAGCTTGTTAGTCGCTCTCTCATGTTTGTTTCAGGTACTTTCTTCTTCGGTAGTCCAGAACTTGGCAGCAAACTTCAAATGCTGTCGGATATGGAGAAATTTCTTGGCTGTATGATTTTAATTTATTTTCTTCCCTAAATCTTCCGACTGACTTTGTGTTGAACGAAGAAGTGATAGATAATTGTACTTGGTCTCTCTCTCTCTCTCTCTCTCTCTCTCTCAACTTTTGTGTATAGGCATGGTTTTTACTGTGTTTTATTATAAATTGCAGTTGGCACTGCTGTTGCGGTAGTTGGACTGGCAGCTTATCGTGCCTATGCTGCAAGGAGGAATACTTCCAGTTAGGTATTGATACGTATATTAATCAACTGCTGTAGCTGCACCCCCCAACAGCTTAAAGAATTTTTTGTTTTACGGTATATTTTCCTTCATTTTCCACATCATGTGGTGTCGAGCAATTAAGATGGCTTTTGTTTATAGCAAGTTCTGATTATCATAGCTCCTATTGGAAAGCATTTAACTTTGTGCTTTTCTCCTAGGACTTCTATATTGAAATTTCAAGTTGGCTATTCATGCCAATGCATGTATAATTTTTTTTTCCCGGTGAAATGTTGACAATCTATTGACCTTGTCCTGATGTGGCCTTTGTCACTGTCCATTAATAGAGAGATTGAAAATATTTCAAACATTGATTATTTGTGCCCGAAACTCTTATACGTAATCTCGTATTCTATTACATGCAATATATAAAGTAATCTCCCTAGAAAATTATGCTCATGTTATCTGATTACCCAATAGTTTATTTCATGCTGTCAAAGTAAAACAATTTGCATTTGATCCGTTTAATAGTCATTGCTATAGATTTTGTCATGTTTGTTCAATGTTGCTTTTAAAATTATCATCGGATTCTATTATCTGAATGGGTTCACTTTCATTCAAGTGTTCTTTATTGCATTTTTCATTCTATTTGATTTCTATGCATATGTTACAATGTTTTTAAAATTTAAACTGTATTTTTATTTTTTGGTACAAAATAACATTACTAATGCATAGTTGTTGTTGTGTGTATTTCTTCTTCATATTTTTTTGTAGGAATAAAAATGTTCTCTTTTTTAATTTAATTTTTATAAATAAAATGGATTATATGAAATTATGAATTAAAACAATAATCAGATTATTTGTATAATATTTTTTTGATTGGGTGATTTCCTGGGTACCTGGGTGGTTGCATAAACAGTAAGTAAGGTCATCGCCTTAGGTTGCCTAGCAAAGAGATCCTGATCTCTACTATCTAGTCACGAGTCACTTAATGATCACCCTTGTCTTTCTGTCGGCTTCACATGGGAAAAGAGAATTGAAGAGGAGAGCTCAACCTGAGGGAGGATGTCTTGAACCAGATTCTGTAAACAACATAGAGGAAGAATGAAGGGAATATCTTACCGGGGTAATCATATTTGTTTCCGTAAATATGCTCTTCAGGCACTCTTGCTCCATGGCTTGAACCTTCCAGAAAGGATATAGTACTGCAAATCATATTTGTGGTCAGTTATATGAATTTTATATTATTGTGTTTAACTCTCAATTAAACTCTATATTATTAAAAATGGGCCAGGCTTATGTTGACACGGAACTATTTGTGTTACTAGGTCAGTTACATGAATCTTATATTGTTGTGTTTTTATATTTAACTCTCAATTAAACTCCATATTATAAAAAATGGGCCGGGCTTATGTTGACGCGGAACTATTCGTGTTACTAGTCAGGCCATAAAGCTGTAGCCTGCTGGGCCTGCCATTGTGGCCAATTACTGCTGGGATGGCTTGGACAAGGTCCAACCGCTAAATTTTTTAAACATTTGCCCCGAAAAAATAGAATTACCCCTTCTAACAGCATGGGCATGGCTAGAAGCACAGATAGGCCCAAAAATTTAGATATTATATTTTAATAAAATAGGACTTGTCTAATTTTTTTTTTATATATATATATATATATTCATATAAACTCTTCTAATTAATACTTATAATTTGAGCCCTTAAAAAAATTGAATATATTGATGCTTTATTCTGCTGCCTTTTATGACTTAAAAGTGCTTGATTTTAATACCAATAATTTGGTCTCTTTAACTAAATTTCTGGATTGTCACTGGTCATAAATACTTTAGCTTCTTTTCATCCCCCCTGCGAGCCCTTTTTTTTGTGTCAGTACAATTGTGTGTGTTTATAGAAGGAAGAAAAGACACATTAATATATTGGAAGGAAGATTGTGAGTGAAGTGGGGTAGTGGAACATGAAGTCGTGGGTGGTGATGTCCGCACAGCAGGGGCCATGTTTAGAGGCCTCCCCTTAGGACCTCCACATGTTCCCAAATATGTCGTTAGGATGTAACTCGTCCGCCAAAATTCCTTGAATCATTATTATAAAATCCTGTATAAATTTCTTCCTGCATCATCCCGTATTAGGGTCAATATCTCTCTCTTCCTTGAGTGGATTTTGGACCAATTGGCCTAGGACCTAGGAAGCTTGATTCCAACAAGAATCATGCTAGCTTTAGTCACATAGGTAGAATCTTTGCTGGTATTACACGGGAGATCCCATTTTCACGTCTGATGTAGAATAAATGTGGTACATGTTAAAATTATGGATATATAGATTTTTATTATTCATTTTTTATTAATAATATATATAATTTCAAATTTGGAGATTTGTTTTTTCATCTGGGTGAATAATTCTCACTTTTTGGTGCCTAAGGGTGACCGACACTAATATATGAAAAAATTATGGAGTGATATGGTAAATGGGATTCATCATTTCAAATTCAAAACAACAATCAATTTTTCTCAACTCAACTCAAAACAGTTTTATTCTAATTATTTGGAGCTGACCAGCTAAAAATACCATTTGGTGTAATGGATCAAACCCAACTGTGTGAAACTGCAATGAAATTCACATTGTTGGTACGTACAAACCAAAATGAAATATATAAAGAGAAGGAGGCTTCACATTGTTGTTGCTAATGAGCATATGTATGTGTGTGTGTGTGTGTGTGTGTGTAGAAAAGCATGAATTTTGAAAAGGCAAATTGAATAGAGAAGATTTTCTCAATAGCATGGGGGATCAAGTGGGAGGTCTGACTATTGGCTTTTGTCGTAAAAGGAGAAGCATTTGATGTGAAATGGTAGGATTCTGGGAGATCGAGATGGTGAATAAAGGGTTAAAGAAGATCTAATATAATCCATATATCCATCACTCCCAAGAAGGAAACGCAGCATAGTCAAGTCTCTCTCTCTCTGTCTCTGACTTGCACTAATAACTCTTTCCTTTCCCTCCACAAAGTCTCTCATCTACATCGTCTCACATGCCCTTTTGGATTGTCTCCTCCATGTTGTGTCTGCATATTATTGTTGGCTGTGTGTGTGTGTGAGTGAGAGTGTGTGAGAGAGAAAGAGAAAGAGAAAGAGATAGATACGATCTCTCCATGCTTTTCAAGGCTGATTCTGAAAAGATACGCATTGGTGACAATTAGAAAGAAGCGGTACCATTGCTTATAGATGATAACACAAATTACTTATATATAGAGAACATATAGCCACAGATACAAACGTTAATGAACAATTCAACCAATGGATAGAGGAGATCACCCATCCTAGTATGTATGTATGTAGCACAGGAAACATGCATGAAATGTATTTTGTCTTGTTTGCGGCAGAAGGCAGATATGCATGAGCTGTGTTACTAGAAATGCTGTGATCAAGTTGATCAAGTGGATGGACGAGAACTTCAAAAAACAAGGGAACAATCATGATTACTGTAAATATATAGTCAATTAATGCTGTAAAAACTTTGTATTACCATGCATTTACCACCCAGGAAAAGTTTTCCTTTCCTCCATCTTTTAATCTTTGAAAATGTTATCAATTTTTCTGTTTTTTAACATTTATGTGTCACCCCCTCCATGAATGTTTGCCTTTTATTTTTATATTTGACGAAATTATTTAGAATAACTATAGAAAATCATATGTTAAGTAGACAAAACGATGAAAAACAGGGTAACGTATAATATTACCATTTAGGTAGGAAAAAAAAAATATATATATATATATGTGTGTGTGTGTGTGTGTGTTAGGAATAACGGACGGTAAAACCCATCGAAACACAGCCTTAGGATCAAACAACTAGACCGCTGGGATTCGCCTTGGAAAATATATATTCAGTGGGCCATCCCCAAAAGTCATAAATCACCAGTATATTGTATCCACAGAATCTATAGCCAGCAGTAATTTGTTTAGTAGGTGAGAGACATGGACGGTTAGGATTCCCCAATGTAATGATCATTGGCCCTAAGTTTAGCCAACCCATTTGAGTGGGCCATGTCTAATGATCAAAGGGAAGACACAAATTGCATCAATGATGCATCTTTCTGATATATATATATATACACACACATATATCTGTGTAGATTCAGATTTAATTATAAAACACATTAATAATTGCAACAAGACAAGAATCTCATGATTCGCGGCAGCATACGCTAGATTTCCGAAATCCTATTGGTTATAGGAAGGGGGTCCCGCTTTGATACCTTGTTCATTAATCGTAAATCATTATTTGAGATATTATTCAAATAATTAATAAATTTTTTATTATTATTCAAATTAGATATAATATTTATTTTCTTTAAAAAAATCATCAATCTCACAAATTTGTATTTTTTAAAGAGATTTTTTATTGATAAAAAATTATGATGAAATTTTGGAATTAATATTTTTAAAATTTAACAAAATGTTAACTTTGTAGTTCTTGTTAACAAGGATTGCTCAACCACCTATTTATAATAAAAGTCCCATATAATACTTGCATTAGGAGTTTATGCCCTCATTAAATTGTATCTTCCATAAAGTTTGCTAAAATAAAAAAAAAATTGAGAAACTTATTTAAAATTCAAGGTCAAATGCAAATGATCGTTAATAATTATTTTAAATTCATAACGACAGTCGTTTACGCATTAAAATTATAAGACTTCATTTTAAATCTATATAAAATTATATGGCCTTATTTGAAATTCATACACAATTACAATGTATTATTATGAAATCTATATGAAATTACAGGATACTAAAATGTAATTAATTTGAAACGTTTGTTTGTAATTAATCTCAATTGAAATAAAATTAAAAATTAAAAGACTGAATTGTTACAATTAATAATAAAATATCTTATTTGAAATTAGGATAAAACTTAAGAGTTTTAAAGTGTAATTAACGCAAAATAAAAATATAATAGAAGAAGACTACATTTTATATGAGGCATGTCAAGTGATCACTCACGAAGGTCACAAGTAATGGTAACATTACTCATTTTATATTTATCAACAAAAAAAAAAAAAAACATTATTCATTTTATATATATATATATATATGCTTATAGTCCAAAAAAAAAAAAAATCTATATCCTATAGAGTGTGAATCCTCTTTATTATATTTTTCTCTCAATTTTTTTTTAATATGGTCTTAAATGCATGTCTGATATTAAAAAATTAAATAAAAAATAATATGGAAATATCCAAGATACTTGGAAAAAAATTATGGAAAAGAGTAACAGAGAAAGAGGCTACCAATCATGCATCCCTGCATGCAGTTTATTCGAACTAGTGCTCTTTCGCTGTTAGGATGTTCTAGTACTCTTTTAACTTTTTATATAATACAAGTATATATATATATATATATATATATATCTCACACACACACACGCAATCACACATACATGATACACGGGATTATAAAATTCAGTAAAATTTTGACTAAACCATTTGCTAATATCCTTGGCAAGCTCTACAAACGACCCCCCAACGCAAGGAACAAGGCTGCCTTGTCTTTCAGAACTAGCACCAAATATTCATATCCGTATATATATAAGAGATAAGCATCAAAGACTCTGGTGGCGTTCGTTGAAAGCCGCCCGCCCTTTCATGGGCCCTTCAATGGCAAACTAATGGTCCTCATCTTCTTTCTTCTTCCTGGAAGCAATCATATAGTCTTCATATAGTACAATTTTGTATGTGAAATGATGTGATATAAAATTATTCATAATATATTAGATATATTATTTAATATTTTACAAATAATTTATTATCACATCATTTATGATATAAAATTTGATGCAAAAATTGAAAACATAACATTACTTCCATTAAGTTAATTTCCAATAATAATCTCTTTGAACCCTCATTATTAACAAACTTTTCTTATAATATAGCATGTAAAAAAAATTATAATTTATTTTAAGACTGACTTTTCCATTTATTTAAGGTCAATAATCTCTATGAACTTTAAAGGTTGGTTTTTACATTAATCTCAATTTGGCACACATAAAAAACAAAGATTCAATATTTTACAATTGCATGTTTTAAATTTTGTAGATCCCATTGCAGTCATTTCGCATTGAACTACGAATCTTATATTATTAAACATAGTTATTAAATTCATTCCGGATATCGGCTCAGTAAAAGTGACCGAGTCAATGAGTCAATGGTTCAATCAGTGAGTCAACTAGTCGGACTGGTCATATTATTAAAATATTAAACATATATTTTAAAGTACATCTTAGTATAAATCAAAATAGATAAATAATAAAATATGAATGTAACATGTTAAATAACATATTATTGTATTGTCATACCTTATAAATTAATATTGAACAAAAAATTATAATATTATATGAATTCCTATATTGTGATCTCTTATTTCAATTATTAAATTATAGTTAAAGTATTAAATTTATTATTAAGATTTAAGTTAAATATTACACAAGTATGATAATAAAAAGTAAAAACACCTCATCACTATATTAAATATATTTTAAAGGTATTTTAATATTATTTATGAGGATAAATCACTAAAAAATTTAGTTATTATGTCATTTTTTTTTGTAATTATTTACAATCCAACTGGTTCACATAAACTCATCCAGTTCACTAAGTCAACTGTAAAACTACCTGGGTTAACCAATTTTTATTGATTCTCATTCTGATTTCATTTCTAGAGTCAATAGCTAATTATGATCTCAATAAATTAAAACTTAATTTGGAAGCTAATTAATATAAAATGGATGAGGTCGATGACATGGATGTCCAAACAACAATGGGGGGTCCATCAGATAGGTGTGGAGAGCAATGAAATGGCTGGAACAAGTAGGTGAAATAGGTAACAGGGGAGTGGAAGACCACTAGTTATAATTCATCGCGTTGGCACGATGAGATGAGGCCGACACCGGCCATGTCTCGCGAGTTGGGTTTATGGGTGCGGTCCTCCTTGACACCTTACATATATTTGTATTATGTGGTGCATCCATACATATATATTGGTCTATTCAAAACCTTAGCTTTCTCTTTTTGTGTGTGTGTGAGAAAAAAAAAAAAAAGGACCTTCATATAAATTAAAAGTAATGTCAGATATTTTTAATATAAATCATAACATTGACTAGTAATTGAAAAAGGTAAAAATTCAAATTCCACAATTATTTTTTTATTTTTTTGGTAATGTGGTATCTTAGTGGACTACATAATGGGTGTTTTTTTTTTTTGTTTTTGGTGTGGTGGGAAGGATTGAACCTTTAGTTAGTGCCAAGTGGTGATGACATAGATAGAAGACCTAACAAAAAGTCAAAAAGTAGCTTTTTCAATTTAAATTCCTTATTTTTTATCCACCCATTAGTAGTTCATGATTCATACGTGCATTGCATTATCAGGTCGTCATCTTCTTCACTTCTCGTGGATTTTCATTACCTTCCCGATCTTTGGGAGCATCCCTCTTTGGGAGAAGTCAACGGGCCACCATTGGAGAGTGGATTGAAGGTCAAGAAGAAAGGGTTTGACAAACAAAAAGAAAAATAATGAGTACTGATTATTTAGATTCAACTAAATATTATGGTTATGACCTGTCTCTAACAATTTAATGGGTGCATGAGAAAGATTATATATATGTCACCTGCCTTGTAGTCTTGACAGAAAGATTTAAAACAAATCTCATGTTCAAGATTAGGATGCATGTCATTAATGAAAATTAAACTGCATGAGCATCAGAGAATAGTAGGCCAGGGCTGGCTAAAGGGTAAAGCAGGTAAAGCCCTGGCTTTAGGCTCTCAATTTTTTAGGCCTCACAATTTTTTTTTATATTTAAAAAAATATATTTCTTATAATTAAATAAATAAGTCTTTTTATCTTCTTAATTTTTCATTTATTATCTTTTGGTTTTGTGTAGGTGTATACCGTGTTGTGCGGTCCCAACTCACAGTGTTAGTGGGTAGTTGGATATTATGTTGTGTGCTTTTGAACGTTTGTATTTATTAAGGAGACTTTTTGTCTTCTTAATAAATACTGTGCAGTGGCTCATTACTTTTTTTCCAACAGATATATACTACTTTTTGATTGTTTATCTTCTCTTTTTATTTACTTTAATAAGAAACGTTCCTACTTTTTTATTTATAAAATTCTTTCTTTGAAGTTTAAAAAATACTCTGCAACTTGGGCAACCTGCTATATTTTCTGAAAAATACTCTATAACCTAGCATTTTAGCAACCTGCTACACGTTCATATTAGTTTTAGGCCTTGCTGACTTTGGTCTTTGGCGTTTTGCAAGTGAAGCCATTTGGAGTTGGCGGGTTGCTGTGCGAGAGCCGTGAAATATTAAAAATTTTGATTAGTTTCTCTTATGTTTGCTGAATCTGAAGAATAAATTGCTCCATAATCAGGTTCTATTGTTCTAACTTTAAATTTTTTAATTTAAAATTTATATTAGATTGTCTCTATTTTGTTTACTGTTAGCTCATTGAATCTTTGATTATTAATTTTGTATTAGCCATTAAAAATATATAAAATAATTGTTGTAGATACATTTTAATTTTTTGTATATCAAAAAAATTTAAATGTCAACTCGAAAATATGAATCTGGTTATTCAAAACTTCAAAAAAAGAGAAGAATTGAAAATTTAATACAATCTCAAAAAGGAGCTCTTGATAAATTTTTTACAAATAATAAAAATAAATTAGAAAATATTAGTGAATGTTCCTTAAATGAACAAGTTAGTAATGTAGTTGAGTTAGACGATAATAAAATACTAGAACAAGAAAATGTAATTGAAAAGACTCATATTGATCCTCAAACTGATGATGAAGAGGTAGAGGACCAATCTGTTAATGAATTAAATGATTCTATTCCTAAAAATATTTATGATCCAAGTCAATGGACAAATATTAATACAAATTTAAGAGATGTATTAGTAGAAAGGGGTCCAATTAGAGTTAGTGATATGAATTTTCCTAAAGATAAATTCTCAAGACATTTTTCCACTACAAATTATATTCAAAAGTTAGCAAACGGTGAAAAACATGAAAGAAGATGGCTAGTTTATTCAAATGACTTGGATAGAGTATTTTGTTTTTGTTGCAAATTGTTTAATAATGTTTCTAGTACAAGTAAATTAGCTAATGTTGGCACCAGAGATTGGAGAAATCAAATGCTAAGCTTAAGAGTCATGAGACAAGTAATGAACATATTACTAATATGAGTTTATGGATTGATTTAGAAATGAGATTGTTGAAAAATAAAACAATTGATAAAAATATTCAAGAACAAATAAATAGAGATAAAGAACATTGGAAAAAAGTATTATTAAGAATTATTGCTGTAGTAAAAACTCTTGGTAAAAATAATTTGGCCTTTCGGGAAAAAAATGAAAAGATCTATCAAGAAAGTAATGAAAATTTTTTAAGTCTAATTGAAATGATTGCAGAATTTGATCCGGTAATGCAAGAACGTATTCGACGCATTAAACAAGATGAAATTCATAACCATTACCTTGGACATAATATACAAAATGAATTGATAAATTTGTTAGCAAATGAAATTAAAAATAAAATTGTTGAACAAATTATCAAAGCAAAATATTTTTCAATAATACTTGATTGCACTCCAGATGCAAGTCATAAAGAACAAATGTCTTTTATATTGCGATGTGTTGATGTTTCATCAAGTCCAATTACAATTAAAAAATATTTTTTAGAATTTTTAAAAGTAGATGATACAACTGGAAAATGTCTTTTTGATGCTATTGTAGATGAAATAAAAAATATTGGACTTGATATTAATAATTTAAGAGGACAAGGGTATGATAATGGATCTAATATGAAGGGCAAACACCAAGGAGTGCAAAAAAGACTTCTAGATATAAATCCTAGATCGTTTTATACACCATGTGGTTGTCATAATTTAAATTTAGTACTTTGTGACATGGCTAATTCTTGTACTAAAGTTATATCATTTTTTGGAGTAGTACAACGTATATACACACTATTTTCTTCTTCTACCAAACGATGAAAAATTTTACAAGATAATTTACATGGTCTAACTCTTAAACCATTGTCACAAACACGTTGGGAAAGTCGTATTGAAATTGTAAAAGCAATAAGATTTCAAACCCCTCAAATAAGAGATGCTTTATTGAAATTAGCAGAAGTTAGTGAAGATCCTAAAACTAAAAGTGAAGCTAATTGCTTAGCAACATATGAGCTTGAAAATTTTGAATTTTTATTAGGTATGACTATTTGGTATGATATATTATTTGCTATCAACTCGGTTAGTAAAAATTTACAATCAAAAGATATGAGTATTGATATTGCTATAGAACAATTAAAAGGTCTGCTTTCTTTTTTTGAAAAATATAGAGAAGATGGATTTGCATCTGCTATGATTTCTTCTAAAGAAATTGCATTTGAAATGAAAATAGAACCTGTATTTCATGAAAAACGTATCATTCGTAGAAAGAAACATTTTGATGAAAATGATAATAATAAAACAACAAAATCACTTGAAGAATCATTTAGAATTGATTATTTTATATACATAATAGATCAAGCAATTTTTTCACTTCAAAGTAGATTTGAACAATTTAAAATATATGAAAATATTTTTGGTTTTCTTTTTAGTGGTAAAAAATTGAAGTCACTAGACAATGATAGTTTAAAAGAACATTGTCTTAATTTTGAATGTTCCTTAAAATATAATAATTACTCAGATATTGATGGTTTAGATTTATTTTCAGAATTAAAAGTTTTAAAAGAAGTTATACAAATAGAAAATAATACTCCAATCGACACACTCAATCATATAAAAAGATTTGATTCTTTTCCAAATGCATATATTGCTTATAGAATAATGTTAACAATTCTCGTAACCGTTGCTTCGGCGGAAAGAAGTTTTTCAAAACTAAAATTAATAAAATCTTACTTAAGATCAACAATGTCTTAAGAAAGATTAAGTGGATTGGCAATACTATCAATTGAAAAAGAAATGTTAGAAGAAATTCATTATAAAAATTTAATTAGTAATTTTGCATATCAAAAAGCTAGAAAAATAAATTTTAAATAAAAAATTTATAAAATTTTAATAAATAAAAAAAGCCTCATTTTATAATTTTGCTTTAGGCCTCTGAATGTGTTGAGCCGCCCCTGTAGTAGGCTTAGCCATAACCGAATATATATAGCTAAGAAGAAATTGAGTACCTGAGAGACTAATATTGTTAAACAATTTGATATATATTGTAGTCGGTCCTAGGGATGCACATAAATTGAATTGAGTTGAGTTATAATAGAACCAGAACTGACACAACCTTGATCGGTTCAAAAAAAAAGAAAAGAAAAATCGAACTGAACTGTTATACTGATTGACCCAAGTTGAGCTCTTGTAAATTGTTGGCCCATTCTCTATCGTTAAAACTTTTATTGTAACTAATGATCTAACATGATATTAAAGCTCTCATAAGTTATTGGTCCATTCTAACTCTACGAGCTTAAACTTTTAGAACAAGTAGTGATCTAACAAATGTGTTTGCTTGTGATTAATGTTATACATACATGCATGCTTACACATATACATATTCCCAAAGGAGGCAGTCCATTTTTTGAGAAATTTTTATGTGACTTGCATGGCAAGAAGAATTGATGAAATCATTGATTATTTCCTAAACAATTACGCGTTGGTCACACGCATACAGCATGCGACTAGCAATGGGAATGAAACAGCTTTTCCATGATTTGTAAATTATTGACAGAGAAATTGTGTAACAAGTTTGTAGAGAAAATGCCATAAGCTAATGAGTAAATTAAGGGAGAGTTAAAATGGGTAGATATTAATCTCCATGAGCTTTATGCATGATTTTATGTTATCAATCTCACCATACCACCACACAAAAAATTAGTCACATTAATTATATTTGAAAGAATATTATCTTACGAATTTGATCATTGTTGCTTTAATTATAAGGGAAAACATGTCGGACCAGCAACTCAGAGTTTTCAAGACCTTGTTTTCATTTGAATTTGAACATATATAGACACATCCTTAAGAACAGGGTCCATGCATGGACCAATTGAATTTTTTTTTTTTTTATGTAGTACAAAGTTGAATGAGTACCTATGGACTTGTGGTGACTCTCTGATCAGTATTCCCATTATGATTTTTCATTGGACTCCACCTAGATAATGTTCATGATGTAGTTAAGAGTGGTTGAAGCAGAAGGACCATAATTGGTACCAAACTAGATATGAGAAATCTCTTTTTACTTGGGTACGTGTTAAAATTTTAACCTGTCAAGTATAGCAATTACGTGATTATAGTGGTCTCTCCTTCATGGGAATTTGAGAGAAGTTAGTTTGTCCCTCATAATTCACAGAGGTCATGATATTAGGGTGGTCTCCATATATGTTAATATATAGCAGTAAGATTTATGTATGTGGGTTATATGGGTTCTCGAAAGTTTGTAATACATGTGTATACCATCACTTTAATAAATTAAAAAAGTGCAAGCATATGGGTATTTTGATTTTGCAGAAGTAGTAATTTTTGAACAAGGAAGATATATAAATGATGTTGATATTGCAGCTTTAGCAGACATCAGCATGTGAGGCCAGCATTGTCTTCAAAAATGTCAGATTAAGGCTTCATGGATGTTTGAATGTCACCTTCCTCTTTCATACAAACATATATTCCTTCATAACCCCACTTGCAATAACTCAAAATATATAGTTAAGAGAAAAGAATGGCCAACAAAGATTATCTACAAAAAGACTTCCTTTAATTAATACGAACTTATCATATATGTCTATGTAATGTGTGAAGAGAAAATAGAGAACGGTTTGGAAGTGCTGGGACTTGAAACCATCTTTGTTTCGTATAATCATCATTCATATGTGTGTGTGTATATATATATATACTCACACACAAGGGGTGTACTTTGAAAATATAGAAATTAATGAGGGAGACATGGTGACTTGGCTTAAGATTTTGCTTGCTTGTGAGTTGATATGGTCAGAGAAGATGTGGTTAATGGACAAAGGGTACTCAAAGCACATGATGTATAGACACAATGATGTATATGATGTTGGCAGTACTACTAACACCATCTCTCTCTCTCTCTCTCTCTCTCTCCCAGGAAACCTTAATGTATGGAAGCCCTAACTCCACGCTGGAATGCTGCTCCCCTCATTTAAGGAACGTTACCCACTTTGCTCACTTGGTCCATGTACCCATTTTCAAGTACCAAAAACCTCCCCCACCCATTGGCCAATTTTCTTCCCAAACCATACTCCAAATTACTATATTAGCCCTATTATATAGAGTTTTTCACTGTACCATGAGAGTTATTTCTTAATTTTTGTTAATCTCATGTCCTTTGTTACCTATTTTTTTAACTTATTTTTCAAACTCATACAGTTTTTAACCGTGTATGTTTTTTGAAAAATAAAAAAAAAACTTATAAGTGTTTCACGAAGATTCCTTTGAAGAAGTTTCTTAATAAGTTATTTCATGAGTCATTCGTATGGGTGTAGCGGCCTCTATTTTTTTATTTTTCTTTTAAACAACAAAAAAAAAAAAGAAATCTTATCGATGAAAAGAATTTACAATAAATACAATCTACTACATCAACAAAAGTTTAGGTGCAAAGAGTATCATGAACAACAAATTTTATTCCAATTAGGTTGACACCAAACAGAGCCTAATCATACACCAACAACAAAACTAAGATAGAAAAGCAATTGAGAGGAAAAAAAAAAACACCTAAATGACACGATCACATAATCCATACAGATGACCAACCAATGACCCACACATACATATGAATTCACCCGAGAGGAATATGTGAGAGGACTCTATAATATTAGTAATACAGTGAATTTCATATAAATTTTCGTGATACAATAAAAAAAAAAAACCCCCTATTATATATATATATATATATATATATATGAGGGTTCCTATTATAATTTTCAGGTAAATCAGGCTAAATGGAGGGGTTGTCTTTGTAAAATGTGGATAGCGTGTTAGAATCTTAAAAGAGGCCTAGTACAAGGAGTCACGGTTGTTTCAGCTACTGTGAGGTGGGTGCCGGTGCCGGTGCCGGTGCTGGTGCATGTTGTTGCTCTTCCGGGACCTACTCTTGATTGTTACCTCATACACCTACTCCCATTCGTACCTTTCCCCCACTTGCCTTTCTATTTAACTTTTACCCTCTCATGCTACATTTGGATTTTTCCAATTGTACCCTCTCCTAATTTCAAGAATGTTGAATTAATTACCAAATGAAAATGCAACTTAAATCACCACAATGAATAAAATGACTGAGTTGGTATGTTCCCATCGGAGGGTTAAAATGGCTAAATTCAATATGACCCATCATAGTGGTAGAAAAAAGTCTAGCAGTAAAGTTGTATAAAAAAATTTGGTAGAAATGTAAGTTAATTTTAAATATATGACATGAATAATATCATAATAATGCTCCTCTTTAAAATATATCTAACGTGTCAAAATTTGATTTACATTATTATCGAGATTTTTTATACTATTTTCTCACTAGATTTTTTTCTAATAATGGTAAGTTCATGGCACAAATTTAAATGTATACTCGATTATCTTATGAAATGAATTATATAGATATAGAAATGCTTGTTATATTGAATTTGCATGATTGTTTAATTTTGTCTAGCAACTGTTGTTTAGAGTTATTTTGAAATTAATAAATATATTTTATTTATTTATTATATTTTTAAAAAAATATTATAATAATTCATATTAAGAGGTGGACAAATTCGGTGACTCTTTTTTACGTTGATGTAACATCACTGTTATGTATAAGTTGCTAAATCATGCCAACGTTCTTGAAATTTGAAATTATAATGTTATTTTGTCTCTGTGTGCATATATATATATATATAAAAGGGTAATATGGTAATATAACAAGATAATCCATAACAAGAGGAGTACTCGTGAATAGACAGAGACTAGAGAGAGAATAGAATACTGCATCATGTCCGATAACCATAATAACTACCATTTTACGAAAACCAAGATGGACAGACAGGAAAACGAAAGACAAAAAAAAAAAAAAAAAATTGGTGAGTTTTGCAGGGAAACATCAGAGAGAGAAAGAGAGACCCAACTTCCAATTTCCAAACAGATGGCTTTTCTAAGAAATAGCCACCCAAAATGGCTCCCAATTTGACATGCCTTTGTTCCCTGAAGCTCCACCTTCCTTGCACCTGCTTGGCCTTGGAAGCTCTCCAATCCCAATTTCACACCCAACTTTCCCTCTATTACTGTGATCATCATCAACTTCATCACCACCTCCAGCATCATCATCATCAACATCTTCAACCTTATCATCGTTCTCATGTTCTTCATCATGTTCTTCCTCGTTGTTTACTTTTTCTTCATCCCTAGCTACCTCTTTGTGACAATTCAGAGAACAGTCCTTCAACAAACAAAGCCTAAGCCGGCCGTCAATGCGCTCGGCTTGAAAGTAAGTGCTGCAAGAAGAAACAGTTACAGCTTTGATAACTAACCGGCCGCCTTCCCGATGAGGCCTTACTTGAACACTGTCTAAACCGCAGATCGAACTCAGGGGAGGCGGAAAACTACGGCTTCGACACAAGTTCTTGGTGAATTCTCGAGATTTTGATCTTTTAATTGCCTGAAACTTGTCAGTCTGTGATGAAAGAGAGCAGAATTCATCGCTGCTTTCACTAATGTCACTACCCGTTTCGCTCCCCAAACTCTCAGTGCACATTTCTAAGCTTTTCATGCTTAGCATTGAAGAAGAGCGCTTTGCAAGAGGGTCGACATAGACTTTCTCATTCTCAGTCACTTCTTTGTGATTGTGAGATGTGTTGGAGAGAGCTTGTATGAAGCTCCAGGCACCCAAATCACTATTGTTGTTCCTTTTGCCGGTTTTGTTGTTGTTTTCTTCATTATTGGAATTCTTTTGAGGGCATGGGAAGGATGGGGAAGAGATGGATTTGGGCGGGGCCAATTTGTGCCTCGAAACACGTGGTTCGACGAGCCGAGGCTCGAGGCACGATTGCAACCCTTGACACACAATTGAGGACATAGCTTTATCGATGGAATCGGATGAAAAGAAAACAGAGTGGGAACGGAGCAGAAACAGGGGAAGAGCAGAGGAGTTGGGTCCTTAACACTAAAATGCAATAAATTTAGAGTTTGGAAAAATCAGGAGTGATAGACTAAGAAGAAGATAATGTTTTGGTTTCTGGTGAGAGAGAGAGAGTGGAAAATAAAGGAGAGAACATGAAAGAGAGGTGAAAGGGGAGGGGGGGAATTTATAGGTGCAAAAAAGGTTCCAATAAAGGGGTCACTATTGTGGAGACTGGGGAGAGAGGGTTGGGGGGGGAACTTTTTATGCCACTAGTATTTTTCAGCTTTTACTCTGCCACACATTGTAATGAGTAAAACAAACAAGGGAAAGCTGAATTAAATAATGAAAATTTAGAATTATGAAAATTTTATATTATTTTTAAGAAGTGAGGACTTGATGTGCTTGTAATGAATCCCTTAATGTGATTGGTTGATTAATTTGAGACTTACTTAAAATTATTTAAAACATCAAGCTTTCCATAGGCATTCTCTTTTCACCCAAAACTGAGCCAACAAAATGAACAGAAACAAAGGATTTTTCTTATGGCATTCATGGAGGGAGACCAAGAATTGGAATATATATATATATATATATATATTGATGAGTCTCACTCAAAGATTATATTTCATGAGCCCATCACATGGGTTTTTATGATTTTTAATAATACAACAAATCTCATAAAATATAAAAATTATAAATTCCGTCACATCATATGATAAACTCGTGCAATAATTTTTCATTATTCATCTTATCATTCTTGTTAACAGTACTCTTTTTTCTAAACAGGAAATGGTGGACATTTGATATGTCTTGGTAATTTCAGTCCTTTCTGTACAAGACATTTGTTTCCTGACAGAAGAAAACATTGCATTGCAACTACAAAAAGTGAAACTACCTGAAAAACATTGCAGCACTCTAGAATCTATAATCACTAAATGGTCCTTTTTTCAGCTAAGCACAAATCACAATATACCGTTTAGATATTAATTGAAAGGCACGTTCAAGTTTTAATTAGTAGATCCAAATATTGTTTGGGCCCCTATAGTTCAAAAGGTAACACGTTAAACTTTGCACTTCCTTGCAAGCTGCATTGTCAACCTTTCTTCATGTTCAACCAACACACACTTGGACCGAAAAAAGACAGAAAATTTTTGAATGAGACTAGTAACAATGTATCATTTTAACAATATTTTGTTATGTGTGATATGATTCATTTTTTTTAATAAGATATAATACATATGACAGAGTGTCATCAGAAGAACACATTGTTGCGTGACGTACCAGACCTACTAAAAAATATCTCAAAAAAGACATGCCATATGCAGTTTTGAATATGAGTTTTAGAGAGAATTTATATATTTTTTCTCTTGATCCCAATTACTAAGACTCAATTGTATGATCGTAAAATGGACTATCCTACTCAAGTCTAGTTTATGAATGATTCAATTAGAGACTCATTTGAGCATAGACGGGGCCACCCAGTGACTTCTTCCTCTTCAATTTTTATTATTTGAAGATCTTTTAATTCTTTTTAAATACAGCCTTCTAGTTTTTATTTTTACCGTCATAAGTCTAAATTTTTTCATATTTCACCCATATGTTTCTTTCAATTTGACCCTTTAATGGAAATTTTAGAATTTTCTTGTATAATATAAGGTTTTTTCTTTGATTTGAACTTTTGTCTAACTTAATATTAAAAATTTTATATTTTATTAATTTTTAAATTCATGACTGAACATTTAGTAAAAAAATTTGCGCCCCTCCCCCCACCCCAAGTATATTCTTGGCCTCGTCCCTATAGTCAAGCATGCTTTATGAGGTAAACAAGTCATGCGTAAATATATTTTAAAGTTGTCACTTGACAAAAAATATACCAATATTATATATATATATATATATATGTATATAATCGAGTTATTCGAATTCGACTCACAATCCAATCAATTAAAAACTCAATCGAGATTGGTTCGAAATATAAAAACTCAAGTTTAATCACAACTTGAATCTTGTTAATTTTTGTGAGTCAAATTTAAATAACTTGCAGTTCGGCTCCCTAATTGTCATCCATATATATATATATGCATGTATGTATGTATGTATGTATGTATGTATGTACATATGCATATACCATTGCTTGGCGTAATTAAAAACTATCAAAACAAGCCAGTTTCGTCAACTGGTGTCATTTCCAAACAAAGTGGAATTTAAAAAAACTAAAATATCCTTAAACAAATAGCAATTAGAAAGGTATTTATCAGTTAATCGATCTATATATAGTAGATCTCAAGACAAATTATCAAACATACAAGATGTATACACCCCCACACACACAATCTTAATTTGGAATAAACTTGAATTGTTTCCAAACGTTTCTGATCTCTTTAAAATGCCATCAAACAACCATTCAAATATAATAGTGGTTTAATGATGGGTTTGTAATTTGTTTGGTGAGCCAGTAATGTGTATAGTAGCTATGGTGGCTGGTGGAGGAGATGGTTGAAAAGGAAACTAATAGTGCTGGTGGTGGCCGTGGTGGGTGGACAAACTGTTTGGACAATTTGATTGTATTCTGTCTTGCTCACTGAACAGAGATGTTATTCATAAGTTCTGAATGCAATATATTCGGATCAATGAGTGTCAGACCTATCAATAGATGATTCACATAGAATTAATTAATGCTTATTGGTCTGGGTGCAATGGTCGAGTAGGCGATAGACAATAATTAAGAGACTTGTTTCCCGAGATCGTTAGGTCAAAACTCAGCGAATGTCACTTTCTCTTTAGTCCATACAGAATGCTGTCCAAACTTTAATCGAGACCCCGTTGGTGAACTTTCTCTTGACTTCAAATTAAAAAAAAAATTGAGGAGTTGACTAAATTAAGAAGTCAAATTTTCTATAAAACCTTTGTTATAAGTTAGAAGTCATGTGGGCTGCACACACAAATTTGAGTACAAATAAATCCTACTCATTATTAACTGAAATCACTCAAGTTTTTTAATCTAACCGACCAAATAATAAGAAATCATTACAAGGTATAATTATATGTGTGTGTGTGTAAAAGTGAATAAATATCCAAACTTTGTTAGAAGTCAGAAGTCATGATGGCTGATTTTTCAAAGATGAGAAGCGAAGCAAGATTCTTAAATTATTATTAAGATAAGACAACTATGATCATTCCAAAGTTAATATAGTAGTGTTAGGTATGCCTACCGTCTTAGAGATGAAACCAAGTGAGTCTCTCCCAACTAAGACCAAGCTCTTTAATTGAGACAACAGTTGTTAAATATGAAAAAGAGGTATCTTAGGTCGCTCGTGAAGACTAAATTCTTTCAAATGCAATTATAGGTGTAATATACGCATCATATCACACCGAAGTGTGCATTGTAGGAATGGTTGAATCCGACCTTTACGAGCCAGAAAAGTCATTCTCATATATAAAACATATTACAATCTTCCTGCAATAATACTTGTAATACTCCTAACGCACATTACTTAGGTGTGGGGAGTTTAATCGGCATGTATTAATACCATAAGTTTACTATTAACAATTTGGTTTAAGTGTTTTCGGTCATGTGGTTGGACCATTTGTTTAATTTGTTAGGCTAATAGGTTTGGGCATCACAGAGTGGTATTAAAACGGACCCTAAACCCGTGATGGATATCGTGACAGTGTGATATTCTATTTGTGATTACTTATGAAGGGACACATGCCATGCTCAACAGCTTGAATCTTGTGGAAAAAATGAAACTATAAAGAGAGTAGAATTGTGTCTTACATCCCCCAACCAAGAGAAGTTACTGAGCCTTGGGCTCGGCCATGCGACGAGAATGTTGAATAATTTAGGAGAGAGATTATTGAGGGTCGTGTTAGAGGCAAGAAAGGTTCAAATAATTTTGATAGGAATATTAAGAAAAGATATGATAATTTATGGTGTAAATAAAAAAATTGATCTTAAATAAAATAAAATCTCGAGACAGGATTTATGTAACTGATCGCAAATAGTTAAGATAAAATTTTATTGAATTGAGTTGAGTTGATCACAAATAGTTAAGATAAAACTTTATTAGATTGAATTAAGTTGACTGATGTATGAACACCAACAAGCTTCAATGTCTATTGAGCTTGCTGTGCTTTCTACAATTCAGTTTAATCTGTATTATTTGTAATTAAGAGTCCAGGATTTGTGTTGAAAGAAGGAAAAGGAAAAAGGAGTACAACTTATGAAGCATTGTGATCTTCTCTCTAGCATAGATCACACTAAACCTATTCATTATGATCCTCTCTCTCTCTCTCTCTCTCTCTCTCTCTCTCTCTCTCTCTCTCTCTCTCTCTCTCATCAGAATATGGAATTGAAGTTTTCCCTTGCTTGGCAACATAATCAACAAGCTCATAATAGTCTTCTTATTGCTCTTGTGATTCATGAGTCGGGTCTTGTTGAAATAGACATTTAGTCGGTCCGGGTCTTAACAAGCCTGTTCAAACCCGACTTGTAGATGGACTTACTTGTGAAACAATATAAACAATCTTAAATAATAATTACATTGGAAAAACTGATAAAAACCAATGCTTGTGAAATTGCATTAATTACCATTAAGGATAATTAGCTTATAAATTATGGGTCAAAGAGAGCTGATTGTAGACATCTTTGAGAAATTAACCCTACTTAGCCATTTTTTACCCTAAGTGTTGTCCAAATGCATGATCTCACGAATACATGAAGAAGACAAAAGCAGCTCATCACTCATCTTCGGTGGTTCTAAGCATGCAATTTTTATTCCAAGTACTGAAGAAAAAAAATTAAAAAAAAAAAAAAGAGAGAAAGAAAGAAAGGCTAGCTAGCAAAGGCTAACAAGAATATGTGCCCCTTTAGCACAGCCCAGTCAAATAACCCTGACCATCAAAATTGGTCTTGCAATCCATCTTTTTGATTCCCTGCTTTTGTTTTAGATTGGCAGACCAAACCCTTTTTAATTAGTTAAAAAAATAAAAGCAAAGGCGAAATTGTCTTCCATAGAAAACACGTAGATTTTTTGTTCCCCGTGATATTTATAATTAGAAATGTTAATGAGACATAGTTTTTTTCAATAACTGGGTGTATGTTAGGACAGACGTCAAAGATCTCAAATTGCGAGAGAGAGATGTTCATTTTCCTCATTAATATTAATTCTGTCTAAAAATCACGAGACGAAATGCTCATTTCTCCTTTTCCCGGCCTGCCAAACTAGCTCTTACCCATCTGAGTTTGTAGAGTAAATAAACAAGCTTTGAAAAAAAAATAGGCTAAAACCAGCCCCACGCCAATATATATTAGTGAATAAAAACAAGCTACAAAAAAAATGTGATTTTTACGATTTTTTAAATTAAGATAATGAATTTATCACAGTTGGGCAAAACGTGTATGGATTTACAAAACCCAAACACGTTCAAGACCGAAGGGGCCCGGTGACATTCCTATTTATAGTTAATGTTATCTCAATTTTTTTTTTTTTTTTTTTTTGAGTTTGTGTTATTTCAGTTATTTAACAACAGACATGAGTGGATGGAAAGCCAATATAATGAGCTAAATTCTAATTAAAATATACCGGAAACGATTGAACTTCCATTGATCTCCAATTAATTTAGCATTTTAAAAAGAATAATTAATTGGACTGTAAATTTAATAATAATAAAAAAGTAAAGCAAAAAAATATAATAAGAATAAAAAATCCTATACCAACTATAAATTCTTCCTCTATTTAATACTAATTATTAGAGCCACGGTATTTATTTATATTTATATATATATATATACATATATAATAAACGAGAGTTAGTCATTTTTTTCTGAATAATTTTGTCCTTTAGGTATTAATGAGATTGTCATTTATTTATGTTTTTTTTTTTCAATGGACGCGTTAATTTTGTTGGTAGGAACTCACAATACTGTGCAAAGCACAGGTCAGACTAGTACACATAGATACATAGTGTATATATATATATATATATATATATGAAGGAATCCATTAAATGGCTAATACAACATGTCAATAGGCGCACTTAAGCCTACTTTTTGACCACGTCGGTGCCAGTGATACTTTCCTCTTTTGTTTTTTTGGTAGAAACAAGAAAGTAAAGGACAAAAGCAGAAAAGAATAAGAGGAGGCCTAAGAGCCTCTCTCAAAACCTATGGACATCATGTCTGCCTTCAGAACTTGGATTACTTCAGTTGGGATGTTTTCCAGCCCTACCAGAGGCTTTTGCTGCTGCTGCTGCCCAAGACTTGCCATCAAGTCCGCACTTCTGTTTCTCTCCCTCAATGTATGGATGAACTTGCATGCCACTGATACCTTTTAGATTCCAAGGTTCGTGTTTGTTTTTCTTTTACCCAAGAGAACAAAAGGAGAAAAGGCCCCCACGGAAACCATGCAGGCATGTCTGGAAACCAATGGTTGCTTCATTATTAATCAAAGATGCTTGTTAAACTAACATATTGAGCCTGAGACTAACTTTATGGACGGTAATTAAACATAATAATTAAAACTAACTTTATATATACATCCATATATATATATATATATATATGCGCACACAAAGACACACACACACACACCCCAAGCAATTCAATTCAATCGAATCTCAACTGCCAGACATTATTATTACCAATAAAAAGGTATACAGTGGATGTAAGGGATTCCATTTTTGGACAAAGCTGATATATAATAAATATTTTGGACGAGGGAGATGAAAATTTTAAAGAAACCATCTAGAAAGGAATACTGTTAAGAAAAACCCAATGACTAAAATAAGCAAGATAAATAAAGAATTCAATAATATATAGAATCTAATAATGAAATTATTACAGATTCTTTAAAAGTGGGAGGCACTATAGTATTTTTCTTTAAAAGCATGAGCAAATGAGAGCACACCCAATATCTGATCTTCATTCACAGCAATTATTATACATAAAAAATAAAATTAGAAAAAGCAAAAATTTCTACGCTGTTACAACATACCTTCCCCTTTGCATCCATGGATCAACAGATGAACGCCAAAAATGGAAGAAGTGATTTTACTATGATGGTAGGTGCAGGTTCTGAATTTCAATCTGTAATGCTTTGAGTTTGTTCTCAGCATTTGTTAATTGCTCTTGAGTCTCCAAAAGTTTATCTACTCTCTGTTGTGCTAATTCCTGATATGGCTTGCCAATGAATTTTACAAAGTTTTCCAGATTCTCAGTTGTCTCCAAGAGATCTTTCTGCATTGCCTCTTCAAGTTCACGTGCCAAGGCATTGGCAGTCCTCTTCACTTTATCCACCAACTGTCGCCTACCGGCTGGGAAATTTGAAATAACTAACAAACTATCATAAAAACACAAGTCTAGTCAGCTGTGAAATAATGCAAACTACCATCTTCAATTGTGGGGGTGGGTGTGTGTGTGTGTGGACTGTGGATGGATTCAAGTATTCTCGTGTACTTTCAAGGTTTTTTTTATAGGTTTGGAGTTAAGCAACTTATATTTTAATTTGCAATATGTATCTATATTTCTATTTGAGGGCGCACCTTGGCGTAACGGTAAGGTTACTCCTTTGTGACTTAGAGGTCATGGGTTCAAGTTGCGGAAACCACCTCTCTACTCGTGGAGGTAAAGGCTGCATATACCTAACCCTTCCGAAACCCCGCAATGGTGGGAGCCTCTTGCACTAGGCTAGCTTTTTTATCTATATTTCTATTTATTTTAATTTGTAACATGTATCGATATTTCTATTTCACTTTCTTGTTATATTTTAATAAAAAGCATTATCAAGTTGAGTTGCATTACATAAGTTACTTGTCTAATTTAATAAACTTTTTAAAAAATGAAAAAATATATTTGAGTTTATCATGAAAAGATCAACAGGTTAACCAGATGAGATACAGTGATTTTTCCGGATTTATCACCATTAATTTTCATGCGAGATAGGGGGAAAACAGATGAGACTCCTTTTACACAAGGACGATGATATATCAAAACAATATGTCCAATATTACCTACGATGATATTGGTTTTAACTTGCAAATATCAAATTCCCTGTCCCATTCTGCATACTAGAGCTTTTTCATGTTTTCATTAACATGTCCACCTCTGTGGCCTAGGAAATACCAACCTAAGAGCTCAGCCTACAAATGTGTTAGCTAAGAAAATTTTCAATTACGTTAATTTTGGTTCACGTTCACTGCAATAGGCAGTTTAGGAAACATATAAAGTTGGACTAATGCCTACATATAACTGGAAAGAAGCATGTCAAGAAAAATCAGGCATGCAGGCTTCAGCGGTAAGTGCAAACGGCAAGAAAATAGAAACTTGTATAAAGAAAAAATGCACATTACCCGCCAGCAGAACAAAGGCCAAGAGCAAGAAGGTCTTCTAACGTGGTAGGTAGCACAGATGTCAAAAGCGAAGCAGATAAACCAGCTGCTCCCAGTCCACCAAAAGTCCCCAAGAACTGAAAATGTGTGAGAGAGAGAGAGAGAGAGAGAGAGAGAGAGAGAGAGATCCATTAACATCGGTCTTATTTAATCAAGTATGAATGGCCTAAAAAAATGCAAACACTTTGGGAGTGATTCAAACAATAACTCATGGTCTGTTTTAATCGAAGGGGGAAAAAACACTAACGATATTATTCAATGGCCACGTCAACCCCAACTGATTATGAACTACCAATTTTTCATTTCTTTTTTCATGTTATAAAATGAATACAAAAGCGGGTACCGGAATCAAGAAATTACTTGTGTTTATAAGAAATCATTCTTCAAAATTTCTGAAAATCCATGAAAAAAATTCCAAGGAAAAGGCAAGTTCTGAAAATACTGGTATCTAAACTTTTTGGTCAAAAGAAAATTTGAACACTAAGAGTTAGCACTTGGATAATTGTGATTCACAAATTCAACAAATAATTATGCACCAAGTGGGAATGCATTAAATCTTAGTATTTATCACTTTTTTTATTCAACAATGTAACAGGCCTAAGACACGTGTCTTTAATCGGAAAAAAAAAAAAAAAGATTTTCCAGAAAACCAGCATGCATTACGGGTACAAGCTACCCTATTAACACTAAATGTGGCAGTGGCCTTAGAAGAACATGATAGAAGTATAACAAGTATTATTAAATAGAAAAAAGAAGACTAACATGGGGGGATGAAAAGGAAATAATCCAAATACAAGGCAGGAAAAGGAAAAAAGAGAGGTACCAACCTCCAATAGGCCACTAATTTTTCATAGATGTAATTTTTAAAAGTTGAAATTCTTTTTAACTCTATAAAAACAGAAACTAATTTATAAGTATGGGCACCAAAATATGGGCAATCAAATATTACTCTTTATAAATTAGTGTACACTTGACATTAGATTACGAAGTCTACTATACCAGGAGATGTGCACACGTGATTATAACCTATATACAGACAAAAACATTAGAGAGAGAGGTGGGAATTTTTTTTTTTTTTTTGTGGGGGGGGTGCAGAGAAAGAGATATTAGGACTTGGGAGAAAGAAAGATGGAATAGCTTTGCCAACTTCCTTTAAAAAGAAAATTTTATTCTTAAACTCGATAATATTTAATCTTCTTATTTCAAATTGAAGAAATGAAGATAATTTGGGCACTTTGTAAAACAGCAATCAAGCCGCAGGTTGATATATTAAAACCAAGTTTATATCAAACAAGTTCACCAGTGGAGAGGTCAACTTTCTCATTCAAGGGAACCAAAAAAAAGTTTAATTTATTTTTTTAAAAATGTTTCACTCACCACTTCACGAATTTCTTGCTCAAATAGTTTGGAAGCAGCAGCAGCACTGAAGTTATCAATCACTTTTACGCTCAGTTCATATTTTCTCCCCAGCAACTCACCAGTCTCCAGTTGAGCCTGGTTGTGTGGATGAAAAATTGAGTCCCATTTTTTCTCAAAGGATTCTTTATACAGCCTTCCTTCACGAGCATTGTTTGATTGTAACCAAGTCACGTATTCCTCTAGCAGTTTCTACACAGAAAAACAATAATAAAAACAAATACTACATGAGAAGTTAGATAAGACCAGATCCGCAGAAGATATGGTGCCATGTATTCCAAGGAAATAAAATTATCAGAGAAAAATAGGCATGAGTAAATCTCTATGATGCAAGCATTAAAATATGCAGATTCATGGTTTAAAAATGAACAAAGATCGTAGCTACCGAAAAATGAACAAGGAGTACTGTACAGTATATTCCCTGTGCACAGTTGCCAAGGCAAATTAATTATGTCAGGGAAGCAAACCATCCTATTTATAGTTGGTCAATGCACGTGATTAGCTCAGAAGGCGCATGGTAAGGGCACGAGTTAAGCAATAATCACAGTAGTGACTCCACTTGTCCAAAAGAGCATTATAATAATCTTTCTTTAGCAGGACCAAGGATTGTCGCAAAACTAGTGCAAGGCAAACTTGGTGAACCAAAAACTTTAGTTACCAAACCACATTACCCAAAGAATTCCATTAAAAGGGACCATGGCACAGCCTGTAAAACATACCATGGCCGTCCACCGACATCAAAGAGGTCTCTAAGGTCTATCCCCAGCCTTAAGCAATTATCAAGAAGCGGTAGGGTAAAATCCTTATAATGAGTATAAGATAGAAGCCGAGTTACACGTGAGCTAGGCTAGGAAATCAACATTGGCTCGACCTAGAAAGTATAGCTTGCAAGAAGATTGGCTCGATTAAATTAGAGGAGCTATTCTCAAGGTTACATCGCCAAGATGTCCAAGTCCATGATCAAGGCACAACATGTGTTAATAAATACAAGAATCTGGGATGTGAGCTAGATTAAGGAACCTAAGATAGTCTTGACCGAGGGAGGTTTAGCTCAACAAAAGGAGATCACCTTACTCATAGGAGTTAATCTCAAGTTGACTTTGGGAATATCCTTTGTCCTGATTTAAAGCTAAAGGGTGGGATATGTTAGTTCACGCAAGGATCTGACACGACCACCTTGATAGTAGCACATGTGTCACTAGCTAAGGAGTCCGCGTCTCAATAGATGGTTTGATGATGCATTTTCTGTGTTGTACAGTAATCCAGCACATAACCAATGAGAATTCCACACATGTCCAAAATGGCTTACGATGAACTGGTACCTACACATAGGACTGGCAATATTGGACATGACCCGCGAACACAACTCGACAACAACACGAACTTAGCAGGTTTCGGGTTGGGCTTAATCATGTTCAGGTCAAAATCAAGTCAAACACGATTAACATGGTTACTATTCGTGTCGTGTTCAAGTTGACCCGGCTGACCAAAAAATGACACGTTTAACCTATTAACCAGAAATTGAACTATAAAGACCCATGATCCAAAAATAACATGTTCAACCTATTAACCCGAAATTGACCTGTTAACATGAAATTAATACGATTATATATGCCTTTTACTCTATTTAATACTAATACTATAACAGAATTTAAAAAATATATTAATAATAAGTAATATCATTATTAGCTTTAACCATGAATATAAAGATATAAGTATTAACATAAAAATAATAAAGATATAATAATTTTAAAAAAAAAATTTAGTTGAATTCATCTTTATTACTTTAATAATAAATTTAATGAGAGATATATTACAAGACAAATCTTAATAAAAAAAAAATTAATAATTTAATAAATTAGACTATTGATTAAGCATAAGAGTCTTGTAATCCTTTTAAATATTCTAAAATAATATTATTAAACTTAAATAAATCATATATTACTCTTCTTTCTCTCTTTTCCTCTCTCCTCGTAAAATAATGTTGTTAAACTAGACTATACTCCCTCTGTCTCAAATTAAGGGACCCTTTTTGGAATTCTAACTTCTTAAGAGAGATCATTTTATTATTTTGAAATTGTTTAAATTTTTAATACTATCCTCATTTAACTTCCAATAGGATATTTTATATATTATAATGAATGGTAGCTTTGAAAATTTACAAATTAAAGTACATTGACTCGTCAAATAGAACTCTTAAATTAGGACAGTCTAAAATGGAATAAAGGACTATTAAAATGGGACAGAGACAGTATTAGTTATCTTTTAAAAAAAACCTATGGTAATAAACATAAATTAACTAACATCTTTTTTAAATTTTTTGGAAAGGATTTTTTTTAAATCTTTTTAGAATAAACTTTTTGTATCTATATTTAGTTTGGTCTTGTAAATGTATTTGGCATTTGAACTTAGATGAAACATCATTTGCTAGAAAATTTTATTTTAATTTGAACAATGCGTGTTAATAAATAGTGGATATTTTCTTTTATTCTTTAAATTGTAGCTAAGGAGTCTGCATCTCAATAGATGATTTGATGATGCAGTTACTATGTTGTACAGTAATCCAGCACATAACCAATGAGAATTCAACACACGTCCAAAATGGCTCGCGATGAACTGGTACCTACACTACACACATCAAAACTAAGATTTCAATAGCACTTTGCATTGATGGCATCACAACAGACTCTCAGGAACACTCAAACTAGAGTATATAATGACTGAACATCTAAGGGAGGCCTATTCCCAATTATATGAAAAGTACACAATATGTGATTATTATAACCATAAAACAAAACCCTTCTCCTATAGATCTTAAGACTCTTGGTTTAGCTGTGACCACATGACTTCAGAGAGGGACGCTTGCATTTTGATCTGTTAGTACAATAGAAATGGCACTTTGAGAGACTTAACACAATCCTTGATAGTGGAAAAGAATTGCCAAAACGAAAAAGCAGCTATAGGGTAATGCACTAGTATGGCCTTTCCTAAAGCAGATCACAGAAAAAGAGTGATATAATTCAAGCTGAAAAGGCTGTAAGGCCAAGAAAGGCCAAACAAATGTGGTCAAAATTGCCACTTGTGAGAATAGGCGCAATAGCCTATTAACACCAGAACACCTGGTCCTAAACAAGGCACAATGGTGACAGTGAATAAGATATTATTGAGTTAGTTTACAGAAGATTTTAACTCTACTTCGGGCAGGGCCATAGCATACAAGATGGTCAACCAATGCGAATAAGATTATAGGATAAACTTGTAGTAATAAAACTCAAAGAAGCCTTGTCATTAGTATAAGGGACTGACAACATAATTCATGTTCGGGTGTAGGTTATTATGGTTCACCACAAAAGGTGAAGGAAAAACGGGAGTAAAAAAATAAGAAGAAAAAGCAACAGATTATTTTGGTGTACATGGAGGGAACGGAACAACAGATTTTTTGACGGCGTCGAGGAAACTAGTTTTTGTATTAAAGAAAAGTTTTTGCATAGTCTCTTTCTTTGGGCTGAAAAAGCCAATCCTTTAGATGTTCATAGTTTTGTTGATTTTTTGGAGTCCCTATGGCTTTAGTCTCATAAGCCTTCCTTGTATTTATGGGTTCATCCCCCTTGGGCGCTCTTAATACATATTTACTTATCAGAAAAAAAGGAAAAAAAAAACAGGTTATTTAATTTCCCGTATGATTTTCTGCTAGTAAACTTAGTTTAGGCCTTTGCAATACAATTTATTTGAGCAGATATTCAAGAACTTCACATCTGAAGGCACATAAGAAATTCATAATTGATCATCAATTCATACCAAAATTTATTGCTTCAAATAAATGAGGAAATATATGCAACTAAATGGGACCAAAATTATTGCTTCAAATTTTCAAAAAATAAGATTCCATTTGGATGTATGGACTTGAATGGATGAGATTTAGGGATCAAATCACAAATATATAGGAGGGTTTACTATTGGAGTTGGACCAAGAAGGAAGATAGAGTAGAGGACCATAAATGTAGGGAAGATATATTAATGATCCATGTGCAATTAGAATATTTCTTGGTAACATAACGTGCTCTCAAATGATCAAATCTATCCAATGCAGTTTCTTGAAATTCAACTTTAAGCTGTCAACTCTAAATTTAAGCTACACTCCGTAAATCATTAAAACCAAATCCATTCATTTCAAATGCATCCATCAAGATGGAGCCTAAATGACGAAAGACAACAATAGTATCATAATTCATAACCAATACTGATCTATATCACATCCTTGGTACTATTCCAAATGACATTTGTTCAGAACAGGCCATCTAGGAGTAGTTTAGTGAACATCAGAAATTGAATTCTAAAATAGATTTATTGTGTATCCTAGGACTAAAAATCAAAGTGTATGCCTCAAATGCTCCTAAAATTATGTTTTAGCAAGAGTTCAAAGCAACAAAAAGGAAAACAAAGATTACGGAGATATACGAAGTTCCTAAATTAAGACAGCAGAATGTCTACAGCTCAAATTGAATTCCATACAGCTTAGAATCATTCACTTACTTGTGCATCAAAAAGTGCAGGACTAATAATGTCATTTTGAATACTTGAGGTGGCTAGCATGTGAGTAGATTTCTCTCCTTTAAGAACAAATGAAGCAACAAGATCAAGATTTGATAATTGTAGAGTTGATTCGATAAGCTTGACAACTCGCAATTGTGTAGAATCAATCTGCATTTTCAAGCATGCAAGTAATGTCATAAACGTCTGAAATCACATATAAATAGGCATAAATTGTTAAATTTACAGATAAATGATTCAGAAGTTTGCATCTGGCTCATAATAAATGCAATTCCAAAAGCATACCAGTGATAAAGCTTGTCTCTTCCATGAAAGGCTGTTAGTTTCCATCTTCATTGCATAGTCTTTTACACTACTAACAAGTTCATTCACTGAAGTCAGGTCCTGCTTGGCATGCTGGTACTCTTGTCTCACAAGCTTTTGACAAGCAGAAAGTAGTTGCTCTGCAATTCTGATAGGTGTTTCGAGCTTAAGCTTCATTCTTTCAATTCCTGCACTTGTCGACCCATCTAAGAAGCTATACAAGAACTTTTCAAGTTCATGGAAACTACAGGCTGTCCAATGAGAATCAATTGCAGACAGTTCATCATGCTCTTTTTCAACATCAGAGGAAGCTGAAAGTTTTGACTCGAGAAAAGATCGGGCAGATACAGGATATAATGTCACATGCTCGGCGTTCAGCAACTTCTGGGCATTTTCCTTGATGAATGCAATAGCTTCCTCAAGCTGCACCAAATCATGTAAAAGAATTGAAGGACAGTAGACAGTCATTTGGCTAACTCGAGCACAAAAGATGTCCCTCTCAGACAATGTCAACCCTCTAATAATTAATAATTTTGGGAGACTCAAAAATTATAAATTAATAGAAATATTAATTATCAAATTTTAAATTATTGTTTTTATGAACAAAAAGATTTCCTTACAAGAACACAATTTTACTATAAAAATAGGACATGCATACATATTTGCAAGGGTCATAAACATTTTTTTTCAAAAGTACATATATCATATCTAATTTAAATTATAATAAAACTCCAATCTCCTTATTTATTACTAAAAGATTGATGTTACTAGTAATTTTTCTATATAATATCTATTACTTATAATAAATATGAGAGTTTGGTCATTGTGCTTAAGCTGCTTGCTTCCACTCGACCGCTTCCGTCGTACTTGACTTGAGTTGCTTTCTTCCATCAACGGCTTTTGAATATTTATTGTCTACTTCTGAATTTTTTATTGTTTTATATTCCACCGTCTCTTTTTTCTAAGTAAGCTGGTGACAACACAAGGGCCAACTGTTTTAGGTACCTGCTTTGGCAGGTTTCTTTTCTGTATTCCTTGCCATGGGCATTATACAGTTCCACATTTAGTGAACAATAAATACAGAGTTTGTCTTCTGTCATTTATGTGCATAGCACAGTCATGTTACAGTGTGTGTGTATTTTTCTATTCTAAGAATTAATGCTATAAAGAAATTTTCTCAAAAAGTAATTAATTATAAATAATAGAATTATTTTATTTATTCACCATAGGATGAAGTTGGTTCCTCAAAAAATTATTAATTAAATTGAATATTGATTACTAGAGGATTGAAAATGGTCCCTTTTATTAGAAATCCTTTTAAGGAGGAAAAAAATGAACAGAATTCACGAATGAACCTCACTGGCATTCCGATAGAGGTCAGATTTATTCAACACAAACACAACTTTTTTCCTCCACTGCTGAGTGTAACGAAGAAAAGAAACCTGGAAAGCACCACAAATGAGCTGAAATCAACTGTGGAGATAAAGAAACATGTTATACCAAAATATAAAGATTAAAATGCCAGACCACATAATGTGCTCCTGCAGCAAGAGTGACAAGTTGAAGAATATGTAATTCATGTCAAGAATTGTAACTCAATGAAAATATGAAAACAAAATAATAATAATTAGTAAAATAAAAGAAATTTTTTCTAAAAATCGAATGAGAAAATTTAGCAAACTAATTGCTTCAATTTTTTAGGAAATCAGATTTTTTATGTTTTAGCCACAGCCAGATGAGCTGGCAGACCCACCTTTCAGATAATTGAAGACAGCAACAAGTTTCCTTATCAATATCATGGAACCAGCTTGTCAAACAATCGCTCCACCCCCCAAAAAAATAATAATAATAATAAACACAAACACAAACACAAACACAAACACCAAAAAAGAGGTCCAAACAACCCAACCCAAAAAAATCCAACTACTATAAAAGTTAATGTAACATCATTTTAGCAAACTGTGAGTGGGTAAACACTCGTATTTTCACTATATTTTTCCCACTCAATAAGCATGAAGTACATCTATAGTTCAGAAGGATCCAGATCTAGATCATTAGATCCTACTAAATAATATGTGAAAAACACTAGAATAATAGATTTAGAAGAGTTCAAGAATGAACAGCTAGATATCCAAAGTAAACACTAGGAATATAGACAAAGCGAGCTGTTCATAAATAGCCGGAGCTCGGCTTGATAATGGGCTCGTTCAGGCTCCTTTGTTGGCACAAGGCCCAACTCCACTCATTGAGCTCACAAACAAGAAGGATGGCTTTGTAATTTTCCATAGGCATGATGACTGGAGTCAGGGATCAGCTGGTCACAGAGAATATATTTAATATCAAAAGAGACACCCACATGAAATCTACATTGGTAAGTGGTCCTATACTTTTTGGTTATTCCTTTTGCTTTTGAAATTTGAATCAAAAGTGGTGACAAAGTCAGTTTTGTGTCTTTTTTTTTTTGATAAGTCGGTTTTGTGTCTTACCAAGCCAAGCCTGAAAAGCTTGTGAGCTGATCGAGCATCTGCCAAATCAAGCTCAAGTCGAGGTTCCTTGGCTCATCTCAATTTTGAGTCAAGCTCGAGTGCTCGATTTTTTTTAGGTTTTTTTTTTTTTTCTGGTAAATATCAAACAGTCAATTATTTCAACCAAACTGAGCTTGAACACGTAGATGCCCAACTTGGCTTGGTTCGTTTTGTCCATGGACATGTATAATGGAGTTTTGACTATTATAAGAACAACTATAGGAGAAACGAGTGAATACCCAATTACTACAGGCTTGCACTAGGGATCAACATTAAATCCTCACCCTTTTGCACTAATTATGAGCAAACTCTCAACCTCAGGATGACTCAGAAGCTATGAGTTATGCTAAGGCTCCATAGTATGAGCAAATCAAGGACGATAATGTTATTCATGATGTTTTTGTTTTTTTTAGAGAAAACTAAATCAAGGATAAATGCTAGATTCGAGATTTGGAAAGAAGCTCCAACATCAAAAGTGTTAAAGATGAGTAGAAATAAAGTTGACTATATAAAATTTAACTTTACCAAAACTAGGGATTGGAATGGGGAATAATGAATAGAGGAACAAGAGATACCAAAGAGTAAAACGTTTCATTACCGAGGCTTTATTACTCATAAAGAGTGAGAGATTGGAGATAATATCACTCATAGAACTAAAGTAGGAAGGCATATTTTATGATCAACATATACCTAGAAAGTTGAAAGGAAAATACATAAAATAGCTATTAGACCAGTTATGCTTTATTACCAAAATGTTGGGTGGCTAAAAAATAACATGTTCATAAAATGAGAATGGCAGAAATGAGGATGCAAAGATATAACTTTAGGAATGAACATATTCATAATATGATGGAAGTAATTTTTATTGGAACTAAGATGATTTGGCCAGCAAAGAGTAAAAACTATACATGTGAGGAGAAGTGACACGATTTGAGAACAATGTTAGGGAAAATGAAAGATCAAAAATAACATTGGGTTAAGATGTCAACCAAAAAAAAGGAGATATGGTAGCGTGTGAAAAATGGATGGCAAAGCATGATTCATTCAATCAACCCTAAATAGTTGGGACAAAGACTAAGTTGAGTTGAACTGAGTTAACTAATAGTAATAGCAACAGAGGAAACAAAGGAAAAAAATTATAAAAAAATTATATATATACATATATATATATAATGAAAATCACCGTCCATGACTATGTCATAACAAACTTATATGAACATCAATACCTAACATCTTGTAGACATGTGCGTAGCAAGTTACATACAAAACCACAAATTATGCTGACCAAAAACTAAAAGAAAAGCAACAAAAAAAGAAAGAAAGAAAGAACATTCAAAAACTACTAGGAAAATTGAGAAACGCATAGACCATGCACAATCTTAAGTTTTTACCGCTTCAAAACACCATGAATAGGTTTACCGCGCCACCATGCAAAAAGTTTAACTCAAACTGCATTTTTTGACATCATTACCATTAATTACTGAACCAACAATTCATTGCTTCTCAAATCAGATCAAATGGCTCAAGACTACATATTTATTATGTGTTATCAAATTTTGCAAATATTATGGCAATTAGTATGGTTTTTTATTTATAAAAGAAATACAATTTGAATACACTGTTCACCATAAAGCATTTTGCAGCAGTACTTTATTGAGTATGAATGCATTTAAGTAGGAGAAACCCAGTTGTACAAACCTTGGCACAACTAAATGGAGACACCTAGTCACATGTACTTCAGCTTATTTATTGACAGAATATAGGTAACGGTAATTAAAATCATATTGACGACGGTGTAAATTAATTCAAGCAGATATGTGAAATGGTCCTAAAGACACCAAAACTGGACCTTTCAAATTTGAAATTGTATATGATCCTTTTTCTTCCCGTAGATACTGTAGAATATCAACAGTTAAGTAAATTTTTTAGCCATTCCTTTTTTCTCTTAAATAAATAAATAATACCAAGAATATTAATAGCCCAAATGCCACCAAAAATGTGGTTCTAGATATAAACTTATTTATGTTAATTACTTGATTGCATATTGATACTTCTATATAGGAATCAACACAAGTCATCAGAATAGTTCTTGAACGCCAGAAACGATAATCAAAGCATTAGATATATTCAAACCTAATAATATGTCAGCCTCTCAGACAGTATTCTCAACAGCATATTCAGGTAAACAAGGCCTCGAGGACTTCTAATTCATTACTAAGATCACGCATTCAGTTTCTCAACAACAAATGAACAAAAAGCACATCCAAAAGCTGAAATGATCTAATTAACTGTATTAACTACAAATACGTTGAGCTGCATGTACAGTTGCAACTGCCATACTTTGCCTAACCAAAAAGGGGAAAAATGAATTAATGAATTAAAAATTGTACCTCACTTTCAGTTAATGGGCGATCAGCAGAAATCACAAAAAGAAGCAAATCTGCTCGGGGAACAAATTCCTCAGTCAGGCGTTGTTGCCTTTGAAGAATCACATTAGTTCCAGGTGTATCAACAATATTCATCTGCTTTCAAATAGATTAAAATAGATTAGTTCTACTAGAGCAATCAATTACTATCATAGAAAAGCATTTAAATCAAGCATCCAAGCAGCAAAGACAACAGAGAGACGTGGAAAGAGAATCATAATAGATATATATTGTGAAAATATATCTGTTCTGCTGTTCATTTTCCTTCATTGTACCAAGATCCTATTAAAAACAACACTATTCTCTTCTTGTATTCCTCAAGTGACACAGTATCTCTCTCTTTTTTGGTGCATTTAGCATTCAAATAAGAACAAGTGGCATAATCAATGTGAAAAACAATTCAAAGAATACACTACCCATCCCTTCTCTTCTTTTTTTTGCTTTTATGATAGGTAAGTGGCCCTTGGAGTGGGAATTGAACCTACCCATCTCTTCATTTATATGCAACTCAGTGAATCCACCATTTGTGTGGCAAACTTCCCAAGTCAGTTCACTGGTTTATTGGCTCATTACATTCAAAAATAATAATCATGCTGATAGGAATAATAACCAATAAAATAATTATAGCAACTACAAAGATTATTATAACGACAACAGGGAATACATGAACAAAGTAATTTACAAAAACGGTACAAATTTTAAAATAATATCATTGCACTATGCAATCTGGTGTAAAAGAATTTATCATACAACCCATCAATTCAATATATGCACATATTCTAGCAATTCATTATCCAAAAACTTGTTAATACAGGCAGAGATTTTGATTTGAAAAGTGTACTACCAGCCTTGAAGTGGAACTAATAAAAAAAAAAATGGACAATTCATGCAAGAGAAATTCACTACAATACAGTGCATACTAAACCATCCATTAGTACACGCTTTACAGTCTTGCACCAAGAAGTACATGTGTGTGCATCTGTCTATTAGGGCGCTGGATTCAAAGGTAAAAACTAAGGAAGTTTAAAGAAACTCACTTCTTTAAGAATTGGAGCAGGTAGGTAGCATACATATTGACCATCTGGATGCCTTTCACAACGCTGTTGCTCATTAGATTCTAACTCAGAGTAGCGTAAGAAAGTGATCTCGTTTGTTGTAGGAACAACCCCATCTTTTAAGTACTTTTTTCCAAGAAGTGCATTAATTACAGTTGATTTGCCGGAGTTAAATTCACCCTGGTCATACAAAAAAGATAAAACTGATGAAAGAAGAAGGGGGATGGGGAGGAGAAAACTTACGCAGCAACTTTCTTGAAAAGTATATAACCTATATTGTAAAATAAAAAATATTTACATATCAAAAAAACTAAAAAACTTCAACCAGCAACTTTCTCAAGAAGTATATAATGTAAATAATAAATAAATTTCAATACAATATTCAATGTTCCCATAATAAAATAACAATTTTTCTTCTGATTGGTCACGACGAAGAAAATGAGAACAACAGTATCTTAATGTGAAGCTTTAATGACATGGTTTTTCATCAAGCTAGAATGAGAGAGCAGCTCATGTTGCAAAGCACACATGATACGAATAAAGGATCCCAGATTGAACTGGGAAAGGAGAGAGAGGAGGGAAAACCGGGGGGGGGGGTGGTGTTATGAAGGAGAGAGTTAAAGAATGCACAGGCAGGTCTAACCATAAAACAAAAAAGTTAGCTACATTTCGTCCACAATATAGTCTAGCCAACTGGTTATTGGTTTTTGGTATGCAACTGGATGAGATACTTTAAAGAATTCGTGAAGTCCTAAATTGGGCCCACAATGAAAAAGCATCCAGAAAGTCCATTAAACTTGCAAGATCAATTAATGTAGGACAAGCACAGAGAAGAACTTACCTACAGGCTACGAGCTCCAATACCAATTTGATGTCGGAAATTTTTTTTCTGAATAGTAAAAGTATAGATTTTATAAATGATGACCGAGGGGGGCAAATCCATAATTACAAAAAAAATGGGGGGAGAGACAAAAATAAAAGTCCAAGATCCCCCCTCCCCCTCAAAAAAAAAAATCTACAAAAGTATCTAGTTACCTATGATTGTCCTCTTTAAAAAGAATCTTTAAAGCAAAAAAATGGATGGCTCCTTCCCCTTGAAAGTTCTTCGGCTTCTTTCTCACCATAAACTCCAAACTGGGGCCATCTTCCTTGCAAACCCAATCTTGCTTTTGACCCTACTACACCGCCAACTTAAGAACAATCCCTGAATGGAGGTTGGCATAACCCAATGACAGCCAAATGAGGAAAAGAGTAGAATCCAAGCATCCCTAGCAAACCGACAATGAATAAATAGGTGGTCAAGCGTCAACTCCTCACGTTTACACGTACAAAACCAGCTAGTCAGCTGAAAACCCCTACGCTGCAAATTATCCATCATCATACAATCACCCCAAGCTGCCACCCAAGCGAAAAAAAACCACCTTTGAAGGCTCTTTAGACTTCAAATGGGTTTTCACGGGAAGGAATCTTCTTTATCTCCCTCCGTAGCTCAATAAAAGGATTGAACAATTAATGTTTTGGGCTTATTCACCGTCCAAACCATAGTATCCTCTCTTCCAATCCTCACCTTAACTTGCTCCAAAACCTCCAAAAGACACTCCACCAGCTCCCAATCAAGGATAAGGAATCTCCTCTTTAGCAGCACATCACAACACTAAACATCCTCCCAAAATCTCACTCTCAATCCCTCCCCCGCCTTAAATCGAACAAACTGGTGAAAGCCTGCCCTCCTAATGGATTTCATACCCCACATCCAAAAGGCTCCACCACCTCCCTCACATACCACCCTTCCACCTCACACCCATACTTAGAAGCAACAACATCCCTCCACAAAGCTCCTTCCTCTGTCACAAATCTCGACAACCACTTCCCCAAAAGAGCTGAGTTAAATAATCTCAAAATCTTGAAGCCCAAGCCTCCCCTAGCTAAAGGCAACTTAGCCTTATCCATCAAACAAGACGCATCTTCTTCTACCTACGAATGATTTTATGGACAACTACGGTTGTGGAAAACTTGTGAATTTATGGTTTGAAAATGAGAAAACAAAAGGGGTGAAGGGTTTGGAATTAGATGAGGGCTGGAATTTGTGTGGTTTAGAAAGTATTAAATTGTTGGAAATGCAAAGAATTATCTAGAAAGTCTATGGACAGCAACTAATTATAGTGATTAGGTGTGAAATAAAAAGCCAAATGAGGGGAAGGGGTTAGGGTGGGTGGAGTTATGGGGATAAAATAGAGATTGTCCTTGGACGGTAAACAATGACCCAAGAACAAGAATTAAGAAGAGAAGAGGAATCTAAGAATCTCATGTAAACTTATTTAAGGATCAGCCCCTTAAAAAATGTTGCATTACACATAACATGAAGCTTCAAAAGTTTAAATTCTCAAAACTCAACTTCATTGAATAAAAAAATAGCATAAATATTTGTAAGCTATTGGGCTTCTCCTTTTTCTTTTTTTTTGATAAGTAGGGCTTCTCCTTCTTTCACTAGGACTAGAACTCCAAAATAGAAAACCTAAAAACTTTGACTGGCAAGCTCATTCTAAAAGTATTATAGACCGCAAATAAGGACCTAATGACATACCTTGACGCAGCGTAAGACCCATAAGCGACTACATTTTCTTATAAGTAGCAGCAAACCCCATGAATTACTACAACCCATGTCTAGCAAATTTTTAAATTACCAAAACATCCTTTTCCCCTAAAGCCTAATTCTTCAAAAATAAAACTATATCAGCACTCAGCAGCATCCTTACTTGAAATAAACATAAATCAAAACTCAACATAACCTAAAACTTGATTGTATAATGTCAAAGAAATCCTTGATTGCTCCTTGTTGACATGGCCTACATCATTCTCCCCCACATTTGAAAAACAAAATCAATCTCAGATTCTCAAGTTTTGTAGGGTTAAAGTATGAAACACAAACTTCTACCAAGCATCCCAAGAGTAGTAAAATTCCAAAGTTGATTTGACATGAATTACCCTTTTGCAAGCATAAGGATAACATCAAGAAGCCCTTTTCTATCAATTCTGAACAATGAAATCACTGGCAGGAACAGCTTGCAATTCAAGGACACTCTTAGATAGGTTGAAAAAACAGAATTCAACCACATTCTCATCCTCGACTTTGACTTCATTGGCTTTAGCATTGTGATCACTGCATTCTCCGCATTCCTTTGTACTTTTTGTGCTAAAACAATAAAAAAATTCCCATACATATTACAAACAAAAGCGCCAAAGGAGCAGAACCCATGTACAACTACAAACTATAAGCAAGGAGACCTATGAGGATCTCCCATTACAATTTAGCTCACCCAAAAAATCTACAAAAGAATACAAAGAAATAGGATATTTCCTTGATACCCAAAAGTGAAAAGTATCTAAAATTTCCTTCATTAACCTATGCACAAGTAACTCAATATCCTCAAAAGTGTGCCGATTACGTTCCCACCAAAGACTACCTTCTGATACTATAAAATGAACTTAACTCCCTAGAATTGATGACTTAATAGAAAATGCATTGAATAATGATATTAGGGAAAAGAGATATCAAAATATTTTTTGATAAACTTATCTATTCATGTTGGCAAAATAAAACAAATAATGATATGTAAAGCACAAACATGATCAGCCTTACACATCAGTTCAAACAAATTTAAAAAATGGTCCCAATGACCCTAAGCAATCTCATGATGACAATTGACAAAATGATGGTAAGTCAATATGGAAATATGAAGGAAGAGAACCATTGGTTTGCTTGTTCATGCACTAAGCTCACCAATATTGAATTAGCTAATAGGATGAAAAAAGGGCCAAAACTATCTTAAAGAAAGGGGGAAGGAGGCATGGGTTGTATAACATTCTTTCATCCAACAAGCAGCTTACACCCCCAAGATCCGCAAAAGTTACAAAAAAATCCATAGCAATAATATTAATTATTTAAAACAGACTCAGACTCATATGTGAGGGAATATAGTAGACATGCACTAAAACATCAAAACAGGCTCCAAATGAAGTTGGGTTATGTGATTGTTTCAGAAGTGCATGTCATCATGATTGAAGAGAGAAAGTGTTTTGCTGAAGTAAGATGATCCAGAAGCCAATCTGATTGCTTTTGAAGAAGGGCCCACCAATGGAACTGCTAGTGGACAAAAAATGAGAGAGGGAGGGAGAGAAAGAGAGAGAGAGAGAGAGAGAGAGAGACAACATATGCCACATCTTTAAAAAATGTGGAACAATACTAAATGGCAGTCACCACAATATTAGAGCACTATAATAATATTGGGCTTGTTTATACCAATATAGGATTGACCAGTCCCAGTACATTTATCCCGCAAGCAAATCTCAATGCCACAATTTTTATGATGTGATGTTCTCTATATGTCAGTAATTTGAGGCTGTCACTCACCCAACTGACCCAAAAATATTAGAATAATCTTTGTTAAGTTGTCCATGAGATCTATAAAAAAAAAAAAAACCAAGGAACTAATGAGACATGGTCATCTCCAAGACACCAGTTTTATATGAACAAACCATTCAAGTGAGATATTAGCAGCAGAAAAAAAATTATGCATAAAAAAAAAAAAATAGAACCCACCTTAGTAGAGCATATGTCATTTCTAAGTCTTAAAAGGAATGCATGAAGAATATAAAAGGCCACCAAATTTTAGTTTGTACCGACTACAGAATAAATAATTAATTTGAAATTTAGAGCTAATACCAATGTATATCCGTGGAACCAGAATTTCTTGAAGTTCAGCACACAATTACCACTATAACCAGTAAAAATGGCTCATCGAGTTGAGAAACAGCGTCGATGAGAAGCGAGACCTCCTCCATCTGTAATCCAAGATCCATATGCCCTAAGTTTAATGTAAGGAAACCATTGAAAAACAGTAGATTCATTTAAAACATAACTTCAACTACCAAATGTTAGTATTAAAATATCACCAGTGGTGCAGCGCCCCGGATAACATTTATCGCTCCAACCAATACTGATCTCTCTTTTTCTATGAACTGGCGCTCTCTATCCTCCAATTTAATAAAGCCAGCCACCCCTGTTTTCCCAGGAAAACCATTATCCACGTCCAATATTTTGAGCTTATCAAATTTTTCTTGTGTGCTCTTATTCAATGCATGTACAGTGCGAAACAATTTGCTCAAAACTTCATCACTGAACAACTTCAATTCTTCCAAAGAAATCACTAAACCACTAGCTCCTGATTTGATTAATTTTGATGCCACGTTAAATAATATGTCATCTCCAATTGAAGCAATCATGACAAAAACTGGAACTTTCACACACTCAAAAATAGAGCTTATCAGTTCCTCGGCATTTTTCCCTCCATCAATGCCATATATAAGAAAATCAGCACCTTCAGAATTAGATGCAATTAAAGCAGCATTGGAAGTTTGTACATTTCTTGCTACTAAAGGTAGAACTACTGATTCAGACATGGAATCCATCATCATGTTCCTTGCCACAATGGCAGGAAGACCTGTTAAGAGAGAAACAAATTACCTACAGTATCAAACAATTTCATGTTGAACGTTATAAAAAGACCCATATATATATGGAGAGAGACAGATTGACTTCAAAGAGAATCGCATCTTTGAGTTATACATATGGACAAATGCCAGTGCATTTAGCACATAATTTTAGCGATGTCACTTTTATCTCCTTCTACTTTTATTTTTAAAAAAAAATGAGGGAACGCACCGACTTTAGAGACTTTTCCCAATCAATGGATAAGCACATTGCGGTTTGTCATTACTCATTATTTATTCAGTAATGTCCTTAAGTATCAAATTTATATAGGTCAAGTAAACATGTGACAAAAATCATGTTTTGGCATCAATGGGAAAGAAAGTATAATAATTATGTTGTAATGAAATCAATTTTAAAATTCAACAACTCCAAATCATAATATAAGACAAAGATGTGAAAACCTTGATCAGAGAGCATAACCCCACTGGCATTGACAGCTGCCGCAATATCGACGCGCTCGGCAATCATCAAATACGCTCTGTCCCTAATCACCGACTTCAACAAGCAGGCGGCCTCGTACAAGCTCCCACCACTTCCTTCGCCGCCATTTAGCACCACTATCCCAACCCGCTTCGAAACCGCCTCGTCAATTACATCCAAAACACTATTATCCTCTAATATCTCCTTAGGGTTCAATCTAAGTACAATATTGGGTATTTTAATCTCCGGCCGCTTGTACCCACCAGGATACAGCGTTCTTGGAAGCTGTTGCCGTTGATCTTGAGTGTTTGTATAGAAAGGATTGTTCTTTTCGATTGAATTTACAAAAAGATTTAGTTGGCGCGGTCGGAATTTGAATGGAGAAGGGGCGCCAATGTGGGGTTGTTCTCGATTGAACAAGAGAGGGTGGGTAGGGGTGTGGAGGGACGTTGATTGACATAGTAGCGGTACCATATGGAAGAAGAATACGGAAAGTAAAAAGAAAAATGATGATCTTGCAGTAGGTTAGGGCTTGAAGAAGGACGAAAGAAGAAAGATGCAGAGAAGAGAAACAGTGGAAATGAGCGCCTTATCTCCTCCTAGTCGTGTAGCTGTGTGTTATCTTCTTATCTAAGACCAAGGGTGCGAAAGTGATTGTTAGTGGAATTTGAACTGAAGGCCACCCAAGTGCCATTTGCATTTTGCCAAACGGAGGAGCCCACATTTTCCTTTCTATTTCTTTTCCCAGTTGAGGAAAGGAAATTGAAAAATCAAACATCAACACCAAAAAAAAAAATGCAATTGCTTTCTTCAATTAATTGCAATGATATTTAATCCAAATTGAAACCCAAAAAATAAAAAAAATTATTTTGTACCAAAAAAAAAACACCACTATTTGTTTACAAAAAAAAATGTACTGAAATAAATACAAGAATATATAATTTTTTATACAAAAATGTATTAATACCTGTAAAAACATGAAATTCTCTCTCCATAAATTGCTTCAACTCTTTTCTCCAGTATCTCCACAAATTCACAACTTATCTCCACAAAAACTCGGCATCTTTCTTCTCTCTACTCTGTACATACACATGTATATATATATATATGCATACACACACACATACATACATACTTACATACATATATACATACATGCACACATAAACCTAAATGTACACAATGCAATGATTATGGTGAAAATTCTTTTAAGGAAAAATCTAATATTATTAATTATACTTTGCTTTCTTCATCCAACGTTGTCTGTCACTGTTGTTGAACTCTCATATTCTTTGCCACATGTTTATTTTAATTCTTCATAGCAGCCACAAAGAATTAAAATAAACGTGTGGCATGAAAATTTTAGACTTTCCACCAACCTTCAAGTAAAGTGTAAATCTCGTAGTCCAAAACTACATAAATTTTGTCAGCATAAAGCATCCATTTATAACTTCACACTAGGAGATTACCATATGTCTAATTTTTCATAAAATCTATTTTATGATTTTTTTTTTTCTTGCAAACAGAAAGAGTGAAAGAAAAATGAGAAAAAAACAATGACCCAAGGAAGAACAATCACAATTCTATCGGTTTCTCATAAGGATATTTTGGTCATTTTTTTATTTTATTTAATATTATTTTGTAGTTAAATAATGATATAAAAGATAGAGTATAAGAGACATTTCATTAGTTAAGTCTGATCCATTTTTGACACAAAAATACTCGATGTAATTTTTAAAAGTTTAGAAGCATGTATGTAATATCAATAAATTTTAAAGAGATAAGTATAATTAATCTTTTTTAAATGTATCAAAAAGTAGACATAAATAATTAAAAATAAAAAATAATTTATTGAAATATGTGTACAATAAATTTTTTATTGAATAATGGTACACTTTTTAATATTTTATTTCAAATTATGCAACAGTAACAAGGTAAAAAAAAATTTTAAATTGCGTCAAATAATATACTACTTTGAGATTTTTAACATTTTACTTTAAACATATGCCTTATTAATCAATGTTACTCTTGGGAGTAAAATTCAAGTTATCCCAATAGCAAAGTGAGGGGATTTGTTAGAAATTTAATACTATTCACATTAATAATTAATAAACTTTTTTTATAAAAAATAAAAAATTAGGGTACTGGACTTAGTTTGGTATTCAGATTTACACTATGTTTGGATGGAAGAAATTGGAAAGAAAGGGAAGGAGAAGGAGAAGGAATGAGAGCTTATATCATGTATGTTTTAAAAATTAGGAAGGAAAGGGATGGAGATGAAGGGAGAGCTTAACCCTCATTTAATCAATTTTGTTATCCCTCTAAAAGTGGGCGAAAATGGAAGGAAAAGAAAGAAAGATTTAATGAATTTTTAATAATACTAATATTATTCTTAAAATTATAAAAGCTAAAATAAAAATGACACTTCTATCTTAAAACATCCGAAGAGCATAATAATATAATAATATAAAATCCTTTCATTTCCTTTCTCTCATTTATCATTCCTAAATAAGATATTAGTCTTTCCTCTTATTTCCTTTCATTAGTTATTCAAACATAAAATAGAGATTACTCTCTCTTCTTCTCTCATTTCCTTTCCCTCATAATTAATACTCTCTTCTCATTTTCTTTATCTCCTACTTATCCAAACGAACTGTCAGTAAATTAAAGCCTAAAACCCCTAATAAAGGCAATGAATGAAAACGTCGTCGTTCCATGGAAGTGTTGCCTTTCTAGCTTCTTGTTTCCGTTTCCAAATACGGAATTAGCGTAAACCTGAGGCTTCCAACCAAAACGTCGAAAAGCTTTCGGGAAAAAAAGTCCACTTGATCCAGGGCACTGGTTGTGATTATCAGTCAAAAGAACTCTTGCTACGGTCCAGATTGACGAGACTGTACGAACAATCATGCTCGGTCATTATTTCTTTATTTGGCTCAGCGACGATAATCATCGTTTATCGTGATATGCGTAACGTGACTTCATCGAAGAGCTGTACCTAATAACGGAAGATTGATAACAGAGAGGGGTTTGAAGGTCAAGATTTATTCTTTGTCTCTCTGTGAAAAAGAAGAAATGGGTCGGAAAGCCAAAGCAGCGAAGGTCGATGAAGGGAAAGCTCAGACGATGGTGAACTGATCAAACTCCACTTACATCTGATTTCTTTTACCATTCTTTTTTCTTTAGTACTACTACATTACCCTTCGTTCGTGTGTTTGTATATTCTTTAATCATCTTCTTCCTGTAATGTCCTATTACATTTGATTTCATCTGTGTATATAAAGTGTGTGTTTGGGGTGGGGAACCCCAAGGAAGGCGAGAATGCGGACAGTTGCTAGTGTATCCTCTCTTTATCTCTCATTCTCTATGTGACTGCGTAAGCGTTTCTATGTGGGTAGGAGTTAGTTTAGAGACTGAAGAGGATTTGGTGAAAAAGCAGGGGTTTTGTCATGTATTCTGCTGGGTACTGCGTCACTGTGTTGATCTTTACATATGTGTGTGTGGAATCTGTAAATTACTGTGTGCGTGGGGACGGGGGTGTGGCGTGTGTGATGGCGTAAGGGTTTTGATTTAGACATGGAAGAACTAAGAAGAAAACTACACAACAGGAGGGAATGCATAGTTTTTTCCTTTTCCCCCCTCATCTCGAGAATGCAGAGTGGATCATGCATGCGATTTAGGTATAGATTTTCAGTGTCTTTTTAATGGATGTATAACTATGTTTTGGCGCATACATGATACATCCCATGTTTGGAAAGATATATACCTAGTGGCTAAACGCAAATCATTTCTTCTGTTGTTCTTTTCAATTTCTGTATTTTTTCTACCCTTTTCTATTGGGGTACTACTGTTTTTAGTTCCACGTGCAAATATCATTCCATTTTTCATCATGGTTGTTAAAATTTGTACCTTTTAAGAAGGAAAAAAAGTTTATATTGTTTTTATTTTGAAAGACAGGTTAAGGATGCTTCAGAGCATCCGGGGAAAACTTTATCAAAAGAGACGTTTTTCCTTGAAAATTAAAAACATAGAAGTTTCATATAGAGAATCTCTTTTTCCTCTCTCTTTGATGGCAGATGGATCCTTGGGCAATATCAACTTTTGATGTAAATTTTGAAGATATTCTTCTTAAGAAGAGTTTAACTTGTGATTTGGTGATAGATATTTATTCATTTTCTTTTTTGTGCTTCATTCTTGTTTTGTTCATGCTTTAATCCGTATGCCTTTCATGCCCTTCTGTTTTTCAAGAAATAGTTTTGAATGAAAATCTGGCCTCTTTCAACATGACTTGTTCACTGACTGCATTATTTTACTCGTAGCCTGAAAATGCAAATCCTTCGTTGGAGACTGAAAATTTTGAGCCAAAATTGCAAACAAACTCTGCCATCTTATTATCAAGGAAGAAGGCATCAAAGTACCAAAGCACCATAATTAGGAGATCTGAACGCCTTCACAATTTAACCCCACCTACTCGAAACCAAGAGATTCAGTCTGTGATTGAGGAGATCAATCTTATCGAAAGTGATAAAGAAGATGAGCCACATGTTGAACAAAATTCCCCTGAGATTGGCTTGGTCAAGGAAGGCTTGGAAGAGAAAATTGATCATCTTCTTCAAACTGTTGAAGAATTGAAGTCTAAGGCATCTAAATAATTTAACTCTGACTTCACTTTCTTTTCTTTTCTTTTTTTTTAATTGTGGACCTTTAACTTTTGATAACAAAACTAATGTTTTAATTGAAATAGGCCACCATTGGGCACTTTCCAATTGAAAGTTCACGTGCTGACCTCAAATACAAAAACCTTTATATTGACTCACAGAAGAAGGTATTGTTTCTTAAGCATTCTATTAGTGTGTGTCTGTTATTCATTACATATCTTCTAGTATAGGTTTAATGTTTATATTTCATTTGCAGATTGAATCCTTAACAAATGAAAACTGTGAGCTTGCTAAGAAGTTAGAAATTGCTATTGGGAAACTTGAAGCAGTAGGTGTCTTTTGCTCCCTTTATCTCTCATATGCTGTTTCTTGACTATCAATAGAGAACAATTTGGCTGTTGTCGTTTTTGTTTTAATCTTCCATTGCTGCAGTGCTGTAGAATTGACTGGTAGATGTGATTACTGTCATGAATATGCCTTTGTAAGGGTTTTGTAACTAATAACCTTTCATCTCAGATATGCTGTTTCTTGTATATCAATAGAGAATATTCTGGCTATTGTTTTTTTTTTCTTCTTTTCATTTTAATCTTCCATAGCTGCAGTGCTGTAGAATCAATTGGTAGATGCGATTACTGTCATGAGTATCCCTTTGTAAGGGTTTATAACTAATAACTGGGAAGAAAGGTGTAAGTATATATATATATATATATATATATATATATATATATTTTAATAGTAAAAAATACTTTTTTTTTCGACAGTAAAAAAGAATATTTGATTAGTTTGATGGTGGTTTTGAAGCTCTGCTAGAGTGGGTTCATAGATCACACTGCACATATATTCATTTGACTAGCAAGTGAACATGGTCAAGAGCACATTTGGAAAAATATCAGTGTCAGTTTTAGTACTGTGTTTTTCTGACACGACATAAATTGTTCAGTGCTTCCTTTCATTTCTTTGTAGACGTTTTACATGCATTGATTATAGATTTTAATAGATAACCAACAATCTTGAAGGATCATATGAAAGGCAATTTGATGAAAAAATCTCCCAATTCGGAAATGCTCAAAAAGGTTTTGTGAAATTTATCCCTTTCTCAAAACTTGTACTCTTATTTCTTTTTGTTCACCACTGACATTGGTATTAGCTTGAATGGTGTTTATATGAGTTCCCTGTCCATTCAGCCTTGACAAATAGATCTTTGTTTCTTCCTCTATTTCTTGTGGATTGAAATTCGAATATGGGATTTTATGGCTTTTGTCCTTGGTGATGTGGATAAAGACCATCAGATGCAACTGGGATTTGTACGCAGGGCTGTCAGGCATGACCTAGTCGGACATCCCTTGGATACTTTTTATTCATTCCATTGCTTAGCAGTATCTCAAATTTTTGAATTTCTTTCCTTGGGGTTATATGTTTAAGAGCATGTTTTGTGTTTGTATAAAATAGGTCATTTTGTCAAATAAAGGATCAAGGCTTATACATAGTTTTTTAGAATGTCTCGGCTTTGTGTTGAGGATGTTATATTAAAAAGCTGCATTCAACATTCAATGTTGATATCAATTCATTTCACTTGGTTGCAGTATGAAAAGGGGACTCGTGTTTGTTCCAAGGTGGTTGAAAAGTTGAAGGATGTGATTTTGATTTCAAATCTGGCTAAAGCTACTGAAACAGCATTAAATTTATCATCCGAAGCAATATATGACATATTTTCTTCTCTGGATGCTGCTGCTGAACCTGAGGCTTCTGCTGCTAAGAGAAAGAGGCTCACTAGAGGAAGCAAAATGAACTGAAAGTTTACGAGGAAGGAAAATATGTTGGCGCAGGAAACTTATGTTAGCACTTGTGGACATGTCTTTTTACATCAGTATCTATTTATTAGCTTTGAAAAACTTTAATACTTGTGCATGAATCAGTTTGCTTTGAGGTTAGCCATTGGTTTCTTACATGTTATAAAATTTAGCATCAGTGATTATACATGCCATTGGTTTAAGGTTAGCCATTGGTTTCTTAAATTTTATATAAAATTTAGCATAACAAATCTTTCAGTGCTCTTTGGATGGCAGTCTTCACCCCACAGGTGACTTCAATAAAAGGAGAATTATTTTATGCAGTTTTTAAGTCAGCATTTTCGAAATGAAAGAAGACAGTTGGATGGTATCATTAAAATTGTGTTGGTCATAGAAAAGTCATTGTGTCGTGTAATATTACTATAAGTTCAAGTTCATTTCAGACAGATTTAAAAATTAGAGATAAAGTGGTTGAAATAAATAAAAATTTAATTTTGATGTTATCTAATATTTTAAATACACCCAATCTCATATGAACTCGAACACTGCTCCTTTGGTTCCCCATACACCATTTCACTTGCAATGATATCAAAAAATTTCCATCTGACAACTTGACACCAAAATTTACACTTGGATTGACAATTCAATCTCAAATTCAAATGAAACCCCAAAACAAAACACACTGCACTCGAACAATCTCTGTTAGTGTTCTTCACCATTGCATTCATCAAGAGAAGTGGACAAGAAGCCAAAAAGATCTATTCGCGGTGTCTTTAAAGCTTCATTACTGTCTATATCTGTATCCTCCTCTTCTGGTATGGGTGGTGGTGGAGATGAGAAGTCTAAGCACATTCCACTTATTAAATGCTCATAAGATGCAGAGAGATCTTGGGAGGTGAGTTGGTGGTACTCCACAAGCTGGTGAAGGCATTGGTTTTCCCTAGTTAAATTTGCATTCTCATTTGCTAATCTGGATTTTTCAGCAAGCAGAGCCTCCAATTGAAGCCTTACCTGAACAAAACACAGACATTCCACAACATTAGGATTGAAAAAGAAAAAAAAAAAAAAAACCAGAATTATGTCTTCTGTAACATGTATTTTTTCTTTCTAAATCTTCAAGATTTCAAGTATAAGAACAATGTGCATATTATGCTCCTTCCAAATTGCATGCTTTGGGTCATTTCCAAGTGCTTAAATTCTTGTGATTAATTTAATAGAAGGTGATTGAATAGATGAAAAGATTACCAGATCATCTTCCTCATGTCTAACCCCTTTGACAAATCCGTCACAAAGCCTCCTGTTCTCTTCTTCAAGCAAAGAACAACGCTCTTGCATAAAACACAAATCCGACTTTAACAGTTTCAGTTCTTTAGCAAGCGAAGCTGCTTTGGTCGCCAGTGGAAATTGCAAGCTGCAAAAGATAGACGAACTATTTGCATTAGGTCGCTCTCATCAATTCTGACATAAAACAGAAAAACCAAAAACCAACATTTTTGGCTTTCTTGAGCTTCCCTTCCTCTTTTGGACTATTCTCATTCTCTTTCTGTGAATCATCTCCTTGTTCCACGGGACATTCTTGAGCATCGAACTTTCTTTTCGATCCTCTCTTGCCTTCTTCATTTTCTTCTCCTTTTTCTTCTGCTTCTTCGGATTCCTCTTCTTTGAGTTCGGCCTTTTCCACTGTTCTATGAAATATTTCAGTTAATGTGGGTGGTCTTGCAAGATCTCTTGCTCCCTGAAAAACAGAGGAAACAGAGAAGAGTAAGCCAATGTGTCACTGTTTAAAGTTATCTGACCCAAAACAGTCAGGATTCTTCAAATCTGCAGTTTCTGTAATTTGAGAATTATGTGTCGTTTGTGCTTCGTTGTTAAATTCAGAATTCAATCCGTTTATGACCCAGACAAACTACCCTTAAATTTTACCCATCCACTATCAGAATATTGATTATTTTCTACATATTCTGAAACAAATGACCCAAAATTTGGCAACCTCAACCCTTATCTGAGTTGGACCCAGAAGAATAAACACTAAAGATTTGAGAGAGAGAGAGAGATCTAATTCAAGCTTTAAGAAACTTGAAGAGCTTTACTTTTTACCTGAAGGGCATTGTCTAGATTGTTGGATAGCTGAGACAGAGAATAGGCAACAGAGTCAAACCCTCTGAGAAGAAGCAAAGTGTCATCCTTCATTCGCTTTGCGCGGTCAGATTCTCCAGCATTCTATGAACAATTTTCGGCAGAAACCATAAATTGGGTCTTAGAGAATAGGAAACTTCAAGTAGAAATGAAATAAGAAAACCCAAAACAGAGACACACTCACCATATGGGTGGGGAAAGAATGATTAATTGGCTTCCGATTATCGAGAAGCGTATCGATCCTGCTGCGGAGAGCGCTCCAGAAGCGCTTATCTGAAGAAGGGCTGAACATAGGAGATGAAATCATGAAAGCTTCTTGTCTCCTGAGATCCAGTAAATGAAGAGAACAGAAAAAATTATGGCTTGAACTGTACTTCTTTTTCGGTGATTTTATTAGGAGAATTAAAAGAAGAATCAAACCTTGCCGAGGTTATCAGGAGATGATGGTTCCTCTGAAACTATCACGGGAGCTTCAGATTGAGTGAGATAGAGAGAGAGGGGCGGGGAAGGGGGCTTGAGTAACGGCTAGTTTTGGGGAGCTTTGAAATAGATGCGCCGATGTCGTCAACGTTCTAATTATCCATGTGGACATTGCCGTGTACGCAACTGAATAAAGTGGGCTTTTCAGTTTTCATCTCCAGATTTAAGGAATTGGACACTGTTATTGTCCAAGGGAACACAAACTTATCATAATTTTATTTATTTTAGCATGAGAGACTGGGACCCACTGTTTGTAAATTATATTTTAGATATAGCCAGTAGGTATAATAAATTTTTATGGGCCATACCCAATTTTATTTTGGCATGATTATTCTAGTATTTCATGTTCAATTACTTGAATTTTTTATTTTTTTAATAATATACATAACGGATTTTTTTTTCAAAATAAAAATAACTAAAAAAAAAAAACAAAAAAATTGAATGCTTTATTGCTTTTTTTTTTTCTTCCTTTTTTGGCCAAAATTTCAAATTGAAATAAAAAAAATGTCATTACATTTAAACTTAGTTCACCTTGCACTAAAATCAATTTTATAAATCATGAAATCAAAAAAAGAGGATGATGCTTGGGAATTTTTGAAAATGGGTCAAGTTGAGTCAAAAATCAATTAATCGAACTTTATTTAAATTTTAAATATCTTTTAAGAATAAATACAAATTTCAATTATATTTAAAGTACTTATAAAATATTTAAAATTAATTTATTTATACTCTATTAAACTAATTCTAACCTTTTCAGAAGCCCTTAATTCTTAATAATGAGAACGTTATTCTAAAATTTTTGCATTCCTTTTAACTGTCAGGTCTACACTTATATAGTCTAATAATAATTTTTACCAATGAAACAATGAATTTATATTTATATATCTTTTTATTCAACTATTCAATTGGTAAAGTCTTGTTAACAAGTGGTATCAAAATTTTAAGCTCTAAGCTGATTTTCATTATTCTTGTTTTTTTCTTTAATAAGGTAACTTTCAAATTACCCGGGAAATTAACGGTAAAGTCTTACTAGAAAAGGTCGTTGGAAAGAGCAGGCTAATAATTAGCTGTCTTTGATCAACCAAACAACCGCTAGTTCTTGTAAGATCAGGCACAAAGTTAAAAGTCAATGGTCACTCTTTCTCCCTCATCCTCTATCCTCTTCACCTCCCCAAACTCCCAACTTTCTCCCACCTCTCTCTCCCCCACCAACAATGGTGGGCATGCAGCCATTGGCTTCTCCTTTGCAAAAGATGCCCCTATTTAACAGATTCTGTGTATGAAATATATACATATATATAAGGGAAAACACAATAACCAAGTCACCAGAAAAAGAAGAGACAAGGAGGCGGTCTCCAAATTGATCGTTTTAATTACCATGGGCAAGCGGTACTGACCTTTTCAAGATCTCCTGCAAGAGTGATTTCCACATCGTTCGGCAGATGAAGTCTTGGAAAAGTATATTGAAACAGATTGCATTTCAAATTTAAATGCCTCTATAGCTTTAAAAACACCCTGCATAGTGGAAACCAAACTATCAACCAAACAAAAGACAAAGGCATTGTTGTGTCTTAAAAAATAAGTTTGGAAAATAAACTACTTACCTTCCGACTTGGAATTAAACTAATTTTCATTCAAAAATCTTCCCTTAAGAGATGTCCCATTCATCCAAAGCAGAGATGCTGCTGACACCAAAAAAAAAAAAAAAAGACCATTCTTTCTCCAATGAAGCATTAAGTAAGATGCATCATATGTTAGCTGTAAAATGTGTTGTTCATCCATGAGGCTTTGCCTCAACTTGCAGCACCTCCACACAAGACAAGTGTAAGACAACCACCATCAGCAACTGAACTAAAAATCATTCCGGACATAAGAAAAATTTAAACAAATAGTACAACATTGCTGAGCAATTTCTAGGGCTGAATCTAGTTCCTCGAGTACATTAGAGCATAAAAATAACAGTCTAACAGACTTGCAACCTTCTGAAGTTTTTAGGGAAAAACACCACAATTCTTCTACGATCTAACCTACTATTGGTTGGATGGATGAAGTACACTGCTGCTCTTGATGCAGCTAGACTAGCTTACAAATCTACCCACATTATGTCATTATAAAATGAGAAGATTTAGAATAAGGTTCAGAGCATGTTATGCCAAGGCAGCATTACTGACACGTGGCAACTGCTATTCCTCTTGCTTAATTTTGAGATCCTTAAGTCTGGATTCCAATTCAATCTCATTATTGGGGCCCTCCTCTTCAGAGTCTTCATAGTGGTCTTCTCCTTCAGGATCATTCTCATCCAAAGGCCCAAGTACGCCAGGAGAATTCTTAAATATATCCTTCAGCTCATCGACACCTTCATCAGATATGAAATTAGTGTTGACATTTAGCAACTTAAACCTGGGTTTGCGAACAACAGCCTGTGCCAGGACCCTGGCTCCAGCCCTTCTTATTGAATTGGCACTCAGATCAACTTCAGTTAATTGGTCATGACCCTCTTCTAAAGCCTTGGCAATCAAGATTGCACCATCGTCTTTTAGTTCATTCTCAGCCAAGTTTAGCTTGGTGAGAAATTGTTTTGCAGCTATACAGGCCACCAAAGCAGGAGCAGCATTTATAGTTATGTCATTTCCAGCCATCTCCAAAACTTCAAGGGAAGGAGCAGACTTCTGGAGAGCATTAGCAAGAGCTGTAAGTCCCCTCATCCTCCAAATTCAAATAACTGAGGTATACTTCAGTGAGATCAGCAAATCCAGATACAGCTTTACTCAAAGTAACACCAGATTCAACACCAAACATATTGTCACGCAAATCGAGCTTCTTTAAGTGGGTACATATCCCAAGTGCTTCAGCCAGGGCAACTCCCCCCTCAGAGCCTACCCTTGTAGAAGAACACTGGAAATTCTCCAGCATAGGAGATTGTATCACAAGTCCAGCAATAGCAATTGCCCCTTCATCTCCTGTCATGTTATTATGAAATTGCAGGATCCTAAGTTTCTTAGTGGAGGGAATTAGCTCACACACTGCCCGCTGCAGCTTCCTCTGAAATACCATTGTTCATCAAATAGAGCTCCTCCAACTTACTTTGTGATTTTAAGAGCCCCCCAAATGCCCTTACACCCTTTTCACCCAAGGCATTGTTTGAAAGGTTCAGATACCTCAGTTCACAACCTTCCAAGGCTGATGAAAATATATTCATGACTTCAAGAGCTTCATCCTCCGGCCTTCCTGCAATAAAATCTGATAGGTCTACTTCTGTCAATTGATCCTTGAGGGATGACAAGATGGGCTTGGCAACATGGGCTGCGTCCAAGCCAAAACTTCTATTGCTGAAACATATCTTAGTATACTTATTCCCTGGTTTGCTCAGTGGCCTTAACAGCTCCTCAGCCTCCTCTGCGTCAATAAAAGCCCGTCGACTTCCAGATATATCAAAAATAGTTTCATAAGATGCTTTAACTTCCTCAAATATCTTCACCTCTCCAATCTCCTTTGTTATGGGGCCTCTTTTGAGAACATCCAGCATAAGCTTACTAGATTCTTTAGCATAAAGTTGCACTGCAGAACTTCCATCACCATCTGGCTCTTTCTCAAAGTGTTGGTTTGCAGTAGCAAAAGCCATACCTTCAATTTGCTTAGCATCCTCCTCAGCTTCTTCTTTACTCAGAAGACCATACTTTCTAGAGAAAATGGATGGAGTGGTAAGATTCTTCATCATTCGCTCCAAAAGCATTAACCTGGTACTCTGGCTAGGGGGCCATAGTTTAATTGAGATTGTGCGGTCTAGTGTTGAGGAATCCATGTCAAAATAACCTGGAACTAGTTGTTGCAACTCTATCATAAGATTGTATCAAAATCAAAATACAGGCATATTTTATAAGGTAAAAAAGAAACTAGTGCACCAGTGTAATTAAGGAATCCATTGAAATTGTTGACAAACATCACAAGATTTTCAGAGTCTAAATCAAAACAGAGGCCACAGCATGACCCTCAATGTGAATAATGTTACTCTTCTTCATTGGTGTAGTTTTTTGGATAGGTAAGTGGCCCTTGGGGCGAGATTCACATTTGTAGTTATTGACTTGTCAAACCATCTTAGTGCTCATTTGGCTCAGCTCTGAAAAAGTGTTCTTTGAGTTAAGTGACTATGTAAAACTATTGTTTAAGTTAAATAGGTGAGTGTTTGGATGAACTGTTAAAAAGTGCTTAGTGACTATCAAATGTAACATTCATAATAGACTTAACCAACTTAATGAAAAAAAAAAAAACTAAACTTATCAGCTTAACATAAATTGCACTTAATGAAAAAGTTATGACCAATAAATGCGATTTGAAATTCCTATCTCAAACAATTTATTATCAATTAAGTGTTTATGGAGCCCCTCAAAATGCATTAAGTGTGATGGACAAGTTGAACCAAACATAGCCTTAATTACTTTTTCCCTCGTTTTATCAATTATAGATGCTACTTCCATCATCTCTCAAGATTTTCAAATTCTAAATCAAAATAGAGGCCACAACTAGGCCAACACAAATGTCAACCCCAAATCTCTTAGTAAATAGCACACCTCGTGTAGGCAGTGTGCATGTGTCATCGACAAGATCCAATGATATGGCCAAACCAACTTAATCGATTTTTCCTCATTTTATCTGTGTAGATGCTACATTGCTACTTCCATCATCTCATGGATGCATTCATTTTTAACTTTCCTTTTTTTGTCTTATCACACATATATCTCAACTTTATTAATTAAGCTACATTCATTTTATGAATATATTGTTTCTTAATTACCCAACATTTTGTTCTATACATCATATTTGGTTTAATAGTTGTTTTATATATTTACCTTTCAATTTTAGAAGTATACGTATGTGTAACTTTTTATTTCAATTAAGATTCTACTTTTTTTTAAGGGGGTGTTGGTTTCCAAATTTTAGTTTTGATCCACAACTCATGCACAATCTTAATTTTTCTAGGATCAAATCAGTTTTTCCTATGCCATATGAACGAATGCACAAACCTAACATAGAACAAAAGTGACTATAAGGAAGCCTGAAGACAAGTGCAAAATTATATTGAAGCTTAGGGTGTTAGAAGGTAAAACATAAAACATTTAGTGAAGCATAAGTGGACATAAATAAGAAGATATAAATTGGTAACAGTTTCTTTATGTCATGCCATGTACAGCCGACTGCAAATTATGCAAACTTGAGGTAGCAAGACGGTTACACCAAAAAAAAAAAAAAAAACAACTGAGAAGTTTATTCAAAGATGTCGATCTAGGGAAAAGAAACTCTAACATTTATTAAGAAGCTGACATACATAAATTAGGGGGGGTGGGGAGGAAGTATATTCATGTAGGAAAGAAAAAGGATAGGATGCAAAAAGATGTTGAAGAAATAAAGAGTAGATGTAGAAATATGAAAATTCTTAAATCTTAAAAGGTACCACAACATCTGAACAAGTTAACCACCCTTCAAGACACAACCTTTAAATAAAATATTGAATCCTCCATTGATCAGCATCATGACAATTACATAACATTCGTAATCTCGGAGAAATCTAGAGTTTGATAAAACTAAGATTCTCATTCAACGTTCAATTTAAAAAGAGTCAAAAACTCATACCTGATTAAACACTCCCCCTTTGAATCCAATATCATGAAACATTTTGACTTCCTCGTGTATCTCTTATAGATCTGGGCAATATTTTATACCGTTCAATCCACATGAACATTGACCAACTAAGGACAATGTGTTGATATTCTATCTTAATAGGCCTTGTTGAACAATGAAAACTTAACAATACAATCAAATCTCTCATAATTGATATTCAAGAAGCTAATAATTTTTAATAATTAATAAATTTTTAAGGAACCAACTTGGTACTATGGTGAATAATTTATAATTCTTTTACTTAATAATTAATACTTTTTTCAAAAAAAACTTTTACAAAATAAATCGTTAGAGAAATAAAATAGTTATACTTATACATATTCTATTTATGATATGTCTTGATAATTATATTTATAAATTCTACTTTAATTAAAGTCAAAAGTATTTTAAGTGAGAAAACTATGACTGAGTAATTTTTATAGGAAACATAACTTTTTTAGTTAAAAGGATATTAGGAATTTTTGTATGAAATATTTAAATGCCTTTGAAAAGTTGCTCATAAGGTCTATTTTTGTATCAAATTCATATACATGTATAAAACAATTTTTAATTAATAAAAGTATAAGAAATTCTAATAATTAATAAATTTTCTATACCCCTAAGAGGGTTGACTGTGACATTGATATTCTATCCTAATAGGCCTGGGTTGAGCCGTGAAAACTCTCTTTTACTTGAACAATCCAGTTCTTCAAAGCAATTTGGCCAGTTTCTAATTCTGAATCATCATAACTAACACCATTGCTCCTTGCTCCTTAAATTAGATAAGTTTTGCCTTTACATTGAGATATGTACTTACCGTGCACATAAGTCTAAAACAGAACAAATAGACGACGATATAAGATTTACAAGACAAAATGATATTCTCTTAACCCAATTCTTCAACTATTCAGACTGATGCTATGCAAAATCCTTATAAATTCTTCCATCTTTCTGCCAGTAAATTCTCTAGAAACATTAACCGTGTAATACATAGACATAAAACTCGAATATATAATAGTTCATTAAAAAGAATGACCACCAACAATTCAGATGGAGGAGGGAGAAGAGAGAGGAGATGGAAGCTTGGAGAACACCAGTCTGCATGCATACATACAATACAAATATACAAACAATGCAAATACGTACCAATAATTTACAGTTGCTAATAATATACAGAAATATTGCCGACAATGTTGAAAATAGCTCTATCAAAACGCACAACAACCATAATTTTTATGCACAAATATCTTCAAGAGATACAAGAAAGCGAGCAATATATAAAAACTGCAAAGCTACAGCTAAACGATATAGTAAATCAATCATATCAAGTTTAACACTCAATAAAAAGAGTAATGATCAACAATCGAGATGGAAAGTAAGAGTAAAACAGTTCAATAATTGAAAGAATTGATGCGAACCGTAAGAGTGAGACAAAACCCTAGATCTTCGCAAGCAAGAATCGAGAACGGTAAAGCCAAGAAAAAAGCAAGAAATGTAAAGATATAGTGAGAAAAAAAGTGACCTTTTTATGAATCTGTGTTTGCTGGGGTTTGAATCTTTCTGTTTTGTGGCGGTGCTGCGTGTAATCATCAAATGTTCAAAGTTAGAAAATTTTGGGAGTGTGTTTGGGAAGTGGAGGGAAATGATGAAACTCAACTTAAAATATTGGGAGCGAAAAACGTAGACCTCCCGTTATCTTAGACTTGAATTGTCTGAAGAATGCTCACAATTATCTATTATTTTCGTCAATGACACTGGGCCGGTGAGCCTGGTCCGCCTGGTCTACGTGGGCATATTCTGACTCTCTTGGTTGGGTTTGGGTTTGACATCCACTCACGCCCAGCCCAATTATGTGCATGTTGCGAAAATAAACAAAAGGAAAAAATATTAAAAAGTTTTTAAAATAAATTTTTAATTCAAAAATTTTATGATATATTTTTTTATCTGAAAGATTCAAAAAAATAAATTTTTAATACAATAAATCTAATTATTAATTTCTATTTTAACACCTTTAAAAAATATTACTGATTAAACTAAAATAATTTTCAAGATGTATTTTAAAAATTACAAAATAGTTGATAAAATAAATTTTTTAATTAAAAAAAAAACATTTTTTATTTATCTAGATGGGTAAAAAGTAAATTTTCACTTCATAAAATATCATTATTTTTTTGGATTGAATAAGTTATTTTATATATTTTTAAATTTTTTTTATCATTTTAAAAATTTAACATTGTTGTATTAGTAATTTTGGATATAAGCTTAGACAATTTAAAAGATTATAAATTTTTAGGATTACAATTTTTTATCTTGTACAGTTAGTTGTACCTTAACTTATAAATATTTATGTTGAGAAATCTCCTGATAATTAATTATTGAAATTAAACCTACCAAACACTTTTGTTTAAAATGGACATCGACCGGAGGTTGTGATAATTGGGTTGAAATTAGACCCGAGTGTGACCCAGCTGAGAATTTGAGATCGATATTGTTCAACTTTTCAAATTAATGACCCATGATCTTGACATTTCAATCACTTCCGACATATCATCTTTCTATTTTGATGGATAACATATCTGAGCCTGCTTGTTGGATACGGGTTCGGACTCATAAGATTAGCCCAAATGCGGACGGCCCAAATCGATCCCGTACAAACCCAACTCTATGCCAACTTTACTTTTTCATGCGCATGCGTGGAATCGGGAGGGTTGGTGGATGACATCGACATGCCAGCAATTCAATTGAGGTCCACTTGTTTCTTCCAATCCACATCAACTACGTGACGTTATTCGAACAAATCGAGTCCTGACCCATTAGAAATTTTAAAATTGAGTAATGTCACTCGTAAGAATAGTATCTTTATTTTATTTAATAATTTTTAACCGTTATATAAAAATTTAGGATAAATATATCGATCTTTTTCAAAGTTATCAAATAATTACACTAAATTTTATTTATAATTTTTAAAATTATATTGACCTCTTATCATAATACTATCAAGTTTACAAATTTTTTATCTGTACAAAATCTGCTATTGATAGTGTTAGCATTTTAATCAATTTTTTTATATAACTTGATACGCCAAAAAATGATGGACTAATACAAACTTGACACGTGTTTAGTTTCTTTGTGTGTAGGCCGTGAGGTAACATAGCTGTACAGGTTTGACATTAGAATAATCAGTTTTGGAGAACTAGCTCGAGAGGGTACCGACCTCATCATCATCGCGATCTTGGCTTACTGACTTCAGAATAAGGAAACATAATATGTTATAGAAACTGTCATTCTCGGATATATTTCAATCCCTGCTTTCTCGGATACCGGAACGGAAACTGCTATTTCCAAATAGCTATGGATCCCGAATTTCATGACTGAGAATTCTAACTAGCTTAGGAGACGAGCAACCTATAAATATAGCCTTCAAGGTACGCTTTTATTGACAGTCAATCACATTCTCTCAATTTAATTATTTTTTAATGACTTTATCATGGGAGTGGTTACCGCTGGAGCCATCCCGACAACCCTTTGATTCTCCTTTTTTCAGAGCTTGTGATGACGAGGAGTGGAGCCTCGACCAATCATAAAATTACAGTATCAGGGAATGGCTACCGCTGGAGCCATCCTGAAAGCCTTTTGATACTCCTTTTTTCAGAGCGCATAATGACGAGGAACAGAGTCCCAACTAGTCAAAAAATTACAGTATCACAACTAAAATAACTTTATATATTATACTGGCTTCTTATATATTTTTTAATAAATTATAAGTAAGATATTTGTAATTATCAAATATTACAGTAGAAATAAGTATAATTATTGATTAGAGTATAATAATAAATTTATATTTTTCATTAAGATTCGCTTCTTGACAATTTTGATAAAAAAATTGGTATAATATTAAAAATTTTAAAAAAATTATAATTATTAAATATTACACGAGAGATTAGTATAATTATTTCTAAATTTTCTTATTAATTAGTATAGTGTCACGGGCGGGAAACAAAATATAATTTTTATAATCAAGCAGACACCAAACAAGTAGCCATCGTGGAGTTAGTTGCAACAGACCTTTAACACCTAAATTGTCCTAAAAATATTAGACAGAAGGACCTTAAAAATTAAATACGTGCACGAGATGAATGTGTGACATTTAAAGTGGAGCCTAAAGCAGCTGGCAATCTAATCACCCTCCACCAATACATTGTATGGGCAACAGAGGGCTGAATGGACACGGACTTTGATTTTTGCGTGTGGTGGGATTACACAAATCCAAACCCCACCTTATTAAATAATGTTCCGCTTTACAATCATTGTTTGGAGAAGTGACACACCGACGGTGGCTTATCTTACGGCGTAAATTAATATTTTTCACATGACCTAATCTAATGTATACCACTCTCTTCGATAGAATATTCCCTCTCTCTAACCATTAAATTTGTTTTTTTAATACACCCAAATACGAGTAATTTACGTCACATTAAATTATTAATAATTTTTTAAATAATATATTAATATATTTTTAATATATTACTGTTATGTTTTTATTTATTTATCTATAAATAAAATATAAATCATTCACTATGGAGTCTTGCACTTAATTATTTTATTTTGATAAAATTAATAAAAAAACTAAAAACAGAATAATCAAAATAAATTATTTTTTAAAATATAATATCAATTGTTTTAAAAAATGTATACTTTACACGGTTATCTCACATACTTTATATCACACAATCCTAATTATTTATATAGCCTAATTATTATTATTTTTTTTACAAACAATTCAACTTTAATACATGTTCTTAAATTTGTTTATCAAGCTTTGCATTTGAACAATATATTAATTTAAATAATATTAAAAATATAAAATTTTAATCTTCAAATTAATTACAAATTACACATTATGAATACAAGCTTTTAAATAATCAAACCTGAGAAAATTACTGAATTCTTATGTAGGGAATATATATTTTACGTCACTTTGAAATTTACCCAAATATTGAGAATTTTAATGGAGTATAAAATCACTGGATTTTTAAAAAATAAAAAATAAAATAAAACTCTGAGGTGAGATAAATGTCGAGGAAATATAGGCATTGTAAGCACCATAAAATTAGCTGTGGGGTATGGGGGGTAGTGGGCCCTGCTTTACACACCATTAGAGGCTTAAAAGCTTACCCACTTGGCAATGGTGAGATGGACTGCCGACAGAAAGAGAGCAGAGAGAGGTAGAGGGTTCAGAGGAAGGAAAAAAAAAACGGAGCCAAAATAGGATATATTAAGAATTTAAGAGAGAGAGTGTGTTTCCATGTGAAGTGACCTAAAAGACAACCAAATTGGAAGGGGAAGAGAGAGAGAGAGAGAGAGAGAGAGTCGTGGAATGATAAATAAAGCCATCTCTCACTGGCAAAAAGTGCTCATAGAATAGAGATATGGCTGTGATAGAGAAGAGAGAGAACGGAACTACCCTCCTGAGATGATCTCTCTAGTCTCTGTCTTCGCAGTATCATCTACGTGCCTGACGCTCATGTAGAAGGGACAATTACGGATCGAGACAATAGATCTCTCAGCAACATCTGTAAGCCTCGCTATCTTTGTTTTATTTGGATTTCTTGCTTTCTTGGATTTTCATGGAATGGGTTGGGTTGCAATCTTTAGTATATACAACAACCCACTTCCTTTCTTGCAATGCTCAATGATTTGAAGTCGATCTTTGTTTCTAATGAGTTAGGATATACTGAATTATGTATTTTTCAGTTTTTGGTCTGATTTAATGTGATGGGCTACGCTTAATTTCTTGAATTTTCTCTTTTAGTCATCTTTCTCAGTCTGATTTATTCATTAACAACCAAAGTGAAGGGGATTGAATTGAACTGTTGTCAGTGCATTTTCTTGATGGTAGGACTTCAAACTATGTTACTTAGTGTGAATTCTTGGGGTTTCCTTGTCTGGGGGGGTTGATTTTACTTCTTTCTTTCTTTCCTTTTATTTGGATTGCACTGATTTATTATATCTTTCGTGTTTTTGTACTAAATCACGTGTTAAATGAATAGATCTACTAATTTACATTGATCTTCTGTCTTTACTAAATTCACAGCCTGGTTTGTGTAATTCTGTAGCTTTGGGGACTAAAGCTCGATTGGGGTCAGAATGTAATGACGCTAAGTTGAGGGGAAGTGAAGACGAGAGATTTTTATTGAAATGATACAACTTAATGCAATCAATTACAGACATAAAACGCAAAAAAAGAAGTGGGATAAAACTTATCATTATCTTCTCTCTACCCGGAAAATTATCTCCTATAAGTTGGAACTTTTGATAATTGCAAAATAAGATAAACCAGAAAACCGATGTCTACTTAATTGATTTCCTACCTGCCCATGCTTGATCAAGTTAAAAAAAAAAGGTTTCAATGATTCTCTGCTATTCTCTCTGATTCTCTTGAATCAAAGTAATTGTTGGAGTCATGAGGAATTTTATTATTATTTTGATCGGTGAGTTGTGAGAAATTTTATGAAAGTATTTTTTAGAGTTTATTTTCTCGCTGGAATCTTGGTTTTTTAACATTGATCTCTTGGATATATAGAGGGTTTTGAGCATAGCATGCATTGTAAGAAGTCAGATGTGGAAAGTCCTTTTAAGATTGTTTAGTCGTGTAACGAAGGCCAAGAATCCTGCAGTAAGGAGCAAAAGAATGTTGATCAATGCCGTAACAGAAGGCATGGTGGGTTGTGATTTTAAAACCAAGGTGGCTTAGATAGAGGCTGTGGCAGAAAAAGGATACTGTGGATGATCCCAAAAAGTTGGGTTTAAGATTTCTTAGGCTATGCTGGGTCACCCTTGCACTTTTCAAGGGCTTATTAGGATAGGTTTGTGAGAATGTTTTTTTTCTTATTCTCAGCATCATCTTGCTTGGTGCTGTTAATTATGTTATGTCCTTCTTGATTATCTTGAACCCTGCCTTTCATTCCATTTAATTCGTTGGCTGTACGTATGATTCTGCCAAGTGCCAGATTGTTCTAGTGATTGTCCTTACACTGTTCTGATGCACTATTAACTGTCTAATCCACCTTTTCTTTTTCTGACATCTCTTATCAGTTATTGAGGATGCTGTAGATAAGTTTTATAAGGGCACTTCTTTTCATTTGCTTTTAGTTTGATGCGTTAAAGTTATGTTTTATTTTTTATCCAAATGCCATAAATTTAATTGATACCTGACTGCTCCATCTGCTAGATCTTGACACCCAAAAGATTTAATTCAATCTTCATAACCATTTGGGCTGATGAAATTAGTAATATAATAGGAGAGAGAGAGAGAGAGCTAGACCACCTTCATGAAATACTCTCTCTCTCTCTCTCTCTCCCTCCTGCACACTCTCCTCTTTGTGCCTGATGCTCATGTAGAAGAAACAGTTATAGATTGATAAAGAAGATCTGAAAACAACATCTACAAGTCTCATTATCTTTTCTTAATATTTATTTAATTAGTTGGGATCTGCTAAGTTGTGGTAAATTTCTTGAATATCTATTGCGAGTTATCTGGTTCACTTTAATTAGTTCATTCACTATTGTGGGTACTTGGTTTACTCAATGTTGGCTTTGCCATGTGTCAATCTTCGTTGGTGCTTAGTTGGACCATGATGCCACATGGAGGCCTTTTAATAAATCACCAGTTGACACTGGACTAATAGTATGGTGACATGTGTTCCACTGTTGATGTCGTAGACATGCCTCAACTCCAAACCTAGATAGGGAAGACTCCTGAACTAATCCTAAGATTAGGTCCTCTATTAGAGTCGATTCACACCCTCCTGGGCATGGATTTAAATCGTGGTCACGGGATACGATGTGGTTGCATGTCGTGGTGTAACGGTGTCGGGAGTATCGGGTCATCTGTAATGCGAATTAGAAACTTCAACCATGACTTTTTTCTAAACACTAACAAATCTCTTAAAAATTACTGATACGCATTTCTTGACTACAATATATTACATTTTAATAATTTTTTTACTGTTATTTTTTAATTTTCTAACACCTAAAAAAATATATTTTTTCTTTTAAATAACACCTAAGTAGATATATTATTATTTTATATGAATTTTTTAAAGTTAAATTGATAAAAAATATCATTTAATTTGAATAACATTACAACTAAGTAATATTAATAATCACAAAAAACGATTATAAGTATGAAAATTAATTTAGTAATTAGTTATAGAATAAAAAAATTTTAAGGGCAAGAGAGGTCTTTTCGAAGGTCATATTGGCCCGAATGTTTTGTTAACATTTTTTAATTTTTTTGATTATTTTGTTAAGTAACTCTCTTGTCTTATACATAAATTTTAGGTTTAATTACACTTTACTACCCTAAATTTAGTCTTGATTTCAAATAAGGTCATCGATTATCAATTGTAACAATTCAGTCCCTTAATTTATAATTTCATTTCAATTGAGACCAATTGAAAAACACCGTTAACGGTCGTCCCAAATTCTTGACAGGCAGTCGTTTACACATTAAATTATAGGGACTGATTTGAAACCCGTATAAAATTATAGGGCCTTATTTGAAATTCATAAACAATTGCAAGGCACTATTTTGAAACGCATATGAAATTATAGGGTACTAATATATAATCAATTTGAGACGGCCATTAATAGTCATTTGCAATTGGTCTCAATTAAAATAAAATTAAAAATTGAGAGGACTGAGTTGTTATAATTGATAATAGAGGGCCTTATTTGAAACTGGAATAAAACTTAAGGGTACTAAGTATAATTTACCCTAAATTTTATAAAAATAGAAATCATAAGAATTCAGCAAAAAAAGAAAACTCAAAACAACCATAACAATCCTATAATAGCCGTACTGGCTATTGTAACGGCCTGTAATAGGTGTAACGGTATTTATCAATACGACTGTAAATTTTGATCACATTGATATATCAGACCGTAACGATATCGGAGATTCAGAGGGTCAAAAAACTGATAGGTAATGATCGTTATTTAAAACCATGCTCCTGGGTTGATCCCATACTTATTTCCCCAACCTGACTCATGTTGCCCTCTGTTTCATGTGGTACACGAAAATCGTACGAGAACTCTTTGAGTTTGGTGCATGATTATAGTGCAATTCTCATGCTGCACTATGGTTCCTCTAATGGAATTCTTAGGATTGTGTGATTTTGGTGGCCGAAGTTGCAAGTTTACCAAAGTTTAGTTTGTGTTAATGCCATGGCAATCCTTGGTACTTTTAAAGAAAGAGAAATTCTTCTAGTGTCTTTTTGGACACCTGATGTCACTGTGGTGATTCTCACTCTACCCATGTGTTCTTCGAACCAATCATTTGTCATTTGAACTAATCATGTGGACCAACTATTATAAATATGAGTTACTCTTGCTCTATTATAGCACAAGATTGTATCGTTCATGGGAGACATATTTGGATGCCCTTCATTACTGTACCTTTCGAGGTAATTTTAACTCATATGCCATTTTTTCTCTCATTTTCTAGATTTCCTCAACTTTCACCCTTCTATATCCCTTTAGAAATCGTAATTGTTTATATATTGATATTTTTACTAATGAAAAAAAATCACTTTAGGAATCCTTGTGCCATTGCCACCTGGACCAGTCCCCCTACTCTACCTCTCATTAACAACTACCATTAAAGGGGATTGAATCAAAATTGTTGTGTCTGCATTTTCTCAATGGGGATTGTGTGTGTGTACCTCGTGTGAATTTGGGGTTTCCTTGTCTTGGACAATTCGTTGGGAATTGTGTGTGTGTGTGTTTTTTTTTTCCTTTTCTTTGTTGGGGTTTGGGGAGGGTGTTGTAATTGAATTTTTACTAATTTGTTGTATCTTTCATGTTTTTGTACTACATTTTGTGTTACTCAAAAGCCTGGAGATGATACTTTACATTGACCTTTTGTATGTACTAATGGCATTATTGAGAAGTTAGATGTAGCACTAACTAAGGTGGTTGGGAAAAAATAGAGGACAGATCACCAGCAAAAAAAAATAAAATTGTGACTGTTACATCATTTTTGATAAGTAATGTGATGGCCACTTTGATTTGGGCATTTTTGGGTCTTACTTGTGACCCGTGGTGAATGGTGAAACCACAATAGTTGTCACACCGTGTGGCAGTCACATGGCCTAATTCCTCATCAAAGACTTAACATGTAAAGTCATTTAAGATAGATAGCTCGTGTAACGGAGACCAATTATTGCATCAATAAGGAGGAGCAAAAGAATATGGATTGAGCCAGTGAGAATGCATGATGGCATTGGACTTATCAAAACAAGTGGCCTTTTAGATAGAGCTGGCGAAACAGGGTTTGTATAGCCGATCATAAGTAGGTGGAATTAAGATGTCTTGAGTTGAGTACTAAGGATCTTCCTCGCTCTTTTCATGGGCTAATTAGGAGCCATTAATTATGTTATTTCCTTCTCAGTTATCCTAAATCTTAACTTCCATTCCATTTAGTCCTTTTGTAGTCGATATGATTGTGCCCAGAGCCAGATTCTATTTCTAATGGTTATCATTCGGAGTCTTAATATGCTAGTAACTTTCAAAGTCACTTATTCTTTTTCTGACATCTCCAAAGATCCTTTTTTTAAGGGAGATTATTCATATCTCTTAGTAATGGTGTGCTACAGAATTTTTTTTTTCTGATCCCAAATGCCATAAATTACCTACCTAAAATTCCATAAATTTATTATTTGATTTCTTGACCATTCCATCCATGGGGGTTTGACACCCAAGAAAACTGAATTTTGCCATCATTATTTTTTCTCCCTTGCTGCACATTGCTGGCTATCCTTGAAATTCAATGGTGCCATATTATTTTTTTGGAATTGGTATTGTAAGCCTCTGCACCCGAGTCTCAAGAAACACTCTTGAATATTATTAAATTGTTCTTATTGATACATATTAATTGCATCTTTAAATTTTGAGGTCTCTTGAGTAGGTCTTCATGCAAGTTTTTATTTGACAAGTGTCTTCATACAATTTTTTTGTTCTGATATATCTTTGCTTACATTTTTGAAACTTTAAACAGGATTCTTTTAGGTCTTAGATCAATTTAATCAACTTGCTGAGGCTCTCATCACTATGTTCGGTCTGTTGCTGCTACTTAATCCACACACCAAATTTTCCTGTTGCCCTATGGTCATGATTGATGGTTCAGACTGAGAGCAAGTTTGAGGATTGAGCTACATAAGAGAGAGAGAGAGAGATGGGAATGCTCGACAGTATTAAAACATGGAGAATCTGGTAGAACGATTGAGTCAAATCATTAAATATTTGAATAGTTAAGAAGCCAATGGTAATAGGAAAAGATGACGAAGGATTTGGAGAAATAGTCCAGGCATGGAATTTAAAGTTACTTTAAGTTTGACTCCAGATTATCACCATGGAGATGAGATGAAAAGCCAAATGAGTATAAATTGTTAATTGAGATTTGATTTGAATATGGTATGTTTAAATTGTGGACTGGGCTGATGGTTAAGCTGAACACCAACTCCTTTTATCACTGAATGTATATTGAAATTGTTTAATTCCATTTAAATCATCTGATATGACCAATGCCTTTATTTTATGGCGCAATACAACAATATTGAAAAAAATTTGTCAAGTTTTTTGGTTTGTGTTTCCCCTCTTGTTTTTACCGAAATATTTTCTAAACTTGTATTCTCTCTTGAAATCTTTTCTGTACTTCTATTCTCTGTCTGGGTTCCTTCTTGGAATGATATGTATTCTTTTATAATGAATAGCTTATCAGTGTTACTGTGTGGCACTGCAGCTTGAACATGGGAACTTTGGCACCTGAAACTGAGATGTTAGGCTCTGATATTTACCTCGCTTTGGGGCTTAAAGAATTGTGCAAGGAAAGTCCAGGAATACCTCGAGTTCTATCACTTCTTTCTTCACTTCTTGAGAGATCTGTTCAGAAAAATGAGATGTTATTGGAGGCAAGACAAATCAAAGATATTGTTACAATATTTCATGGTTCAAGAGCACCTTCTCTAGGCATTCAACAATATATTGATCGCATCTTCAAGTACTCATGCTGCAGCCCATCCTGCTTCGTTGTTGCACACATTTATGTGGATAGATTCATTCAACGCACGAATGTTCATCTAACTTCCCTCAATGTTCACCGGCTTCTAATCACAAGTGTAATGGTAGCTGCAAAATTTATTGATGACGCGTGAGTACTACTGCCCAAATCCAGATGTATTTTGGTTTGACTCCTTATTTGCACAAAATGTTTCAGAATAGGAAGTGTATATATTGGTGTTTCGGTAGATCAATGATATCCAAGGCTCATATATGATACTTGTAGTTACTTGCATCCTTTATTTGCTTTTTCTCTGGTGCAAACTTCTAAATATAATCTACATGCTTTTCAGATTCTTCAACAATGCATACTATGCGAAAGTGGGAGGAGTAAGCACAACAGAGTTGAACAGGTTGGAGATGAAGTTCTTGTTTAGTCTAGATTTCCGACTTCAAGTAAGTGTTCAAACATTCGGGAAGTACTGTTCACAGCTGGAAAAGGAAGCTGGTGGAGGACCCCCTATTGAACGACCCATCCTGGCCTGCGGAATCAACGAGAGCTGGTCAAACAAGGATGATTCGACTTGTGCCTCTACGATTGCTAGATAAAGATTTGGAATGAATTTGAATGTATCATAACAAAATTTCTATTTGCAGCATGTATCAAGTTAAGAGAGTAGATGTTGAATTTGTATCTTGGAGTCATGGTTGGCTGGTGTCCATGATTGAAACCAGATTACTTGTTTTCTGGCTTATTTTGCATTCCACTAGTGTATAGGTTTGCCTTGGATGTTGTTGGGCCAGGTATTTGATATTCGGATTTAGGGCCTGCTTTGGACTTGGGATCAAGGGTAGGATGTAATTGACATGAATTTGTGATTCCATTGAAAGGAAATTTACTTCTCCAAACATAATTATTTTCCTTTGTTGTGCTCTTATGGATAATGTATTTTTGATTTATGATTGTTTTGCGACATTGATGATTTTGTACATGTTTTGTAATTTGGATATAAAATAGATGAAAAGAACTGTTGGAATTCAAGCATTCATGCTGGAATGGAATATCCTCTATTAACTTATGGGCTAAATCTGCATTAAGATTCCTAGGAGACTATCTTAATCATAGAACATGAGGGTAGGCTTGAATAGGGAATACGTCTTAGGCCCCGTTTGCCTACTCGGTTGAAGGCTTCAAGGAACTCTATTTGAGAAATTAAGGGTGTGGCTTGCTAAGAACCGTGTCAATAGACACATGTAATTAGTGTTGACATGACCAAAGGCCTTGTAGTGTAGTGGTATTTTTTTTTTTTGGCTTTTTCACAGGGCACATATTTGCATCTTTCTGGGCTCAAGGGCCCCTATAAATAAGCAGGAAGTCCATAACCAGGAACAACACACGACAAAGATACCAATAAACAGTAAATCAGAGTCCAAAACCTTTGGATCAGAGCTTGTGATCAGTATTGTCACACGAGGGGTTGATGATCACTCGTGCACAATCCAAGCTGTGTAAAAATACTTTGAAGAGTTGGTGAAATTTATGGGTTCGAGATACAATCCATTTACGAAATTCCTCATCATTACCCAAAAAGAAAAAAAACCCTCTTCACACATACATGTCATGCTTTAATTTAATAAAATAAATTAGTATTTTTATTGAATGATATATTAAGTCTTTTTCTTTTTCTTTTTTCAATTGCAAACTAGACAATAATATGTAACTTTTTCAATAAAATTTTGAAAATAATATACTTTAAAAGATGTTCATATAATTTTTTTTACCATAGAAAGGTGTGGCATATGTGAAAACTTGGTCAATTTTTTAAAAGAACAAATTATCCAAGACAGAAATCTCTCCTATATGGGACATGAAAAATTATCCAAATTGACTGAAAATAATGCTGAGAATCGAATGCGATGGAGTGAGGCTAAGACCAATAATACTAGCTAAATCATGCATCTCTTACGATGATCAATTGTTGGCTAAAGGGCACAGTTATAAGAAGGCTGATTGCGGGTAAGAATAGCAAGGCGTTGAAGATGAGATGGCAAAGAGTAGGTGGAAACTACAGAAACGTGTGCATTGATGTTACAATCACAACGTACGGTAGGTAAAATGTAATAGGAACGAGAGTTGGTGTCGGCTACGTGGCGAAGCTTCCTATTGGCTTTCCTAAAAACGTGACTTCAGAACCTCCCAGCACATTTGCAGCCATTTTTATCTGCTCAAGAAGTGATCATAAGCTGGCCTTTCCCCTTTCTCTCTCTCTCTCTACCCGACTGTCCTGCCCACTGGATTCTCTCTCTCTCTCTCTCTCACACACACACACACAAAGTCACACACTATACACCTCTCCACCACCAAAAATGCCAAAATAATTCAATCACATCAATCGCACCAGGTGTTTGTCTTGCACTGTTGTTTATATATATCCGCTACTGCCAAAACTTCACCCCGTCGGCATACTAAACTTAATAATGCCACCTACCTTAGCAGCTAGCCACGTGACATGTACTAAAACATACATGTATATATATATATACACATTATATATGTACATAACTATACAGCGTTGTCATACATACACTTGAGAAAATTTCAAGTGGACGGTTAAATCATTCACGGACGGACAGTGCTTTGTATACATTCCAAATCGTGTGCAAGAAATTTTTTCTTATTCATAAATGTGTCACAATTTTAATATGTCATACATATATATATATATTATGTAATTATTTAGTTTTAATTAAAAATGAAATTTTAATAAAATTAAAAAATATATGCGACAAATTATAATCAATACATGTATCCAGAGAAGAGAAGTTCTTATTGAATTTAGAGCTAAGTATTCTCCTTTACAATATATTATTGAACCACAAGAGATGATTCAGTTGAAGATATTAGAGAAATAATTCATCGGTACTTTTGAAGTTATTCTTCCACATAATCGAAAGTTGCAAAAAAAAAATAATTTGAAAGATTTCAGATTTATGATCCAATCATGCATTCAAATGACTCGATTGATAAGATCGGTTTCTGCATTATTAAAAAATACTAAATAAAATACAATATATGACTGGTTAGATCGAGTTTTTTTATTTTGGTATGGTAATGACAAATAATTCGACGAGTACCTTGTGCTTCTAACAAATAAACCTATCCAACTCCTACAATAGTTATTTTGTATAAATTTGTGCTTGCTGTGAAAATATCCCGAAAATACCAAAAATACTAAATCAAAAATATTATACTGTTAAACATTTATTCTTCTACCGTCTCTAACCCAGTCATCTCTTGAGATTATGACTGGTCAATTTTATTACAAGTTAGTACGAGAAAACAAAGAATTGTCATCAAATCGAACTAGTCCTCGTGGATGGACTAGCTTGATATCCGTGAGTGGCTAATTATTAATTCCCTGTTAATTTGTAGATACTCCCCAAAGCTTGACTCAATGCCAGCTGTGAATTAAGGTGACCTAGGAGCTTGGTCTTATGAGTCAAACGAAAAACCAAAATCAAAGATTACAACAAATCTCATTAATCGAATTGTTTCAAAATAATGACAAAACAAACGTAAAATTAAAAATGATAAACCTAGAACACGAGCAGCATCGAATAACGTTCGGTCTCCGCCGCCCCGCATGTGTGCCAAGTGTCTCACAATGTTGTAACCTTAGAATAGCATATCCAAGGTTCCAAACATGGGATTTAGCAAAGTTTTTACTATATTCAGAAGTTCCAACCCTCCCTCTTCAGCAATCTCAAGATAATCCCAGGAACAGAATTTCATGGTTATTGTGTTGAATTACATGATCAGTTGTATTCTCAAGACCTGCAGCAGCCATGAACTTTTGGGTCTCATTCCTAATATCAGGAGACAAACATTGAACCCATCAGCTTTATCAAAGTATCACCATTAAAATTGCCACCTTCCTTTTCTATTTCATGGAAACTAGTGAAGTAAACTATTATATTAATTTGTTATTATAAGATAGAGTTCACAATGAGATATAAGTATTTTAATTATTAGATAGTTTTACAATTTGTTAGAGACAGTAGCTCTTATTTTTATAATATGTCAATTTTTTATGTATTTAATTAGAGTTAGGAATTGTGAGTTAATATAAATACGTTATAATCATATTTTTTAAATATTGAATAATATAGTTGTTCCTGTGGACGTATAGACATTACCTGATTCTATAAATTTTCTATATTATGTTTTTCTCACCAACTCTTATTGCATAGATTGTTAATTCAAAACAAGATTAAGTTTTCATTTATCTTAACTAAGAGTAGAGCTGTGTAGTGGCTGAGGTGGGCTGTAACCCTCTTAAAATCTGGCAAAAAAAATAAAAAAATTACATGTGAAATTTTAACATTTTTCAAATTAATCCACTCTAAAATCTTAGTTTAACTCAATCTTTATCATTTATTTTTCATTTTTTATCCCTAAATTTCAACTCAATCCAAAACTTTTATCTTAATTATCTAATTTTTCATACCAAAATTTTGGTTCAGTCTAAAATTTTGGCCCAATTCAAAAAAGGTCCACTAAAATTTTCTTCAAAACTTTTTGTCTCTCAAAAAATAAATTTCCTGACTCCGTCCTTGATCTTAACTATTTTATCTTTAGTTCTTAAGTCATGTAATAGTTGTAGTTACATATCAGGTCGAGCTTATAGTAGAATTATTTATCAATGATTACTTTTCCAACACACACACACACATATATCAATATTGAACTTATACATGTATATATGTGTATATAGACAGAACAACCTTGGTGCAATAATAGAAGAAACAAAAGTGTGATTTTCAGTGGTTCATATTTTCCCTTTTGTTTTAGATCTTAGTTCTATGGAATCTCGTGACACTGCCAAGTGATTGTGCATATCCCCACTAGCTTTATAAAATGCATTCATCGTCGTTCCTCACTTTGGAAAAAAAAAAGAGAAGCCTCAACGATTGAATCAAACAAAACCTCAACTATTCATTTTCAACATTTTATGGATTTTAGTTGGTTTTATAGGAAGAGAGATTCCCATCTTATAAAGGACATATATATATATATATATATGTATCTATGAAATTGCCTATGAATATATGTATCTATCCTTTCAACCTTTAGGTGACAAGTCCTTTGTTTCCACACATTCAATTAGCCAGTAAACTTGAAGTCAAACATCAAATGCTTTAACTAGATTTATTATGGATGGAAACATATACTCCACTAGCTAGCTGGATTGATGGGTCTTGTGGCTTGGACGGTGATGATGTTGGGCGGAAAGGGGAAAACAAATAATAAATTAATTTTAAAGAAAAAATAAAGCGTAATATATTAAATATTAAAAAAAATATAAAAACATGACACTCTCAAACCCGTAATTTTTATTACACTCAAAGTCGACTATTATTTCATAAGTACGAATCCTAAAAAAAAATTAACACTCTTATATAGACAGATTATAACATAAGAGACAAATTAAATAAAAAATACTCAAAACAAACTGAATCAATTTTTATTTTATTTTTTTATGAGATCACGTAAAGTAAGAATTAATAAATTCATGAAAAGATGATTGGTTTAAATGCATGCATGGGTTGAAAAGCGGCACGTTTTACATTATGTTTCCTCTTAGATATGAAATGAAAAGTAAAGTGGAGTGATCATGAAAGAGAGGAGACCATGAAGTAAATGAGAAGGAGAGGGATAGACAACTTCGTCGTTATTGTGCAGGGGGATGAAGACAGAGAGATGAAAGAAAACAAGGGGACAACTGACAAGATCTTATCAAAATCTATAATATATATATATATATATATATTGGCTCGTTTTGTGATTTTTCCCTTTATTTATATCTAAAGTTCATAAGGTGTCAAGTGTTGTTGACTCATTGTCTCAAGATGTTGGCTAGGAAATGGTCAATCAGACTTCAGAAAATGAAAAAAAATGACAAAAGTTCCCTCAAAACTGTGATGGCGTCGTTAATCAAATTCTCTTCAGTCTGATAATCGTTCCATGAAAATTGAAATGCTGTGTGTAAAATTTATCGGAGCGCTTGTGATTTAAGTCATCTAATCCCTCACCCATAAGGTACCGAATTTCAATCGAAATGAATAATACTCCTTTGTAGTTTGTAGGGATAATTCTCATAATAATGTGAAAAATATTACCATTTTTAACTCGTAAAGACCGTATGCTTAAAGAGAGAAACAAAAAAATTTTCATTTTTATTGAAATGAACGACTCTCTATTCCAAACATTAGTTCTGAAATTTAAAGCTAGAGGTTGATGGTGTGCGTGACCGGATTCTATTGAACCCATTTCACAAAGACCACACACTCCTTTTCGAGTATCAAGTGCTTAACCGTATCAAATTTAGTTCAAAAATATGTATCTTTCAAAAAATTATTAGCCTTAGAATTACTTGATCTGCATGAATATATGGCCTACTTAGCTTGTATTGCAGGCCAACAATTTACTTTAACGTGACCCGTTAATTATTGAGAGTGACCTATTACTCGATCGCGATTTGATAGTAAATGATCGGAGATTTGTGTCTATAACGAAAAAAATAGTTTTTTAATAATAAAAAATGAGCTCTAATAGGGACCTATTTTTAATGTTATAAGTACATATACAACTTTTAATGTATACTGTTTTGATGTTTACTGACAATTAATTGCTTTTGACATTAATATTTTTGGCATAACAAACCTACTCAAAGGGTCGTCCTTGTGATGGTTAGTTGATAAACTCAATACAAAGTAATGTCATCAACAGAATTTAAAAGCTGGGAGATATAAGATTTAATGCAAAGCAACATAAAGTGAGTTATTGAATTACTTCTGGACCTGATTGCTGCTTTTTTAAATTGTCAGATCTTTATAAAGAGACGACGTTACACAAGTCTCTTGATAGTCTTCACCAACTTAAGTACTTGCAAGTTTGATGTGGCCTCATCCTTTTGCCTCCACCTTAATTGGTATCATTAAATCGCAAACCTCTGATACATACAATAAAAAGCAGGTAATTACATGATATTTTTTTGTAATTATAAATATCTCAACAAATTACAAACATCTCTCTTCTAATATTATTATTTTTTATTTTCAAAATAACAAAAATACCTACTTTAATTTATTTTTTGCATTTTTTCATATTCGAATAATTTGAAAGAAATGAAATTCCGAACCCCAAAAACCAAAAAACGTTACTCCATGCATGTCATCATCCAAGACATATTATCCTTTTACTATAAGAGAATCTTCGGAAATTAGGAGTCTCTGCACGATTGTCAATATATTAAACAATAAATCTTTCATCCAAAAGGTATGTCAATTTTGATATTAGTTTTCATGTTTTTTTTAAGTACTCAAAACAATAGTATACTAATTTGAGTGTCATAGAATTCTTAATCAGTAATATATAAGTGTTTTTTAACCAATTTCGATCTACTATCGATTGTGTAACCAAAAGAGCTTAAGAAAGCATGATAGGGGAGAGAGAGGCAATAAAAGTGGAATATGAAAGAGTAATTAAAGGAGGCTCAATGCTTGGTTTGGTGGTAATGGGGACGATTCTTGAGGGAATTACTTGGGTCTTAATCAAATGGATTGCCCCACCTAATATATATATATATATATATATATATATATATATATATATATATATATATATATTACACTTGAACATTACACTACTTTAGTCTCCTTTTCTCATATATATGGTAAGTTGGGTCTTAACTTAATCAAATGGGGTTTTCACTTTTCAGACGACACTGGTCATCATTAATTGAATAGGATTGCCCACCAACCACTTAAGCTCACAGCTCACTCTTCACTCTCTTTCCACAATTTTTTTTTGGTAATGCTTCCTTTTTGTTAATTAATCTTGTTAATTACTAATCAAATGGGTTTAATAGGCCCCCCCGCGCCCCCCTCTTGGTCCTACCAGCCACTCAAACACCCATTATTCTCTTATTATTCTCTTTCTCTAAAATTATTAATTGTTTGGGAAAACTTCTTTAACGAGATTGGTACCTTACTATATTAGAAATATTAAAAGCTCATTTGAATGAATGATGAAAAAGTACAATTTGAAATAGTTTATGTCAATATTTAATCAAAACATTCGTTTTAAACTTATTACAATTTTAAAAAGTATGGCTCATAAACTGGACTAAATATACACTAATTAGGTATTTAGTTCAGCTTAATAGATCTCAAAATGGACAGTTTCAAGGCCAGAACAGATTTTTGTTTTATTTTTATAAATTATGTGTGTTTGGTTCGGTTTGGTTTGGTTTAATGGATTTCAAAATAAATGTTTTCAAGTCCAAAACGAATTTTATTTGATAAATTAGATATTTAATTCAGTTTATAAGCCGCATTTTTCACGATTGAAATAAGTTCAAAATAAACGTTTTGATTAAGTTACTGAAAAGATTTTTTTCAAACTATGTTTTTTTCACTATTGATCCAAACAAGCCTACGGTCATGTTTGTTATAACACACTTTTTTCAATGAGCTGTAACACGCTACAATATTACAGGAATAACAAATAGTCACATGGTGCATCATACCTAATAAAAAAACAACTTATCTTTGATATCTATTAATCAAATATCATGCTCAGCATAGTTTTATTAATTAAGTTTATCTTGAATAGGGCAAGGCCTTCGTTATAGAATCTACTTTATAAAAGAAGAATCAAACCCCTCCTAAAAATAAGCATTGACAAGAAACCAATTACCAAGGAAAAGCCTAGCTACTTAATAGGACTAGTACTCTTAGCTTTTTGATCTTTATTGGAGTATATTTTAAGCAACATTAAACATATATTAAGAAAAAAATAGAATTTTTTTGAAGCTTTGGAGCTTCTCTAGGGTGGAATCTAGCTTTTACTATATTGGTGTGGGTCATTTCAGTTTTTTACTGTGACTGATGGAAAATGATTTGAGGGTGGTGCCACTTTGATAACGGATGCCTCCTCAAATTTAAAATATATTGTATAGGTTTTATGTCTCAAGTGACCAATAATGATAAATTTTGAACCTGATTCATAAATTCAACAAATAATATCTTGGCATGTGGCATGATATTATTTTTTATTTATTAAAAATTAAATATTCGGTTTAAATAACAAAATATTATTAACTTGATTTACATGCTAACTCATGACAAAACTTCTCGAAGGAGTCATTCATGAGAGCACAAGACTGCAATAGTGAGTCTTTAATTTCACAATATTCTTTGAAGTTTTAGGGTCACATGCATTTTCACAAGAGGGGAAAAGTCTAATCTACAAGCCTAATCCCAAGTAGAGACAGCACCGAGCCAAGTGTATGAGAAATAACAATTGATAAGATTCTCACTAATGCTTCATTAAAGATGGTATAATGTAATAGCTATAAAGTGGGCCAAAATGCAGTGATCACCCGATATTTGGCCCGCTTTTCAATCTCGTTGATTTCAGGGTTACAATATTTTTGCTTTCTTTTCTTCGTCATCAATATAAAAATATAATCATATAATATTTATATAACTACATATATAACAAATTAAAATTATAACCCTTATCTCAATAGAATGAGACTCCTACAACCTAATTTGAAACAAGTCGTAGAAAAAAAAAAGAGCAAGAAAACTCATTACGCATAGGATGACTGTGATAGTGTGTGTGTGTGTGCGCGCGTTGTGTGGTTATGAAATGAGGTCAGGCTGTCCATGTCAAAGTCACAGCCAAATCCTATTGAAAACACCAGCTGTTTAAAGCCGTAAACTTTTGTCTTATCTAATGTCATTTTCTGAGTAATTAAGATAATTAAAATGCTTCGGAAGAGTATATTATATCTAAGTATTATACAAAGGCAAAAAGAACAAAGCTAAAGACACCAAGGCAACAAATTAGGGACTATTTAATACAGTAGATAAACCAGTGGCTGTATCTCGTGTCAGCACCATTGCAGAAGTACAACTCTCCTACCAAAAGTAGTGGAAGAAATTTCACTACTGTAATACTACAAATGCCCATTCGAAAGTGACACTGTAAGATCAAATCTAGGGTTTTTTTTCATTTCTTTTTTCTACTGTATGATGTTTGTTTTTGTTTATGTCTTTCACCTATTACACATCATCACCGTTAATAACTTGCAGAGGGGAAAACAAAGATTTCCCTAATTGAATCATTTTTCCCTGTGCAAGTCTTTGTCCTTTTAGTTAAATTTCATTTTCCATCAGTGTGAAATTTACTCCTTCTATGGCACTAGGTGGTGAATGAGTTGGAAAAGCTACAAGATGGATTTTTTCATTCAAGTCTATTATAATAAATACATGTAAAATAATTTGTATCAATAATCAAGAGTGAGAATTTATTGAGAAAATCAGTTATACATGACATTTTTCATTTTAAAAATAATTGTCTGTGTTTTCTTTCTTTCTTTCTACTGCAGTATTATTTTTTCAAAAAAGTTAAATACATTCAATTTCAACTGCGATTTCTCTTAAATGTGTCGGTAGATGTTATACTTTATGCAATAATAATGCTAATATTGGGTGTAATGTCTTATTTTTTCACATTGAGATTGGATCGTGCACAAGAATTGAACAGTTCAATCACAATGCCAAAATTGAAACACCATGATAGACCAAATTCATAAAACATCTGACATGACATAGATGATAAATAAATTAGAGTTAATATCATTCCAATTGCCATTACAAAAGTAATTAGTATTTTTGGCTGATAATTATTCCAAAAAATACTCTCAATTCTGTAACAAAATCACTCATGTGCCGGTAATGCAAGAGAGGCCATTCCAAAAGTTACTGAACATTGTGAATATTTTTAGCACCGTGACAGACCAAATCACGCCTTTTTTAGGCAACTATAGAAACCATTGAGCGGGAGGAGGGGAGGAGGAGGGGGTTGTAAAATGAAATTAACTGATCCGATGTGACTATATATAGTAGTTAAGTTGGTTGGTAAGTGATTAGAACATGGCATCTGCTATACGTAAAGATTAATCAAGAAATACACAATCCACTATACAGTTACCGCGAACCCATCTCAAGCCTTCCTGTCGGTAAATTAAGTGAGAGATTCTTTGCTTTCTTAGGATCTGTCCCAGTTCAAACCAAAATGTTGTACAGTGTATATATATATATATATATATATATATATATTTGCCAGCTCTTTCTTTTCATGTAAAACAAACAAGTTTACTATCATAAATAAAAGTAAGCACATTACTACAATATTTCATTCAAGAACTATAAGAAATAATTTTTTCCTTCATTTTTTCCTAGTGCTATGGTTGAAATGAAGAGGAATAAAATAGTAAAACTAAACAATTTCACATTTACTAACTCAAAAACTATGAGATCCTCCAAAGTTAATTCTATAATTAACTACTTTTATGATCAGGACTTCTTTTTTTCTTTCCTTTTCAATGAGAGATACGCACAACCATAGCCAGTTCCTCAAAAAGGAATGGAAGATAAAAGGCCCCCATACTCTTGAATTCGCCAACAGTTCACCTGGATGTGTTTTAATGGCCTATTGCTTTCTGTGTCTCCTCCAAGTCCAACCCATCACTAAAGGCAGTTATCACCTTAGAACCTAATTCGAAGCCACTTTAATTACAACTCTAAAAATTAGTAAAGTGACTATAATGACTATGATCTCATCTAATTAATTACTGTCCTAATTAATTAAGCGTGGGGAATAAAGAGACGAATGCAAGATTAAATGTTGAACAGGTCAATATTATTTGGATATTTAACTCGGGAATAGAGACACTTGAGTAACCTGGAGGTTGTAAGTCGTAAACAAAACAAGGGTTAACTAAAGAAAAAGAAGAAAGCCAAAAAAAATAACTAACGGTCATTGGTGAGAGGATTAACGGCGGTTTCCTTGCACGGGCTTGGTGGCAGACTGGTCTTTCCCGAAGCAACAAGCCGTTGCACAAAGTTCTCGATTCTCTGTCCGTTAGTCTCCGTCAATAACCGTTTCCCGCCGAACGGTAGCGACTCCACTCCTCTCTCTTTCAACATCTCCTCCATTCTCAGCCCCACCTCCCCCGTAGCGAGCCCGTTCGCCTGCACACTTAATGCCGTCAGTAACTCCATCATCAAAATCCAAAACAAAATTAATCTAAAACTTAAATTAACTAAATTATAGTAATCCGAATATAATAACCTGAATTCTGACGTAGTCGGTACGGTTCCAACAGAAGGCGTTCCCTAACATTTGGTCTATGGTCTCAGACACGCCGTCAAAAACAATGCCTACGATTGAAGACGTCGAGCAGTAGCCGTTATGACGGAGAGTCTGGCGAGACGGATCAGTCAACGGGCCGTTACCTAATGAAAGGACTAACAGGTCTTCGACACTGTTAACGGAGGGGAAATCCCGTTTGTTGTGCAGAACGTGAGTGACGGCAGCGGCCGTGGGGTTGTTCATAACAAGACCGCCATCTACGGCCAAACAAGACGTTTTACCGTCGACGGACGTCAGCTTAAACGGCTTGAACATGGACGGAGTAGCCGACGTAGCACGACACACCTTCCAGAGCTCGAAGTCGTAACTCGGAGACTCGGACGCGTCGGCTCGGGAGAAAACGAACGGCGCAGAGCTGTTGAGATCAAAGCAAGGGACAAGGAGAGGCTTACAAGTGTCCTTCAACGTCAACACCTTACCGTCTTCTCTCCTGAAAGCCTCCTCCAACACCTTATCGATGCTCTTACCGGAAAACCTCTGTCCTCGGCGGAAGACACCTACGTTCTTGATTTTGAACAGTTCCGACTGCTTTTCGGTGACGAAATTAACGGCTTCTCTGGCGCTGAAGAGCGAACGACCATTGCCATTGTCGACAGTCAACATTGTTGCGAAGAGAGCGCCGATTCCTGTGCCAGAGATAATATCAAAGAAATCAGCGATGCGCGAGTGAGAATCGCCGGTTTTAGCTCGGATCTGGTCTTCGAGGTGGATTAAGGCAGCTCCGGCGACAATGCCAGTGGTACCGCCGCCATCGATGCTGAGTACTCGCGTCTTCTTGCCTTCGCAGTGGGAGAGCCACTTTTGCTCAAGCTTTGAGAAGATCTCCAACGTCACCTTACTAAGCTCCATCGTTCTCTCAATATATTTCCAGACAGAAAAATAAGAAAGAGCAAAAGATAGACAATCACTGCGTTGGTGTTGTTTGATTTGGTGAACCCGAAGCACTATACAGACCTTCGCAATTTCTGATATAAAATCCGTGAAAAAAGCGAAAGATCACGCTTTCTTTCTGAGAGCCATATTAATGGCGTCCAAAATGCGCTCTAACTCTCACTCTAAATCTTCCTTTCTCTCTCTCTAAAATAGTCACACCTTCTGCACTCTCTGCGTACTCTGGTGGAGAGTTATAACGAGTAGTGTGGGGGAGGCTTCGAGGTGGTTAAATATACGCGGATTCCTTTCTTTATGGTCGCTCACTTTTTTAAATTTTTTAATATTTGTTGAACTCCATAGTCCAGACTACTTGTTACTGCTCTGTATTTTCTTTATTCGATAATTACAAGTATATGTGTAACGGAATATTTTTATATTTTTATAATTAATTCTTTTATTTTTATTTCTTAAGTTGTATAGCGATTAAAATATCATATTAAACTTAAAAAATGAGTTTTACTGTATAAAAAAAAATTAATATGATAAACATATGTTTGATTGAGTATATCTCATCAAATATATATATTTTTTTTGAAAATTTATAATAATATTATTTCATAAATATTTTTTACATTTTTAAACTTGCAACGAGTCGTATTGATAGTGTACAAGTTTTTTAACAAAATAAAATTAATTAATATATTTTACTTTTCTCATTTTTTTTTATAATTATTAAATATAAAAAAAAAAAATAATTATTCATACTTGTAAGATATCCGAAGGGATCATCAAATATCACATGTAGTTACTGATTTATAGCTACGACTAGTACGACCATTTAAGGGTGTGTTCTCTGTAGATGCACGTGCAACTCGTGTGACGTCATTGGATTCTGCGTAAGCGCCAATGTCGGCGTTTTCTTTGCTGTTAGTTTTCCTTTTATTTATTTGTTTTTAAATAAAAACTAATTCGTTAAAACTTAAATCATTAAAATTACTTTATGTGTTCGTTACCAACAGTAATTTAGAAAAACAAAATCACCGGATTAAAAGGGACGTGTTGTCAACCATCTCATATTTGGTTTTTCAAATTAGAAATAGAAATAATTGTTTAATATTTTGAAGGGAGAAAATTAAAATTTTTATATCAAATAAATAAAATAAAATTATTGGATAAGTAGGTTTTATGTTAATTAAGAGTTTTCCCATTTAGTTTGAAATGAAAAATGTTCATTTCTTTTATTGCGAAAGAAATGAACCCAGATTATTTTAAATAAAATAAAAAATTAATCTATTTTTGTTATTTCTTTGATAGTAATGATGAAAAACTTTGAAGCGACTTATACCACGAATGAATAAATTTTACTGATCTCTTAAAACATTTTTACACAATGTTAATTATGTGTAAGGAAACTCCCGACCACTAGAATCAGTGACCTAATGCAGTGAAGTAAAGAAGAACAAAAGCTATATGATACTAGAGTTGGTGCTTCCTAATATTGCCTCACAAACGGGGACATGCAGCTATGCAAATCAATGGTTAGAAACGAGACGAAACTACTTTAACGAAAGGTGGTCAAGAAGCTGCTTTCGCATGACCAGTCCAACCACAGCAATCTATGAATTTTCATTTTCACCTAATAAACTTTGTCTGCGTTTGGAAAATGTCAATTTCTTTTAACCGTTTGTTGAAAATATAACTGGGTTAAGAAGTTCCCCAACAATGTTCTCTCTTATCAGAACCAATTTGAGAGGTACTGCTTGTCGGATTAACTACTATTGGTAATTAATCATTATTTTGCAAAATTCACAATGCTTAAACCTCTCAAAAGTTGACTATGGCACCGTTAAGTTTGGGGAAAATGACACTCCATTTGAATGAAATGTAGACTGAAAGCATGAATATGCTTGCATGGGAGTTGAAGCTATAAACAATTTTTAACATACATCCAAGATCAAAACTGCATTGAAGCAGACAGGTTAACTCTCCAGTTAGTGTGAATATCTAGCTGGTTAGACAGAGAGAGCAAAAAATACATTTTGACTTCAGAAATGAACCACTTGAAATCAATTGAGGCTTTGCACATTTTAACAGATGCAAATCATAAGAAACACCTATAAGAAAAATAGATGTGATGTCAATTCAGATGCATAACCTCTTCGGCAACCTTCCTTTTGCTACCGTCAGTGAACAATGAGAAATGCCTAAATATTGCTGAATTGCAGCCAGATATTATAGATCTAATAGAATGAATATCAACTACATTTAATATCCTCCTAGGTCAAGAGACTTCCAAGAAAAGAATAAAAAAAATCTAAAGAGACTTCCAGCATGCCACTTCAGCCAGTTTGACAGTGTTCAAACTTTTTAATATACAATCCATTTTTTGGAACCCTTTCATATTTTGGTTTCGTATTTGAAGCCACTCCTTTTCCTTTAACATTTTCCACATTTTTCCTGAATTTTTATTTACTCCCAATGCAAACAACAAAAAACCCTCAATTCCTTGGCTTGCAAAATTACCACCAGGAAGCAGGAAAAAGAAAAGGCCCTTGCCCCAGGCAAGAACTCCAGACACTTCTCAATCTTACATAAATTCTCTTTCCATGTCAAAATATTTTCCCAATTTACATCAACGCTCAGGTTAAGCTCTGTTCTGATTGCAGTGGCTCCCATATCTTTGGGACACCCCTGCATCCGACAACGTGTCCCACAACTGCAACATTTAGCAAAAATAAGTATCACATGACTACTTCAAACTATCAGAAACGCAAAACAAAATTGCAAAGCACAAATAATTAGAGCTTTCCCACTCACCTCCAATCTCCCCTTGGAGCCTCCCATAGCCAACAAGAAGGGGCTATCCTCTGAGAAGGAAATGGAAAAGACAGCTCCCTGAAAGCATTTACAATGACAATCCATCTCATATTAGTTAAACATACATTTTTAAACAAGTTCCAATCTAACAATCTGATTTAACAACCATCACATCCCGGTAATCCAGAAGGTTTTTCTGCCGCGGGGGGGGGAGAGAGAGTGAGAGAGAGAGAACTACATACAGCTTTAGGATTCTTAGATGCAACACATGATGGTTGGTTGTTTGACAAATCCCAGAGTTTTACCTGCAGCAAATGGAAAGTAGCCAGTGGAGAAGGTATAGAACAATAATACACACGTGCACACAGGGGCCAAGAGAAGGGGAAAAAATGAAAGCATAAACAAAACAGAGGAAATTACCATTTTATCAGTGGATCCAGTTGCAAGAAGCTATGAAAAATCATGTGGCAAAGTTACTATCACAAGCATAGGAAGTTAATTAAAAAAATATGGGGGGAGAGAGAGAGAGAGATGTACATTTGGCACCAAAGGATTATAAGAGACAGTGCAAACTGCCTTGTCATGGGCATGAAGAGTGAAACTTGGCTTTGACTCAGAAGATGAATCAGACTTAGCAGCCCGGATATCAAAACCGTTAACTGTACCATCCTCAAGACTGACCTGAAAAACATGATTAGATGAAAACCTAATTAGAAGACTTCATATATATTCTATTTTGTAAGCCCTTTTAAGATTACTTCCGCTCAGCTTCACTGATTCAAAATAATAAACTTGAATATGACTCTGCATAGATAGCCTAAATGGAAAGCCACAGATGTTGAAACACACACCACAAACGAGTGCTCGATGTGTGGATCCCATGCCAAGCTTTCAACATCAGCTGTAACTGACCACTTAAATCCAGTATGCGAAGGTATTCTTCCATCTTTCTGAAATGCATAAATATAAATCAAATTAGGATATCTTCACAGCATGGTCGAAAACAGAATGAATGCAGTAAAATAATAACTGTATGAGTTCATCACTAGTGACCAACATAAATAAACATCTCGATTACCATGACAACAGAATGATCAAAAGATCCGCTAAGAATAACTTGTGGCACATGATGATTCCATGCAACTGCTTGGACCTGAGAAAAATACATCAGAATGTGATAGCACAATTTAGCATATGAAATTTCGCCACTACAAAACACAACTAAAACAATGATTAGAACCCTCGCAAGGAATTGACTTGGAATACAAAACAGCAATAGATGGATTAGTGCACACTTCCGGCCCAAACTAGTGTTGTTATGAATGCTGTGCAGTTAAGTTACCCGATCTCACTGTGCATCTTTGGAACTAACCCCCAAAAAATATTTTCTTCAAAACAGAACTAAAACAAAGGTAACCAGTGGTACTGAGAAGTATCTGTGCCAGGGTACATCTATGATCTCTGCGGTTGAAACCCATGGGCTTCCACATCTATGCAGATAGTTCAGGCTGCATTTGACATTATTGAGTAAAATTAGTTGTTGGAAAGGGTTCCAATTCCATAGCTCCTCCTCTAATGATTGTTATTTTGGTAAAATACAAGCTGATGGATCAGGCTCTACACAGCCAAGGGACAGTCGTTGGGGCAAATGCCCCCTCTTGATATATCAAAACCCTCTTACTTCTATTAAACTAACCAATATGCCTCAGTATCCATAACCACTGAAGTATTCAAACTTACATAATAAATAAGACTGGAAGCACTCGCATTGTTAAGACCTTATATACTCATCTATGTGGAGACCAACTTGACTTAAAAAGACTTGCCATATGATTTTTATAGTTTACTCTTCTAAGATTCTAAAAGGGTTATCATCACTTTATAGTTCAGTGTAAGACTGAACGGAGGCAAACAGCAATAGGGCCAAATTTTGATAAGATTGATCTACTATAAGAGACCTATTACATAATAAATCCTGATCCTTTCGTTGATCATGAGTTGACAAGATATGGGTGGTTACTTCATTGTAGTGCTAACAGTAGCTAATTAGAAGCCTAATCCGTCACATGTTGCAACAGAAAGTTAATGAGATAGCGTGCAATTTTATCTACCAGCGATTGCATCACCCATAGGTGACCTAAATAAGCCAGTGATACTATATAACATGCTTGGAGCACTAGTTGAATTTTTCCAGACAAAAAAAATAAAAGAAGAATCCAAACATTATATAGTCTGACTATGCCCATGTATCTTCTTCTGAAGTTCCCTTTCCATTGGCATAACCATTTTCAATTTATCAAGTAAAGAACATTTTTTTTCTTTATTTGTCCCAACTACTGCTCCATGGTGGGACTAATTTCTTGCCTTGTCCGTATGATGCTCCATGGTGATATCACATTTTCCAGTTGCCACATCCCATACTTTGATTAGTTTGTCAGCACTAGCACTAGCAAGTATATTCCTGTATACAATTTTTAATAACAAAAATCAAAGAACTAAAAATTTCAGAGTAAACATCACACTAATTTCTTTTCTTATAAAAAAAAAAGCCAAACCAAAGACAAAAATTTACCAGACCTGTACTCCTTGTTCCAAGCAAGTCCAAGTACTGAGTCAGTATGACTGTCTTTTTTGTACTTGATTGATTTCTAACACAAAATGAATATACAAAGTTCGTTAAGAGAAGTGGAAAAGATAAACCTTAGAAAGTTTAAAATTACATAAAATATTAAAAATGGATGAGCACTTATGGAAAATAGAAATCAGAGAGTGAGAGAGAGAGAGAGAGAGAGAGAGAGAGAAGCCCATGCAACGAGAGTTAGATCCACCATTTAATGGGTTTGATTCAGAGAAAATTCTTCTTGAAGATTTATCTTTTATATATATATATATATATTATATATATTTTGATCAGTTTATAAATATAGACATATTGATGGGTAAATGGCCCTTGGGGTGAGAGTTGAACCTGGGACCTTGGGATATTACCCAAGCCTCTTCCCTACTCATCCAACCCCAAGGCCCCTAGGATGGGAGTTGAACGTGGGACCTTGGGGATATATACCCAAGCCTCTTTCCAAGTCATCTAACCCCAAGGGCTGTGTGTGTGTCTGTGTGTGGTTGAAGATTTATCTGATATGTTAGAAATGGAACTGTACAATACAATTGTCTTTAAATGGCCAGATAGAAATCAGTCAAGAAAGAACATTAAAAAAGTGAGATACTTGTAGGAGTAGGACCTACTGCCATATAATCAAATGCAAAAGGCCTATAAAGAGGGGGAAAAAAGATATAAGAAAGCCACTTGGTTATCACATTTAAAACTGCCTCAATGTGCAGACTCTCAAAACTGGCACCTCAAATTCATTGATTAACTTTTACAACCAAAACTATTTTGCTGATTAACATCGATTCAACATCAAATATAACACACAAGAACAACCACACTAGAATGTTCCAATGTGGTTTTCCTATGAAAAACTCAACATTTCCAAAGTCCTAGCTAAGAAGAAAGTCATTAACCAACCTTCTTTTTTCCTTTTTTCTTCTTCTCGGCAATGCCACCTAATACCACACATGGTTGAACCTCATCCATCTGAAGACATGGAAACAAATAAGAGAGTTTGCAATAACATCTCCATCAATAGCTTCATCAACCTATAGTCTAATGAATTCAAGGTCCATAATCCACATACAATGTCAAGGTCCCATATTTCAATGGTTGGTTCCATTGAGCCTACAGCTATAAAGTTCCCTGTCAACATATAGAAAAAGTTTAACAAGGAAAACAATAGGAAAAAATATAAAAGAAAGTGAAAAAAAATACTTTTAAATTCTGAATAACCATCAATTACAACAGTGACAATAATCCAATGCAAGCAACAAAGGCAATCTTATCATTCTTCATTGAAATAAAAGCTAACAGTCATCTGGGAAAGGATATCTTGCCATATCCAATGTTCTTAATTTACCAAGAAAAGACCACCCGAAAAAGAAAAGAAAAAAAAGAGAGGGGGGGAAAAAGTAACAGAAGTATGTGCTTAATAATTGCAGGTCTGCAGATGAATTGGAACAGAAAGCAGTCAAGTGTCAACCATCTTCATATACATATGACCCTCTAGTACAGAGTCCAAGTTTCGGAGAAATTTGCCCATTTGGCACAAAAACTAAGATAAAGGTGCCTCCATTAGTAAGGACATATTGCCCCCTCCAAGGACCTACTGATAATTACCCATGTCCTAGAAAATCAACATTTCTCCCATTGGATTTCCACATTCAAAATACTTCAGCCTTGCAGAATCCTAAAATATAGATAATGATCCAAATTTGTAATCACCATTTGCAAAAATATTATATATATGCTTCAGTATCTCTAAAAACTAATTGATGTTATCTTATTATAGATGATAAAGCCACGTTAAATTTGAAACTAATCCAACCTTTCAGCAGAAGAGGAATTGAAAAGCTAAAAACAAAGGCCAAGATGCAGTGCCTCGTATTACAAGAAAGTGGATCTGAGAAAATCAGCTGTTATCTGGAGTAGTACCTCCTGCCACCCCTAGGAGGGAGGTGCAAAGTTTGTTACTCAACCCAACAAGAAAGGATCTGATAAAAGGTTATTCAGAACTTACACAATTTATATGGGGAAGAGAATATCTATGCAGCTCTCATTAACCTAATATTAGTCATGTAGTTAATAAAAGATCATAATAACAATAGCATAATAAATTCATAAAGATGCACAGGACATCACTGAAGAGAGTCAGTGTCACAATAATAAAGACACATGCATCACCGGAAATCATTGATAAAATTCTCGTTCCAGCTGATGTTTTCAGAGTAAAAAAGGGGGGAAAAGCTGTGTGTATGTGTGTGTTTGTATGTTAACTCAACTCAACAAAACCTTATCCCAATGGTTTGCTACATGAATTTTGTCTCACCATTCTGCTCTATTTAAGACCATTGTTTTAATTAGAGTACACAATATCATTTTCTTTACTATATCAACCAAAGTTAATTTTGGTCTCCCCCGCTCCCTAATATGATCCTCAATGTGAACCATGTCACTCTTCCTTACCGGTGCAATACTGATAAGCTACAGCTGTGTGTGTGTACCACACACACGCATATATAATTGACAGAGCTATATTACTGTCCTAACAAAACAAAATAATGCAAGATCACTTGAAACAAAAAAGAAAAAGAAAAAGAGAAACCAAAACATGTGCATTTGCGCAACCCAAAAATGTAAATATATCACACCTTTTTCTCCACCTTTAAGTGGGCAATCAAGCCATGCTGTGCAGAGAGGAAATGCTGAAATGATAATATCATGATGAACATACATGTTTGAATCACCATCAGCCGGGTCCTCATATATCCAGACCTGTTTGTAAACATTGAGCTTACCAATAATTGTCTGGCTAATATAAGAGAAAGGGTGATCAAAAGCATATCTTCACCAAGGAATTATTACATGCCTCTAGCAGACTGACATCATCCTCATTCCGTGCGCAAACTATGACAGCATCTTCAGCCTTAATGGTCACGTCCTCGAGCTCTTCTGAGTCATCATCCTGAAAGAACCACAAAATAATAATAATAATAATAAATTGCAATTCTAGCACGCACCACTAGCCAAAGAAGTGACGAAAGCCAAATGATGATATACAAAGTGGACAAACTTACATCTTTATCCTTTAGATATGGGTCCATGTCATTACTTGGGTAGTAAGTGTCTCCAAGTCCCACACTGAACAGCTCAATGCCTGAATGACATTTTTAACAAGGATAAGAACCGTGATATTCTTTGAATACAATTTTTCCAACAACTAGTCTGCACAAAAGACTAAAATTAAAATAGCTAGAAAAATGCTTTGAGGTTAAGAAAAGTCATTGGGTAGGCAGAATCAGAGTAATATGATGCATCTAAATATCATTGAAGAAAATCTGATATAGGAGAAAAATAAAGAGAGAAATAGTGAGTGTATGGAGATAAAGATACCATCATCCTCTTCATCATAATTATCCATATCTAGTTCCCTCAAACCATCAGTAATGTCATCAAAATTGGTCCCTGAAGTTGTGTTCTTAGAAGCCTTGCCAAGTGCGTCTGCTGCAACTAATGCATGGGCGACTTCATCAGCCTGCTTGGCAGCATCAACATCCATATCTTTATCATCATCCTCACTCTCACTATCTCCAATGCAGAAACCAAAAAGAAACAGAAGTATAGAGTGAGTAGAATTCAACAAATATAAAAGGCTACAAGAAATTCACTTATTAACAGTCTATTAGTCTTTCCTTCTTTGGAATTTGATATTGTCCTTCCAATGTATCAAAAAATCAACATATTGATAGAGCAGTAGTTACTGTTATGTAAAAGATCCCACTGTTTTAGTTTGATGTACATGGGCTTGATATTCAGTAGAAGATCTATTCCCTGTTGTGCTGTTCAGTATGATCATAGCTAGCTACTAGCTTTGTTTCTCCATTTATAAAATGTTCGGATGCTGAGAGAGAGAGAGAGAGAGAGAAGGGGGGGGGGGGGGAGGGGGGGAGACTCTCACAAGTTACCATGTCAAAGCCAATGAGATTTTATACTATCATTTTCATGCATAATTAGGAGAAAGAGAAGGAAAAGAAGAAGTGATCTAATATATATATATATATATATATATATATAGAGAGAGAGAGAGAGAGCACGTCAACTAGCATTAAAATCATTCCATTTAGTTTACAAAATGTCTTCTTGACAATGATGTTGTATGCCAAACTCAATTAACAAGAAGTAAAAAATTTGAAATGAAAGACGAGGGTACATATAAAAAGTTTTACCTTCTTTCCAAAGCACCACTCTTCAATATCTCTTCAATCTCCTCTTTTGAAGGAGGCTCAGCCACAGCTGGGACAGACTTTGAGACCCCCTTGGGGACCCAAGAAATAGCTGAAATCATTCTTCACACCAATGTCCTGTCAACAGACAAGAAAGGAAACCTTAACATAGTAGTGGGCTGAGAACTCCCACAAAAATATATAAATGGAAACTCTTACAGGACCCTAATTAGAAAATTCAAATAAAACAAAAAGAAGACCTGCATTCGATCGAAACTTTAAACCTCAATGGCCCATGACTAAATCAATCTTGAAACTGAACATTACTTGCTTCTAAAGCAGACTCACAGTGTAAAACTAACAAAGCCCGCGTGAAAATAGATTATAATGACTTCCTTAAAACCAAGAGAAGTACAACCTTGATGTGCCAGAACAGCCACCTGGCATATCATGCCCTCCTCAAGGGCCAGTTGGGGATATAATAGGAAGGCAGCCCAAGGGAAAAGCTTTGTGCATATGGAGGGCCTATGCTACAAAATCAGTCCTAAACTACAAGATGCGTTGGATCTCATGAAGATGCCGCAATACTCTTTACACACCAATTAGACTTCCTTTCCTTTTTATTGACCTTGCACATTCCGCCATATAAATGTTTGACAGACCAATACTTGTTCAATACTCAGTGCTTATATCATTATAACTGTGCACAACAATTAACCCACATAGCATCCAGAGAGAGGCATATATTCACACACACACACACACACACACAAACAGAGAGACACGCACAGACGCACATAACACATGCAAACAGACATACATCAATTTATATCTGCAAATACACATACACACAGACAATCAATCTCTTATACACTATAAAACCTGCAAGCTTCACTTGCATATATACGTGCTTGTGTTTTATGTACGCTATTAGCTCAAGTATGGCGCATCAGAAAATGAGTGAAGAAGGAACTTACTAGAACCTTGAACTGCCCGGAAGTTGCCCGGAAATGTATAACTCGCCGGAAAGTCGCTAGAGAAGTAGGCAAACACAGCTACCGCAACGGCGAGAGTCGGCAACAGAGAACCAAAGATATCAATTTCCTTCGAACGATGAAAAACCTAAAAACTTTAACAAAAGAGGGAAACGATGGTATATATGGATTCTGGAGTGCTTACGACAGGTGTCTTTATTTTCTCGCTCACAGTGTATTTTGAGCTTAATATTGATATTATAAAAAGTTTATTAAATGTTTTTTTTTTCTCTCGCCATTTGTTTAGGAAAGCAAAAACGATTAAAATAAGAGTAAAAACACTAATTTTAGTTAACACTAAATTACGGTAAATAAAATTGCTAATTATAAATAAAAATTACTAAACTGAAATTGTTTTAAATTGGAGTTGATAGGCTTTTTGATGATATCTCTGTCAAGAATTTGTCAAATATATTATGCATGTGTATTTTATTTTTATTTTTAAGTTTACAAAAAAAAAAATTTGAGTTACATGATTCATGTGCTTTACATGTGGGTTCAGGTTGTGATTGCATATTTTGGGATGGAAGGATGTTTTTTTTGTTTGATTTAGAGATAATTATTATTTTCTTTTACTTTTTTTTTTATTTTCTTTTTTAATTTTAAGTGAGTATAGTCCCGGAGGGTCTGGGATGAGGTGACTTGTTCAGTTTCAAATTTCGAATTTTATTCTTTCATTTTTATAAAAATCAGTTAAAAAAAATATTTGTTACATAAATTGACGTAGAATAAGTTGTGGGGAGTAGTTTGATCATATTTTGTTACAAGCTGAGTTTGAATATAACAATGTTATTCATAATGTTACATTCTCTTTCGCGTTTCGTACTACGATATAAATTAAAAAATTATTGTAAAAATAACTAACAAAAAAAAGTATGAGTTTAGTATAAGAAACGTTAAAAATTATTTTATATAGTATGATTTATTTATAAAAATATTATAATTTAGAGATAAAAAAAATTAATATATAAACGAAACGGAATCGGGATAGGGTGACCGTTCAAAATCTTGACAGATTTTCAAAAACTTACTCTCATCTTGTTTTATCTATTTATGAACATTTCATATCTATTCTTAATGAAATAGAATTTATTTATAAAAATAGTATAATTTAGAGATAAAAAATTTAATATATAAATGAAACAAAGTCGGAATAGGGTGACCATTCAAAATCGTGACAAATTTTCAAAAACTTATTCTAATCCTGTTTTATTTATTTATGAACATTTCATATAAATTCCTAATGAGATAGAATGAGAGGAGTAAAATTATTGTCCCCAAAATACAATGATTTCACTCATTTTTATTTTAATAAAAGAAATAGTGAGTAACATTCTTTTAATCCCTCCTCCCTAGACTTAATTGGGCTTCTTTGTGGAAACTGAAAATTCATTTTATAATTAAAATTCTCATCAGGCAAGTTTAGCAGAATGGTTTATTTATTGTCCTAGATGTTTACAATGTTGTGAGGATACTCCCCATATCCTGACAGGTTGTCCCATGGCTCAGGTGGATTGGAATCAACTACTTTATACGAATGATATATAAAAACTTTTTCTACCGAACCCATTTTCAACTGGCTATACTTTTTTCTGTAAGTAGCTGATTTCAAGTGGGAGATTCAGAACAAGTCAAGTGCAGCAGAGAATGGAGAGCTAAGCCAAGACATGAATCAGGCTTACTGACCTGTGTTATGAACTCCATTAATAGCATCTTATTATATAGGAAATGTATTACTAAAACTTTAAATCGATATATATATATATATTATGTATATAAAATATTATTTTATAATATTTATGTAATGTGTAAAAATTTAAAACATACAAATTTAACCTAAGAAAGTCTTATTTAATTTAATATTTAACATATTATAAAATTTAAAATATATCTTTTAATATAATATATAAAAATTAATAAATATGTTATATTTAATCGAATTGGATTATTAACATATCAAATTTGTTTAATTCATATCTAATCTACTTAACTAAAATAATTATCGGATCAAATTCTTTGTAATATATTCAAATAAATGGATCAAATTCGGATCAAAATCCAATTCATTGATAGCCCTAAAAGCAAAATATCCTGTCCAAATTGTGGAATGTCATTGGCCTCTAATCCATATACCATGGCAAAACTTCTTGCCAAGGAGAACAAAATTCAGATAGGAACAGCTTCTTTACAGCCATATAACCTTTGAAATAGCTAAAGGTCAAGCAAATTGATTCACTGCAAGTTGCCTGGCCAATGTTGCTAGGTTATCACTACCAGATTGGGCATTTTCATGGGCCTTTTCCGTTGACATTCCATTTCCATCCACTGGCTAGAAGGACAGTTTAAGTCCTTTCCTTCAACTGAATAGAATAAATTCCTATACACCAGCAGCTACATGATGCAGATGGGAGGTGGGAAAAAAGAAGCATTGGATGTGGCCCAAAAAAAGAAAGAAAAAAATTGATGAGGGTGAGCTAAATTATGTGCTAATTAATTCGAATCTGTTCTCTGTTCTCTGCTCTTGCCAAGGCTATAAATAGACATTGAAACCCCAAGAAATTGCATCTCATTTGATCATGAATGTATTTGAGAGGAAGAGAGGTCTTACATGAAGATAAGAGTGTTGTTTAGTAGCCAAGAATGACTTGCCTGCGACCTCCCAATTAGGTCTCAATTCTCAACTATATATATATATAGAGAGAGAGAGAGAGAGAGACACACACACACACACACACATATACATATGCACACACACACTAGTATGAATTATGAAAAATCCAGAAGCCTTGTTTGGTCCCCAGGCAGTCACCTTGGCTAAGTTGACAGGCTCTTCTCTCTCATGCTAGCCCTTCACTTCTTCCATCACTAGCACTTCATGTATCTAATTAATATGCCATGATGAATTTTTCTTATAGTGCACGTTGAAGATGTGTGCATCGTTAACTGTTACCGCTATAGAATTCTGAATGACGGTATGTAATTGAAATATATTGTTAGTTCTACATGATAAATTATTTCATTAACTCGTCTTTTACGATTTTAATATTTTGTTGAATTTACTTAAAATTCATTGTATTACTAAAATCATCATTAATTTGTCTTTTACGATTTTAATATTTTATTGAATTCACTTAAAATTCACTGTATTACTAAAATCATAAGTGTGACGGCTTCTAAAATAATTTTTTGTTATTGTTATACACCTGTTCATGTTCATGCATTTTACTGTCCAGAAGAAATTTTTTATTTTTTTTATATATATATATAGATATACATACATGAATCATGATGAGCATAAAACTGCATTTGTTCTGGCCTTTCCAGCAGTGAACTCCATCATTTCTCCTTACTAGATTCAGTGTTAGAGGATTGTAGTGGATGATATCTCATAAATACATGCGGTAAATTGTCTTTTCCTTTTTTTCTCCTGTTTTAGGTAAAATAGTTTATATGATGCATGCTGGTGAAGATGAAGTGACTATCATTATAACTATATGAAAAATGCTACTCATCTCCGATTTGTATCTCTATTTATATTTTGAATGTGACATGGCATTATAAAAATTATAATGCATGACATAATTTTCAAAAGCATCATATGATACCACATCACATTAAAATACATATAAAAATATTTAGCACATCCATATATATGTGTGTATATACACACACATACACATATACCCAAGGAAGTCTGAAAGCATATATCATGTCATAAGAAATGACAACATTATCAGGCCGAGTCTGATAAAATCCGTTACCATTGATCACCAACAAATAATCAAAATCAAACTACGTTCCATCACATAAACCAGCGTATTAAAAATACCAAAAACGCTGAGTCACACCCAATAAAAACCAGTCAATGTTGTCTAAATTAAACCATGGCATTCCTACAAACAAACGCCATTCAAATGATTGGCACACTAATCAGTGAAACATCCCTAAAAAACCGAAACCTACAAGCACCATCGACAACCAAAGGTTGCTGGGCAGCAGCCCCTTGGATATGTGGATATATGAGGCACTGTTGTGAGGAGCAGGTACAATATCTGCTGCTGAAGACTCTGGAGATGGCGATGGTGATGGCGGGGGCAGCGGCAATTGCTCTTTCGGAGCTGGATTTGGACTCGAACTCGTAGCCAGATTGGAATTGTGAGGAGCTGGACTAGGACTCCAACTCGGAGCTGGTGCCGGAGCCAGAGCCTGATTGGGATTGTGAGGAGCTGGACTAGGACTCCAACTTGGAGTTGGTGCCGGAGACGGATTGGGATTGCGTGCTGTACTAGGACTCCAACTTGGAGTTGGTGCCGGAGCCAGATTGGGACTGTGAGGAGCTGGACTCGGATTCGAACTTGGAGATGGATTTGGACTTGAACTTGGAGCTGGAGCTGGATTTTGATTGTGAGGAGCAGGACTAGGACTCGAATTCGAACTCAAACTCAGAGCTGGTGCCGGAGTTGGAATCAAATGAGGGGTTCTGGGGACCCTGATATCAACCTTTTGACCAGCTTGGCAGTGGCCTGGGAAACCACAAATGAAGTAGAAATGGCCACCCTTCTTTATGGTGAACGAGTCGTTGCCGGAGATGAAGGCGGCGTACGGTGCTGTTCCATTGCATGCATTGTAATTCTTGTGGCTCACTCGTATCACATTATGGAATTGATTGTTGTACTCAAAAACTACACATTATGCAATCCAGAGTCACACATCATACTCAAATGTATAAGAAGCTTATATATATATATATATATATATATATATATATATACAATATAAAAAGAATATAATGACATCAGCAAGATCATTCAACTACATAAATGGAAAGTCTAAAGTCTGTCAGCAAGATCCTTTCTTACTTTTATTTCCTTGTATTTTATTTGACTTTTGTGAAAGTAATATACAACTGACATAATTAATAAGGTCTTGAGTTTTATCATGCCTTGGAACAGAATGGAACATTCCTTAAAATTGAAATTAAAGATCTAGTTTACTAATTAAAAGGTTTGAACTAGATTTTCTCAATTTCTAATTTTAAGGCATGAATTTTACACTACCAAACACAATATAATTTTCAGTATAAACCCTCGTGAAGTAAAATACTTGAGTAGATTATGTTCATATGTGGAATTAATTAAACTTAGTTTTGCAATATGTTCTTGCTCTTGTTTTGGTGTTGCTGATTAGGGCCGATCTTATTATGGATTTAATATTCTCTCTTATTTTACTAGTGCCTTAAATTCAAAGTACCAAAAAACAACCAAAACCATCCAAGTTTAGCCCTAATCACTGATGTTTAGAATTACCCTAGAAGCTGAGGAGGATGCTATGTCTCTGCACAGCAATGTAAATAAAAATATGCACATGTAGATTTTAAAGTAAGGTGTCTGAACCCAAATATAGCGGAAAAAATATTGGATACTCTTGAAGTAGTTCTATTAATGATAAGATCGGTGATTTCATATACAGTACACTAAAACGGCAAGATCAGTGATTTTACCATTGAAATTACGGTGTCCTGAAGAGTATCCAAAATTTATTCGACATAGCAAGGCATGAGTATCCAAAATACATTTAGGAATGTGTATATGATGAAAAAAAATGGAAATGGAAATAAAGTTGCAACAAACATGAAGCAGACAAGAACCCTTTTCCAAGAAAGCATATTGTGAATCATTATCGTCACATATGATAGAATATCATGAAATAAATTGTAGGCAAGTAGATCTTCAATGAAAAGAAGTTAGAAAGATAACAAAAATGATATACGACAATAACGAAGAGAACTGCAGGAAGAAGAGGAGCTTACGAATGGTGTCACCAACATGGAAGTTCTTAGTAGCAGACCAAGTCTTGTAATCAACATGGCCAATGTCGGTCCAACCAGAAGAGTCCCCAACCTTATACACAGAACCCATTGACATCCCAAAAACAGCCATCATCATGAATAAGAAAAACACTGCTTTTTTAGCGAAACCCATGGCTGATCAATCACGAGAGAGTGAGAGAGGGGAAATTTAGGGCAGAAAAGATGAAAAGAAGTGGGTGAATGAATGAAGGAATTCCTGCGTGAGGCCGTATTATATAACCGTGGCTCCATAGTACTAATGCTGGAAAGTGGAAAGGAAAAGATTTTGTTGAAATATTCTATCTTTAGTAGTTGCCTTAAATTTCTTGGTATATGATTTTCTTGCAGAAATTTATACGATACGAACATTCTTGATGGAAGATCTTGATCGTCCGTTTGTAATATCAAGGCAGTCAGCAAACCTTGCTACTACTTTTGTCACCAATCTGCCCTCTTATATTCCATAATTCACGCAGAGTCAATTTCCACATAAATGAGAAATCCTCACCCCTTTTCACCTCTACTATTATAAACTATAAAATGTCAATGCTTCTCATTTTCCTTCTTTTTCTTTTTTCCTCACCCTCTATTTACATTTTTTTTTATTTTAAGATTTTGAAAAAATAATAATAATTTCACTTTTTTAATATAAAAGTGACATGGAAAGAAGGAAAATTCTAATTATTTTGACTAATATGTACGTGCGTCATGATTCTAATCAAAATCGTGTGTAGAAGAGAGATGAGTATTTTAATTTTTGATAGGTCAATTTGTCTATTTCAATTTCTCAATATTAAAATTATATATATATTGGTATTAAATATGCAATAAGATTCACGTATTTTGCTTATGTGTTATTTAGTAATTGGTTCAGGGTGCATTCTGTGAGTAATGAATTATTTTTTCAAAGATTTCACATTTCTGTCTTATTTTGATTCAACCTTCTCGTATGGGCAAGACCCATCATCCATGAGACTGTCATGCAAGTCTCACTTATTTGAGAGGGTTAAGACAAAAAAAAGTGAAGAAACACAACGATTTGTGTTTTCTAACAAAACTTGATTTTGGAAAATACAATGTTCTAATAAATTGATATTGTCTTACTTTTTGCTTACGTGACATGTATTCATTGATTATGAAACATTGTTGATGTGACGTTTTAAAACAATAAATACATGTCACGTACGTAAAAAGTAAAATAATATCAACTTTGATAGTATATTTTTTAACAAATAATTGATTTTGAAAAATACTAAACTTTCCAAAAGCAACTTTTCAAATGACATAACAATATTATACTAGATGTATATTATATCATGGTTTGATGTAAAATTAATACATCATTATCACATCATTTGATTAATAATTTTTAGTAAAGCTAGCATTAGTGATTGGTTTTCATTGTTTTGAAGAATTTTCACCATTGCTTTAGGATTACTAATTTTTTATACAAGCGATATAAAAAAGAGAAAATTCAAATATTATGTGTGTATATAATGATACAAATCCAGGTCGTTTATGTGAGAGAGAATTTCATTTCAGATAGAGCAACTTGACAGGCTCAGGACCACTAAATATTTTCTCTGAAAGGAGATGCCATTTTCCTAAACTTTTGGTTCATCTCCTCGCTGGACTTGGTGTTAGGTCATGTTCCACAGGCCCATATAACTGGGCCTCATTTTCCATGATAGCCTGACACATAATTCAAACACAGCCCATCAATGCTTCGCTAGGATTAGGAAAAGTAAAATTGATCGTTCAGTCTCCCACTGGCCTCTGCAATTTTCAGCTTCGCGGCACACAGCCGTCAACGAAAGTCAGAGTCCTCTCCGATCAATCAGGTACTTCTCATTCGATGATTGAGTATATCATTTGTTCCTCAATAGTGTGTTTTCTCCCATTTCTGCTGATTAGAGACATATTATTATAGATCTTACGGAGTTTATTTTGCGGAGAATAGTTCTTAAAGTGATAAGTTAGGGTTTAGGGCTTCGGCATTTTGTAAGCAGAAATTGTGAATCTTTTAATGTTACACGTCCCAAATTTTGGTATTAAAATTTGCATCTTAAATAATGTGACTGCATATTATTGACTGAAAATTAAATAATTGTCTAAAACACTACCAATAATTTAATAACACATCATTTAAAATTCAAATTTTGATATATAAATTTGGGACATTAAGCATTATTGTTGACAAGTTCAGTGTTAAAATCATAATTACATGAAAAAAATTATTATTTCGATGACTAGTATAGTTGTTTCATAAATTCACTATCTCACATGTGTGCATATTTTGCATTATGAGATTCGGAGTGACAGTAGATTGCTATTTCTGCAATCTACTTATATAAAAGAAAAACTAACTCAAAAAATGTGATTTTAGAAACATAATGATCATCTTTGTAATTGTGAAATTAAAAAGTTAGTGTAAATTTGTCAAATTCATCTTGTGTCTCTCCTATTAGAGAGGTCATGGTTTCAAATTTTTTCAAAGCGAGAGTGTGTGGTATTATGTTAGTTTTTCAGTCACAAACTGAACTTATTGGTAGTACATTGATTTTTCAGTAGTAGAAAAAACTTATTTGTAAGTTATACTTGTAAATAGATACTCTTTCTATTGAAAGAATAAAAAAAATATTGTAGCAAATTTTTATACTAAAAATATTCAGCTTCGCCTGTTATATTTTCAGTTAGTGTGTTAAATTGCAAGAAATTATTTTATGAAATTATAATATTAAGTGATTTTAAATATAATTTTAATTTTTATAAATTTTACTAAAAACTCGTCATAAATAATGGAAATAAGATAAAATGTGAATAACTTCTTTCTCTTTAAACACATACCTTTTGAAATTCAACACATGCAATGCCATAATATTTTCAGTAGTAGACACATGCAAGCGCCAGAAATCAGAATGACAGGAGGCCACGTGACGATCGACGGCGTGCCCCTAGGTTCCGTGGCGTGTCCATCCGATCAACGTCAGTCTGCCCTGGACCCTTCTGACAACCGACGACTTCTTCTCCACGCATCCGGTAAAGGAGATTTGAATTTCAAATCTCTGATGACGAACAGATGGTCGGTCGATTGTAAGAAGCTTCCGGATTCTGTGAGAAGTGAAAGTCTTACGTTCAGAGACCGATTTTATGTTTCTCCATCTGGGCTGAGAGGTTTGGGTTAAGCCCGTTTAGCACACTCCCATGGGCTGATGAATGGTGGCTTGATGCGGGCCCAAATTCAGGAGAGGTTTAATACAGGGGTTGGGGCAGCCCATCGAAATGAGACTAAGCCCAGCTCGGGGCGCAGGGCTCGGTACGGGCTTCTTTATAAGCAGGCCTTTGGTTCTTCTACACGGATTGGGCCTGGACTCTGGAGGTCTGAGTCAGTCCCACAAGGCCAAGGAATACAGACATGCACAGAGAAAGATTTTTAGACCTGTGACCTTTCCTCATGGGCCTTCTACAGCCCAAACAGCAACCCATGTTGCTGAATTTGTGTCCAATCCGAGACACCAGGCACGACAAGCGCCCTCTCCCAACCATAGCTCTCCTGCGTTGGTGTCAACGGAATGTCCCAGCTAGTTAGTTGAAGTGGAAAGGCAGGCAGTGCAAAACAGTCCCGGTCAGTTAGTTGAAGTGGAAAGGCAGGCTGTGCAAAACAAAGAAAGCAAAGGGAAGGAAAAGGAAAGCCTGGATTCGTAGATAGTGCAGGCAGAGGGAAGATCAGATAGGTATGATTCTGATCAGAGCAGTATGGTGGATAAATGTGAATTTCCTTCAATATTTGGAAAGAAGTTACAGCACAGACCTGATTCAACACAGCTTGGCGGCAGGATGCTCCTTTACTACGGAAGACGAAACGTTTATAGGACAAGGCTTGTTGCCTTTGTCAGCCGTCCAGGATGGGGTAGTGGCATTACGTAATCAGGACAGTTCAGAAAACCCAGACGACTACAGCCCTCTAGTAATTGTTCTGCCCACTACTACCTCTAGTGTCTCCAGGCAAATTCAAGAAATTCACCATACTGATCTACTATGTCACCAATAGGCTGTTTCAGACGGATGGGTGCTCCGGAAGTTGGGAAAGGTGAGTAAAATTCTTGGCGTCCCTTGTGCCGATTATGAGGAGCGGCTGATGGCACTTTTCAGAGAAATTGTAATGTGCAATAATCTGTCAAGACCTGGTTCAAATATTGTTTCTGAGAAAAACAATGAGGACCAATCAGCAAAAAGGTTAAGAAGAGTTATGAAAGAGCTGTCGTGTTCGGTCAATTATGTGGGCAGCAAAGCGGCGGAGGCCGTTGAGGAAGCCAGTGAGAGGGTATAACTTTTATTGTCCCATGCATTTAAAAATTTTATCTTGGAATGTGCGAGGATTAAACAATCTAGATAAACGGTCAATCATTAAGGGGCTGTTGCAGGAATGGAGACCTGCAGTTATTTGCCTGCAGGAATCGAAAATGGGCAGTATTTCGAGGAACGTAATTCGATCTATTTGGGGATCAAGATGGATTAAATGGCTTGCTTTGGATGCTCGAGGGACAGCAGGAGGTATTCTTCTGGCTTGGGATTCCCGTGTGGTCAATTGCATCGAGCATAGAATGGGTGAGTTCTCCATCTCTTGCAAGTTTAGCTTGGTTTACAATTCTATGGAATGGGGCTTTTGTGGTGTCTATGGGCCGGTGGTTGATAGTGGCAGGGGTCCCCTTCTGGGATGAGCTACAAGTCGTCCATTTCTTACTAGCAGGTCCCCTGGTGCCTCAGGGGAGATTTTAATGTTGTTCGTTCTCCGGATGAGAGGACTGGGGAGTGGTAGGCTGACGCAGGCTATGAGGGGCTTTAATGAGTTTATAAATTCCCAAGGCTTGGTGGATCTAATCTTGGAAGGAGGGAAGTATACTTGGTCCAGAGGAGGCCAACATACGACCATGTCCCAGCTGGATAGATTCCTGGTTTCCAACGATTGGGAGGATGCTTTTCCAGGTCTCTCCCAAAAATGTTTTCCACGGCCCTGTTCAGATCATCATCCCATCATGTTGCATTGCGGAGGTTTTAGTGCAGGAAAGAGTCCTTTTCGTTTTGAAAACATGTGGTTAGAGTCGAAGGTTTTGTAGGACTTGGTAAGAACTTGGTGGAATTCTTATATGGTGCCCGGGTCCCCAAGTTACCGCATGGCCAAAAAGTTGAAGTTGCTCAAAGAAGACCTGCGCAAGTGGAATCGTGATGTCTTTGATTCAATTCAGGTTAGAAAGCAATCTCTGCTGAATAACTTGATGGAGCTGGATAGGGAGGATCAGACAGGTGCTCTTTCTGATGCTAAAAGGGTTGAAAGAGAGGGTGTGAAGGGCCAGATTGGTCAGCTCCTCAAAATGGACGAAATTTCTTGGAGGCAGAAATCTCGGGCCATATGGCTTAGAGAGGGTGATCGGAACACGAAGTTTTTCCACAGAACGGCTTCTTCTCATCACAGAAAGAATAAGATCACCTCTATTTCCATTGATGATCGTATCCTTTCCGAGGAAGAGCCTATTAGAAGAGGTGTTGTCGACTTTTTGTCTAGTCTTTACACGGAGCTGCACAGGTGGAGGCCTGGGGTGGAGAATATTTGCTTGGAAAGGTTGAATGGGGATGAAGTTTCTTACTTAGAGCTCCCCTTCTTAGAAGATGAAGTGGTGAGAGCCCTGGACGCTTGTAATGGGGACAAAGCTTCAGGGCCAGACAGATTCACTATGGCTTTCTTTAAAAGCTGTTGGGAAGTTCTGAAAAGCGACATCATGGCAGTTTTTGGGGCTTTTCACAGGGAGGGGAGCTTTGAGCGGAGCCTCAATGCTTCTTTCATTGCTCTCATCCCCAAAAAGGAAGGAGCTAATAGCATTAAGAATTTTCGCCCTATAAGCCTTTTGAGTAGTATTTACAAGCTGATTGCGAAGGTTCTCTCTTTGAGATTGAAGAAGTGCATGGGTAGCATCATCTCGCATAGCCAAAATGCTTTTATTGATGGACGGCAAATCTTGGATGCGGCTTTCATAGCTAATAAATGCATTGACTCAAGGATAAAACAGAAAAGGAAGGGGCTTGTTTGCAAGCTTGACATTAAGAAGGCATTTGATCACGTTAGTTGGAACTTCCTGATGGGTATGTTGGCTAAGATGGGTTTTGGGAGCAAATGGAGAATGTGGATTATGTCATGTATTTCCATAGTTTCCTTCTCGATTCTCGTCAACGGCTCTCCTACCGGTTTTTTCAGGTCTTCTAGAGGTTTGAGACAGGGGGACCCTTTATCCCCTTTTCTCTTCGTGATTGCTATGGAGGCCTTGAGTCGGTTCTTGTTCAGGGAGGAGGAGATGAGTCTTATTAAAGGCTTTCAGGTGGGGGTCAGAGGGGGCAGTGCAGCCATCTCCCATCTCTTGTTTGCAGACGACACCATTATTTTTTGTGATCCCACACTGCGCCAGTTACGTTTTATCCGTTGCATTCTTGTATGCTTTGAAGCGGTTTCAGGCTTGCGGATCAACCTTGCAAAAAGTAGCATTGCTCTGGTCGGTTCGATTAGTGAGATGGACATGCTTGCCAGCACGTTAGGGTGCCGTATAGGAGGCTTCCCCATGGTGTATTTAGGCCTTCCTTTAGGCGTCTCTTCGCATTCAATTGGGGTTTGGGACCCTGTGGTTGATCGATTTCACAGCAAGTTGGGGGGTTGGAAAGGGCAGCTTCTTTCTAAGGGAGGCAGGCTTACTCTCATTAAAAGCACCCTGGCCAATCTCCCCACCTACTACATGTCACTTTTTCCCATGCCAAAGTCAGTTTGCAAAAGGCTAGAGCAGATTCAGAGGAACTTCTTATGGGGCCATGAAGGGGAACGTAGAAAGATTCATCTAGTTGCTTGGGACAATATTAAGAAGCCAGTGTCTTGTGGGGGTCTAGGGGTAAAAGACTTGAAAACCTTCAACAGAGCTCTTCTAGGGAAATGGTTATGGAGGTTTGGAGAGAACGCGGGAGATTTATGGAGAGAGATCATTGTTACTAAGTATGGTTGCGATTATGGAGGATGGTGCTCGGGCAATATGGTGGGTCCAAAGGATTGCGGCCCTTGGGCTTATATAAGAAGTGAGTGGAGGACTTTCAAGGAAAGATGTGGTTTTGTTATTGGAAACGGAGACCGGGTGAAATTTTGGGATGATAGATGGAATGGGGTCGAGCTGCTGAGGGAGAAATTTCCTATCCTTTACAGTCTGACTAGCAATAAGGAGGCTTGTGTGAGCGAGTGCCTTGTGCGAGTTGGGAATATGCCTATCTGGTCTCCTCGTTTTAGAAGAGACTTCCTTGACTGGGAGCTTGAAGAGGTGGGATCCTTCCTTACTCACATCAGTCAGTTTCATGCTATAGAAGGGAGGGAGGATAAAAGGGTGTGGCTGCCATCTAAGGGTTCTTTTTCGGTCAGATCCTATTACAAGTGTTTGGTAGCCTCGGCAAACCCCCTTTTCCCTTGGAAGGTCATTTGGCATTCAAATGCTCCTCCCAAAGCCTCATTCTTCGCCTGGGAAGTCTCTTGGAAGGCCATCTTAACTGCGGACAATTTGAAGAAGAGAGGCTTCCTTTTGGCTAGTAGGTGCTACCTTTGTCATATGGACGAGGAAAGGTTGGATCATGTTCTTATGCACCGTCATGTCTCTTGGAGCTGTTGGAATCTGGTTTTGGCTCTCTTTGGCGTCTCCTGGGTTATGTCTGGCTTTGTTAAAGACCTCCTGCTGGCATGGACAGGGTGTCATCTTCCTAAGCAGATTAAGAGAATCTGGAGAATGGCCCCCATTTGCCTTTTGTGGTGCTTATGGATTGAAAGGAACAACCGCGTCTTTGAAGATATGGAGCTCTCCATTCCTTTATTTAAAAACGCGTTTTTGCGCTTATTATTTTTTTGGGCCAAAGAGGCTTTTCCTGTAAATGTCTCTTCTTTTGTTCATTTTTTGGGGTCGTTAAGACCGATGTAAAGCTTCTTGGGTTTTTGCCCGTGGTGCCTTTCTTGGGCTCCTCTTTTAATATACATCTTACTCATTACTTATCAAAAAAAAAAAATTTTAAAGTAGATGATAACGAGCAATTTCAATAAGATTGCATATTTTAAATTTTTATAGATAAATGCATTATAAATATTTGACTAATAATCTATGATCACATTATTTAACACATACCTTTTGTTTTTATTTTTTATAAAAGTGATGTGAGGAGGAAAAACACGAACAACAACTATATATGTGTGCAGAGATATGAACCACAACTATATATGTGTGCAGAGATTTGAACCAGAGTCGTGTTTATAAAAGAGATGAATCTTTTCATCTAAGATAAACACTTGCCTGAATACAAATTTGTTATTAAAATTTAAAACATGCGTCATTACTCTTAAAATAAATAAATTTGGGACTGGTACAATTTTGCTCTTATCAACATTTCTCGCCATTCCGGTTTTGATTTCTTTGGCAGGCCAAAAGCTAAGCAAATTTGCCGTCGACATAGTTCGTCACTTGATATCCATAACGGCGATGTCGTTCTCGCCTGCGACTCTTGCACGGACCATACACCAGCAACCCATCAACAACAGGCCAAACCCTCCCAAAACCCTCTTCTCCCTCCAAGGTACACTTATCCCATACATAGCATACATACATATAATCTTTTTTTAATTATCTCTACTAATTGACAACTTGAGAAGTTTTTGGTACTTTGATTTAAATGGTTGTAGTTCTATAGATATATGAATACATCTTTGTATAGCACCATTAGGTTCTTTTACAATTTTAACTGCGACTCGTTGTACTGAATTCTGAGTCTGAATGTGAGTTCATTTTTTTTCATCTTTATTTTATTTTATTTTTGATAGTTGAGTCTGGGTTAGTTTCTTTGCGACATTTTACAGTTACGAATTACAAAGGAGCAGATTACTCAAAGTGCAATTTGGCCTTTCGGGATGTATTTTCGTGGAGCTCAGCTGCGAATTATGTGACACTTCAGACCGGCTCCAGAAGATTTACCGGAAAAGCCTATCTTGTGAAACAATTGTCTGAAAAGAGGCAAGTTGAGTGCCATGGTTTCATTTATTTTTGTTCGCTATTGTTGTGAAAATCGAGTTTAGAAGTATAATGGTGTGTTTATAATTTTTGTTATTTCATTGAGTTATGTGGTTGCGTGGTGTTTTGATTGTACTTTGTTAATTATCTTTCAGAACAGGAGTTTTGAAGTGTGCTACTATTGAAGAAATTGAAGCCGAGAAATCTTTGATTGAAAAAGATGTTGTAAGTTTGTAACTTCTGTAAGAGGAAATTTCAAGGCTCTTGTTGGAATTCTCTTTCAATTAAGAATTCCAGTAATTTGTAACATATAAATGTTGCTTATTCTCTAGAAACAAAGGATGGAAAAGACTATTGAAACTGTTCGATCAAATTTCAATTCCATAAGGACAGGGAGAGCAAACCCAGCCATTTTAGATCGGGTTCGGGTATGATTTTTCTGGAGGTTACTTTCGTGATTTAGTTTTTAATAAAAAAATATTATGTTGCAACCACGGGTCTCCGGTGCTTAATCTCTGGTTGCTTAGGCTCATTTATTAATTATTTATCTTATATGTGTAATTTACTGTGAAGAATCCTAAAGCTAATGCACAGAAGTGCTTAGCGTGCAACAGAAGAATACATAATCAGCATAGCTATGTTTATATAAAATCATATGCTGACATTATATTTTTCTTGTGATTGTGCTGTGTAGATGTTGATGCATGACAGCTTCATTCAACTTTATTGCTGGTTCATAACTTGGTTGTTGTCTTTAAGGAAATTTTATGCATTTCTTTATAGTTGTTAAAGTAAAAGCCATGTTATGTTCCTATTTGAAACTTTTATCATTTGAATTGCCATTAGAACTTGGGAAACAGTTGGAATTGCTGTTCATTTATTTCACATGGAATTTTGATTGGTGTTGGAGGAACTTTTATTTATGACTCCCTTGTGTGGATTTTTTATGTAGCAAATTAACTTTATCGATTTTCAAGCATAGTGTAGCTGCTTAATGAGAGAACCAATGAACCATGAACTGGCCCCTTCACCGGTTCATTGTCCGGTTCTGATAACTATGCTTCAGATGCTATAAAACTACTATAGTGCATATGTACTTGCTCTTATGCATATGTGTACTTGTTCACACTTCACAGACTCATTTAATGTAAACCTAACTGGGTCTTGTCACTCTGATTTTTTTTTTTTGGGTTTTTTGGGAAGAGTAAGTTTGATAACTTATATTTCACTAGTCTGTTCTAATCTTTAAGTTGAACCATATATTGCCTGGTTAGCTGATCTGCTGTAAGGACTCATGTTTTTTATATATAGAGCTTGAATTCCAAAATAATATTCAGCTAAAACATTTATATCTATATGAGGTGGAGATAAACTGTTGTACTAGAACAGGATAAGAGTATCCTCATAATTCTGATAAATATTCTTTTTGAAATCAGGGTGCGGCTTATGGGAAAATTCAGTGTATAATTCAATGTTGTAGAATGATTAGTATTTGAGCTTGTCATCTTTTTAGAGTGGCTAACATGGCCTGTGGACTGGCTAGCAGATAAGAAACTTGTACTAATAAATTGACAGAGAAACTGGAGTGTAATTCTCCTAGAAATCTTCTTGGAATTAGTTAAGGTGGATTTTATTGCTAGATTGTTGGAGGCTGCAAGCTTTTTCATTTTTTTTTAAAGGTTTTGATCTTGCAATCTTTTTAGAGTGGCTAACATGGCCATGGACTGGCTAGCATATAAGAAACTCGTACTAATAAATTGACAGAGAAACTGGATTGTAATTTTCCTAGAAATCTTCTTGGAATTATTAAGGTGGATTTTCTTGCTAGATTGTTGAAGGCTGCAAGCTTCTCCACAGTTTTATTTTTTAATGTTTTTTCGGGGGGTAAGTTAACCTTTCCACAGATATTCTACTGGGGTTTAATATCCTTACATTTGGAAAAGAAAAAAAGATGACGGCTATATTTAATTAGTTTTGATTTGTAAAATTCTATGTTGCAGTTGGCTTTAGTTTGAAATTTTTTGGTTCTGCTCTTTTCTCATTACTGTATTTTCTTTTGATATGCAAGTGATTCATTGGCAGCATTTCAACCAGTCTGTATATGGATCCCTATTTTCCCTATCTTTATGTCTGTATATGGACCAACTTAGTGAGACTTACATATGAGGTGGCCCCTGTGAGAGCACTAGCAGGAAATCACTGGTATTAAAGATTATTTTTGTTGATCTGTGTCTACATTTCTTTTTGTTCTTTTCCAGGTGGATTACTATGGGACTCCGGTTAGCTTGAAGAGCATAGCTCAAATCAGTACTCCTGATGGCATTTCTCTCCTGGTGCAACCTTATGACAAATCCAGGTACTATTTCTACAAAACTGAATTCTCATGGAGCTAATTGGGGCTTGTCAAGGGTAATGGGTTCATGTCTCATTTACTAGTTAAGTGAATTTCCTCTGACCCATTGATTCTGTTTTCTATAACCTCATAGGAGAGTTGGAGCGAAATTTATAATGGTCCACTTGTGTTGTGCTATAGACTTCTGCAAAAATTTTATTGCAATCAATTATATGTCTGATCAAAACATATCTCGTGACACTTTATGATTTTCCAGCTTAAAGGCTATGGAGAAAGCCATAGTTAGCTCTGATCTTGGTTTGACTCCGAATAATGACGGAGAGGTGATAAGATTGTCCCTGCCTCAACTGACATCTGACCGAAGGAAGGTATGGTTTTCTTTTCCTTGATCTCTTGCCATGTAAACACGTAAACTGTGTGTACATGACAGCTCCTGATATTTATTTTCTATGAACTGATTTATACATGCTGATGTGTAAAATGTGAATATTATATTATTTAATTCTTTTTTTTTGTGATGAGAGTATTGTCCATGAATAAAACTTATACCTTTACTTGGGTGCAAAATCATCGGCCATTTATATATGAACATATAAAAGTAGTTCTTACATCATTCAAAATATTAATACAACATTGTATACAGTTTGGCTCTTGCTCTTCCAATGTTTTTGAATGTATTGAGTGTAAGATTGTAATCCATTCATATCTTGTACATAAAATGGTGGAGCTGTCAGTACATAGATTAAAGTCTTTGATTCTTTACTCGTTATATTTTTGGATACTGGATAGTTGGGAAGTTTCGGGAATCCTTGTTTGCTTTTGTTAATATTCTAGGTGACTTGAATTGAATAAATGTAGTGTAGGTGCTCCCATAAACTTCCCGTGTACATGGTCTCCTTCTTACTCTCGTTTATGCTGCTGCTGCTGCTACTACTGCTACTGCTACTGCTACTGCTACTACTACTACTACTACTCATTTCACATCTTTGTCTCCCTATTTTGTGGTTTCTCTTTTCGTGAGAATTGTGTTCTGTGGAGATTTTCTATGTTGAGATAACTAAACTTTATTCGAATTTTTCTAATTGAGCACTTAAATCTCGTTCACAGTTCACTATATTCTAATTTTTTGTTAAATCCTTTGCATGGATCTCTTTGTTTTGTGAAATGCTTTTCGTGACTAAGTTTCCCATCAGAAGTAGGCTTATTGTTTGATATTTTACTCTTCTGACTTTGCATTTACAGAACATTTCTTGTAGTACATTTACATAAAAAAAAAAAGGTCTTGGCTGTGTTGCTATAAATTTTACATAGAATTTCCTTACATTAATCCACAAGAAATAAAAGTTTATTGATATTTTACCAACGATAGCCTTGGCAAGACATGCTTTCGTTGAGCATGAAGTGTGACAAAGCACTGGTAGGTTTGAGTTTTTAGATCGGTATATTGTGTAATAGAAATTAAAGTACATCATCTTCAGAAACCATGAACTAGCCAGTCTATTTCCCTAAAGCATGCTACCAAAATTTTTGAAAGTGATTATTCTTTTCTTTTATCTTTTGTTGCAGGAATTATTGAAGGTTGTGGCTAAACAGGCTGAGGAAGGTAAGGTATGTTTGTATCTTTTATAGATGATTTGGTACAGGTCACCTGTTCCCAATTTGTTGTGAATTTACTCTTAATATTTTCTGATTTTCATGGTCTCTGCTAAGTTAGAAAACTTGGGTACTGGCAGACTAGGCACCTTGCATTAAAGATGTCTCATGAAACGAAATGTTTTAATTTATAGTTGTTGAGAATGACTTTCTGCTTGAATTGAGGATCTCAAGAAACATGCGATGTTTGACCTTATGTTGATGATAACTAATCATTGGTAAGAGTCATCACTTGTATCTGCGGAAAATATATGTTGTTTGTTTAATCTTTCCTGATTAGAAATCAAATAGGAATTTATTATAAGTAGATTTATTGGCACACTGTTAGGTCTGGTCAGGGCAGTTCTCCAAAAACTCAAAGCATGAATTTTAAAATTGCACACACCCACACACACACACACATATATTTGATAGGTGATTGGCCTTTGGAGTGGGAGTTGAACTTGGGACCTTGGGGATATTACCCTAGCCTCTTCCCAACTCATCCAGCCCCAAGGGTTAAATTTGCATATATTAATCAATCCAACGATCAACATATTGCTTGTGCCTTTCCTGTTATGGTCTTTCTATGTCTGTGCAGTGATTGATCAATCCAGACTAATGCATAAGCTAAATTTGTTTTCATATATGTGACACTAAACAATTTCTTAATATCTCTACCGTGGAGCTCGGTTGGACTTCAAGGAGAGAACAGTCGTATTGCTGCCATCTTCTTCTTCGAGCCAGTTTTACAAAAATCAATTTTTGAGCTCTCCTGATCTGCCATTTGTAGGTAGCATTGAGGAATATTAGAAGAGATGCTATAAAGGCCTACGAAAAGCTCGTGAAGGTCTGAATCTTCATATTTAAATGTTCAGTTATTGCCTCCTTCTTTCTTTTCTTTTCTTTTCTTTTCTTTTCATTTTTAATTTTTATCTTTTTGGTACACTTCTTTGACTCTTCTTTTTACTCCTCTACTTCTTTAGTTATATTTCTTATGATGATTACTATATGTTGCAGGAGAAAAAGCTCTCAGAAGACAATGTGAAAGATTTGTCAAGTGATTTACAGGTAATCAACTTGAGGATTCCTTTTCTGCAATTCTTTCACTTTATGTTTGGACTTGGGAACAAAATTCAGGTAATAGGGATCTTTTCTACAAGAACAATTGCTTCTTGATCACTTGCAGGAACATGATTAAATACTGTACATATGACAAAAATCCCCTCAATTTGTTGTGGTAACTAGTAGGTTTAAACAGTTTTGGAGTAATCTGCCATGTCATAATTGGTGCCTGCAAGAAAGAAACTACACAAAAATGAAAATTCTGAATTAAATTTGGATCCATGGTTGGGACTTAAAGAATCATCTTAGTTGCTGTAGGGATTTATTTGTTTCTGACTTTGCATCTAAAAACACATCCTTCGTAAGGGCTATCCAGTTTTTCTTTCAGGTTTCAAAGGTTCCTCTACTCCATCTTTCTTCCTTTTTCCTTTATTCCCTAACTTTTTTAATACGCGAAGTTGTAGAATGTTCATTATCCTTAACATCAAAAGCTTTGTTGGTTCTTATGGATGCAGAAAGTTACAGACGTTTATATGAAGAAGATTGACTCAATTTACAAACAAAAAGAGAAGGTATTGTCCACAGAACTAAATTCCATGGAATGTGATAAATTTGTGATGATTCTGAGATGATTGAAATTCACCCTCTTGGTTATGCATTCAATACCAGGATTCCTAATTAAGAGTGAATATTTTATAGACCACAACCCCCCACTCCCACCCAAAATAAATAAATAAAGAGAAAAAAAGGAGTTATTTTAAGGATGGTCTCGCTGTATTTTGAGTTTCATAGCATGGATTCCAGTTGAGTCTGGTTTTTAGTTCCTCTGTTGTGTGGCCAAGCAGAATAACAAATAAAGAAAAAAGAAGGGAGAAGTTATTCCATAGTGACTGTCACACCACATGATGCCTATTGTGATTTCACCATTCAGGGTGGGTCTCAATAAACTAATAGTGGTTGTCGCATGGGTAGGTGTGACAATCACATTGAATAATTTCTCGAAAAGAAGGGCAGAGAAATTGTATGTTAATGAAGTAGACAAGTAAAAATATTCTTTACTGGCCAATGCATCTAACATTGGAATTTTAAAACTGCTTATATTTGAAGTGAAAGATATGAATGACAAAAAGATTTAATGTCCAAAAAAATAGCAGAAAATAAATAATCTTTTTTAACATGAGTTAAGCTTCATATTATTATGAATTTCATTATATTTATTTCCATAGTTTTATTACTTTTAGTTATTGACACTTGTATTCTTGCACTTCCCTTCCCTGTCAGGAGCTGTTGACAGTTTAATAGCAGTCCTAAAGCCGGTGTAAATGGGTAAGCTTCCCTGTTATAGGTTAACTTCAGGAATTGTCCATTTCTGGCTATTAGCAGTGCATGGTCTGTCACATTTTTGTAAGTAAATCGTTTAGCAATATAACTTTATTTTGTTTGTCGAACTTTTTTGGGATGCAGCCAAGGTAAAGAACACTGAAAATGCATCAACTTTTTTCTTGGTTCATAGATTGAATTTGAAAGATGGAAAGTAAAGCTGACCAATAAATTGTACATGGGAAATGCAATGTTTGCGAGTCTTTTATAACAAAACCAGCTAGCCCCTTATGCCTCTTGCATTTCAATTTCTGAGAGTCAATTGTGGCATTTAGGCATGATATTGTTGACTGCTTGAGCTGCACCAAAACCGATTACAGCATCCAACTGCCATTTTCATTTCCAATTCCTTGCCAACTACCACCTTCCAATTACAAAACATTTTACATTGGATCATAATACAAATTCAAGTGTAAAAATGGAAAGGAAAAAAAAAAAGGAAACTTGTTTTCTTTATTTATTCCATGTTTGAATGTTAAGGTATAACGCGGTTAAGCTTTTGAGTTAAGTTGAATTTTAATGTGTATATCAAAGCTTGGTAGCTTCATCGAGTCTTAGCCCTACTGTAGTGCTTATCTAGAGCTTTGGGCCCATAGAGCACGGTGCGTTTGGTTGGCATTATCTTTAACAATATTGAAACACACTTTATCCAAGTATGGCCAAACATGGGGCAATTCAAAAACTTCAAAAATTGGCTAGTTTTTCACAGTAAACAAATGATCAACCATTATGAGTACCATAAACATTACACTCCCGATATAATACTTCTTGTGATCATCTTTCAAGGCAAATAACTCAAACAAAGCTTGTCAAGCTTCTCCGCGAGTCACGAATCACAAATTATAAAAGAACTCGTGAGACAACAAACACTATGCAATCTTCTTAATCTTTTTGTTTTTTTTTGTGCAATTGAATTTGTTAACGCGCAGCTTCATCCTTTCTATGTTACTTTGTTCTTACGGGTGCATCATTCTTATTTAGTTTTTTGATGCTCTTTTAAATTAGAGTGCGAAATGCTAAAAGGTTTCTAATGAAAGTATGAATAAGGCTTCCGGTTTTAGCTTCCCATAATCTCTTGAATTATTAATCGGGTGCTCCTAATTAATTGGGAATATGTGATTTTATTGGTTAATTACCCCATGATTTGAGTTGAAAATATTGAACATCATAAGAAAACAATGATTTAGCAAAAAGCCAAAGCCTAGTGACGGAAAAGACAAAAAAAGATTATTGTAATATTTATCTTGCTAGAAAAAATAGAGATTTATTTATTTTTAAAAATAAGAATAAAATGAGTAATCATTAATTTTCTTTTTTTTTTTTTTTTGTGTAAAGAGAGTAAATAAATTAAATAGGAGTTCAGAAACTTTTTTTTTTATTTTCCTTTCCTATCTTATTTTTAAATCAAGCATGAAATAATGAAATAACTTTTTTCTTTTCCTTTTCCGAAACGAGGCTAGCTCCTGCCCAGGGGGGCAACCGCCCCTCTCACCTTTTCATTTATTTAGATTTTTTATATATATTTTAAAAAACAATTAAACATAACCTTTTATTTTAAGTATTTTCTCCTCCTAGAAATTTTTTTTACACTTTACATTTATCTTAATTTTAATTCGAGCTCTTAATAAAATTTTTATCAAATTTTTGAATTTTTTTTGTATTGATTGAAAATTTTGAAGTATTTTTTTTTATATAAATTGGTCCTCTTGTCTAATTTATAAATTCATTTGTATCAATAAACTTAGTTATTAAAAATATTATCGATTAATATTATTTTTTTATACTTCTTTAATTTCTAAATTTATGATTAACCATTTATTGTTTTTAATTTTTTGTTTGCCCTCCCGACCTAAATTCCTAGCCTCCTCCCCGTTTCCTTTCCTTCCAAATCCCTTAATTCAAGCTAGGCGTCAATAGTCGACTATGAGATCCGTGGCCAGATGGCATTGTCGTGAATGTTGCCTTGGATCATATTCAGCTGAACGACTGGAAATACCAATTTGTTCATTATGCACTATTTTGATAATCATGAATTACATGTATCAAAGCCAGTAACCATGGAATTAGGAATGAAAAGCCTATCTTGAAACGTAATCAAAGTTGCATAACTCACTATCCCTCATCAATTCATAACGTACCAGTGTAACAATCTCTCTCTCTCTCTCTCTCTCTCACACACACACACACACACAAACAACAAAAAATGATATGGATCCACAGATGATCAATGACCAAAACACCTACTTTTGAAGGAGAGAAGCCAAGTTGAGCTCAATGTCTTCTTTGGCTTTTGGATCAAATGGATCATCACCAATATATAGATCTAAAAGTGCGCGACACAGGAGTTTGCTCTGGATACTTCCCACCTCCTTTCCATCAACTGCACAATTAAAATAAGACTAATATTATAAATAATGTTGTACTTCACTGGAAATAAGCAGAGATTAAGTATAATTCTATATGATCTTTCACTAAGTCAATTAACAAGACAAAATCTAGAGCAAATAATTAGATTAATAGTTGTTTTCCACACACACACACAAGGTACCTAGAGTCTTAAATGTATAGAATGTGCAAGACAGAGCCAAGTCCAATCCATTTAAGTCCAAAAATCCTTTAAAATATCAACTATTTGCCTACCTTCCATGTTAGAGCCCAACAATAGAATTTTTTAACACTCAGAAATTTTTTAAGGCCACAGATGTGATCATCATTGCAGCAGTAAGTACCAAAAGAAAAAAAGAAAAAAACTAATAGACTATGCAGGATAAAAATAAAATAAATAGGAGGAACGTCTTACTTGTTGTGCGAAGTACATGGCCACTTTCCCTTGAGAGATCTATAATAGAGCCCCGAGGTATTTTGTATTCATCTTTAAACTGGGAGGTGAACCTGTAATGTGTACTGCGGTTAGGCTAAAAAATAAATTATGAACGTGTTACATAAAGAGAAAATTCCTTGAAAAATGATGGAAATGAACAACTTTATTTTTTAATTATGTATTTCGAGTAAAATTACAAGAATTTATTCAAGGACCCCAGCAGCAGCAACATTGAAAACAGTCGTGGAAGAGAAAAAAACTTGGGGATCTTTTTTCCTTTGGAAAAAGGCAAGCTAGAGAGAGTTGTATTGTAGAAGGTAGAGAATAATGAAACACAAGTGAAAGTAAAAACATGTTAGCGGCCGGATAAATAGACAAGTTCAGAGTGAACAATCGGCTACTACTAACAACTTCCAAAGTAAACTGGAGTCTTACCATATATGCCAAACAGAGCAAAAGAAATCATATTTGAACTCCCAAACACCAATGTTCTTACTGATTCAGAAAGGTTGTTCTCTTGAAAAGTATGAGTTTGCTGATATAGACAACCAAATGGTAATAACACTCATGGTGAAAGAATGACTAACCTTTGAAGCAATTCTTTGTTATCTGATCCCCCAAACTTTCGTAGTCTGCTTCCTACTGACTCTTCGAAAGCACTACGTACAGAACGAATGCTTAATCTGCCGTAAATTATTTGAAGTCTAACAGTAATATTTATATCATTTTCAATGAGATCTTCATTAAACTCCTTGTGTCCCTTCAGTTCAGAAGCAGATACTTTTCCATATTTCTCACCGAGAATTTTTTTTATATCACCATCATCAGCATAAACACCTGTAGAATGACATATTTCCGTCATTAAGGAAATTTTAAAAGAGTAATGCCATGTTTGTGTTTTATAATTACAATTTATAATAATATGAACTGAAAGATCATTACAATAATTCCTTAACGCCAGCCCCTCCCTTTTGTATCATTGCTGTTTTACAATTGTTATTATATGTAGTGTGTAAAACCGAGAACAGCATTGATAAGAATTGCTAGTATTAACATAAAGCTTATGGGATATCACATTGTGTTCTCTCATGAACCCTACAAAATACTCAAATCATAGAGACCATTACATGGAATAATTTCTCTTTTGATGGGATGAATTTTAGCATATACAGACATTTTATGGTTGAAGGAGATGATTGAACAACCAAAATAGAATCAGATTAAATTCCAAAATTTTTTACCAAACATACTAACCCAATGAGAAATAGATTATATTATGGCAGTACATATCTTCAATTATCTTAATGATCTTGTGCAGGGTTGCAGTTAAATAGAGGGCAATCAATAGTTTCAGCAACAGTTACCACAAATGAGGGATCAATCGTCTTGTCATTGACTAATTATTCCATAAAAATGCATCAATTAGTGCCACCAATTAAGGTTGTTTCCATAATACAGCATGAAACCATCGAGTTCAGTAATCAAAACAATCCAATTGATAATACACATTGAAATTCCAGTTGAAAATATAGAAATTGAAATTTTAGATGCTAAAGAAAGAAATGTGGTACCGAATGCATATACATCAATGTTTTTCAACCCCTAACACACTCTTTTTCCGCAACCCAATTCCCAGAAGCCGTTGACAATCTTTCAAAATCGACGGAAACGTGACGCCGGTCTTCGAGTCAGTGACCCCAGATGGGTTGTCGGCCAGAGAGAGGGAACCCCAAAGGGCAGGTGAGTGATTCTTATTGGGCGAAAAATTGGAGAGTACAAAATTCAATGCGTTTTGGAAAAATGGGTTTGCGGGGCTATGGGAGATGGCGACGCCGGCAGCGATACCGGCACCGGCGACGACTGCGGCAGAGCAGGAGACGGCAGTGGCGGAGAAGGAGCGGGAGGGACCCTTGTTGTTGGAAGGCTTTGAGGGCTGAGAAAACGAGAAAGGAAAGCGCAGAGAAACCATTGCGATGCTTTCGAAGCTTAGTTAATGGAGAAGGGAAGATCAATGAGTAGAAGTTGGTTTATGGGTTAGCATCACGTGACACGCGGGTGAATTTTGGGATTTGCATTCGGTTTGGCCCAAATTGTGAAATATGGCCAGTGGCCGGCCCAACCTGACACTAGGCGGCTTCTCAGGACTGGATTGGAGCGTTCAAGTTTGAAAACAGAAAATGGGCCTCAGCTCTAAGCCCCCATTTATATATATATTCTCTAAACTGGATTATGGTGGGATTCAATCCCAAATTTTTAGGGCTATTACCTAAAAACGTTACTAATTAAATTATCTGAAACCTTGCAATTCAAGAAAGTTATTAAAAACACTATAATGGGTAATTAGAAGTCATCGGCCTATTTAGCATAATTTTCAAAAATAGTTTTTCAATTTTTTTTTAAACTGCAAAAAAGTAAAGAACAAGGACAAAAGTCTATTTGTTAAGTTTCATTGCTATGGTTTCAAGAAATTGACTTATAAAAGACTAGCTTAATGAAATCTGTTTTTTTTTTTTATATATTTTTTTCAAAATTTGATTTTCTATAAAAGATATTAAAATGACATAACTCGTTTAATACTTATTATTTCAAAGCAAAATATTTTATCAATATATCATATAATTTTAAAATACCATTACCCAATCATTTTATAAGAAGTTTCTACTTGTCATTTTCCTATATGTGTATTGTTGTGTGTGTGTATGTGTATGTATTTTATATCTTTTTGTTTGTTTGTTTGTTTTTTTTTTTGGCTTTTGTAAAGCCTTCATAGAACATATGAAATTTAACTGACTCACGTGACCTTAGAAGTTTTTTTGCGCGTTTGTGAAAGCAAATTAAACACAAAAGGTGTTTTAAAGTTTGGCCAAATACATTTCCTGGACAGCTAACACACACAAAAAGGGCTGCAAAAACTCCTCCAAACAGACCTCTCAAAGTCTCATTAATAATTTCAGCAGAAGAATCCCAACAGGTTGGCTAAACGGTAAATACTCGAGAATTAAAATTTCAAGTTTTGAGTTCGAGTCTCCTTTTGAATCACTAAAGGTTTGTCTTACCATTAACTTCAGAGTCCTGAAGTTATAAAAAAAAAAGCTGACTTGAATACCCAGTTATCGAAAAAAAAAAAAAAAATTTGCATTAGTTGTCAAATCAGAGAGTCCTGAATTTATTAAAAAAAAAAAAAGTGCAAGCTGACTCAAACAACCAGTTATAAAAAATTAAAAATAAATTTTTTTTTTTTTTGCAAAGTCATCAAATCACTGTGCTAAAAAGGGGAAATTTGGAGGGCTGGAGATCGGGGTCGGCCCAACCCAATTGTATTATGGGAAAACTAGAGATTTAGAGGGTTGAAGATAGGGGTCAGCCCAACCCAATTGTATTATGGGAAAACTGGAGATTTGGAGGGTTGACCATAGGGTTCGGCCCAACCCAATTGTATTATGGGAAAACTAGAGATTTGGAGGGTTGAAGATAGGGGTCGGCCCAACCCAATTGTATTATGGGAAAACTAGAGATTTGGAGGGTTGAAGATTGGGGTCACCCAACCCAATTGTATTATTGGGCTGAATCGTGGCACTATTTTTTAGTATGGTTGTAAATGAATTGAGTCAAGCTGAACAGTAGATTGTTCAAGCTCAGTTCATTAAAATCAACGAGTTTCAAATTGTGTTCAAATTTGACTTTTTAATATTTTGGACCAATCTCAAACCTTTAATTGAGCCAAACTTGAATAACTTAATTCTTTATATAGTATTAAATTATTTTTGACTGAACTAATCAAGCTCAATAAATTTACGAGTCTCAAAATATGTTTAAACTTGACTTGTTAATTTTACGAGTCAATCTTAAAAGAATTTCTAACCATACCGATCATAAGTCTCAAAATCGAATAACTCGGTTCATTACACATGGGATAATTTTTCAAGTTTCATGGACTTATTTACTTAGATGGTAATGCCTGATCAATGTCATCATAAATGACAATATATAAGCATGTTTTGTTTTGTTTGTTTGTGGGGAGGAACATTTTAATTGAATGAAAGCATCTACCCTTACTTTTCTCACTATGTTTTATTTATTTATTTATTGTTTGGTGGGTTGTGGAGTTTAATTATATATGAAAGCATCTACCAATTCTTATATACAAAGGATTTTGATATTATGACGTAAAATGATCAACATAATTTAAAGCCAGTTCATGAAATCAATTTCAGATTTTACAGAATTGATTTTGAAGATTTAATTATTGAGAGTGAATTCGTTGTTAGGATTGGTGAGATATAAAAATAAAAATAAAAAACCAAATCTAAAAGTACACGTACACACAAGAACATCAAAATTTATGCGATTCATCCCGAGAATATGATTACGTCCACGATTGCTGCAATTTTATTATGATATGAAAGAATTACAAATTACATGAGATACGATTCTTCAACTATAAATATATAGTATTATGATAACGGAGAAATAATGTAAATATCAAAAATACCCTTAGAAATAAGTTGAATTTGCGATCGATGGACTAATGTACAATATTTATTAGGATCCATACTATCCAACATTTGTGATAATTGATTATGGCATAATTGTTTTATTATTTAATTATTTAGTAAAAATAACTCTACATTGTAAATTTTTCTTATATTCTCATATTGTACATATTGATTGATACGCCAAAAGTATGCGAACTAACCAGGACTTGACACGTGTCTCGATTTACTATGTGTAGAGCACGAAGTAATTAGCCCTACCGATCTAACGTCGAACTAGGAAACTCAAAAGGGTCACGTCTCATAGGTACCGACCTCAGCAATACTGACTTCTTCATCACCACACTGGACTGCCGAAGTGGTCGTCATCATCACCTTGACCTACCGACCTCGGAACGATGAGACGGATGGCGACGTGAAGCAGGTAGCCCTGTAAAACAATGAGACAAGTGGTGACAGTAAGGCAGATGATCATGATGAGATTGCTACCATCAGACAACAGTGAATCTCATACTTTGCTCCACCCACTCCTACCCACTTTGGCAGACAATCAGTCTATAATTATAATTCTTAAGGTACATTGAGATTATTATTGAATTGGACTGATTTTTCTTGGAGCTTTATTTTTATCTTCTACTAACTTAATCATCGGAGTAGCTACCACCAAAGTCATCCCTGGCGGCATCCTAACATCATTCCTTCTCAGATTCCACATCAACGAAAAGTTGAGCCTTGACGAGTCAGAAAAGTGCAGCATCATTGATAATATGTAAGTGATGGGATATAATGTTTGTAAAAAAAGTAAAATTATTTCAAGAGATAGCATTTTCAAATTTTCATTTTGCAAAAGAACTTTGGTAAGTCTCATAAACAAAACAACGTTTTGATCTTAAAACCTCCTTTTAAGCCAGACAAACGCCCCGGCAAAACAACCACTCAAAAAGATAACTCTCTGTTATGATTAAATGCATATCATGCATTCATAATATTGTTTAATGAAACTTTAATATATAAACTAATGTATTTATTGAAGTAATCTCTGAATGCAAGAGCAATGTCATGACTGTGGCACACTTATTTTGACTAGCTGATACCATAAATTACGTAAGAAATTAAAAAGTCGTAAAGCTTTGAACATTTCATATCAAATTTGACAAACTTTTTAATTACTGGTGCAGTTTTAAAGTTATTATTTTTAAAATTTTTTATTTAGGTAATAGGCCTAAAACTCCCGTTAGGTAACAAATGATTTCAAAAATTTTCCTGAAATCATGCAAAGTCGGCTCTCTATACAGATTGGATAAATTTAGGACCGATAACTCTCCAAAGAGATTTGCACTTAGTGGGCTTTGAATTAGGAACTTGAAGATGTTAAGTACTTATCACCTTAACGTGAAAAGAAATTGAGAAAAATGAAACATTATAAAAAATGAAATTATGAATGTCAACTAATACAATACGAAAATGTGAAAATGAATTGAACACATCAAATTCTTTGATTGAATCAAACAAGAAAAAATTCTTTAAACTCTAAACTATATTTTATTGATAAAAATTTAAATAATAAAAATCTAATACATTATATTTATAAGGCTAAAATGTATTAATCCAAATATGAGACAACTAATTCTTATACTAATCTAATTAAAATATTACTAATTTCTTATTCTAGAACAAACAATTACTAATATTAGTCTGAATAAAATTAAAAAATTTTAAAAATTAGTCAAAATTTTTTTCTTAGTGCTCTGACCCAAAACCCGTACATACTGTTCATTTTTTGAAATCACTTCGAATTATAAAAATTCAAAACTTGTTCTACATCGACTCTTTTTGGGATCCACATTGGCATAGATATCGTTTAAAACTTTAAACGGTGGAAAATAGTGGGAAATAGAAAGCATATCAAGGGTGGGAAGGCAATGAGATTCCGGAGTGGAAACAAACAGTAGCTCAGCAAGAATACTATTAATGTTGCTTTCCATTATTAGTTGGATCTTCGCATCAATCGTTTTTGATGGTTTATTAAATGTCGTAAACAAAGCTTAACTTTGTGATTATCTTTGCTCCCACTTTATTGGAGTAGTACTACCTTAGGGATATTATATATAAACAATGTTTGGTCTTTTTCTTTTTCATTTAACAGGGATCGATCCATGTATGGGGCATTGATCCCTCTTCCTCGAGGGTATTTTGTTTAGCCCCATGCCCTAGAAAAAAGCATCATTGTGCTCTTTCCACGAAGACAAACAGTACCAATTTGCTTCTTAGGGGCACCCCTTATATTTGTAAATTTGTACGAGGGTCCTTTTTCATGTTATTTAAGTAGAGAAATTAACATCATTAAGATTAATGAACTAAATAAAACTTTACAAACAAGACAAGCACAAGTCGCAAGTGCCTTATTGATTGGACGCATTTGAGTTCAAGCCAGTCAGTTCTCTTTCTCATATACATATATACATATATGTGTGTATATATAGAGACGTAATTACGTATAGATGACTCTTTGAAATAATCGTTCTAATTGGATCATTGATGTAATAAGATTACTTTTACATTTTATATTATTATTATATTGTATATATACACATAACCTATCACCTGATCATTGAAATTAGTGAGACTGATTCATTTAATAATTTTTTAACAAGCAATAACTATTATTATTTTCTAGTGACCACCAGTCAATAGAGACCTCAGGAAAACACAAACACACTCATAATGAGCAAAGGAAATAGTGATTACTTTTGTCGTTAAGCTTTTCATCGACCTACAAATAGTAGAAGGATTATTAGCAGCCACCCAACAAATGCAATTGGGTAGGTCAAATCTTCAAATTAAGCCAATCACTTTGTCTTAATCGGTCAAATTAGTACAGTAATCTGTCCTTAGATTTGAAACTCAACGTCTAATCTTTAAATCTTTTGAAACTTCTCTTTGAATTGAGACATGATATTTTACCTTATTCCATCAACTCATCTCAGCCTTTCCCATCGAACTGTTGCTATTTTTTTTGGATGGCCAGATTATCAGTATTCTTCTGCTCCAGATATTTTGTGTTGCACAGTACTGAAACCACTTTCATTTCAATATTTCTGAACCTTTCTCACATGAGTCTCAGATTATATATAGAGTATTGCATTATTTTTTCACTCTTAAACTTAAGATATTAGATTTATTATAACAAATATATATGAGTGCTATCATTTTATATTTAAAAATGAGAAAATTGGGATAAGAAATTCATTATTTTTAACATTTTTTTAGAATATATTATATAACCATCACATGATGCAATGTGATGTAACAGGAGCATCTTAATATTTACGAAGAAAACAATTATCAAAATTCTTTAAAATTTAAAATTTGAATATTATTAATAAAATATAAATAATAAAAATTTATTATATCATATTTATAAAAATAAGAAATTATTAAGTTGATAAGGATCTATAACTACTATACTAATCTTAATAAGATTAGAAAAATAGAAAACAAGAAGAAAATGGAAATAAACGATATCGCAATTCGAAATTTTTACATCAAAGTAATTGAAAAAATAGAAATAAAATTATTTTTTCAAAAATAGTAAAATATTCAACCGAAAGCTTAAATGCATAAATTTAGTCAAAATTTGCTTTCAATCCTGATATAAGCAGCGAGCTTGGTCCTTTGAGCTATCTCGGGGCAAATAGGGAGATTTTAAATAGGTTCTTAAAGATAACCGAACCTAAAATATAATTTAAAAACATTTTCAACCATTTTTACAAGGTTATTTAACTTCAATTTGAATTTTTTTTTCTCTCCAATTTCTTTGTAAATTCATTTTTTTAATCAAAAAAGGAAGAAAAATTTATCAATATAGATAAGTGTACAAAAGAGGCATCAATGAAAAGGCGGTGCAAAGGACATCAGCCCTAAATGTTCTAGATGGATTGGTACAATTTAAGCATACTTATATACTCATTGCATAAGCACAGTAAATTATTAAACTGTCCAGTACTGCACCCCCGGGGGGAAATGGAATTAATTCATCCCATTTTTTTAAAAAGGGAAAATTTGAAGGGAAAAAAAACGAGGAAAAGGACAGGAGTGCCCTCGATTTCATATTTTTGGATGATCCCATGCACCCATTAGCGGGAATCTCTTGGGAAATTGTTTCTGTCCTCTTCCGTTCCCTCTATCTCCTTTTAAATCCTTCCATTTCACTACCTTCCTCTCAGCAGAAAAACAAAAAACCAACATGTCTTCTCAATCCTCCACTCTCCACCTCGGATTCTCCCCGACCGTCCATGGCTTCACCTCACTGATCTCTCCGGCAAAACAACCGTCAAAACTTTTCCCATGTAAGTTCTTAGTTTCTTTTTCACCCTAATAAAATTGATTACACTTTTTCTAGTGATCATCAATATAAATGAAACGTGGAGGAGACCAAACTACCCTATATATTTTTTTTCTTCCTTCAAATGTGTTATCTTTGGCCATTATCATCCTTTTTTCCACTGTTTCGATAAGCAACAGTTCGATTCTATCAAGATTGTAAATTCTTTTCTTGATCATATATATATATATAATGTTGTGTTTCATACTTGTAGTGCTTTTAACCAAAGAAAGAAAAACTCAGACGCTAATGGAAAAAATGAAACTTCATAGCAGTTTGAGGATGGAGTGAATGGATTATATCTTCGGGATGCCTTTTCTTTTCCTTCTACTTCTCAAGTCTCAACAACCAAGAAAACGGGAAATAAATTTTTGTACTGATTATCTTCCATCTTTTGGCAGAAAAAGCAAGATTTTCGGGCTAATGATCAGTATATGTTAATTTAATCAGACCAACCAGAAAAGAAATCTAGTTTTTGGAAGCTTCTTTTTGACTGAAAATATTCTTGTACCGTTGAGAGACATTAATTCTTGAGAAATCTTGTAAGAATATTTATTTATGAGCTGTTTTGTCAGTCAAAACATCAGGTTGTTTGAATTTGTGTATTGGGCTTAATGTGCTTTGATGCTTAAAACAGCTTTATTTCCTGGAATTGGTGAGAAAACCAGTTCTTTTTACATCTTTTTATGAGGATTTGGAATTTGTTGTAGTTAATGGCAGCCTCGTAATTGTTGTTATATAGAAGGGTATATATAGTTTATTCATACTAATTTCATTTTTTTAATTCGTTTTTTCTCTATATTCTATTCTGAATGAAAATTAATAATAATAGTTGCTTTAATTTATCAGTAAGGCCTGAAGACCAACGGATTAATTTCGGTATCCATCTTCAATGCAAAGCTGTATCCAGACCACATATTAATATTGAAGGTACATACGAAATTTATTTATTTATTTTAGAAAAAATGATTTTTTCCTGTTATATATATGATACATGCATAAATGATATGGTGTATATATATATATATATATGTGTGTGTGTGTGTGTGTGTGTGCAGATTACAGAGATGTGTTTCATAATGGTTTGTCAGTGATAAAGTGGAATGAGATTGTGGAGGATGACATAGAAGCAGAAGCCCTTGAGGTGAAATTTAAAGAATCAACCTTTTTCCTTTTCCGCTTCTTTTGTAATGATTTTACATGATAAAATTATTTCAAGAATTGTCATTGTACTACGGGCTAAAAACTAGCACATTCAATGAACTCTTGAAATTACTTGTCACTGTTCAATATTTACAATTTGATTGACACGATAAAATTATTTCATGAATTGCCATTGTACACGGGCTAAAAGCTAGCATATACGATAGACTCTTGAAATTACTTGTCAACTGTGAGTGTTTAATATTTATAATTTGATTAACACATGTATTAATATGCACACCAATTAAATTGTGAATATAAACACTCACAATTCGCGCTATCATTTCTCATTGAATAATATCTTGATGTGATTTTTGTGTCCAAAGGAGTCAGCATCAAACAAGATTCAGGAACACGTAAATTTTATCCGATCAATGTTGGGCTCCATGGATGATGGGGAGATAAGCATATCAGCTTATGACACCGCATGGGTTGCCCTTGTAGAAGACATTCGTGGAAGTGGTACTCCTCAGTTCCCAACTAGCCTTGAGTGGATTGCCAGCAATCAGCTCCCTGATGGTTCATGGGGTGATAGATATATATTTTCTGCGTACGATCGGATACTCAGCACGTTAGCTTGTGTAATTGCATTGAAATCATGGAATCTTTATCCAGAAAAAAGCGAAAAAGGTAATGTATACATATATATATATATATATTATATATAAGGGAAATATATATAACCATCTTTTGCATTTAGATTTAGTACTCTAGCTTCTATTTTTAGCTAATACATATAGAGCTACTGTGACTTCTCTTTAAGCTAACATAGAGAGTTTGTGATAATAGGAATGATATTTATCAAAGAAAACATATATAAGCTTGAAGGTGAGAATGCCGAACACATGACTATTGCCTTTGAAGTAGCGTTTCCTTCGCTTATTGAAATAGCTCGAAAATTAGACATTGAAGTACCAGATGATTCTCAAGTCTTGCAGGAAATCTATGCCAAGAGAAATCTAAAGCTCACAAGGTAAGCTGGGCTTAACCATGATTATGTTAGCTACTTTTTGACGATACTATAGGATAAATGAAGTTAAAGTAACCTTATCTTCAATTATTATTTTTATTTATAGAAAGCATAAATAGGTCCCAAGTTAGATATATCTTTATATGTATGTAATAATTATGTGCGTGCAATAGGATACCAAAGGACATAATGCACATTGTGCCCACAACACTACTCCATAGCTTGGAAGGAATGCCAGACCAAGACTGGGAAAAGCTACTTCAATTACAGTGCCCTGATGGGTCATTCTTGTTTTCTCCATCCTCCACTGCCTTTGCACTCATGCAGACCAAAGATGATAATTGCTTAAAATATCTAAACAAAGCTGTTGAGAGATTCAATGGGGGGGGTAAATGCTTTTTAATTGTATATCCTTCCATAAACTTGAATCTTACTTTCACCTTTTTCTATAAAAAAAAAAAATTATTTGGCAGCTAATTTTGTATAGTATTATTTTGATCAGCTCCAAATGTTTATCCCGTGGACTTATTTGAGCGCATTTGGGCCGTTGATAGGCTGGAACGCCTTGGAATTTCTCGCTATTTTCAGTGGGAGATTAAGGAATGTATTGATTATGTCTACAGGTATAATACTCTATTCAACTCAATAAAATCGTATCTCGAATAATTATTAGGAACCCATATAATTATGAAATTAATATTTTCCTCCTAAACACTTTAAAAAAAAAAAAAACTTCAGTTATTGGACTGAAGAAGGAATCTGCTGGGCTAGAAATTCACGTGTTCATGATATCGATGACACTGCCATGGGTTTCAGGCTTTTAAGATTACATGGCTACGAGGTTTCTGCTGGTAAGTTTGCTACATGACCTCCTTTAAAAATGTTATCTGTATGTCTGTATGTATACGTGTGTCTACGCGTGTGTGTAAATATATAAACATATATATATATATATGTTTATGCATATTGTGTCTGTTTCATATCCGACCATTTTTTTTTTGTGTGGTTAATTCACAGATGTATTTCGACATTTTGAGAAGGGCGGTGAGTTCTTCTGCTTTGTGGGACAGTCAACAGAGGCTGTTACAGGAATGTTTAATCTGTATAGGGCCTCTCAGGTGGGGTTCCCAGGCGAGAAAGTACTTGAGGATGCCAAGAACTTTTCTTCCAAATTTCTAAGAGAGAAGCAAGCGAATAATAATCTCCTAGATAAATGGATAATAACCAAGGATTTACCTGGAGAGGTATAATTATTAAAGCCCTTAATTAAGATTTAATTTTAAAAAAAATGGAAATCCGACCAAACATCACATTAGTCCAATTGGATGCTTTTTCATTGAAGCACCAAAATTTAATATATTTTCCTTTATCCCAAATATTCTTGTCATGGCTCGTGCTTCCATGTCATGACAAATCAATCGTGGACGAAGGACCTATAACCATGCATTGGTGGAATACACTGAGGTTCAGTCCTTGTTTTTTAGTTCTTATATCCTAATATATATAGATATAGACATATATATATATTTATTTATATATATATATATATATATATATATATATTAACAAAAGAATCCAATAACGCAGGTGGGGTACGCACTCGAAGTGCCATGGTGCGCCAGCTTGCCTCGCGTGGAGACAAGGCTCTACTTAGAACAATATGGTGGTGAAGATGACGTATGGATCGGCAAGACCTTGTACAGGTTCTCTCTCTCTCTCTCTCTCTCTCTCTCTCTCTCTATATATATATATATATATATATATATCAAACACACACACATTCTGTGTGCTATCTATCTTTCTCTCTCTCTCTCTCTCTCAGTTTTTTTTTTGTCATTCAACTCTGTGTGCTAGCTACTACCATAACATTTAGTAAAATAGTTCAAAACAGCAGTCAACCATAACGGATGCATGGTGTCAAATTCACCCAACACATGCATTTAGCTTCCCAATTCAGTATGAAGCTATAAAGAGGCCGTCTTCTGTCTTCATTATCACACTCTCCTCTTTCGGCCATCTTCTGTCTTCATTAATTATCACACTCTCTTCTCTCTTGCCTATTTTTACATGCAGCAATTTTATATGCATGGAGGGTATCTATATATAGTAATATATCGGTTAACTTAATTGTAAAGTTTGTCTTTTTTTCATTTTTCATTTTTCATTTTTGGTGATTGTAAATTATGTCACTCACACACACACACTCACCTCCCCCTCGATCCCTTTCTAAAAAGAAAAAGAGAAGGCCATTTTCAAGGAACACTGTAAAAAATTGTCTGATTTAGTAGATCTTGGACGTTGACTTGGACAACTTCAGAATTATTATGGAGGGTTTGCATAATCTCCATTATGTTTAATTTATTAAATCCCATATTTTGTAGTTGAACCAAGTTGCTTCATAATTGATGCTATTAATCCTGCAATCTTAATTACTGAAAATGGAGATAGAAACTCTTTATTAATTAAGGTAGAATAGAATAAGAACATCTTGATAACATTTCTTAATTAATGTTAATTTTCACTGTTTTTTGTCCAGGATGCCTTATGTGAACAATAACATCTATCTTGAACTTGCAAAATTAGACTACAATAATTGCCAAACACTGCATAAGTTGGAGTGGGATAGCATGCAACAGTAAGTTACCAAAACCTTTTATGGATCATCTTAGTTACATATTCAAATTTTCGTTTATAATCAAAATTATCTGCATGTGTTATATATTATATATACAGATGGTTTGTAGATTGCAATCTTGGACAATTTGGGATGAGCCAAAGAAGGCTTATGTTTGCTTATTACTTGGCCACAGCAAGTATATTTGAACCAGAAAGAGCAAAGGAGCGGCTTGCTTGGTCTAAAACGAGTGTCTTGGTCGAGATGATTGTGTCCTATTTTGACAAGGAGGAAACTTCTAGTGAGCCAAGGAGAGCCTTTATCAGTCAGCTTATAAACAGTAACAACATGCTAGACTACGGAAATAATGCAAGGTAAATACTCAATACTACCAATGGTACGAAATCTATGAGTGGGTCTGGCTATAATTAATTTCAGTATCGATCTTATGAAATTTATGTAGATTTTATTTTACAATTAAAATTGTAAGGGTCATATAATAACTCTTGTAAAAATTATTACATATGTTCGTCATTATATAGTATGATGAGTTTTTATCATTTTTGTATTTTATGAGATTTATGCGAGACTTTTACACGTGATGTAATAATTTTTCAAAACAAATGTGAATTTACTTTTTATTAAAGTTGTTAAGGTTTTCAACTAATTAAATAATAAGATTATGCTATTAATTAAGAGGTTTCTTGTACATTAACTGTTTTAGAGAATGAGTAATGTTTTATAATACTATGTATTTGTGCATATATATACTCACATAAGTATAAGAGATAATGAATCTCTATACTTACGTAAATATATGTGTACAAATATCTGTATTATAAAATATTACTATTAAATTTTAAGTATTTAATCATTAAAATACGTGATGAATGAGAGTTTTATTTGCTGGTAAAAACAAGTTCTTAATAAGAATGCCCTAAATAATGCACCCAATTAGAAGTTTCATCGAGAGATGAAATGCCACCGATTAGAAATCAAGAATAATCCACAATGCATGTGATCATTCTAAAAATAGACATTAGAAGCTTCAAAGTGATTTTTTTTTTTGGCTCGTATGTGCGTGCATGTAAAATGACAGTTGGTTGGTCTGAAAATCAAGCCTTACAGGATATGGAAAACTCATCATGTGGTCTGATTTTCCGCTTGCAGTTGCACATGCAAGACTGGAAGGGAACTCGTCCGGACACTGCTCGGAACTATAAACCAGCTCTCATTGGACGCACTGGTGGCGCACGGCAGAGACATCCGCCACCAATTACGTCACGCTGTAAGTTCTTCTAACCTGACAAAACCTCCCCCACCACCACCAATTCCCTCCTCTGCCCACCCGTGCGAACTACAATTATTTACTGATTCCAATATATATATATATATATATTCTTCCTTTGAGGTGTATAGTGGGAACTGTGGCTCATGACGTGGCATGAAGAAGGTGACACTGATAGGTCCCATTACCAAGGAGAAGCAGAACTCCTAGTGCGCACGTTAAACCTCTGCGCCGGCCGTTGGGTCTCCGAAGACCTTTTGTCTCATCCTCAGTACCGGCGTCTCTCGGACATCACCAATAGAATCTGCCACCGACTTCGTCAATTTGAATTCAACAAGGTTAGAGGGAAAGACAGAAAACTATACGACACTATAATAAATATAGATATATATGTTCCTTGGAGCTCTTTCTAGCCCTGTATGTAGAGCCTACCTTGGAAAAGTTTGGAGAGAAAAACAAACTGCACTGAACTTTTAAATCAGAATGGCAATCATATGAAAGTGACACTAGTAATATTAATTATATACAACATAATGCATGAACCTGTCTTACTTATCTGATTATGTACAATATTTGTGGGATGTATAGTAAATTCTTTATAAAGAAAAAAAAATGATATTAAAATTATTTCAAATTAAAAGATTCATCTCTTCTATACATACAATTATGTTTCAAATCATTGTCCACACTTAGTATTAGAATTTCTTCATCCCACATCAATTGTATCAAACAAAACAAAAAAATAAATAAAAATGAAATCATGCATGTCAACAGTTTTCTTTTTCCCCTTTTTATTTTTATTCTTATTTTTCGTAGTTTGTTTTCTTACCAAAGTTCCATTAAATATCAAATTTTAGAAAATATATATTCTTTTCAGTGGTGTTTTAATTTGCCTTGCCTTGCCTTTTGGCTTTTCCTTGTTCAACTTCTACATACTTTGATCAGGTACTTGATAAAGACATATGGAGGAGAAACAAAGGCAGCATCACAACCATCCAGATAGAACCGGTCATGCAAGAACTACTGCAACTTGTGCTCTGCACCTCATCGAATGACATTGATCCTGATATCAAGCAGACATTTCTTATAGTAGCCAAAAGTTTTTATTACAGTGCCTATTGTACTTCTGGAACTATCCAATTTCACATTGCCAAAGTACTCTTTGAGAGAGTTGTTTGATCCTTGAATCTGGAACTATATATATAGATATATAATCACTGCATATATTTATGCGTGCATTCATGCATGTTCCTAAACAATATAGTTGTAGTTTCAGGTAAAACTAATCTGAATTAGTTTACATTTTTGGTGTTGTAAGGACATTGTCCAAATGATAACTAGGTCATGAATCCAAGAAAACTAAAGAAGGAAAGAGAACACTCATAATGTACAAAAATTCTAGGTGAACATCACACACTAGCTATATGGGATAGCATATATATATATATATATAATAAATAATAAAATAAAATAAAAGGAGGAGGAAAGTGAACACTTGATTGTAAAGAGGTTTGCACAAATTTGATAGTGGATATATATGGGATAGCACATTGTGTTGTTTTAACAAAGAATGTGAAACTCTTTTGAACCTGTTGGTGTAATGGTTTCCTTCTGCATGTATGTGAAAATGGCAGGCAAAAGTAACCAGTGAACACATGATCAAGTTGGCCGACCTTCTCTCTTCAACATCAAGGTGGAGATCTACCAAATCCCACATTTCAGATTTTGGTATCCCATTTGAAGTGGAAAAAACAAAAAGCTAATGGAAATCGTAAATTCCCCACCTCCCCACTTCCTCTTCCCCACATAGATACCCTACAATTATGTTCATATGTAAGGTGATAAATGGAGAGACGTATCTCATAATGCCGGATGCAATCTTTAGAACATAATTAAGAATCAAATAATATAATATAAGTTCAACAATAATATTTCAAATCCATTATTCTCATCTATTATTATTATTATTATTTTAGATCCATGGTGATAGCCCACAGAAGGGAGGGCAGCCCTTTCATTGCTTATATTATAATTACTCTTAACTTAGATCTACACAGGACTCTGCAACTATATATTAAAATATTTTATTAATTAGACAAGTTGATGACATGCACCTTAAAGGACTGGCCACGTCCACTGGGCTAACCAAATCGTAAAATCATATTTTATTTCTTTCTTTCTAATCAATTTTGGAAAATTTACATAAGTTAAAATACATCAATTAATCTTATATGAAACCCAAAATTTTTAATCATAATTCCTTATATGTCTTGTGATTTAAATCCTTCTGGTATATAAAAATAGAATAGAAATTATATATAGAAACAGAAATTGCTTTCTAAGCACTACAATTTCTAAGACCTTGCCCTTTTTAAGCTCCCTCTCCTGCTCCTCATGACTCAGATTACAACCATATATGTGCATTTGAATTTTGCAGAGGGCATTAAAAATACTACTTTTTGAATTGCTTAATTTTTTTCTTCTTTTTTTTAAGTATACATACGCATAGTTAGTCATGCATCCCCATGAATGACGGGCCAGAAATACATACCCCATTTAGATAGGTTGGTTTGGTATGATGAACTCTGGACAGACTTGAAAACTAAAATAGTGAAAAAAGGAATGGACCAAAACACTTGAAAATTAAGACTACGAGGACTATGAAAGGCAATTGATTTTTTTTCTTTTTTCGGGAAAAATAAAAGGAGAATTGAACAAGATTAAAAAATTAAGACTTCTTTTGGACACAAACCCATTTTGGCAATGTCCCTCCAATCTCCATCGCTACTTTCCCTTCCTCTAATGTCTGGTTCATATTTTGAATCACGACGAGGTCACGTGCCGCCCCTTGTCCCTGCACATTTATTTGTTGTGCAATGGGCGAACATCCCAGTAGGATGGGACCCACCTCTCGAGAATGGTAGGTCCCTACTCTTTGCCATCAAGGACTCGTAAAAACTCCATCGAAAAATCAATTTGGCTTCGCATTTTGCTTTCCACTCTTCAGTGTCTGCGTTCTGGATTTGCAAGACGTTGTCGTGTCAACCCACCCCATTTCAAAGTGTCAGCACGCGTGCTGGGCCAACTTGGATAAGGAGGGCCTTGGTCAGGAACTAAAAATGTTATCCTCACATGTTTTATCCATAACCAGCCTAATGTTGAAAAAAAAAAGAATCTCTATCTCCCTTTGAGCAGCTTTCTCCAATCAGATGAGAGAAGCAGGGATCTAATATCTTCTTCTATCAGAGGAAGAATGGACCATTGAGAGAACCTAACAGAAGAATTAATCACTTGCTGTGCATCCCTTTTGCCCAAAGGGCAGCCATCAAACAGCAACAGCCTCACCAATCAGGGAGAAAGAATGGATATGGAGAGGTAATTTCTTAACATGCACAGTTGAAAACATGATATCCATATCCATGCCTTGTATGGAATTTGCATCGACTCTGCACCATTCAATTGGGAATTAGCAAGATCAGACATTCTAGTGCCAAAAAAAATGTGCACGCCTCTGTGGAAGGGCAAGATCAAGCAGAATGTCATTCAATATCTTACGACAAAAAAGCTCAATAAAAAATAATAATAATAATAATAATTCTTATCATACCTGAAAATCTACAAAACATCCCATCTCCAACAATTTCTGTCAGCAAAAATTTCAAAGATCACAAATTTAATCATACTCCATTTCTTCAGGAGTAACCGGCCTTTGGAGGGGAATGATAGATTTCTTTTCAACATCCGCTTTTCTCATATCTGGAAATGAAAACCAAATTGAAGGTAAGAGGCAGCATAAATTACAAAGCAGAATAGGAATTTTTGTGAATGAAACAGAGACTCACCTAACCCACCTTCGTCCCCAGAGTAATAGCGCAGCACCTGTCTATAGATTACATAACCCAGCTGATAGCAACAAAGGTAGATAGAGAGTGATTATAAATAGTGGCACAAGAAAACAACCATCCATGATTTACCAGGCAGAACTACCAACAACCTACCGCTCAGATAAATTGTAACTTGCACACAACACTTGGAGACTACTATATGTTGAACCAGTTCTCTGCTTACCACAAAAAAAGAAAAAAAAAATCTGGGTAAAGGTCAACAATGGGTACCGCCCATCAGATAGTGGGTACCGACCAGCTAGTGCACTGTCCCGGCCATCTTTCTAGGGTTTCAATTGATGATAGATTCCAGTCATGTAACTAAAAATTGTTGACAGCGGGTCTATAAGGTCTTGAATACAACCACTTGCATAGTTGTATAGGTGGCTTTAAAAGTTTAGAGAGAAATGAAACAGGCTGTGGATTGTGATGCCAATTCAATTATCTGCAACAATGTGCAACACACAGAAATTCCTCTTAAAAACATTCCTGATCTCTAAACAAGAACACCAAGGCTCGTCATTACTATTAAGATTAGAGAACAGAGAGATAGACTTGCTCCAAAACATGTCGAAGCAGAATCCTAAAGCGATAAATTAATTTTCTAGGGGAAAAAAATAGGTAATGAAAATCCCTTAATAGTTCAATAATCTTGTCTACAAAATCCAATTACCCAGACATGCTATAAAGATGGTTCATTCCCAATAAAACTTAACATGCCAATTAAACACTTCTCATCCAACTAATGTGGGATATCACAAAGAGAGCCAAAATAGCAGAATAATACATTCGAAAAAAACTCTTGGAGTTCACGTGATATATATTTCCACAACTTACGGATAATAAAAATTCTCATGTTTTTAGCTCTCTTTACTCTATCTCTATATCACACACCTCCTTTCCCTTTCTTGAACTCAAAATCAATAAGGAAAAAAAGAAGGCTAACAATAGAATAATAAGAGAAACGAAAAAAATTAGATGGCAAAGGTGCTTATTTCACCAGATAGCTTCTTCTTATTTTTGATCGAATTTATGTCTAAAATCACAAATTGTCCGAGCAAATTTTTCTTGCATGAGCATCATGTGTGTCCTCTTTTACTATGCAAGAAGAAAGCTCCTATCATCTATATATAGTATTTTTATTTTTTATTTTCATTCCAGTCTACTTCAATTCAAAGTGTTCGGAATGCAGAATCTGTGTAGTTTTTGAAATTATTGGCTGATTCTCATTAGTGATTCTATTTCCTTTTTTTATTTCAATACAAACCTTTTAATATTTTACATTTTTCATTAAAAAATATAACTAAATGCATTATTAGTTTTTGTAGATGACAGAGAATGTGAGGGAAGAATTAGTATTAGAACACCTAAGGCTCCGTTTATTTAGGTAGAAGGAAATGGTAGAAAGTGAAAGTACTAGAAAATAAAGTGAAAGAAAGAAAAGTCAAAAAGAAAAATTCCAATATCCGTTTGGTTATGAAGGAAAAATTAAGAAAGTTACAAGAGAATTAGATTTTGCTGTTTTAAAAGCATCAAGTTAAAACAAATTTTCTTTATTTGTCTAAAGTAACTCTATCTAATACTACATTGTCACAATATGCATACTTCTTGTAAGATTTGATGTACTCATCTTCTTATAACATAGTCTAATTTCTTTTTCTTTTTCATTTTTTTACCACCTTATATTCTGATGCTATATTGCCTTTTGTTTATATTGGTTGAAGTTGTCTACATGAACATGATCTCTAATGGTAGTTTTATTGGACAGTACAAATACAAAAGATGTAAAACTCATTAGAGAGCTATATAGATGAATTCTAAAAGTCCTCTCATACTTTAAAAAAAAAAGTGAAATTTTAGATTTAGGTAATTCTAAAAAACCAAAGTTTCCTACTACAACTTAAATGCATAAAAATTAATTCCTTTAAAAAGTAATTTCTTTTCTGATATCAAATAAAACTTTTATCACTACTGATGCAGGAAAATAGAAGTTGCCTAGAGAGAAACAATAGCATGAAGATGGGAATATAGGTTACTTACCAAAACTAGGTTTTAAATAAATATTTTTGCAACAAAAAGATAAATTTTCATGTGACTTTTTTTACGGGAAACGGGAAGCCAATTTCCGGAAGAATTGTGAAGTTACGTGTATACTATTTTTACAAAAACAAATATAAAAAAAAAATATTTTTCATACTAACCGAACTCCTACAAATCGGATTCTTTTCTCTTTCCTTAACTTTCTATCACTCTCCACCTAATCAAACGAAGCCTAAGAAAATGTAACAGGGAGAAAGTTGAGGCAATCTAAATAGAGAAGAAAGAGAATATGGCAACAAGTACATGGTTGATGCAAGAAGCTCATGGAGTACTTCCCGTGAAAGGTATTACTTGGTACAATAACTAATGTCAATTCAATCTCGGACATTGCTTCTTCTTTTTTATAGGTAAGTGGCCCTTAGGGTGGGAGTTAAACCCAGAACCTTGGGACTATTAGCCATATAGGACATACATTGTTATTTATAATACTCGGTGCACGTAATTACCTCAAGAGCATATGATAGGCACACATGGGCATGGGCAATCACATGAATGGTGACTCGTGAACAATACTCAATATAGTAAATGACGCCAGTTCAACCCGGAACATTGGTATTTATAGTAATCGATGCACGTGATAACCTCAAGAGCACGTATATGGGTAGTTACGTGAGCAGTGAAAAGTGATTGTGGCGGCAACTCCATGTCCCAAAAAACACTAGAAAGATCTCTTGTTTTCTAGAAGGACCAAGGTCTTAAGTGAGGTAAATCTTGATGAACCCACAACTTTAGCCACAAAGCCATGTCCCTAAGAATCCTTTTTATAGGACCATAGTGCATCCTAGAGTCGTACATCAAGCCCAAGGGACTCCCTCACATCTACCCCCAACCTTACGCAATCACGAAGTGGTAGGGTGAAAGTTGTGTGATCGATTAAGGCCAAGGAGATATCCCGAGATCTCCTTGACCTACTACAAGGAGATAAGCTCACAAATATCCCTTGTCTAGGTCTCGAGCTATGGCATAAAGACTTGCATAATCACATCAATATGGACAAACATCACCATATAATTGGTAGATGTGTCAAAGGATGATTAGATGACATGTAATCCATGCAATACAAATGTTACAACTTGTAACCAATAGCATATTGCTGAGTGGCCGAGATAGTCATGTATCTACAACTTTCAAAAGATATAAAAACTCCAACCCAACCAAAATTGTGAAAGATACAGTATGTATACACATAAATATATATGTGTATATATATGTATGTAAATCCACACATTCATAGACAACTAAAATGAAATTCAAAAGCTGTGTAATTCCACATAAAATAATGTTCAAAAAGGAGGTTTACACATGCAAATGATTTCTGAAGTGGAAAGAAGAAGATCCATTTTAGAAAGAAACATATTTTGGTAATTTCATTGCATATATTTTAAAAGCTCACCAAAATTTCACAGTAAATAGGAAAAAGGGTATTAGCTCTAGATTTTTTCCAAAAAAAATAATAATAATAAAGAAATAAATAAATAAAAGGGTAAAAACAACTACCTTTTTATACATCTTTATGGCTGGTGTGTTTGATGCTCTTACAAAAAGGTCCACAAAGTAAGCCTCATCACTGCCCAACAAAAAAAGAATTTGTAAGACTCAAAGCTGAGATAACAAACCATGTCAACTATAAGAGCCATTAGGGTATGTAAGACTATACATTGCAATTCCATATGGTGAAGAAAAATACAAAGTGATTGATCAGAAATATATGCAGCTGAACATTAGATTTTCCATCCATTTGCATTAAAACACACACACCATATTTGCACAAGTGACGCGAAAACCTCAGCAGTAATTCTAAAAATAACAATTCATTCATGATTCTTAAAGAACTGTTAGAGAAACTCCTGTCTTTGCCAAATTCTTGAGATGTCAACATGCACATTCATGAACTATTCTACAACTTGCAAGAGAGAGCTATAAGCAAAGAAGCTACATTTCACCCTTTATTTGCTCAGGACGCCAGTTCAAACTTTGTTTCAGTAATAGTTGTGTTGAATTTGAGCCTTAATATGAGGCTAATAACAAACTTTATAATGCTTCAATAGAACCCTTATTTAAAACCAGATTATTCATACCTCTAATTCTATTAAATGGATAAAAATGAGGTGGAGAGAAAAAGATAAAGAGGAAAAAAATTTGCTCCACATAAATTTGGGAGATGTATACAATCACATAGAAACTAACAAATTATCTGCACTCCCAAGTATCAATTTCACCCCAATTTCAAGCTTTAAATGGAAATATCACACAGCCTTCTCATTTGAATAGATATCAATTTAACAAACTAAAGTAGTTCTTTTGGTTCACTTAAGATAGGACAATTAGTAAACAACATGTTCATAAAATGAACATGGCCATTTGAGATGGATGAGTACTAGGATATCTGGACATGAAAAGGAAATAGAAAAATAAATACATTTATGAGAAATTAGAGGCAACGCCCACTGGAGTCGAGCAAGACAAGCGGCTAATAAGGTCCAAACATGGACATAATTTAGGTTAAAGGTGGTGCAAGGATGAGAGGATGACTAAGAAGAAGATTTGAAGTAGAGTAAAAGGATAATGAAACGATGCCCAAAAAGGATAGTGCTCTCGTGTACACAAATAGAGTAAAAGCATGCCTAAATAGAGTAAAGTGCCAGGAAAAAGTTTGTACAACAAACCCCATCTAGTTAAAGGCTTTGTTGAGTGGGGCTAGGTATTCAAACTATTCCAAAAATCTTTACACTCAATTTTAATTGCTGAATCCTAATGGCTCCACCATACTCTCAAAACCCACACACAAAAAAGGAAAGATCAAAAACAAATTAGGAAGATAGAGAACTCTGTCCAATGCAGTTAGCTATTTCAACAATCTTCGAAGGAAAAATTCAGAATGAAAAGCATAAAGAACTGTGGAAGGAGCCAAAACACTCTAGCAATAGCCCTTCCCTAAATAAGGAATGAACACCTAAAATTGCCATCATCTTCTTAAGGAATGCACCAAATTTTCCAAAACAAATTCGGGGGCGATATTAGTATAGTGCTCCGGCATCACCTAAATATTCATATTTATACTCGAAGGCATATATATGTATATGTATATGACCCACATTCTTTTTTTTTTTTTTTTTTGATCAGCAAAAGAAAAATTTATTGATGATAAGTTGGGCAGCATGTTTTGTGTACTTCACTACTCAAGTTTTATGAGTTCAATAACCTATAACTTAATTCAATTCATGAGTATTGAACACCACAATGGACAAATTGAAGAATAAAAAGGTCATTACCCAGTATTAGTCCAATTTACTCAGGGTGTTGGGAGGAATAGAATAGGGGCAAACATAACCTTTAGCATTATTTTCACACGTTTGACTGCCTATCATCTTTTACACCAAGCAATGCCCCTTCAATCTAAAAGAATATGACAAAAAAAAAAGAAAAACAGTAAGTGATGGGACAAAAGTTTATCAGTCTACTTAGATCATGACACGTCTCCGTATTTACAATATCTTATCTACGTAGCTTGTGTGGCTTGGCAGAACAGGTCATATCTGTTCAGATCAGTACATTAGAGAATAGGGTACTTTGGCATACAAAGATCAATTTAATTGGGTGATAGTTCACCACTCAGATCGGTAGGATTGCCTCTTGGGGATTTGTACTCCCAGCAGGACTTTGAGATAGATCCCTATTTACAAACTTTTACTCCAACCTAATCAAGGATTCTTCAGATGAATAGGGCAACTCCTAATTCTACTATAACAATGACTCTTATCTAATTTAGCAACCTTTGATCACTATAAATAAAGAGACAATTCATTCTTTTAATTGAGTTTGGTTCAATTCAAGCAGTTTATTATTCTCTTCTCATTCTTCCACTAACTTGATTGTCATTGCCAAGGTTTTTATCCAGTGTTTCTCAGGCAAGGCAGACATTCATCATCAACTGTAGATCAGGTTCAACTGAGTTTGACATCATCAGTAAGTATACAAAGGAAAGATACAAAGAAATTGCCGAAGGAATCGTTGGTCATATTAGGATAGAAGCAACATCCTTGAACCCCCTCCCCCCCCCTCTTCCCTTTTATTCTTTTTTTTTTTGGTGGTGGTGGTGGGGATAAGCGACAAAGTCCAATCTCTAAGCTGCATTTAAACTAGGATAATATATCCAGAAAAAATTAACACATCCAAAGGATATATGAAAGTTCAATGCTTATTCTAATAAAAAATGATGATCCTGGTGAAACATAATTTATTAATTTATTACTATTAGCTTTTTTTAATGAGTTTATTCTTTTTTGTTTGGGGGAGGATAAGCGACAAAGTCCAATCCCTAAGTGCATTTAAACTAGTATGATATATCCAGAAAAAAAAAAAAAAAAAACAAATGCAAAGGATATATGAAAGTTAAATGCTTATTCTAGTAAAACAAGATGATCCTAGTGAAATAGAATTTTTTAATTTATTAATATTTAGCATTTTTTTATGAGTTTTATTCCTATTAGCAATTAACAAATGAGAAATGAGTTTTCAATATGATGGGCAAATGAACATGTACTCAAACAGCAGTAATGTGATATCCTGTTTGTTATAAGTTTAGAGAATCAAGAGACATAACTACAGTAAAAATAGTTTAGTTTGTTTCCCTCTTACATCTTGTCACTGATGTCTTCCAGCAGGTTCATCAGTTTCTTGCCCAATTGCTGCGTGCAATATTCAGAGCAACAGTCACTGCAGTTACATGGCCATGCCAAGACTCACCTTGCCCTTCAACTTTTCCCATAACTGCATATATGTGAAGTGCATTAGGTCCACATTTCCTATCATCAACTGATAGGAACACTGCTACAAAGGAACTGAAAACATCTACAGACTATAACTTATAATAAAAACGAGAGTTTTCGTCGTAAGTTTTTGCCACCTACTTTCTTAATTTTACTACTCTTTGACCAATCAAAAAAGTATACTCCTCTTCGACTCTTTGTGGGACTATGACAGATAAGCATAAAGGAAAACTGCCAGTAGATAGCAACATTTCAAGTGGGTTTCGGTGGAATCCACTTTTGTGTTACCCTCCGCCATCATATTTATTAGGGTTAATTACACTTACCTCCCATGTAGATTCTGACAATTGCAGGTACGTCTCCTATAATTTGAAAACCTAACACTGTCCCCCCTCTGCTTTAATGTTTAGTTACAAATTCTCCCCTGCCATCAGTTTCCGTTACTGACAGGGGGTGGAAATTACTGATGTAAGCATAAAAAAGTCAAAAAATATCCAGATTGCCCTTATAAGTTACACAATGATCATATTAACCTCCAATTTCAATATAAATGGACAAAAATGACCTTCAATTGAAAGACCAAATTACCCTCAAGTTTCCTGCTACACTTTTGGTTGTATTACAACAAAATTCCACATGCACCCATCCTATATATTAGAATGTTTCCATTATTTCAAACTAACTTTTGAATAATTTAAACCTATATAATCCTAATAAAAAAATATTTTCAATGTTAAAAATAAAATTATAATATTGCAAAATCATACTACAAAATGAAATATCTTATCACTAAAATTCTTCCAAAAATTTATGAACAAAAAAACTTCTAAAATTCCTAAAATTGCTCACAAATATCTTTTCACTGAAAGTCTCTCTAAAATTCCTAAATTCTCTCACTAAAACTCTTAAATAATTGTATTTTATTTCTCTAAAATTCATTAAATTCTAAATACCCAAAAATGATGAACAAAAAATTCCTAAAATTTCTTTCTAAAATCCATAAATAATTGTGTTTTATATCTAAAATTCATTAAATATTTCTAAAAGTCATTATGAGAATTAAAAATCCATGTTATAGTGATAAGTCATTAGGATTTGTATGCAATCAAGTAAGAGAATTACTTACCAAAAATGAGAATTGGGTTTTCATCTACAACTCCCAAGTCAATAAAGAGAATTACAATACAAGAAAATTACATATATAATATATATATATATATATAACTTCACATAATTAAATGAGGGATTCTACGGTGCGAAATCAAACAGTCAAGCACTACAATTGATAAAAAAAAAAAAAAAGACTCACTCTCTAAACCAGAAATTTATTGATGTATGTACAAGACATGCATAATGAATACACCAAAAAAAGAAAGCCTCAAGTAAAAGGCATCATGACTCCCAAAATTTCATCCCAACCAGGTTGGCACCAAGCAAGGGGCAAATCATATGCCAAAACAAGGCCCCAAAAAGAGAAGAACTAAAGAAACTTCGTCACAATATATAACCCAAAATAACTGAACCCAATACACCTTGAACTGCACAAACCCAGTAAAATTTACATCTCTGAATCAAAATAGATGAAATTCATCTCCATCTCCCAGCTATCAACCAAAATATGCCAGCAAACATTCTAAAAGATGAAAACTTGACAAACAGCCCCTTCAAGTCACCGGTAATGATCATAAAATCCTCAATTTTCTTCTGAACCAATGAACTCCACTCGCTTCTGCTCGAAACCCAAAGAACTTGAGAATAATATGGGCTCCAAATTCATACAGGAAAGACAAATGCTTTTTTTTTTCCTTTTTGAACCAACTCAAATTCATAAAACCCGTAAGCTTCAAAAATAAAATTAATAAGCAATCGAGGATTACATTAGCAACAGTCTCCATCAAAACCAAGAGAAGAAGATTATAAGCAAAATATTAAACAAATTAAGAGAAACCCTTATTAAGCAAATTAAGCAAAATATTAAACAAAAAGGAATGAAGTGAAAGATAGCTGGGGGTGAGATATTAAAGGAGAGACCGGATTGGGTAAAAATTAAGAGGTTTGAGGATTCAAAGGAAGAGACCCTTTGAATGGCTAGAACCCCTCAATCAAACACAATACATAAACCCTTAAAGAAATGCATCTTCACAATGTTGAACCCAATTCCCAAGTCTCAAAGCCTTCACAATTTTTTTGAATCTCACAAATTCACTGTAAAATTATAACAAATAATTTCATATACAACTAATTTTTTCAATACAACTCAATCGTTAAAGATCCCTAATTTTTAACCTAGTAGTAGGAAAAGAGCCCTAATTTTTACCTTAGTTTTGATGAGTGACAAGAGTGTAGAAGAAGCCGGCAACTCTCGGCAACGGCGGGCGGCGACGGACAGCGACCAGGTGCTGTGACGAACGGCGACCCAGTGCAGTGACGATCGCCGATGGCAGAGGATAATTTTAGGGCGTTTACATGATGGTGATGCGGACGATACTAGGAAACAGCGGGGACGGCCGGCGAGTGACTATCGACGGCGGGCGGGTGACAGCCGGCGACAACCAGGAGCATGTGAAAGATGAGAGAGGCACGGTCGAACTCGAGAATGTTGAGACGACTTGTCTTTTGACTTAAATATTTTGTAACAATTAATGATAAGGACAGTTTAAGTAACACTGACAGGGACTCGGTGTAAGTTTCTAAATCAGTTGAAAACTATTGTGCAATTAAAAACCGTAAGGGTATTAGTCTAATTAATCTTATTTACTCCTTAGGAGGAATTGGTCAAGTGGGGTTTTGGTGGTGCTTACTCTTGTGTGGCCTTAACGGTCATATTATTTCAAATTTAGAGTTATAAAACTTAGCTCGTAATCTCCTCTCTTGTCTTATCATTGAAACTTGGTTTTCTAATTAGTCGTTCTAACATCATATTTACTAATATGCCATTGAATTAATAAAACACCACCTTCGCAATAATTTTGATGTTAGTCTTATATAAACATATATGCGTATGAAAATTATATACACTGTCATATTCTATCTATCTATTTTCTTTCCACTATCATATTTCTTGCGAGATTTTCACTAGAATTATTATTCAATTTCTTTTTATGTTTACTATAATACTTGTAATGTTATACAATCATGTAACTTAATGTAACATTACTAATACATTTTGATGAGCTTTAATATATATGCTCTCTTTAAAAAAAGAGATTTAGTTTGACTTGAAAGCCACATTAGTGTAATGATTAAATAGTCAAACTATTTTTCAGACTCTATGAAAGAATGTGATTCTTTTTATTTTTATTTTTTTTAATAAAAAGTGTGGTATAAGATTGTGAGTTTTGATTTTTGAAGTCTGTAATTAGGGTGCCTTATATTTATATATATATATATGTATGTTTGTGTGTGTATATATATATATAAGGTGGATGGATGTTACAACTTATATTAAAATAAATTACATATCATTGTTTACGATTTATGGGAGAATCAAAAAAATCGATTACATAAAAAAGGAAACGACATATTAAACAACCAAAGAAAAAGAAAAGCATGATGCTTCCTATAACTCGATTTTGCTTCCGTTACATGGAAGTAGTCGGGCCACCTTGTCAAGTAGGTCGTGTAAACTGACATATTAAACTGCAATAATTACATTTTATATATACACACACGTAACATGTTTCAAACCCTCGTTATCGATCTATTAGTTCATAAAAAATAAAAAATAAAAACAGCAACAACTAAATAAATAACTTACAATTTCAGTGACATGATCAAAATTTACATACGTGTATGTAAGGTCATTGCAGCAAAATCTCTGATTCGTCGTCATCTCTTTATCCTTTCTTGTGATGTATGTGAAAAAAAAAAAGAATGAAAATACTATATAAATATGCAGGTTATCAGATTTGACCGACCAGCCGGTCTAGATAATCTATCTTTAGCTATTTTCGATCTGGAGTTGAAGTTCAAAACCCTTTTTGAACCGAATCCCCCCGATAAATTTAACCAAAAAAATTGTCCCTCACAAACTTGCTTAAACCGGTGATGAAATGAGATGGTCCCGTCGGACCATTTAATTATAAAAAAATTATTAAGTTAATTATAATTAATATATTAAAATGTGTCAGTATGTATTAAAATAATAAATATACTTGTAATTAAATAATTAAAATAATATATATATATTTTTTACAAATGTTTAACTCTATTAAATTAGTCTAAACTTTCAACGTGAGACTATAAGGTATTATAAATTATAAACATTAATTATATTGAACAAAAACTTATTTATTTTATATTGTTGGACATTGGGTCATGTGAACCTGAGTCCGTTTGGCATCTATAAGATTTGTGCAGATCGTGATAATTGTGATAAAAATTTATCTGTGGTTAAAACTCTTATCCGTTTTGGTTGGTTTGACTGACTTAAATATTATCACATAAGTCTTGCGGTTATCCCATCAGTTGTAGTCACGGAATATAAACGAATACGCATTGATTAAGCGTAATAAATTCATCCATCTGTAATCTCCTAAATTATCACGTGAGATTCTGAGTGACACTTTTTTTGAAATTCTTCTAGGGTTACCATCAAAGTGACATTGGTCTTGGATCGTAAAAATATATAGGCGACTTAATATTGTAACCGTCATATTTGACGAGGAGGATCTCTTGCAGTGTTTCAAGGATTTTCGTGGTATTCTAAAAAATTTGTAATACAAACCGTCTCTTTCGCTTCTGTTGTTCTTAATTAAAAAAGAGAACTAAATTAACACCCGTTTGTTTTGTTTATTATGTATTTCCTTCATATGTAATTGTAACAGAGCGTAGTGTGATGTCTTCTCCTTTTAACTCTAAAGAAATTCACATAACTTTATCAAATCGTCCCAATTTAAAAATGGTATGTCTGAGTTCTAATGGACGGATAAAATTGTGGTCCAGGTGAAATTTTGAAATATCCACTAAACGAGCAGCTATAATGATACAAGGGCCTAATTTGCTTAAACTGACTAGGAAAAAGCAGTGTTTGGCACTTGATACAAGGTTAAGGTCTAAGTGCAAGATTAAGTGCCAATTTTTCAGGGTTTTCCCAATGGGAATGTAGTACAATATCTTCACCCAAAAGATGGGGTTTATCCTGAAAAGGTAAACCCAGGTTGTCAAGGCGTGGGCCAGAATTTCAGATCAATTGGGAAGAATGTGAGTCCTGTTAAGGTCAAGTTTACTGGCAAACCAGTTTATGACTTGTAAAAGATAGAAAGTTTGTGACATGCTGTAATGATTATGTTAAATTCTCATACATTTGCTTGTTGGATTCGTATCTTTCTTTTTCTAAAATATATCACTGTTCTTTTACATGAGTAATGAAAAAATATAAATTTAAAAAATTACAATTTAAGTTAATTTGTGCACGTATTTGTAATAAAAATTTGAAAAACTCTCTTCACTGATATTTTCAAAACGGATGTTTGGACTTAAAAATATTTAAACTAACATTTTAAAAATATCGAAACAAATATTTAACTATCAAAAAATCTTATTTGAATTTCAAAACCGCCAACGACAAATCAAATGTGTACTGTTGTATTCTTTTATACAAAATCTTTTCCAAAAGGTTATTTGATAACTTTTGAAAATAAATTAGGCACATCTACTCCTAAGTTATCTGAATTTTAAAAAATTTAAATTTTCTAGTCTTAAAGAGAGATCATGAGTTAAAGTTTCACTTTCTACTAGGAAAATGTAACTATTTATTTCTACCCGATTATGTGTTGGGTTAAATTATTTATCTAAAAAATTGAGTTATATCTTGTAAGTTAATTGAATTGGTTGTATTAATTGTAACACCCCCTACCTTCTTTAAAAAAAATTGGTTATCAAGCATTAAAAGATTAAAATAAGTTAGATATTTCTTAAACAGGTACTAAAATTTTAATTTATTAACATGATTAGAGGTGCATAAAAATTGGTTTACTTCAGCCGAAAAAAAAAACTGTTGTAGGGGTATGGAATAGTAGTTAAATTCACATGTCACCAGTTAAAATTAAGGTATGATTCTCATTGTTTATTATTAAAAAATGATTTAATTAAATGAATTCTTCAAAAATTAATATATCTTTTTTACATTATCGAGAAATTGTCAAAGGTAAAAAAAGAGAGCATGTTAATTATCACTTTACCTTTATAAAAGTGAGTTACGAAGTCACACGTAACAATGGTTCAATGTATCTTATTACTCATGTTTAACACAATATAATTCAAATCATACAATTCTTTAACATAACATAGCGACGTTGTGAGTACTATTTTATTTAAAAGATTAATTGTATCTTAGTACCATGAAATTTTATCATGATTTTAAATAAGATTATCGATTATCAATTATAATATTCAATCTCCCAATTTTTATTCCAGTTCAATCGAAGCCAAATGTATATGATTGTTAATGGTCACTCCAAATTCTTAACGACAATTGTTTACGTATTAAAATTATAGGGTTTTATTTGAAATTCGTATAAATTATAAAGTCTTACTTGAAACTTATATATAATTACATAATATTATTTTGAAACTCATATGAAATTACAGGGTATTAAAATGTAATTAATTTGAGACGATTGTTTGTAATTAGTTTCAATTGAAATTAAATTAAAAATTAGAAACTTAATTATTATAATTGATAGGATAAATTATGCTAACTTCGCCTGAGATTTCTGAAATCACAATAATCTCATCTACTTTACCTAAAAATATATAAATACTTCTCTGTTGTCAATTTTTTATTCGAAATGACGAAACTGCCCTTCTTAGTTATTTATTTTTATATTTTTTCAATGTTGATCAATTTTTTCTAAAGATTTTTTTATTTTTTATCTTAAAACAAATTTAAGATAAATAAATTATTTTTATTTTATATAAAAATAAATTTAAAGTTTTTATTAATATTTATTTAAAAATGTAAAAAAATTGATCAAAATTTTAAAAATTAAAAAAAATATGAAATGAATAGTTTTATCATTTTGAAGAAAAATATTGATAGAAAAAGTATCTGTATATTTTAACGTAAAATAAGAAATATTAATATAATTTTAAAATTTTTAATATAAATTAATGTAATTATCATAATTTCTTTAAAAAAAATAGTTCAATTTATTCTAATTAATAATTAAGGACTTTAGTTGGCGGGACAAAATTTTAAAGTAGTAATGGATTATTAACCTTATTTAAACTATCTGTTAATCTAAAGCCACTCGCGCTTAGTTCTCTGACAACTTGATTTGTCACTACAATAGTACAAGTGTTTTTAACATGGCACGGGTGACGCAATCACAGAACTGCCGGCGAACCAACCACACCCTTCAAGTCCACGTAGTACACAATCACCGTCCCCACGTGGCAGTCGATTCCCTCTGTCCGTGTCTCTCTCTGGACTTATTAAGCGCTCTTTCTCCACCCGATATGGATACCCTCCTCGTGCACTGCTTATCCATGGCCAAACGCCCCTGTTGCTCCTCCCTGGACCTTGCCATCAACCCTGGCTCTAGGGTTTCTAAACTCGACCAGATGGACCGCCTCTTGGAATCATTTATAGTCCTCTCCGATTCATCCACTCTGTCTCTAGACCTCTCATTCGACCGCCTTCTCGAATCTAGGGCTTGCGATTCGGATCAGAACGACATGATTGAGCGTGCCCTGAGATTGGGCTCTGTTCTGCTCGAAGCAGGTAAAAGAGCTGCGAGAAAGCGCGCCTCCGTGCATAACGCTGTCGTTTGGGCCCTGCCTCCTGATCTCACTATCAAAGTATGTTCCATTCTGTAAATGTTTAATTTCGATTTGTAAATTTTGACAATTCTGTGGCTTTTTTTTTGTCATCAGTGGAAGAATACTTTAATTTGTGAGTTTCATTTCAGAGATAATGGGAGTTATTTCATCTTTCGAGATCTTCATCGTTAATATGTAATTTTGCCCCTTTTTCTGACCTCTTTTGCGACAATGAAGAATTGCATTTCGCATTTGAACTTGATTTAGGACCGGCGTTCAAAAGTACAGGAGGCTAATATATAACCGGAGGTTTGCTTGTTGCCTGTTGCCCGTTGCCTGATCTTGATAGGCCGTTCGAAAAAGTACTGCGAGATTGGGAGTGTCTTTCATAATGTCTCTTTTCATTGTTGATTAGTAAATTTCACCAGAATTGTTGTCTTTGGATTAGCCTCTGAAACTTACTGATAATGATATCTTGGCGGGTTGTTCGAATTTGCAGGAAATTATACATGATGAATGTTATTTGAGAATGTGTTGTTTCGTTTAATGAATTTGATTGATATTCATAACTGTGGTTTGGATGAGATGACAATTAAAATGAAGATCGGATATTTTGCTGAGCTTTAACTATGGGCTGACTAATTTATTTATATATTGGTGTGCACATTGTGCAGGTTTTTTCTTTGCTTGACACGCAGAGCGTGTGCTATGCTGCAGCTACATGTTCTCTTTTCTATAAGTGTGCGATCGATCCTTTATGCTATGCCAATATTGATTTAACAGCAGTAGTCCCAAAGGTCAATAATGCTGTCGTATCTACCATGATTCAACGAGCTGGGAAAGCTCTTCAGTAAGAGTTTTGATTTAAGTATTCAGTTGTTACTTTGTTGTGATCTTCCTTTCTAAGCGGCATTTCATTTTAATCACATGAGAGTCTTGATGGATAATGCATGTTTTGAATCCTCACCATGGTTGAACAGTATAATGTTTTGGACTAGGCCATTTAACTGTAATTTGATGTACTAGTGGCCACTAGACTATGAATCTCATATGATTTTCCCACTGGTTGGTAATATGGAAAAGGTTACTAGTGGGTTAGTTGCATTTGACTGGGCAGTATGCATTTTACTTGGGGCAGTCGTGAAAGTTTGTGAAGCGAAATGGTATGATTTGCATGATAGCATTGTGGTTATTTCAAGGCTAAGGTTGGTATGGCCGTATAGCCCTAAGGAATTGACCTCGTAATCAATCTCAGTTTGACTTGTGTGTGCATATCTCCACATTTTTTTCTTTTAATGTTGCGTGTTTGTGTTTGTGTCTCTGCTTTTGTTCTCTTCGTTTTGGTGGAAATGCAGTGCTGCAAGCAAACTTGAACGGTTAGATTAAGCAAGCAAGAAGGATGCTTTGGCTTTGCCATTCTTTGACTAGTAAAAAGAAATTTTACACATGAATTTCCCAATTTGGCTTTAAACAATGAACTGACTCATACTTGATTCCAAATGATCCAGGTGAGGGTGGGGCTGGATTTTCTCTTCAATTAACTCAACTAACGGGGTATTATCAATTTTTATAAGAAATGATGCTAAAGATTACAGACCAATGAACAAACAATGTAAGAACTTGGGCCTGAGGCCACCCAAATTCAAGCCACAAATGAAATTCCCACGTGAGCCAGAATTGGTTTTTATCATTCAAAGCTCCCGCCGGGGGGGGGGGGGGGGTGGCGTGTCCTTTCCCCTTATTCCCTTTTTAGAAGATTAAAGAGCTGTAGATATTTTAAAGTTAGCATTGAGTTTGGCCATAGAGTTGGGTATTATATCCACAGATGGCTTTATCATGTACAAATTATATTAGTTATTTACTGCTTTTCTCCTTTGTGAGTACTATCTTCATTTTATGGTTTCTCGCCTCTCTTAAATAGATTATCATGAAAGTGTTTTCAAATTCAGGTCTCTTAAGCTTGGTATAGTGCCTGGTCCAACTGCGTCAGCCGGATCTTCACAACCATTAGTATATACCATCAGGAACTCTGCAGATGCATCAGGATTTTCATGGAATGATAAGAGATCTAGACAAGGAAAGGAGTCATCTTTTCTCACAAGGTCCTGCTTGATCTCTTTGATTGGGGACAGTGGTGGTCCTGGGTATGGTTCAATACTTTGACCTAATGAGAATTGGACATTTTATAGGTCACTTTTATTGTTCTGAAATTTTATTATTCTTTATTGTAAGGGCTCTTTTGAGGAGGTTGCACCTTTACAACATTGAACGAATGGACAACACAGCACTTTGTGCAGCATTATCGGCCTGCCCATCTCTCGTTGATCTAGAAATTGTTGGCCTGTAAGTTGTATGAAGTTAGTTCTTGCATCTGTTGCATTCTTTGTTGACCTGACATCAGTGTGATGTGGCTGCGGGATATTTTAGTATTTATGGCATTGTTTTGTCCCTGTTGCACATATCTGTGAAAGAGTGGTTGCAATAGAATATTAGATGAATGCATGATCAAGTTTTTTGGTATGGAAAACATTAATAATTCTCTCTCTCAATAAGCAAATATAGTTATAACAAAAGAATAGTGCCAGAGGGGGCACAACTTGTGTACATGCAGTATATGGAGGCCAAAACTAGGCCTCATTTATATAGTTCAAGTCACCCAAAAAATCTACAAGCATGTGTAAAGAATTAGAATCTCTCCCAAAAATTCAAACAATGAAAGTATATGACATCCTTTTCTTTAAAGAAAAAAAATGACATCCTTTTCTTTTTTCGATAGGTAAATCACACACACACACACACACACACTTTGCCCCTTTCGGGAACTTGGACCCTCAACCTCCCATATGGGGAGGTGGAGGAGATACCAGCCAAGTTAGAACTTTTTGGTTATATGCTAAGAAGCACGGGTATGGATACAGGACACGGACACGCCGACACGCAATTTTTCAAAAAAGTAAGACACAGACACGTTGGGGGACACGTTGAATAAAATATATTTTATTTTTATTTATATAATAATATAATCAATTTCTATTTTCATATCAATTAAATTATGTATAAAAAAACACAATTTCATGCAACATCTACACAAGAAACACAATTTCAAATTTTCAATATGAAGTACCATAAAGTGATACATTTAAAAGTAAAGTACCAAATATTTCAACAAGATTATAAATAATAAAATCATAGCAAGTAGGAATTATCCAAAGTTTAATAATTGCTAGAGGAATAAAATTTTAAAGTTCAATACAAAACAAAGCTCCAGTAATAATCCTCCCCCCCCCCCCCCCGGCCCCAAAAAAAAAGAAAAGAAGCCCCATTTTAAGCATCATGATTCATTAGACTCAACTTCATCTTCTTCTCTTCCATCACCATCATCCGTGAAAAGTGGGCTTCTTGAATCAATTACAGACTTGCAGTGAATCAACAAGTAACCACATACATTGCAAATGCTGCAAATTGAACTTGTTGAATCAATTGCAGACTTGCAGTGAATCAACAAGCTTCAAAATAGATGGAAGAAAGAAGAAGATAAACTCACTGAAACATTGAAAAAATATATAGTAAAGCAAAAGAGAAAAAAATTGAAAAATGAAACTTGGGTTTGCAATGTTTGCAACATATAAATATATATATATATATATATATAGAGAGAGAGAGAGAGAGGAGAAGAAATTATAGAGAAAAAGGGGCGGAAGTTAGAGAATAGAGTTGTACGTACCTGGGTTGGTGACTTCGACAACGATGGACTGCCAAGGTGGAACAGCGACGGCGGCGAAGGACGGAGGCGAGCGACAGCTAGGGCTTCTCTCTTCATGGTTTCTCTTCTCTTTGATTTTGATAAATCCCGATCGTAAGAAGAGGAGAAGAAATTATACAGAAAAGGGGCAGAAGTTAGAGAATAGAGATGTACGTACCGAGGACTTCGACGACGGCGAGCGACGGCTAGGGCTTTTCTCTCTTCTCTTCTCTCTGATTTTGAGAAATGCCCAATGCTCAGTCATAACGCATATAAACATAAGTTTATTAAATTACAAATTGACCCCGCTACTTTTTAAGAATATTAAAAGAGACCCCATCTTTTTTATTCCAAATTACAACTTGACCCCCGCGCGTGTCTGAATTTTTTTGAGCGTGTCTTGGGAGTGTCCTAAATTTAAAAAAAAAAAAAAAATTCAGACACTTTCGGACACATGTCCGACGCGTGTTCGAGCATGTCCGTGTCCCAGACGTGTCAGACATTGATACGTCACCCAGATTAGAGTATGTCCGTGTCCTAGGTTATATGACATTCTTTTTTTCAAACTATAAACAATTAAGTCCATATCCTTAAAGTTGCGTTTATTCTGCTCTCGCCATAAACACAACATCAAACAAAGCGGTTCAGCCTTCCAAGCTTGACGAACCCTACAGCTTGGGCAAACCTCACCCAAAATGCGAAAATGCCTTCAGTGTCTTAGATATAATCCACCAAACTCCAAACACAGAAAAACCATTGACTGCATATACCAGGCAAACGTGCAGTGAAGTAGAAGTTGTCTCCTCCGCCCTCCTACAACACCAATTAAGGATGAGCTTACCCTAGCTTCTTACCTAAAGTATCCAATGTCAAAATAGCCTCTAAAGACATCTTCCAGACAAAAGGAAACGTTGAACAGCATGTTAGCTTCTAAATGCCTTTCCAAGGAAAAACCAATCATGTCACCCCTAATAGTAACCTGTAGAAGGATTGAACTCTAAATCTCCTTTGAGCACTTGGAATCCATCTTAGAGCATCTCTTTTGTTTACAGACATTTACATGTCGTGAATTGGTGACAAAGTGGTAGAGATTTATGTTGAAATTCAAAGTCCTTGGCACACTTACATATTATGCTAAAGTTTTGGGGACATAATTTTGGGGGATGAAAAAAGGAAGGAAAAAAATTAGTGAGGATGAAGCATGCTTCAAGTGGGCTTTACCATTTCTATATTTGCAAAGGCATGAGCAAATTCATAAAACAATAAGATAGATCGGAGAAGACTTGGATTGGAAACTTTATTGTTTCCCAAGCTTTCAGCGACAAAACGAAACCCGGGAAGGTGGTGTTCAATATCTTTCATCACAAATCAGGAAAAGGAACTTGGTGAATTGGTGTTCTTTATTTTTGGCATAAGTTGGGCTATGCCAGGGTTGGTTCGTGAGTTCTTATTGAGTTGGAGGTGCAGCCCTTTAAGGAAGGACTCTAAGAGGGCTTGGAAAGTAGCCCCTCTTTGTCTTTTGTGGTGTATTTGGATGTGGAGGAATAGGAGAGTCTTCGATGGAGATGAACTCCCGGTAGCTAGAATTAATGATGCCTATCTGAAGCTACTTTTCTTTTGGGTTAAGGAAGCTATTCCCTTAGATTTTGATGACTTTTTCTCTTTTTTGGGGGACTCATGGTTGTAATTATGTGGCCTTTCTCTTTTGTACATGGGTTTGCTCCCCTTGGGCGCTGTATATAATACTATACTTTTACCGATTAAAAAAATCAAGAAAAGGAACCTTTCATGATAAGAATTTTGATATATATCATATGATAGTAGAGAAGGGGGGGACCATATTTTATTTGTTTGTTTGTTTGTTTATTATTATTATTATTATTTTGTAATTCTAAAGAAGCTCTAGGAATCTCTGTTTTAGGCATTTCTGAACGTTGCCTTGTTAGAGGATATAAATTTAGAATACCTATGATCACAATGGGTGATAGTGATTGTTTTGTACAAGTGACCGCTATCTGTTGGAATTGCCTCATGGCAAGAAAGAAAAACAAAACAAAATAAATGAACTTTCGCGTCAATAGAATGAAATGCATGATTCAATGTTGCTCAAATTGATTCTCAATCCCGAGACAACCTTGAAACATAAAAGAATGCATCTCAAGTGATGTAATTGATTCTCTTTTGTGCCACAAAAATGATCATGTCATCTGGAAATAGAATCTAAGAAATTACAATCCTACTACCATCACGATTCCCACACTAAAGCGTCTAATGAGCTAATTATGATAAGCTATTTCTGTTAACAATGTTTGGCCGACAACTTTGATAGGGGGGACAATGTAATTTAAAAAATAAGAGGGGTATTGCTTGTAATTGTTATAACCCCCCCCCCCCCCCCCCCCCCCCCCCCCAAGGAGGGGGAGGGAGGGAGTCCATGTAATTTACTCAATTATTTAACATGGAAAACTTAGGGGTTTGGGGGAGGGGGTCTGTATAATTTACTCAATTATTTTACATGGAAAACCCCATCATTTGACGGCTTCCACCTTAGCAACTCATCCACCTCTTCATGCACCTAAGTCCCATAAATCATTTCTAACAAGGATCCCATTGAGTTTGACTCCTAGTCCTAAAATGCTCTTCCATTATGGGGCTCCAACTTGCTCCATCAAGAGTTTGGAAAATAGACTTAGAGACCATTGCTTCTCTATCCCCTGCCTGCGGAAAAAAAGACTAGCGCTTTACTAAGAGAATAGGAAGTAAAGGATTCAGATGTTTTCCTTGGTTTACCTCTAAGAAATTTTGACTTTGACACAGATCAAAGTATGATCTTGTTGCCTTGTGTTTTTTCTAAGTCAGTAGGTATCAGAGTTGAAGACAATCTTCATGTGGGTTTAATGCGCTTTAATGCTTCGAACTATTTAGATAAAGAAAATGTTAGAGAGGACTCCATGGTGGCAGGATAGAAGCCTTAATTTTTGGAGCAACATTAAGGTTAAAGGAGAAAATTTTGGAGATTGAATGAAATTAGACTACAATCTTGTGGTTTCTGAAGAATCAGATGCTGCAAGTTGTTAATAGCTTCTCTTAAATGATTTTGATAGGTCTGTTTGTTTGCAGTCACCATTTTCTTTCAATGAAATTTGTAATTGGAAGAGAGAGGAAGATAAGTTAAATTGGTGCCTCTTCAGTGAACAAGCTAATGTGACTGAGGGATGGAGAAAGGTGGTGAGGGAAAGATGTCCTGCTTGGAAAGTCGTTTTGGCTCCATCACTATGTTTATCAATGGGAAAGGATGGAACGAGGGAACAATGACCCCATTTATTTTGTTGTTTTCCTGTAAATAAGCACACGTGGTGGAAGGAGGGAAAGCTTTCTCTATAAATAGCTCTCTTTTTGGCTGCGCTATGTGAAAGGAGAACAGAACCCTTTTTTTTTCTTTTGTTCCATTTCCAAGTTTTCAAAATTTTTTAGAATACTAATAGAAGGCAATTTGTCGTGGTGCCTATTTGGTAAACAAATGTTTTTTTTTTCCTTGTCGATATTTTTATGTTTGCACTTGTATTTGTCTGTATTTTGTCATTTTTAAATGCATGGTGAGATTTTTCTTCTTACAAAAAAGAAAAATTAAAATAACTAGGAACAAATTATTTTGTACAATCACTTACCAAGAAAACATATTTTCCTTTTACAGTCATGTTGAATTGAGGCAAACGTTGGAGTCAGTGGGCAAAAATTGTCAGTTGATAGAGCGTTTATTTTTTGAATCTTCAAAAACCGGTGCGTCCTTTTCTGCACGTGGTTTTTCCATTCTCATCCCAACGAATTTTTATGCTTACTTTGTATTTATTATTTTTCAGGTAGAGATGACAGTCTGAAATTGCCAACCTGCAGTTATCTAGTGAACAATTGTCCTCGTCTATCCTCATTAGCTCTTCGGGGATTTAAGCTTCATGACTACAAAGCTCGTGTGCTTGTCAAGGTGTGTTCTATCGATCTGGGAACAAGTATTTCATAGACATATTTTACTTCTTGGCTTCAGGGGACTCATTCTTCCTTGCAATTGTGAAATTCCCTAAATATAGATATAAGCGATCATTGTAGGGCTGGACTTCAGTTTGGGTTGGTTTTCACTTAATCCAGTATTAAATCATTGAAGACTTGAACTAGACCAAACAAATTGTGAATTTTGTGGTCAGGTCAGTTGTTTTGGGTTGGTAACATACCAAGAGGGGAGAGAGTATTGTAATTTTTACAGTCGTCTCGGTTCTTTATATAATATCTTATTGGTTTCTCACATCTGATGCATTGATCGGTAATTCTACTAAAAGAAAACCATTTGCACAAGTTTTTTTATTCATGCAACTAGTCTTATATAAATAATTTAAAAATTGTTATATATTGAACGCAGATATATGGATTTATGTGCCCTTGGTGTGAGTGCCTTTTTTTTTTAGCGGGTGGTGGGGGAAGGTTGTTAATTTAAATTTGTTGCTGCTTTTATACATTATGATATAGAGGGTTTGTTTTCAAGTCGGTCAGTTTTACCTAGAATGTCAACCTACATCCGAACCAATTTCCATAGCTTTTTTTTCTTTCTTTCGGTGGTTGAGTATATTTGGTTATGAGGGTGTACAACTGCACCCTATTGCTATGGCTTGTCATGATTGGAGTTGCAAGAAATGGGAGGGCCAAAGAATATGGCCTTGAACTATGAGCCAAGACATGACATTAAGATTTATTGATGTGGGACAGGACAGTAGTAGAGAACTTAGAATAATACTATCTACAATTAAATTTATGTGGACTTCGAAATTATGGAAAACTTGTAAGTTTAGGTTTTAAAAGTACAGTCAATCCTCTAATAATTAATATTCAATAATTAAAAAACTAATTTCGTTCCAAGGTGAATAGTTAATAATTTTATTACTTAATAATTAATATAGTAATTGATTATTAAAATGGACAAATACACATTTTTATGCATATATATAATATAAAAATTATTAGTAACATTAATTTTGTAGTAATATTAGACACAAGTTTTCTTTCGTCATTCTACTCTTTTATTTATATGTGATGTATGAAATATTAGACACAAATTTTGCATGATCACAATGCAAAACAATCAATTGGAATCTTAAATTTGATTAGAAAGTCTCATGTTTAAGAATATGTGTAATTTCATTGCCCATGCTTGGAATCAAGAAAGTGGTTCTGAATTACTTACAGGAGTAACAGAACTCTGATTCAAATGGCATCAAAGCTAATTATTCGGATGCTATGTTAATCTCTGTGCAGGGATTTCGTAGACTGAAATATGTTGACTTTTCAACATCCTACTCAATCACAGGTGCCTTTCTGAGGTAGGTGTATCCTCACGAACAATTTCTTTCTAAATTCTGTCCACATTATTTGCATCTCTTAATTTTCCTCAGTTGTTATTTGTTGTGACACTTTGCTTTCTGTCCTTTAGGAACCTTGGTGGCAGTGCAAGTGGGAATCTACTGGAGGCCTTGATTTTACGGGACTGTATGCATCTCAAAGAAGTGAGGGCTACAGCCTCTCTCTCTCTCCCCTCTCTCTTTCCCCTCCTCTCTCTTACCACTTAGTTATGTCATGTGCAGTTGGAAGTTGCACGGTTTTTTACGGCAGTTCTTGCAGGAGACTTCAAGCTCCTAAGACATCTTGTGGGTAGCTGATATATTTTCTCTAATTTTCTTTTGCTGCAATTTGTATTTGATGCTTTTTTTCCCGTCCTGGGTATCCCCTTTTAAATTTGACTCTGGCCTCCAAACAGGACATATCCAACAGGGAAGGTCTAGCATCTGAAGGTGACTGGTATAATAGATGTTACAATTCAAGGTAGTGGTCAACTCTTCTAGACCTTTTTCTGATTATATTATGTTTGCCTTTCCAACAATGGATTCGTGTGTTGTGCAGTGTCATTCCTGTAAAGCAATTATTGGAAGAGAGGCCCGATTTCTGCCTATTGGCTGAGTTTCCTTCAGAAGGAAGGTTGGTTTATTCTTCATTCATCACGATTGATGCCAACATATCTTATAATTAAATTTACAACTACATTTTTGGGATGCCTTCTCTGTTTTGCAGTTTCATCGAAATTGATCAAATGATTGGCAGTGATGTAAGCAGCGACATCAGTTTGTCGTCACAGTTGAGCAGTCATACATCGGATGTATCATTGTTTATGAGTTCATCAGAGAGCAGCTATAGTAGTGATCAGGGCAGTGGTAATGAGGATGGTCGAGATGCCAGCTTTGTAATTTATGAGGAAAGTTCAGATGAGGTGGACTTTCTGGTTGTTTGAGAGAAACATGAAGGTGAAAACTGGAGTTCACGGCCACTAAACGAACTTGGTACTTAACTCTCTCTTTGTATTTTTTATTCTTGGAAAATGAATAATGTCAGCTCAAGATAATTTGAGACCTGAAGTGAGAATTTTAAATGAGGTTTCTTATTTTTTAATATTAATGTAGATTTTTTTTATTTAAAATTTATTCTCCTCACTTATAAAGATACAAAATTATTGATTAAGTTTTTGTATTCAAGTTTTGCTTAAACAGGCTACACACGACTGTATTTGAATTTGATACAAGCATACAACTCTTTCAATATAACAATATAAGAAAAAAGGTACTATTAAAATAACAAATGATAATTAAAAAAAAGAAATTTTTAAAAATAACCCATAAATCAAGTTATTAGTTAAATCGGAGTCCTCTCAAAAAATAGAACTTAACTCAACAAAGCCTTAACTCAATTATTTGAAGTCGGCTACATAAATTTTGTTTCACCTTTCCTTTCCTATTTAGGACTATTCTCTTACTTAGATTATACATTAAAACTAACTAAAAAAAAAAAAAAACTCATGAGTCATATTGAAATACTAAAAGTTTATACTTCGTCAATAATTAGTTTGAAAAAAAAAAAACAATAACAATGTTTAAGATTTGAAAGTGTATATGAGATATATAATATATATAATTAAAATATCAATAAAAAATAATATATAATTGAAAAAAATAGGCCGTTTTGCCTAGTTCAACATTTGTTATTTTTGTCTGGGCTAGGAATTTTTATTTTTTTTGAGCTTAGACTTTTAAAGGTCATCTTTGGCAGACTTAGACTTCTAATCTGAGCTATATACTATAGACCTAAGAAACACCACATGACATGGATACAACACAATACGGATATATGAACGCGAAATTTCTATATAGAAAAAGGATATGGATATGTTAGACACACATTAAATATATATATATATTTGTTTTTTCTGACCATACAATAAAAAGCTGACATTATTTCAATCAAAATTAATATAAAACACAAATAATAACAATATAATTAAGATATCAAAATAACAAAGGCATTAAATAAAAATTCAAAAACTTCTTCGTTTAATTATCAACATCTATATATGTATTATATCTATAACCAAAAAGAAAAGTGGAGAGGATGAGAAAAGAGGAGAAAATTCAAAAAGAAAGAAGAGAATTAATAAATAAATAAATAAGTTTTCAAAATGTGCCCCCCTATCGTACTGATGATCGTCCTGGACATGTTCGAAATTTAGAAAAATAAAAATAAATTGGACACTTTTTTTTTTTCCTCCTGGACTTGAGACTTTTTTTGTGAAGCTTAGATTTTTATGGGAGCTTAGATTTCTTATTTGGACTATACTATAAACACATATAAAATGTGGGGCCTTGTTTGTGAGAAAATATGGTACTATTTTTGTAAGTGAGGTCTAAAGCTATTATTTTGTTGTGGTAGAGAGGCCATGGAAAGGAAGAGGGGGAAGATGGCAAGTGTGGTTGTAATTTGTGTTTAGCTGGTGTGTTTGGGTTTTAGCTGTGTAGCTGACTGCTTTAGTTAGAACGAAAATTCACTGCATGTTTAGTGGCTGATGCGTGATATGATGGGCTGTTTCTTAAATTTTTTAAGTGGAGGCCTGAGTACACCCAAAAGGTTGTCTAGTTTATTGTAAAACCAAAATGTCAGCTGCTAAAAGCCCAAAACAGAGTTTGCCTAAAGTTAAATCTTAAAAATTATCAAAAACTACATAACATTGGAACCCGGTTAGTCGATTTCCGGCTGGGTTGAGGTTTCCCAAACAGCAGCCAAAGGTCTTAAGTTCGTCCAATAGTGATGGGGCTCATGTGAAGAAATAAAGAACCCAAATCTTACGAGCAGTCAACCTAAATTTTACTTTTATGAAAAAGGGAGCTAATTTTAATTTTTATGATTAAGGGGCTAGTCTTGAGTTTTTTGTTGGGATTCTTTCACTGGCATGTTCCCCTAAAAGTTTTTTTTTTCCCCCAACTCAATAATGGTCAATTAAGTAGTAATAATGTAATATATACTATCTGTGGTGAGATTTTTTCTTTGTTTTTTAGGTGAAGTACCATTTGCAATGAGATTAAAATCTCATTTGATCTTTGCATTACTTGATTCTATGTTGTTTCTTCATAGTTTAGGAAGTGGATGGAGCTCAAGCTGAAACAGTGGGGTGACTCAAGTACTTATGAGGCTTGCCCTTACAGACACGTATATGCCTTGATCTGTGGACGAGCAGTCTCTCACAGTTTGCTTTTCAAATTCAGGATCCATCTTTCAGAGAAAAATACAACTGAAGCGCCAATGGGAGGGGGGGCCCCTTTTATTTCACCCTCTCTAGCAGTCAGCCACGGTCAATCCTGTTTGTGCTTATTAAAAAGGGCGTTTGTGATGTTATAGAATTTTACTTATCAAAAAAAAAAAAGGGCGTTTGTGATATTTTATAGTTCGCCCTTATAGGTGCAGCGGTGTGGATATGCATCCATTCCAGCAAATTTTCGGGCGCCCATTTTTAATTTTTAGTTTATTTCAACAGTGATGTATGCTAAACACAGCTGCCTTGGCTTTCTTCTTCTTTCTTCAACTTCCGATATTGGAGTTTTTCCCCACTACCCAAAGAATTTTGCAATCATATATATTTGTACACACTACACATGATGATAACTAATAGATTATTAAGACAACGGGATGGAAAGGGGGAAACAAGTTGTATTAATTATTATTAACATGAATGAGTAATGTTATACAGACAAATTTTGTGGAGATCATGAAGACTGGTGTGTGCGTATGTGTTTTTTTATTTTTGGTATGGGGGAGGGGGTTTGAAGATTAACTAAATACACCTACTCTAATACAAACGGGTAATGTTATACAAAAAGAAAAAAATTGTATTTATTTTTTCACATAGAATGTTGTATGTTTGACTGCTATCACTTCAACACAATCCTTGTAATTTTAAAAGCATCATTTTGTATAAAAATTTTTAGTGAAATTTTTATTTGCAGAGCATTTTTAATCTTCTATTTTTTTTTTTATCGTTTTTTTTGCAAAATTCTGACATGCATAAATTGTTATTGAATTTGAGTAGTGTTAGATATTTTTAATTTATATTTTTAATTGTATTTTCAAGATATATTGACTTTGAAAATTATATTGCGTGAAATTTAAAGCTACTTTATCAGACATCACATCACATTAATGATACAATTCAAGATATAAATTAAAGATACATAATATTTTTCAATTGACCTCTATTAGATCAAGTGTGTGTACACATAATACAGTCCTATTTGTCAATCCAGTCGTTTTGCTCTGCAAATAAAAATTTCAGAATAGTGTGTTATGAACGGTTGATCATTTGCAGAGCATTTCAGAGATCTTCTTGTTGGGTGGCAGCAACAAGCTGCAAGATATCAATAAGAAGTTTATAAGCCACTATCTTTCCATACTAGAGTTTCCTGCATACGCATAATACAGTCAGGTAGGAGATGGAGATTCAACAAATGGTGTTGGAGAACTCTATAGCGTTCTCTTATATGTTGATCTTACAACTTCGTAATACAAGTACTTTGACCACAAAAAAAAAAAGAGCAGCAGCTCTGCAATACTTTAGTCGAGAGATGGAAATTGGTTTTCTTTCACATATGACACCGCTAACCAGAAAATTAGTTAACAACTAGCTTCATTCAGCTCATGTTATCACAATCACAACGAAACGTGGCCGCCTCCAACTACAATAATGCACCTTTTTTCCTCATTTTGCTATCCATCAAAACAAACAGAAAATTACGGACCTGATATTACATTTTGATTTGTTTTTACAATGGGATAACTCATCAAAACCCATCTTCACATCCCAAATTCTCCTCCTTGCAGATTTTCCAATCATGTGAGATCAAGACCAACACCACCATATCTTGTTGTACCCCAAACTCACAAACATGGCAATGGTCTGCCACCTTCAACCCTCCACACCTCCCTTGTAAAGATCATTGGCTCTTTCTCAAACCAAATGTGTCTTCAACACCATTTCTTACCTTCTTTCTTCTCTCTGCAATCATATCCGAATATGCCTAAGAAAGAAAAGGACAAATTAAAATGCATAACAGGTTACATTTTTGTTATAAAAGTCAGAACACTGAAACTAAATTTTTTAGATCATTTTGCCTAGTTTTCGGAAAGACCTGCAAAAACTCCTTGATTTTCCACCCAACCAGATCTTACTGAACTATTCTCCACATTGCACCTTTTTTGGTTGACTCAACACCAACAAAGATAACGTTATGGTCCCAAGGGATTATAGAATTTGATTTCACAAGTTCCATCAATCCTGAGGCTTTTGATGTATATGTCAGGTTCACAACATTTGGTATCAGAACCGGTACACGATGTCCCAGCATCGAGTCATGGAAAGGGCTACCTCAAGTGAGAGCCATATCAAGGGAGAAAAGGGCTACCTACTGCCAGAGTGAAAGGTACCTAGAGTGAGAACCGCCGAGGGAATGGCTACTTGGAGCAGAGTGTGATCTGTCTAAGGGGAAAGGGCTACCTGTCGCCAGAGTGAAAGCTACCTAGAGTGAGAGCCACCGAGGACAATGGCTGCTGAGCGTGGTGGTGTGTAACGGTCCCAAAGGAATATAAGACTTGATCTCATGTGTTCCATCAGTCCTAGGGCTTTTGGCGTATTGGTTAGATTCATTATAGATAAATACTCATCATCAAAGATTTTTTGAATCACATCACTATAGCCTTAATGCCCCAGGCCCCCAACGCAGCTTGAGGTCCAAAGACTCCAATGCCATTTTGTTAGAAGAAAAAGAAGACCTAGGCAACAAATAACCTCCGTATACAAGAGTAAGTCAAAAAAATATAATGTATACATGAAACTCCATGTTAAGGCATCAAAAAATTTCCTCCTACCGATTTTCATTTCAGCAACTATATTCAGAGAAACAAAAAATCATCAGCAGTCATTTGAAGTATTTCCCGAACCTATTCCCATTAGAATCATGTAATGCAATGATCTTATCACTATTTCCAAAATAAAGCTTGCCATTGCCATGGATTATTTCATGAGCTTCTCACTGTACCACTTTGTTACCAAAAACAATCAAGATATTAGATTATGCAATATGAAAAAGAAAATTGCAACCTATTAAGACAGAGAGAGAGGGAGTGCATGTGTGTACATGAAAGAGAAAAAGGGCAGGGCAGAAATTATAAAAACCCTCCAGGTTTTGATTGGGTTAAACCCTTTTCTGAATGCAGGGTTGTAGGTCTAATATTGCCTTCCTCATAGATCAGACTGCTTAAGAAGTCTATTAACAACATAAAACAGGGCACACTTCCCTTTCAAATATATACATAAATGCGAAAAGCAACCAAAATAATTACTAGTTTAAGTACAGTAGGAATAGCAGAGGAGAGTCAGGTTCAGTTCTATGTTTATCCAGTAAACATAATAATGAAGACTTAGAGACAAGTGATGCTCGTACCTTGGGGTAAGTATACAGAAAGATGTACCACCATGCACAAATTAAAGAAATAACAACAGCAGTGACTACTACTGAGTGCAAAATTAGCCAGCTACCAGTAATTGCTAATACTCCAGTCAGTGTTATTGTCCATGGTTGACACCTGCAAGAAATTGAACCAAACTGTAAAAGAAGCCCAAATCGTGAACTGTGTTATGCATATCAAAATGGTACATTATGGAAAGGGTGTTTCATGTATCCCTTAAAAAAAAATTAATTAAAAATATCTAAAATTCAAGCGGGGAAAAGAAAGGGGAATTTGATATAAATTTCAAGTAGCATAACACATCCTGAATTTTTGTTCGCAGACCTCACTTTTTTCAATATAAATTGGATGTTCATTTGTTTTTGAACTGAGTCACAAAATATTGCTTAAACATGCATCTACAACATCTCAACAAGCATATCGATCAGTAGTCGTCCCCACTTCCCAGTTCATAATAAAGGCCTTTACCCAATGTTGGTCCACCAATGCAAACTACTAAGAGAGGCGGAATAGATACAAACAAACCTTTGAATTATTTGAACAAATTAGCTACTCTCAAACACAAACTCACATTCTCACACTCGGCAGCCCAATCTTACCATTGCATCAATTTAGTTTTTAAATGACAGTATTGGTAATAGTAACAGTTGGTAGCAATTTAGTGATATCAAGAATAACAGTCAATGCATAATGGGAATCAATTATCAAAACCATAAATTTATTCTTTTTGTTAATAACCCGATATGAATATTACAACCCTGATTTGTTGATCTTAGATAATTTTAGACATCTAAGCGCATGGTTTGATATGGGTATTGAATCTTATATTGGTTTGTAAACCAACGTTAGCAAACATTACTTTCCATTATTACCTCTTTACTGCTTTGTTTCCAAGCCAATGTCAGTAAAAATTACTTCTTATTATTCAACCCTACATTAGTTTTCATGATTATAACCACAACTGAAATTATGAAATCATAGATATAATCAAATATATTTTGATGGTGCAACTAAATATGGTACATTGTTCTATATCTACCAAAGTTCTGCAATTTTTGTACTTCTATCTAGAGACTTGAGCATATATATTGATATAGTGATCTCTAAAAGCGCAAATCCAATAAAGTAATGAAGTTTCCTAGTTTTTAAATGGGAAAATAGATGGAAAAAAGTGAAGAATGAAGTCGGGAAATGTTTTTAAATTGCTGTTAAATTCATGTGCTGCTACAGGCAAATTTCACTTTCACTGATATATTGGTCAGTAATAGTAAAGGAGCCTAGGGTTACCGTTACATCATGGTATCAGCCAATTTTTAAAACCATCAAGTACTGGGATCTTTTATGCAATAAATCATAATAGGAAACAAAAAAAAAATGTAATAAATTAATGCTCTACTATAAGAAAAGCAGAAAGTGAAATAAAAGAAAAGTAAATTTGGAATATTCAAAAAAAAAGAGTCCCACCTTAAATTGATGTAAGAGCTCAAATTTTCACTTCTTTGCACTTTATTTTCTTGGAAACCCAAAAAAGCATAAGACCAATATGGTTCCAAACTGTGGAATATTGACATAAAGAGGAGACTTTAAAATTTTCGTAATGAGGTGTATGCAACGCATCGGAAGATTTGAAAATTCAACTTCTCTATTATTATTTTGCTAAAGAAATTTACAAATTAGGAATCCCCCCCCCCCCCCCCCCCCCCCTCCCCCAAATATATATTTGAATTTTCATAAAAACCCTTACCAAAATTTTAGTGCATATACTTTTGCCCCCCTAGGCACAATTTTTGGATCTGCCACTGGGTGTATAGCAACTAAAAATTGATCCCCGGGACACTTTCCCTGCTTAAGATACAAAAATATCCATTGATATGTATAGTTAAAGGATCAATCATCTTATGTTTTTTTGTGTCCCATATTCTTTCAGGTCCCTATAGTGATAATTGCACATGAACACTGTTTTTCCCCGAGCTCATTAGGTTCCTGTAGTGATGATTTCACAACAATAATAACCATCTCCAAGGAAAAATACCACGTCTGATGGGGTAAACTGTAAACCATTGCTTTTCTAATAAAATAGATTTATCTGTACAAGCATTTTTATTCCATTATTTCATTCTTTGGAAATATAATGATACTATCCAACAATAAAATGGTTTCAGCATAAACCCCACCCCTGATGTTTGTTGTAAAGCAACCAAACTTGATTACAAATTTACAAATGGGTTGTTACTTATCAAAAAAAAAATTACAAAAATGGATTGTTGAAGATGAAACCGTGGCAATCAAGAACCATAACTTGATTTGAACTAGAACTAGCTGGTAATTTTATTTACAATTCACCAGCCTTATATCTGGACATTAACATGCTTGCAGCCGTGCACCAAAACATCAGTAAGGGTTCAATGTTCAAGAAAACAATTTGAGTGCAGCTGGGAACTCCAAATAATGTGTGTAACTAAAGAAAATCTTTATTCAAAAGAAGCATACAAATTCGGACCAAAAGAATGAATTGAAGTGAAAATGATAACTGAAGAAGGCCTAAAAAATATTAAATCAAAAACTGAGAAGTGCCCATCAAGAAAAAGCTTTACCAGGATGGTTTGGTGTCCCAAACAGAGTCGTACTCCAGAGAAAGATAGTTGAGATAACCATCCATGTCGTCGACGGCGCCATTTTCGTCAAAGAATATGGACGACTCTTTTGGGTCACTCGAATTGCTTCCAAGAACTACGGTTCTGTTTCGAAAACTTGGTGATTTGAGAGCAATTGAAGGGCGTTTTGAGCAGGAAATGGAATCGGAGAGACGGGTTTGCGAAGGAGAGTCTTGGGATAGTAGTGGACAAGAAAGAGAGAGGGGGAAGAAAGAGAGAGCTATCATCTTTTGTGTGTCTGTTCCTCAGACTCAGACGCCTCTGGTTTCGATGGTATAGGAACAAAACTTGAGCGTGTGGCTAAGAGCGGACTCGAGAGAATAAAGAACGTTGTCGTTTCGCCAAAGGATATTATGCAACTACTAAAAGAGAAATCTATCAATTTATCCAATTCCACTTCATTTTCTTTTCCGTATTTTTTTATAATAATAATAATAACAATAATATTAATATCATAAATCTTCTAATAATTAATAATATTATTAATTATTAATTTTTCTCACAAATATACAATTTTTATCCCAAAAAAAAAAAAGAATATGTATATACCTATATATATATTTCTAAAATGATGAATTTTTAATAAACAAATACATGTATTATATCTAATTTAAATTAAAAGACATTTCCTAACCTCCATTTCTATTTCTAATAAATTATATTTATATATGTGTGTGTGTGTGTGTATTTCATTATTATCATAATTAATGTTATAAAAATAATTTTAAGATAAATCATATTAAGAGATTAGTAACTTAGAGTCAACTATAGTATTCGTTTGTCAAAATTTTCCAATAACTAAAAAAATTTACGTGGGAATGGAACAAAAATTCTTATTTATACTGTTGGGATTTTTTCCCACGTAAAGAAAAATGCTATGTAAATATAAATTTTATATAAAATTCTTAACCAAATAATATGGTAGTGCAAATTTTTTTTTAAGGCAATCAAGTTCATTATATAATTTCAGAAATGAAATTACTTATGATCCCGGTTTTTCAATATAGTTCTTGTAAACAAGTCCAACATCGTGTAGTGAATTATTAAGACTTCGATCATAAATTTTAACAAACTTCAAATATAATCAAACTTAATTTGTTTGTTTCTTGAGTTGATATTGAATAAATTTTTAATAAAACTAATTGTAAACAAAGCTTAAAAAAATAATTTTCATATAATTTAAAGTACTTTTAATTTTTAAAATTGAATTTGAGTTAAACTCAATAAATTAACCAATTTTTAAATCTATTCAAGGTTAAGTGACTTATTTGTTCCTAGCCACTCGAGTGAATCTCTACAATCAAACCAATTTTCTGTAAATAGAGGTTTACGTTTCCATCAATGTTGTGTAAGCATTTCCACACACAAGACAGACGCAAGAACTTCTTTTCATCACCCCGGTCAAAGGTGCTCACTCCACCTAAGTGAGAGACTCGAACCTAAGCACTAATAACGAAGAGTCCGAGCACTATTCATCACGCTATCCGGATTTCACTCTCTTTTCTTCAATGATGATGGAAATTCAAATTGATTAGTGTGTACTCATAAAAATAACATACGAGTAAGCAGATTTGAATTTATTTTTTTTCATCTCTGTTTTTCTTTTCCTTTTCGGGACATAAAATGTATCATTTGCAGTTTTATTGATAACATAATCAAACCAAAATAACATCTAAAAAAAGGTCCCATGTACCATTCCTCAATCTAATCACAGCCATGTTGCGATGCATTAGCAGCAGTTGAGGAATATTTAGTACTGTAATTCAGATACATTTGCAGTGCCAAGAAATAAAAAACTATAGTCTCTACTATGTAATATCTTCACACAGTCTTAAGAAATCGCAATTACATGATGGAAATATATTTATCATTTATGAATTCTGTACTTATATATATATATATATATGTGTGTGTGTGCCAGTATATACATTGCAGAGCAGCTGCAAATAGAAATTCCTTTGCAAACGATTGCAAATATACATGACCGAAGTTGTTTCCAACAGTAAGTTTGTTATATATAGCATATCCTTACAAGCATCAACCAGCAACTATTCTACATATTAGTAAATGAAAAAATGAACCATTCTTACATATAAATATTACATATAGTTCCCAAGTTTAGCTAGAAACTATTATTAATCATACTACCCAATCCTGTTTGATAAGATACTTCAAATGAACCCTTAATGGTGGTCTACTAGTTTATAGATAATATTGTTGGGAAAATAGTCCTCTCCAATTTCCCATTGCTAGTCATGCAACCCTCTGAAATCAACAATTGAAAAGGATACAAAGTCAACTCAACAACTTAACAAAGCATTATCCCAATTATTTGAGGTCGGCTACAATTGAAAAGGATACCCTTCAAGTAATACCCCACTGGATCCCTTCCTCCAACCAAAGTTCTTCAATTTATTTTCTGCAACTAACTTGTGTTTCCATTTCACCATCCATTGTCAACCTCTCGAAATCAAACACAGCTTAGGCTCTAATTTACCTCACCTCAACCCATCAATATGATTGAAACATTGGAAACAAACTTTTTTTAACAGTTACAAATTCAAAAATCAGTTCAAATCCATTTCATTTCTAGTAAGATGGTAGAACAGAAAAGAAATATTGAACACACTCAGCTATTCAGGATTAGATTGGTGTTATAAGAATCTAAATTTTCTTCATTTATAGCACTTCGTATTCTTGGCAGTCTACAAAACATTTGTTGGAAAACAAAACACGATTATTACAAGACACTGTAAATTAAATAAAATACTGGATGTAGTATAAACTACAAATTAATAATAAAAAAATGTGTTTTGTTCAATAAATTGAAGTCATATGCAGTAGAAGATAGTCATCGCACCTGTTACATAGATCTCACACATACAAAACTCAGATCAAGAAAATCTGTTTTAGTAGAGTGTGGCTCATGCCCTGTGCATAATATTAAACTCCTGCAGAAAAAAATGGAAAATTCAACCATTCAATGCATATTCAACAAGAAGAAATGTTGACATAAATATAATTATTTAACCTTTATGTTCTTTGAAACATTTTCCATTAAACATGAAGCATTATCATAATCATGAGGATATGGGAAAGGATGCTCTTACTGCAAAACTTGGCAAGTGCATTTGTGAAGCACAATGAGCAATTAGAGCTTTGTGAATCCATGTAGCATTCACTTCCACAAGTATGCTTACATTTAGCATGTAAAACAACTAAGAGCAACAAAATTCTATAATTTTTGAACTTTTCTAGCTAATTAAGAAAGAAAATGAAGGAAAACATTGGATCCAACAATAAATTTCATCACGTGTGTTTCAATCACATCATTAATAAAGATTTCACTCAAAAGTATTTGTTAGCTAGCACTCAGAGGGAACTCCTATTCATTCTTCCAAGCATACAATATCAGTGAAAAACCAAGACCTTGTAATTGGGAATCTGTAAATCCCTGCGAACATGACCAACTCAATACACATGGATCAGAAATAGATTGGCCCGCCCATGACTTCTCAGCCGAAAGGCAAGTTTGAAACATGAAAACTGCACTGCCCATTACATTACCAAAGAGCCAATTATGGACATCCCAAAACACTTCAACAGGAAGGCCATCCACCAAAATGGTGTGATTGCCCCGGAACTTCCACCGGAGGTGTTTCACCTGCATTACTGATTTACTGTCTATCCGAATCACGAGCCACGGATCATTAATACCCACAGTGTCACACTCAATTGTGATATCATGCATCTGCCCCCTATTGCACAATTGAGCCTTTACACCATAGAACTTCTTCCCAAAAATGTGCTCTCTTTTAGCAATAAAACTGGCTTTGGAAGCAACAGGGGCTGCATTAATCTTCCTATATGCCTCCTTTCTCAAATCCCCAAGAAGTAAAACCATCTCTTGGTTAAAGACCACAGCCAAATAGAATCCCTCCAGTGGTTCTGGCCCAGAACCAAATTTAGCAGATGACAAGTCCCAATGTATGTCAATTATACTAGCATCCACCTCTAGATTCTTACAACCTCTTCTTTTAGAGAATACCCATGGCTTGATGTCAAATTTACAGAGGCATTGACTGGATGAATCATCGATTCCAACACTAAGGCCTTGACCCATCAAATTCTTGGTCCATGTGACGGTAATCAAGCATGAAATGCCGCTTAATCGACACTGATAGACACATGTAACCGAATTTTGAGCAGTTCTACCGGTACTTGGTGATGAAGAATCAGCAACTTGAACACCATTTTCACCAAAACAGGAAGGGAAGTCCCTCATGGTATTATGAACTTCAATACTTTTTCTTTTTTCAATTCTTGATTTGAGCAACAATTTAACAGTTCTAAACTCCGAAATTAAGAAAGATGACAGATGAAATTAGATAGAGAAGGGTTTCTTTCTACCTCAAAAAATTTGAAGATGAAACGATTAACGATGAACCCAATATCCAAGTGCGTTGAAATTAGCTTCGGAGTGTTCCAAAGGAACCGGGCTTTATCTATTCGAATCCCTTCACAAAGCTAGACATTCGAAACAGTTTAGAGATGGTTTTGAGCAGAGATTTTGAGAATTGAAGATGGGATGAGACCCAGATGCAGAAGGGGATGAGTACTAAAGAGAGCGTGGGAGAGAGAAGAAAATGGCCCAAAAATGAAGAAAACGTTAAGCGATCATTTGCCGCACAGGGCCACTTATTATACAACGTTACTCGGGCCAAAAATTCTCTCTCTCTCTCTCTCTCTCTCTCTCTCTCTCTCTCTCCTTATTTTAAAAAGAGAATGTCAAGTAATTAGCAAATAAGGCGTGGATTTTTTTGAGTTATTGGTACCTGGTTGTCATTTGCTTTGGAATGGAAAGGAACAAAATATATATATATATATATATATATAATTACAGCAATGTCAATTAATAACACTTATTTAAAGTATAAATAATTCAATTTAATAAAATCTTATTTTAATTATTTACATGAATCCTGCATTGTGATTATATTTTATTTAAAATTTTTATTTTTATTTAAATGACACATTAATCAATGTCTCATAGCTTGATTCTCATATATATCATGCCATCTGTATTTATTGGCGCATTTAGTGATCTTAAAAACAATTATGTAAAAATTTGGTCACCCCACAATTTAAGCTCTTTTTTCAAGGGATACTTAATATATTATTAGTAATATTTTTTATTCTAAATTTAATTGTACTTCTCAATTTTTAAATAATGTGATATTAGATTATTGATAATATTTATATATTTTATTAATTAATAATTTATTAACACATTATTCAGTGAATTTTTAAACCATGGTCAAAGGACCATTGAAAGATATGTTTGTAATAGTATACTATACATACAAGTTGCTGCAATTGGGCTCAAGTTAATTGGACTATCAAACAGACTTGAAGGCTTTGAACCCTCCTTCATAGACCATGGTTGAAGGATCATTAAAAGATACATTTGTAATAATATCTTATCAATAATATTAGACTTACTTAAAAATTCTATCAAAAATATTTATATTCATGAGTTGGCAGTGTTGTATTGACTGAATATCACATTATGATATGATATTCAGTCAATACAACACTGTCAACTCGTGAAAATAAATTTTTTGATAAAATATGAAGGTAAAAGTAGCATTTCTCATATCTTATACATACACATATGTCATTTTATCATCTGATGGTTGTTGATAGTATTGAGACCGGATTTCTCCTTGGTGGCTAACCAAGGGCTCTCCACAAGAATATAAATATAAAAGAGTAACTTTCTTCATCACATGGATGATTTTTTGATATCATACCAAATCGGAAGATTAGGTGCCCCCACCCTCGACAATGATTTATTGAGCTTGCACTAAATTATATAGATGGGCCAACGGCAAAGAGTTGTGATTTTGGTTGAGCACTTTTTTTTTTATACCTTTGTAAGCATTAGTTTACCTAATTTTGTAAAATCAATGAAAATGTTTTCGAAAAGCAAACCAAATAACAACAAAAGATGAATCACTCATCGTCACTATGACGTCAATTTGTAAAAATAAACAAATAAATAAGAGACTATTTTTGTCAATTGCAAAGTTTCAATGTTTACGATCTTATTAGACCGTGTATTTACCCGTCAGTCAAGACTAACTTGAGACATTGTGAGATCTAAATTGACAATTGTTAAAAAAAAAAAAATTCCAATATTAATGTAAAGTTTTTTATTTAAAATTTATTCTTCTTATTTTTTGAGATGCAGAAAGAATAAATTTTAAATAAAAAAATCTATTAATTTAAAATAAAATTAAAACAGTTTATACAATAATAGTTTTGGTTCTGAATAACATAACATAAATAGAACTTTAATAAATATATATATATATATATAAAAAAATGTGATTGATTTTGTTTAAAATTTATTTTTTTCTAAAATTATGCTATTATGGGACCTTCTTTATAGAGTTTAGACTTAGGACATTAGATTTCTAATTTAGATAAGAAGCAACTAAGTTAGGGCTTGAAACAAATGCATGATCCATTTAATGGTAGAATCGGCCTTGGCATCACCATTAGTATTATTCAAAAAAAATGTATGAGATTGTGAAAATCGAGCTTGGCAATTGATGCTAGTGCTATTTAAAAAAAAAAAAGTTATGAAATTGTCTCACATAAATATATGACACCATATATACATACATGTATATATATATAAAATGTTATGTTTTTTAAATTTATATTCTAAATTCTTATTTCAAAGAATGTGTTACTAATATGATTAATTATATAATTTTAAGTATTGTTAGTATCATGTCAATGTCATATTATTTAGAATAAAAATTTAAAATATAATTTTAAAAAGTAAAGCACTCTTCACACACACACACACATATATATATATATATAGAGAGAGAGAGATTTGGAATTGTTAACATATTAAAAGTCGGACCTACCTCATTAGTTAGACATAGTTATGGAGGACAAAGATTGACATGAAGCTTAAAGAGTGACTAAAGCACGTTACTTTTTGAGGAGCCAGTTGGCAGGCAGCAGTGATGACCAAAATGGTTTTGTCTTACGCAACAACACATCATAATCTCATTTCTCTCTTCACGACTTCTTCAAGCACCCGTCCGTAGAAAGGATGTTACATCTGCATCCATCTTCACTCTCTCCTTTCTGTTATGTTGTTTTCCCATTTAGCATGCATTGCCCCCATCTCTCTCTCTCTCTCTCTATCTCTCTCTCTCTCTCTCTCTCTCTCACACACACACACACACACAATATTTGAGGAGGCATATAAAGCTGTTATCGGCCATAAAAGGAACTATTTACATAACAAGTCTATCCATTCTTTTCTATGAAAGATGAGTTTGAAAGCGTGAGAGACATTCAACTCTGCCCAACCAATGCAAATTGCATGGCAAACATCATTGTCTTTGTATCATGCATCTACATTTATGTCTCCTATTAAAACTAAGTAACGAGTTATAAAAAAGTGAAGAGTAAATTATTCTGATCTTTCTTGAAATATATGATAATTATATTGACATTTTTTGATATTTTTAAAATTATACTGATATCTCATACTTTACTTAAAAATATATAAATATTTCTTTCCTGTCAATTTTTTTTTCAAAATAATGAAACTGTTCTTTTTATTTATTTATTTTACATTTTTTCAATTTTGACCAATTTTTTCTAACTTTTTTTAAAGGTTTTTTTTTTATTTTTTTATTTAAAACAAATTTAAGGTAAATAATTTATTTTTATTTTATATAAAAATAAATTAAAGATTTTTATCAATATTTATTTAAAAAAAAATTGGTCAAAATTTAAAAAATTGAAAAAAATTATATAAAAATGGTAATTTTGTCATTTTAAAGAAAAAAAATTGATAGGAGGGAGGAATCTATATATTATTATGTAAAGTATGAAAAATCAGTGTAATTTTAGAAATTTTAAAAGAATTCAGTGTTATTGTCATAAATTTTAAGAAAGATCTGTGTAATTCACCCAAAAATAAATGAATGTACCTTAACCTGCATTTATGTACATTGTCTGAAGGAAAAAAAAGTATGCATGCACTGAACCCAAATTTGTAATTTTCATTCCAAAAACATATATAAACAGTACAATATATAATCGGTCAATGCAAATTGATAATGCTCTTGAATTTTCCCTTCATGCTTTGATGATTCGTCCTTTTCTTTGCTGTTTGTCATTAGTAGAGAGAAATCATTCTTGATATTATTATTACCCCTAGTAAATTAATACATCATGCACAATGAGTGTTTACAATATATATATATATATATATATATATATATATATATAATCTAGAGGAGTGCATGAAGGGTTACATAATTAATCCCATTTTAAAGTGGGAGTTTGTTATGAATCAGGCTGGCCTTTAATTCTTAAAACATGCTTTCCAAAAGTATTCCTAGAAATTAAAGAAGACAAAACACTTTGCTTACTACGAAATTTATATATCTACTAGATAAAACAACTAAACAAGTATGACATCAAAATTACAAGGATACATATCACGTGACATGAAAAAGGCATTTAGTGAAATGAGAAGACAAGTTGGTTTGTTTATCTTGTTGGTTTGCCCCCCCTCAATGACAGGCTATTATACCTCCACAATGTATGATTAAGAATTCAGGGTATGATACATAGGTTACAATGTCCATAATGAATGGTAAGCATAATCTAGAGGCATTAAGGGGTGTATAATAAAAATCCCATTTCAAAGTGGAAGGTTTTTTTTTTTTTTGATAATCCGGAACCGAACTACCAACTGTAACTTTTGGTCGTATGATTGGATCATAAACTAGAGTCACATTTTACGACTATTTTACAAAAATTTCACTTGTAAAGAAAAAATATAGATTCAAGAACCTTACACTCTTAAGTATTCATTTTTTCTAACGTCTTCAACCCAACTATCTTTTATAAGAAAAGTATGTATTGCACCTTAGTCATACATTCCAAAAGCATTTTCAAAATTCAGAAGACAAACTCTTTGCTAATTAGTAATTACTACACTAAATATATAAGGATCAAAGTATGACATCAAGATGTAATGACTGGGGATCTCTCATCTCTAATCACTAGTATACATATAGATGTGTATGTGTACATATATATATATATATAGACACAAATATATATATATATGTACACAGAAGTGAAATGGAAATGGGTTTGGTGAAATGAAGACAAGTTGGTTTGCAGACCATTTGTCTTGTTGGTTTGCCCCCTCAATGAGTAACTATTATACCTTCCCATAAGTGCCCTTAACAACTGCAATCATGGATATCCTTTCATTTCTGTTGGGTGAAAAGTTGAAAACCAGAGGTTCAGTTTTTTCCCAATCTTCTCAACATGCTTGGTCCACCTACCCCCCATGTGCTGAGAGCTCCAAGTGACCTTGGCTAAATGACCACACCAGTGCTCTTGTGAAATAAACAAGCCATGTGGGATTCATTTATGAACAACCAGCTTTCCTGAAAGATACTCATCATGCATTGCACTCACAAATCCATGTCCCCAATTTCTAACGAACATCTATTAAACAAAAAATATTCATGTCTAATGATGTCAATTAGTTTACTTTCTTGCAAAATGACTCTGCACCAAAAATATGTCATCCAATCAAATGAAAAGGAAAAAAAAAACTTTTATCAAAGTGGGTAATGTTATTATAAGCTCAAATTGATATGAGACACAGTGTTTTAATCATTGAATGGTCTCAAAATTGAAATTTTATTTATCCCCACCACTTTATTCTTAGGTTAAATTACATTAACTTCTCCCGAAATTTCTGACAATTCACTGACCTTCCTGCTTTACCTAACAATATATAAATACTCTCCTCGAATTAATTTTTTTCAAAATGACAAAACTGCTCATTTCATTTTTTTTTTTATTTTTTAAATAAATATTGATTAAAACCTTAAATTTATTTTTATATAAAAATAAATAAAAGTTATTTACCTTTAATTTTATATATATATATAAATACTTTTAAAAAAATTAGAAAAAAATTAGTCAAAATTGAAAAAATGCAAATAAAACAAAATAAGCGGGATAGTTTTAGTTTTGTTATTTTGATTAAAAAAATTAATTAGAGGTAGATAGTTGTATATTGTTAGGTAAAGTAAAAGAAAGTTAGTATAATCTAAGAAGATATTAGTATAATTTATCCTTATTTTTAATTTTAAAACTATCCAATAATTAAAATATCGTCTCTTATAAATTCGAGCTTACACAGTCAGAAATAGAGGAAATATATAGCTCTTAAGTAAAAGAAAACTGTCTACAACGGAAAAAAATATAATTACCTTTTAACTTCTTTATAATAAAACAGCTCAAATCATGTCACCGTCCTTGATAAACATCATTATACAACTACTCAATTATATATGAGATTAAGTCAAAAAGTTTGATCTAAGAGAATAAGACAGAAGGTGAAGATTAACGCATGTGACTTCTCTCTTATAATGGCTTTCTTAAAACTTAAAAGCAAGTCACGCTATCTTCACAACAACCAAAAAAAAATTATGCTAACAGTTGATTTTGCTTTATGCAAATTCATATCACACACACTGCAAATTTTAGTGGTGTTTATGCTTTATAGTGTTGTTAACTTCGTTTGTTGGTGTGTGTTTGTCCATGTGCTATTATTTTACTTTTGACTTTTTCAAACCCAAAAAAAAATGAAAAATATATGTTTTCTAAATTTCTATCACAAATGATGTAACATTGATATGATAAAATTACATTAATTACATAATTTTAAATAGTATCAGTAATTCAGTGTCATGTCAATACCAAAAATATAAACGTTGTGTTTACCAAAAAAAAAAGAATGTGAAAGTGCCAGACATGGAAGACTTTAAATCCACTAAATCCATCTCAAATGGACCCAACTTTTAAAAGGAGTGAAATTTTAAATGCAACCGTGGCACTGATTTCTTACCCAATGTGAGATTGTTTGTCCTTTTATTTTTTCACCGATGGAAGTAAGGGGAAAGTGCAGGAGCACCAGAACATAAAAAGGCTTTGAACCCGCTAAATCCACCTCAAAAGGCCTAACTTTTGAAGGGAGAGTGTAGCTTCAAATGCAACCAAATCATATGAAGGAAGGGGATGCCGAGGGAGGAAGCAGACCTCTTTAATGAAAAAATCATATTAAGAAAACTGAGAAGTGTGCGTGTGAGTGGGTGTGTGTAGGTATAGTTCCATCAACCTGTAACCAAAATTTTGCAAGTTTTGGATAGAACACACCTTCGGCACAATAATTTGATCAGAAGCCTAGCTGTTGAAAGAATGAAAAATAAAGAAAGACTTCCTATTATTTGAATATCTCTAGTTATTTAATAATTAAGTTAATTATAGCAAAGGATTTTTATTTTTTTGTAGTTTGAATTACGGAGCCTCACACCCAGAGGTGTTTCACCTTCGCTTGACTTACCACTAACCTAACCCCTTGGGGTTTTCGCACAGAAACATCAAATGAGCTGTTTAAGTCCATAAGAAACTTACTCAGGTTAAACCCATCTCGGTTGCAATTTCTTTCTTCTTTTCTTTTTTATATTTGGAAGAGAACCCCTAAAAAAAAAGTAAATAGGAGTGCAAATTCAGATGCACAGTAAACAACTAAATACAATTTCCAGAGGATGCTTGCATGTTTCTTAAAAGCATATAGAGTTTGGAATTTTTCATACTGTTCCATGTACCGAACATTCCCTTAACAGTGCGTCAAGCTCTTTAGCACATTCAGTGAGCGGAGGAGCTCCAACCTTTTTCGTAACATCTCGAGTACAAGAAACAGTAAATATACCAAAACATATATAGTGAAACATATTTGGAAGTATTTGAAAATTCACCTGATGCTCAAGCTTCTTCAGTTGGTTCATTATACATATATGCGGATGACACATTCCACCTCCAAATTGATGTTGTTCATCAGTAGAAATGCTCAGCATCATTTTCAAATCTCATTTCAGCCTGAAATAAATCATGACTGAAACTGCCAGTTACCTTTTCATCTGCAGCGGCAGATTTTATGTGACCTTGTCCCTGGCCAGCAGTCATTTGGTCTGCATGGTGATGAGAGCCCTTTGTTGTGGAGGGGAGTGATGTAAAAGACCTCCACGAGTATTGTCTTAAAATTTCAGTTTTGGGGCCAGCTATGCCAAATTAATTTTTTGCAATTCCACTATATGGAGAATCATGAAAGTTACTTTCATTATCATTCACAAAATTCATAACATCTCATCACCCCTACTCAGGTCTCTGTGGCATTACCTTTTTACTTGCAATAATTTCCACTTGAAATACACATTTTTTCCCTCGTATTTTTTTGAGTACTGAACTTCATATATTGAAAGAAGGCAATGCCCAAGTACATGCATTTTGCTAAGAGTAGTATACTACATCCACTGAAAGAAGGCAAAGTCCAATTACATGCAATGTAAACAAGGCCAAAGCCAAAACAAGAATAACCCTAAATATATATAGAAACTAAGAGAGGAACCCTCAAGGACCTGATAAATATCAAATATTCACAAGACGACAATCTAAGCAACATTCTTCGAGTTTGAGCTAACTGAGAGGAAGCTCTGTCCTCCCAAAAATAAAAAACCCTCCTATTTCTCAATGCTGAAACACAACAATAAAGACAAAGAGCTGCCACAATCCAAATGATATTCAGTAACAACAATCAAAATTACAAATCTCATACAGCTTGACATGGTATTAAAAAAATACAAAACGAAACAAAAATCTTATGATGTGAAAATCATCAGAATCTCTTGGAATAGACCAACACCAAAAGATAAAAATAAAACGTATCACAAGTCCTTGCTAACAGAAAATGCAAAAGCAGAGGACCAAGGACCCACTCTACACGCAGAAGAAACATTACTAATCACCCAAATTTCTACTTATCAAATGACCTATATTCATTGTCAAAACCTCTATTCCATGCGAAAGCAGAGCGAGAGAGACGATTGCCTTCAGAGAAAAAGTGAGAGATGATTGGCTGAAGTCATCTCACATTCTTAGATCACCACCCCAAGTTCAAGAACCTATATTCCATGTCAAAACCTAACTCCAAATTGCCTCTGCATTAAGCAACTTACTGATTAGAGCTTCGATAAAATGGTGTGAAGGCCAAAAACAATTTCAATCCACTAAGTCATACTATAACTCCACCAAGGCACAAAAAATCTCCTTGAAGATTCTCAGAGTTTACTTGTCACGGGTGGCAGGATGGTGAAGCAATATGAAGAAAGTTTGAGGAGTTGGCACAAATCCTTATAAAGAATGAGTATTAATCTCCACTAATAAGTCATCCATGCCGCTAATCTCCTCTCAAGCTACTCAATGAATCCTACACAATGTTACCTAGAACACGGAATTGTTATGTTACGTGAAACGGGAACGGGAACGGGATCCCAAAACGCTATATATTTTAAATGTGGTACAATAGACTATCCAAGCAGTAAAACAACCCAAGCCTTAAAACAGTCAACCCTAAGCCCAAACCCAAAAGTATGCGTGTATAACCAAAAATAGAACTAAAGAAAAGATGAGAAAAAGGGGAGAATCCAAAAAGAAAAATAGAAAATATGTCCCAAAAGTATCTGGAACGTGTTCGAAATTCAGGAAAAAAAAACATTTTTTTTGCATGTCCAACACATGTCCAGGAAGTGTTCGAGAGTGTTGGTGTCTAAAATGTGTCCTGACACGGACAAGTAGGCCAAAATAGTGCCCGTGCTTCATAGCTCATCAAAAATTGAATTGAACTCCATTCCTTCTAAAGTTTGCCTCCACTCCTAAGTCTCCTTGTAAAGACCACTGTAGATATTAGTGATCCCTTCTGGAACCTCCTCCGACCTAGATGCTTTTTTGTTGATGTTCTTTTCAAGTAATGTAGGATCTTTCGCCTTTAACTACACTATGTACACACAAGATTGAATTATTTGTTTTCACATTCCATTTTGTTACAGCCACTAGAATCCTCAGCCCTGTTGATGTGGATGGGTTGCTTCCATGGCTGAGAAAAATAAATATATATATATATATAAAAGGAAACCACGGCCCCAAGATAAATTTCCTTTTCATGTGAAGCACAAACAAATATACATGGAACACAGTGTAGGACAAAACAGCCTGCCCAGCTTGGTGATCAAAACCCATACATACATTATATCACAATATCAAGTCCCACTTCCAATGAGGCCTCCTATTAGATCCTCTCTCTTTTTTTTTGCATAAGCAAATTCATTGAAAGAAAAGCAGGTCCCACAAGCCATCCATCTAACCAAATAGATGAACTACATACTATTCTCTAATATTTTAACAAGAACACGAGGGAAAAAAGTAACTAAATTAACAAAGCAAATTTCACAATCAGATTCCTACACATAGTGAACCTATTTGATCCCGTTCTTTGATCAAAACAACTAGTCTTCGGCAAATATCACTCAAAAATTTCAAAAATTATATACATCAGTACACAATTTTCTTTAAGGAACAATGAAGGGTGAGGCTCATACCTGTCAGCCATCACCTAGTGATTTTGGAAAAACCTAGATACCACCTGGACTTGGGGGCTTGTGGTCTTACTCAAAAATAGTCATTCCATATTGTTGATATGATTGAAGCTTAATTATTGATCGTTTAACCATAGCTTAGAACATCCTCACCTCAAAGTTCTGCATGTTGAAGAATATTTTCAAACACTTCACACACAAACAAATTAGGGTGAAGTCCATTCTGTTACAGCCAGCATGATCATAATGAAATGCTAGAAAGCAAGGCAATTCCAGAGCCTTCCCAAAAGGAAGGAGAGAATGAAAATGCCATAATGAGTACAGTTGACTGCAGTTAATAGACATTGTGAATCATTAATCCAAATACCTGCAGAAATAATAGTGATACCTTCAAAGAAGTCAAGAAGTGTAAATGAGCATAACATACCTGAAATCAAAGGATTGCCAAAAATTTTATTAAAAAAAAACATTGTGACTGAACAGGAAAACGGTGAATATAATGAAATTATAATGTTGAACAGACAAAGGTTAATACTTGGATATTAGTACTATCTGCTCGTGTCATCGCCGTAACAATTTCCTGTAACCACTTTGCCATCCTTCATGTACCATCAGTTTTAAGATCACTAGACCTGCATGAATTTCAAATGGCATTTCATGTCCATATCTCCCCATAGCCTTAACATTTAACCACTCTGCTATCCTTCATATCCTGCCACTTCTGAGATCTCTGGATCACCTGACCCAAGTCTTAGCAATTGCAAAAGCAATAAGTCAACCCAGCTTAACGCTCACTACCTTATTAATGGTTGGAAAGGCATTTCCTCACTAGGAAGCAGGACAGGGTTGAACTAGGAATTTTAACAGAGCATCCCTTAAGGGAGTGAAAGTAATATCATATGCATCATTCAGTATAAAAGAACATAGAAAATAAGTGTTTATATCACAAACCATATAGGGAATCCATGTGAACCGCATAAAATTACTGCAAGTTTAGATTCTTCAATTAAAAGGCAAATACAGCATTATAAAAGTAAAAAAGGAATAAAATTTCTAAAAAAACCACTCAAATCTATGAACAACCTGACATCGTAATCAAACCATCCAGCTGAGGTACTTTCTTTTTCTTCTTCTTCTGCTGCTTCTTGATTGGCGATAAGTATCCAGCTGAGGTAAATTGTTGCTGAGAATAGTTGCTCCGACAAGGAAATCAACATCATACATAAACACTAGATAGTCATATGTTGGATGACATACATCAAGTCCAATATAACTTCTATACCCCTCCAGTAGGGTCATATGATCAGATGAGTAAAGTTAAACATGCTTCATTGTATCCTATGCCAGGTCCCGCTCTTCTTTTATTTGATGTTCAAACTAAAGCTTTAATCTCCACTGCAATGAGATTAAAGGGTCGTGTTAAAATAATTGGATGGTCACAATAACCACAACCAAGAATGCATTTCTATGGCCTATCCGCAATAAAATATATTTAAAAAAAAAAAGATCATCCACTCAATTTTAACATTTTAGCGAAGAAAAGAAAATGTTTAACTCCGGCTGAATATAATTTTGCAAGATACTAGTTGATGCAATCTAACTACAACGGGGCTCTCCATTCTGTACATTTCATTTCCTCCACTGAAATATTTGTCCCATCGTGAAGTTCCTCTCAATAAGCATCCCAAAACTCTTTCCAACCCACACAATAACTAAAGTTGGATTTGACATCCCAAATTGAAGTTACAAGGCCTCCCAATTTTAAATCCAGGACATCTCCAGTTTGGATAGCAATATGTAAAACCTTTTTTTAATACGAAGAGTGTAATTATATCAACAGGCGCCCAAGTGGGGCACACCCATTTACAAAAGAAAGATACCCAAAATTAGTGGGGTCTCATATCACTTAAAAATCTACAAATGATTACAAGGCCCATTTACCCATACATACAAAGTATACAAAAAAACACTCCTAACTCTATAGGGGGCAACTTCAACACCCCCCCTCAAAAATCCTTCTATTTCTCTCCTTCCATATATACTAAAAAGGACAAAAAGGGATCACATCCCAAACTTTGCATATATGCTGATTTTTATACCCACTTCTCCAACTTGCAAGAATTTCAAAAAACTATTCTTGGCAAGACCCAACAACAGCCAAAGCGAGCAAACACAAGCTGCCACAAATCTCTCACCACCTCACAATCAGTCCACCTTCTTGCACATCATGCATCTACTGGCGATGAAGAAACTCCTTTTCTTGAGATTCTCCCCCATCAAAACTGCTCCCCAAGCAGCTACCCACCAAAGAAAAGCCGCTTTCATTAGTGCTTTTCATTTGCAAATGTCCATACATCATAATGTTCATACCCATTTACCTAACAATGGCCGATTAAATACTCTTTAAGCCTTTAATCCCCAATCCTCCATCATATACACCAGAGCACATATCTTCCTTCAAGCAACTAAATGGATATTCCTCACAACACCCATGCCACCCCACAAAAAATCCCTTTGCAATTTCACTAATCTCTTCTCAACAGAAGCTGAAATGGGATACAAGGACATGAAATAGGTAGGTACACTAGATAAAGTACTCCGATTCCCAATTTTTAGTTACATTTAGTACAAATGTCATTCAAGGCATGTAGTGAGAATGAAAATAACTATTGATTCTAGTTGAGAAATGGAAAAAGGGAAGAAGGGAGGGAGGGGGCAAATGTTAATCTCAATAATCAAGTTGCAAGCACACGTGTGAGGAAAAAATATGGTATATATATCACTTTTACTAAATACTAGTAGTAAAACATGTGTAAGGTTTGATCAACTATCGATATGATAAACTAACAGATAATTTGGAATTCTACGTTGAACACCATTAATACTCAGATATAGCTAGTGAAAAGTTGTGTAGGCCTTCATAAAAATTTATTAAAAAAATAACAAATACACTCCAACTGGGGACCACAGCAATAGTCCGTAATTAAAATTCACAATATATAGAATTATGTAAGAATTCAATGCACCATAATCATAGATTCAAAACGAGGTAACTAGAAAACAGTATTTTCAATCCTTTAGTACAATCTAGCTAAGATGATTCCTTAATAATATGTGATTTACATACCTTGTGAATTGTGACGTAGTGACAACTTTAAGAAATGTTGAATAAGCTGCCTACAATATTTTCAATCCTTTGGCACAATCCAGCTAAGATGATTCCATAATCATGTATGATTTACATACACCTGTGCGTATGACGTGACTGCTTTAGGAAATGTGGACTGAGCTGCCTACACTTGGTTATATGGTGGATTTTGGTTATAGAAAGCTTGTACAGTTAAGTGTTTTATGGATTTAAAGAAAGATTTTATGGTTTTGTTTTAAAAAAAAAAAAGAAGATGAAATTGGCTTAATTTCAAAAGTGATAGGTTCTAGTGTTTTTTTGTTTATTGGTAGGTGGCTCTTGGGGATAGATTGTAGGATTTTCAAATAAATACATGATGGATGTTCTATATTGCAAAAAATTTGAGATTTTTAGTACAAAACGGAAGGTGGGCAGCGTTTTGGGGGTGGATAAAGATGCTGAAAGAGTGTTGTGAATAGTAACTCGGGAATAGTGAATTTTAGTAAAGAAGAAGAAGAAGAAGAAGCTAATGTTTCACCCTTGTAATTGTTAAGTCACATCATACAAACACAATCCCAAATTCTCGTAATTCAACTCCATTAAAATAAAGAGATGACATAACTATTTATAAACTATCAAACTTTCCTAGTCTTGTTAGAACTATGATTCCAAAAATAAGAAATTATGAAACTTTGATTAAAAAAGAAAATTCTAGACTAAGTAGGACTCCAAATATAAATTTGACTAACAGCTTACTAATTTAAATAAACATAAATAATAACTTAAAATCAACTAAAAAGATAATTATACTACAATGACCAAATCGTGCTTCATGTGAAATTTCTGATTTGCCATCTTTTTTTTATAAGTAACTGATTTGCCATCTTTTATTATTAGTATGATTTGCAACATTCTCCCCCATGCTCAAGGAAACTCGGCCTCAAGTTTTAGAAGTGTCAAATGATGATAAACCATGAGCAGCAAACTTGTATTCTTCTAGGCTCGGAATCCTATAGTTGATTTGACATGAGCTCCCCTTTGGAAGCAACAAGGACAATACCAAAGAGACCGTCTTAACACTTAACCATCATACCACTTAATTTTTTGGGGATAATGAAATCAATGGTGGAGACAACCTGCTTATTGTGGACAGTGGACACCCTTAGAGTGGTTTGGAGTAAAAAAAATCACCCTTAGACAACCTTTGTTTTGAATTCTTTCACTCTAGCATCTTAATCATCACATTCCTTTATGTTTTCTTTAACTAGCACAATTATCTCAACTTTTAGTCCTTCTGCATACATTTAACCCTCCCCAGACCCGACAATGATGGGAGCCTCATGCAATGGGCTAGCCCTAATGAAATCAATGATGGAGACAACCTGCTTATTGTGGACAGTGGACACCCTTATAGTGGTTTGGACTAAATAGATCACCCTTAGACAACCTTTGTTTTGAATTCTTTGACTCTAGCATCTTAATCATCACATTCCTTTATGTTTTCTTTAACTAGCACAATTATCTCAACTTTTATTCCTTCTGCATCCACTCAATGGTCTTCAGCCTCAACAGGATAAGACATGGAAACTAAGTGGGATAATCTATTAAACATTTAAACAAGAAAGATCTTTGTCAAATTGAAGATTGTCCATGGAATACAAAGTGCTGACTGATTAATGCATTATCTAAGTATCAGGCTGATTTTCACAAAGGGAGGAATATTCTACATATAAACTCAAACCCTCAGTCAATCATTATTGCACGTGCTAAATCAAAAGGTCAGAGATAACAAATTAATGAAGGGCAGATGGAAAAGCTAACAAACAAGTCCAAAAAAACAGAAATTCAGATAAATTCATTTAATTGGTCAATGTTTCAAGCTTCAAAGCATAATGATGTTCCCGCCTACGTAACCGAAAACACACACACACACAATGCTGCTTCAACCAAAAGGAAGTGAAAAACATAAAAACGAAAAACATGCAGTCTTAACATACACAAGGATCAAGTATCAGCAGACTCAGCACCCTCAGTGGACCTTCCAGCAAAAGGATCGTGGGAAGGACCAGTATCTTGCCCAATGTGGCGATGCACCAGCCGCTGCAGATCAGCCATAACCTTGTGCTCACGCTTCGATTTTTCCTCATAGTTAAACATTGCCAGTGCCCTCTTATCCTCTGCACTATAAACCTGATTTTCTTTCCTGATTCGAATGGCATTCATCCTTTGATGCCTACTACCACTCATCACATACCCAAGACACTCAAATTTCTGAATCTCGTCAGCTGAAAGACCAACTTCACCTCTACGTGGGATACGCTTCCCTTGCTGAACATACTGAGCAATAGCATCACCTTCACCAGGCCTAAGGGCTCCTCCATAACTAATATGTCCTTCTGCTCTAGGCAATGGCATTGGCCCAACCACCGGTTCATTATCCAAAGCAGGTTTCTTCTGCAATTCAATCAACTCTTTCAACTTAAGCACTTCACTATTAATTTCATTTTTCTGTGCATCATCTGCCTTGCTTTTTGCATCAACTTCAGAGGGCTCGTCTGAATATGCACTCTGACTATCCGATTCAGAACGTCTCTTTTTCTTGCCCAGTTTCAACCGAGAAGACGAAGAGTGTCTCCGCTTCTTCAACCTTCCATGGCGGTCATCTGAAGATCGATTGACATCAGAGTCCTCACTTTCATCCGAATCGCTTTGTCTACTCTTCCGTCTGCTGCTACTTTTCTTACTGCTTCTCCTACTGCTCTTGTGTCGCTTGCTGCTCTGTTTTCCCCGCGACTTCCTCCTCCGTCTCTTATCTTCTTCAGAATCGTCACTAGACTCATCGAATTCATTCTCGCTCGGTCTACGCTTAGAACTGGAGCTTTTGCCCTTGCTCTTTTTCTTAAATCTCAAATCATCAGATTCAGATTGTGAATCATCAGATTCAGATTGTGAATCCGAACCAGATTCACCCTCTGACGAATCACTCCTTGAACTTTCATAGTTCCGTTTTGATTTTGTGTGTCTGTCTTTCTCCTTGTCACTCAAATCATCGTTTTCTTTTTCCTCTCCATATTTCTCCATGATTTCCACCAGTTCTCCCTCGTACGGTTCATTCTGGTCCCTAGGAGGACTAGGTGTGACATTCCATACACAGTTCTTCAACGTCTTCCTCAATTTCTGGCGCTTGAGCCTACGGTGCTCTTCGTAGCTCAGACCTTTCAACTCTTCGTCCGATTCTGACTCCGCCGCCCGTCCGTTCCTGTAATCGCGGTCAAGAAACGGCGCGGCTCGGTTCTTGCGGTCATCATAATTGAATCTTTTCTCCGATCTTGGGGTTTCAGATCTAGGGCTTTTTCTAGGGTTTGGGTAATCGGATGGATCCGATCTACGACTGCTGCGATGATCGGAATAGTGGCGGTACCCAACGTAACCGTTGGCTGGGCTTCGACTTCGACTTCGGCTACGGCTGGGACTGCGGCTGCGATGGTCGTGGCCACCGGACGTATCAGATTCCGGTGAGTAGCGGCCAAATTTTCCGTGGCGTCGACTTTGTCCGCTTATTTCTACAGCGGAGGATAGCTTGCCCATCGGAATTCGGATGATGAAGCAAATAATTGGAACCGCTAGGTATTGACGCATTTTATGTAAAAGTTTTTCATTTTTATAATTAAAAAATTTATTAAACTTTAGAGCGGCGGCAAAAAATCATAAATATATATATATATATTATTTTGTAATTTTTTTTAAGATTAATAATACTTTAATATCCTAAAATTAAATTTTGTCTTGACTTTAAATAAATTATTCAATTATTAATTGTAATAACTTAATTTTTTATTTTATTTTAATTGAGACTAATTGCAAACAGTCGTTAATACTTATTCCAATTTTTGAATGACAGTTATTTTACATTAAAATTATAAAGTCTCATTTAAAACTTATGAATAGTATGCTAAAATTAAATTTTGTCTTGATTTTAAATAAATTATTCAATTATTAATTGTAATAACTTAAATTTTTTATTTTTAATTTTATTTTAATTGACACTAATTGCAAACAGTCGTTAATATTTATTTCAGTTTTTTAATGATAGTTATTTTACATTAAAATTATAGAGTCTCATTAGAAACTTGTGAGTAGTATACTAAAACTCATATTAAATTATAAGATATTAAAATATAATTCATTTATAACGGTCTTCTGTTATTTATAATTTGTCTCAATTGAAATAAAATAAAAAATTAAGAAATTAAATTATTACAATTAATAATTAAATATTTATTTAAAATCGAAAACAATACTTTAGGATGCTAAAATGTAATTAATCATTTATTTTTCTACTAGCGAAAATTAAGGACATAATTCAAACCATCTTAGAGCATCTCCTACCCTGAACTAAAGTGAGATTTAAATTTAAATTTGAGTCCAAATGTTAAAAAAAAAGTTTTTAATAGTAAACTCAAATTCATTTTTACTTAAATTTAAACTCATATTTATAAAATATTATTTATAAACTCAAATTTTTAATAGTTAAATATTATTCATAAACTATTGGACAACATCAAACTCAAATAAGACTTTTTACTCAAGTCAAAGATGACTTTACGGGAAAGAAAAAAAAAAAAAACCTAACGTTTTTAATTAAAAAAGTTCTAAAAGAACTTTACAAAAAATCATTTACCATATAAGTAAAAATTATTTTATAGAACCATCAAGAGATGCAAATCATATATAGAAGGGAGATACTATATCAAAAAATCTTAAGCTCTCAAAAAAATCAACCAAATAAACTATATAAAAGGAAAAGCCTATTTGGCCTTTGAAAAAAAAAAAAAAAGACATTACATATTATTAATATTTTATTTTATTGCAAACATGTAAGGTGTTAAAGGGGTTCACTTAACGTGATAGGACCATCAAAGTTAATCCATTTGTTATTTTCGTATTGAGTAATGTTATGATGATTAAAAAACTTATTTAAAGAGTTTATATAAATGAGTTATCAATTTTATATTGATTTCATGTAATATTACGATGTGATATAATATAATGAGAAATTAATACAATACTGACAACTTATTTATGTAAATATTTTTGATAAATAAATTTGGTGATCATAGCATTATTCTTTCATGTTACTATCGGCACAATTCATTTGTAAGTTAGTCAGCTTTATATGACATTTAAAGTGTCAGGCCTTGACTTAGCCATTGGACATGGCACATTTCATGCTCGTGTCATACTATACTATGCTCATGAGTTGTGTCTATGCTGTACTTGAGACATGCTCATGTCATGTTTGATATTCAATTAAAAAACTTAAGTTATCGAGTCATGTATTATATGGCTATTACAAGAGATAATTTTAAACCAAATGTTCAAAAACCAGTAGCCTAAGTCAAGCTTGTACTTGACCCATTGAACTAAAAGAACAGACTCAACATGACCCGTAGAATAGGCACAGTTTGGTAGGGACCATACCGGGCCTAACTCAATCCATTCCAGGTCCAGGTTGATTTGACCCAATTTACACTTCTACTAGTTGAGCCTTAGTCTAATATCAATGGCTTTGCCATATTACGCTATGACTCCAAATTAGTTTTCCATAAAATGGTGAAACACGGTAAGGCTTTTGTCAGGGGACATCAAGAGGAAGATAGTAGAAGGGTGTGGATGTTCTTTCTGCTCCCGTGGATCTTGGGGCCTTGGGTTCTGCAGGATGCATCATATCAATACAGCTGTGCTGTCTAACCTTTGTTGGCAAATGTCAGTCAATAAACAAAAACTCTGTAAAGATTTTCACCAGTAGATATTGCAGAAGATAGTTGTTGTTATGATCAGTTGGTTGAAGAGTTGGTTAATCATGTAAGGAACACTTAACATTGTTTTTTTTTTTGGTGATTCGTGACATTAATAGTTTGTTTGAATGACTGAAACGAGAGGGGATGGTAATACTTTTTTCATGTTTGAATAATTAATGAGTAACCAAGAAAGTAAAGGTAAAAATATAATTTTTTCATCTTATTTAGAAAATATGGAAGAGAGAAAATAAATGAATAGAATGTTTTATTATGTTAGGAAAAAGGGTAAAATAAATTTAATATTTCTTTTTTAAAAGAAAAAAGGTAAGAGGCAAAACCTGCACTCTCTAATCCTCTTCTTGTATCTCTTTTCAATGTCGTGCATAATATAAATTGTGCACATTTTGTCTTAGTTTGTGACATTTTAAAGGATATAATATTAAAAGTTACCCCTCTTTAATAACATAAGTTTTTAAATGAATTATTGATTCAATAAGAAATAAAGATGACCAGAATTAACTTTAGTAGAGATAGTAAAAAAAGACATGTTAACGTATGTTTTAATCGAGAGCATAGTCTTTAGAATAATGACGAGACAAGATTCATTAACACCTCAAAATACTTAGATAAAGCTTTGTATAGTTGAGAGGCACTTTTCCAACATATATATGGTTTCATTTATTTGCAGATGTTTTGTATTGAATTGTCTCACTGTAATATACTCAAGTTTGTTGACACTTACATATCGAAGGAGGCTTCAAGGAGAAGCCTACATGACATTGGGAGAAGAAGGCAGCAATTTCTTCTCATGCGGACTACTAGGACTTGGAGGGGATTTTCTAACCAATGCCTCCTTTTCTATATGTTATTGCCCTACCCACTGGGTACAATTATAAGTTAAATAACAAGTTGTGAAGGATGAGAGCAAAAGGCTTGTAGAAGAAACTTCAGGCTTGTCTACTTTGTCACACAAAAGTTGGACAATAGAGTAAAGAAGAGGTTCATTAATGGAAGGGCATCAAATGATAAAGTAGTAAAGAAACTGTATCTTGACAAACAAGGGATATTAGCGATGAAAGAATACAAGAGTTTTGAAGTGTGAAAATTGACTAAGACAAGGTTTAGTTCCTTGTTAAAGGGAAAGGAAGCAACAGTGACATGACATTGACAGCAATAGAAAATGTTTTCCTGCATGATTGCACTGAATGGAAAGATAAAAAAATGGAGAAAAACAGATGATATTTAATTCAATCCTAAGAATTTACTCTCTTTTAACACTTTATTTCCTTCCAAACTTTCACCTACCATTAGCCAAGCACACTACTGCTAATGGCGTGGCTTCATTCCCTTTTCTCCCCATTGAAGAAGCTCTGGGATCGCCTACACTCAACCCACAGAAAGCGTACGTATTTTTCCCCATTCCACTGTCTCATTTTCTCCCAGTTATCATCTCTGCATTCCATGAGCTGGTTTTACTGGCATGCCATTAATACCTCATCTATGTGCATGCTCTAGCTTTAGCATTGTTTCATGCTCTTTGCTTGAAATTCATTCAGACTAGCTATAATTATTTTCTTCTCACTTGTGCATTATTATCATCCCGTTTCTCTCAACGTATTTTCATTTTTTTCATTGTTTGCTGATATTCTGTTCGATCTGTGCAATTTTCTTAATCAATTATTGTTTTAAGCTGCTGCATCTTAATTTCTATTGTGATTTTCCCACATTAACTGCTTTATAACAACATTTTTTTTTCCATTTCTAATCTTTTCTCTCCAGGTAAGGGAATATACATCCTGTATGAAGATGTGAAGTCCTGCTCATGTGAAGACGTGCAAATGCTATGGTCAATGCTGGTTGAGTCAGATGCAACTTTACTGTCAGAATAATGAAGTATAACATTAGAATATATATGAACTTTTTTTTTCTTCTTTTTGTACATATTACCGACATAACACTCATTGAGAGTCCATTTTCCATTTCATCTTCTTCCCTATATATGTCATCTACAGCCATATTTTATCATATGCACTCCTTGTAAAAAGTTTTGCTTGGTTAGCAGTCTCGTTTTTTTCCTTTATCTCCACTATCCTTCCTGCAATAGAAGTCATAATTTCTTGATTTTTTACATGAGGGGTCGGTCGTCCTTAATGTTCCTCTCTTGTTATATATATATATATATGTGTGTGTAGTGTGTGTGTCTGTGGATCACATATTTTACAAGTATATCGTATCTTATTTTCTTTTTTTTTTTTGTGCGTGTGTGGCCTGTGTCAGTTGGATTTAATAGTTGCTTTTAAATTTTCCAGGCTAGCTCAATGAGTATTTAGTAATCATGTGACTTAGTTTGAAAAAGCAAGCACATGATAAATGATTAGACACTGATCTTTAGTAAATTGATTTGGATTACAGAGTTGTATATACTAGCAGAGACCCCACATCTTTTTTCTTCCCCTTTTTCTTCTGTCTTCTTCTCCTCGTTAAAATTAGTTACATCCCTATGTTGACACATGGTTATTGTTGAAGTAACGTGTAAGTTTGGAATCCGGTATTTATTAATTGAAGTAATAAGAAATGACTAATATATATAATTAAACTTAAATAATTAAACTTAAAATTTAATAATTTAAGTTTTTTTATTAAGTTAGGATCTTACGTGTATATCAAGTCTCTCCAATCTCTCATAAACTCTTTATCTCTCTTAATCCTCAAAAAAAATAAAACAAAATAAAAATTCATATCCATTCACAAATATGCAAAGCAAATAGTCTCAAGAGTTGGCATTTGTAGTCGTGTGACACAAATATGCAAATCATGTGTAATATTTAACCAATACAATACTGCAAACTCATGAAGGTAAACATTTTTGGTAAAATATGAAAGTAAGATTAATATTACTCTTATTGAATATATAAACGTTTATACATAATAATTCTTTTTCAATTTGAAAGGCATTTCTTTTATTTAAAATTTTATTAAGAAATATCTTTCAAGAGAAGCTTGGTGAAAAATAAGTTTAAAACACGGTATGTTTAAAAAAAATAAATTAAAATTGCACTGAGTTTGGTGAAAACTCAATATTGAACAATGATTGAGATTGATGAAGAATGGACAAGCCAATAATTGACGGCATTTTTTTAAAGCGTTGAGAAACTTGTTTCAATCACAATTGAATTTGAGATTACCAAAACAAATCGATGGGCTTTCCTCCTAACAAAAACATTAATTGAACCAATTTTGGTGAGGAAATTATGTTGTAAGATTCTGCTTCATATAATTCATTCCACCCGTAACAATTATTGATGAGGTAACACTACATGCTAAAAAAATGATATCTTTATAAATAGAGTAATGTTAGTCTTACCTTCATATTTTATTAAACATGTTTATTTTCATGAGTTGGCAGTGTTTTATTGGACTAGATATCACATGATGTTACATAATATCAGTCAATTACAACACTGACAACTCACGAAGATAAACATTTTTGATAAAATTTTTAAGTAAGTATAACATTATTGTTATAGATAATGTGTGCATACAGTGTGTGTGTGTGTGTAAAGAGAGAGAGATATGGAGAGTCACTTACATTTATAATCATTTGGATATAAAGAAATTAGAAAAAAAAAGAAAAGAAAAACATTAGTTACGTGGGAGACACAGAGAAAATGAAAAGGTAGTGTGACTATTGAATAAGGAGGAGGGGAATGAAAAGGAGGACTATAACACTAATTACAGGACAGAGGGAGAGGAGATGAAATGAGAGTAGAATGTAATCACTTTTTCATTTATGGATAACGAATAAAAATAATAATTTTCTTATCTTGCTTTTGAAGAATAGAAGAAAAAAAAATGAGATAAGATGTTTTATTATTTGAATAGAAAAGTTAAAATAAAAATTCACCTATTTAAAAATATATGGATAAAATAAATAAAAACCAATTCTCTAATATTTCCCCTCTTAGCTCCTTCCGTGTTTTGAAAGGGGATAAAAATAAATTAAACAGCGGTTAAGGGATCCCTCTCTCTAATTTCATATTTTTAAACTAAACATAAAATATGATATTCTCTGACCGGCTATATCATAAAAAAAAAAAAAATCTCAAATTTTATGTATTATAGTACAATCAAATTAAAAATATAATTTAACTAAGACAAAAATTTTCATAAAGATTTCAGGAAAAAAAACTCTATTAATAGAGTTTATTCATATTATTTCAAATCTTTTTTTTTGCTAATTATCAAGATAAAAATTTATATAAGAAATTTATTATTTACATTAAAAAAATAAATACAATATATATATATATAAAACAAATTATTAAGAGTGTTTAAATATGTTATATATATATATATATATATATCTAATTGAGTTTTATAATATTAATATTAATATTTAAAAAATCTTATTTAAAATTATTATTTTATTATTTTAATTCTTGAATTTTATATAGCATCCAATTAAATACTCACTCTGTCTTGAATTAATAGTCCCTTTTGGGAAAACTAACTTTTTATTTTGAATAATCATTTAATGCTTTTACACTTGATTAAGAGGATATATTTACAAAAACTAACATTCATTCACATTGAGTAATATATTCACATTAAATTTATGAGGGTAATTTAAAAATTTTATAATTATTTATATATTAATTTTTTAAATAGGATTATTATTATGAGATATCTCAAAATAAAAAAAAGAACTTTTAATTCGAGATGGGAGTAAAAATTATCACTCAACTCTTCAACGTTGGGGCACACCAAGTTGAAAGGTTACGTCCATGAACGTATCTAACATAAGATATAAGAGAAGATTAAGTAGAAAAAAAGCTTGTTTCATAAGATAATCCGAAACGATATTTGTTCATTATTCAATTACCCGGACATCGGGTTTGGGAACCAACGCCCCGGCCCATGAAAGCCCATTTGCAACCCTAAAGTTTAAACCCTAATGTTGAAGGCTTGAAGACAGTCTCTGCTGTATTCAGTAAACGGCCTCGAGAAGAAGAGATCAGAGAGCGGAGGCGCAGGAAAGCGGATACCCAAGTAAGTTCCACTCATCTATCTCCCTCTGTGTATAGATACATACATCCACACATATATACACACGTTCGTGCGCATACTGGCATACGCGCGCTCACACACACATATAATTTATTGAATATAACGGGGCAGCTCGTTTGCAGGATAATGGCGGACAGTAAGGCGGTGACGATCCGTACGAGGAAGTTCATGACTAATCGGCTGCTCTCGAGGAAGCAATTTGTGAATTCTCATTCCCTGACTTTTCATGTATAATATTTTCCGCCATTTACATGTCTCAAGTTCTCTTCATGCTTGATTGGTTTGGTGCAGATCATTGACGTTCTACATCCAGGAAGACCAAATGTTTCCAAGGTTTATTCTCTCAAGCATTTCATTGTTTATATAACTTGGTTGGCGTAGTATTGTTATATAGCTGCAGCCGTAGATTTTACCCTTTTATAATTAATTTCATTTTAGTATTTATATTTAGATTACAAATTAGTATGTTTGTTTTACAATTTAGGTCATATTTTATGTTAGCTGCAAGTGTATGTGACACATTTGTAGTGAAGGGTAGCCAAATATTACCCAAAACATTAGGAAGTTTTGGTTGTAGTTTTCTTTATTGCTTTTGTATTAGCAGGGTCATTTTACACGATATGCCCTTAATCTCTCTCTTTCGTTTTATCTGAAATCATGTAGAAGTGTTTGTAATGCCTGTTATTAGACGTTTGTAGGTCGCATGCGGTTACCTTGTGAATTTGCTTTGTTGGTTCGATTCAATTTGTTTTTGTTCCCTCTCATTGTATTGTTTATGATTGCAGGCGGAGTTGAAGGAGAAATTGGCAAGAATGTACGAGGTGAAAGATCCGAATGCCATTTTCGTGTTCAAGTTCCGGACCCATTTTGGAGGTGGCAAGTCAACTGGTTTTGGTCTGATCTATGATTCTGTTGAGAATGCCAAGAAATATGAGCCAAAATACAGGCTCATCAGGGTAATTTACAGGCTTCGCTTATAATCTGCCTTGTTTTCATGGTGGTGTGTGCTTGCATGCATGACTACATGTGTGTTTGTGTTTATTTTTAATTCATTAACATGAAGTATCACGCTAGTTATTCTGTAACTTTGTTCTAGCCTTATAATCATATTGCGCGCCTTACTTCTGTCATATTTTGGTATGTTCTCAGAATGACATCTGCATCACCTAGGTGGTAGTTATTTAAAAAAATTGTATTGACTGCTGTATCTGTGGAATTCCTCATTTCTTGTTTATCAGATGTGTGTTCCATGTAGTGGATTTGTTGGATTATTTATATGTGCTTCTTTTCATCCAGTGCTGTTCAAAAATCTGTTTACACCTCTCTTACTTGAGGCAGTGCAATGCCAGTGGTTTTTAGTACCTGAAACACTATGTTTGTCAAGTTCTGTTAGAGCATCTCCAGCAACATTCGGTATCCCTCCTTTTAGCTAAAATAGCCAGTGAAAATAAAAAAACCTTGCTCCAGCAGGCTGGCCATCCAACTAGCCAAAATAACTTTATGCCATTTGACTAGCTATAAGTAGCCAGTGATCTCCTCTCGCCATCTGCCTCTCCACATATATTATATTAATATATATGTTAAGTTTATGTGCTTAGTGTTTATATTATATGTAGTTATAATATATACAGTTATTATATGCATGAATTTAAATGTTGATTGTGTTATATTGTCATTTATAGTATATTAATTAATTGTTATTATTATATTAATTGTTATGTAGTTATTATAGTCATATCACAGTTAGAAATAGATTGTTGGAATTTGACTGTTTAAAATTAATTTTTGAAACATGAGTACTTCAAAAAACTGTCAATTAAAATATAACTGTTAAAAAATGATTGTTTGAATATTTTTGAATTTAAAAATAAAATAAAAAATGTATCTAGCTAAAACAGAGAATACTGCTAGAGTTAGTGTTCAAAAAGTGACTAACTAGAATAGAAATAGAGGGTTTTTAGCTAAAATAGCTTGCCAAAATGGCTAGCATTGCCGAAGATGCTCTTAGTTAAGGGATTTTGAGATTGCAAAAAGATGATAAGGATGATATTTGTTGTTTTGCATGGGATTTTGGACTGAGTCTTTGATTTTATGTATCATTTCCATAGGAAGGCCCATATAAATTGATGAAGTTCATTATATCTTGTATATGATAAAGTGTTCTGCTGAAATTATCCCTGGAGGATGGGGGTGGGGGAGTGTTCCAGAAGTGACACTGTTCTAGTTTCATTTTGGTAATTATTGCACATTTGTTTTTGTAACTACTGCATTTTATGGAGGATGGATCCGTGCCCTTGAATTCCTAGTGAAATAATATGAAATTATTTAAATTCAGTAGCTGTTCAATCTATTAGCAATGCTAAAATATTTTTTATTGGATATTAATAATTTAATAGTAGCATTGTGAATTACACGGTTAGGGTCTTGAGTTGCATGCCTTAAACATCTTCCTCGTGCCTCACAGTTTTTGTTATAACGCATGAGCCACATGGGAAGTAGCACTTTTAGCATTTTACTGATTTTGTTTTTTTCTTTCCCAACAACGTTATGCCTTTGATGTACTTATATATCATTCTAAGTAAATTACTGATCCATTATCCATAATCTTAATAGAATTCTTAGTGTCCTTTGAGTTGGGGAATGTTAACAAGACATGGAGATACTTGTGCAGGCATTTTCCATTGACAAATCTTTGTTTGTAGATTATCTCAGGAGGCACATGAGAATCTAGTCAACCAGTGGACTTTTTTTGTCTGTTTCGTCTTACAATTGACAAAAGATTGGATCATATTGCCACCTTCACTTCTCACGGCCCTATATATATTGAAGTGACCACTTCATATTTCTGCCCATTTTATTTCCAAATAGTTGTGATGATATTAAGATCATGACTACATGTGCTTTTAAATTCCAGTATCTCAGTTTTCAGTTTTCCATGATTTTTTGCTAATGTGGATCGTAGAGTTTGAAGGTCTTGATGCATAGTTGTGCTTTTGGGCTAGTGTAATCAGTAATGAAAGCATCATTGCGGAATTTTGTTTGCTTGTTGACATGCTCATGACCTGTTTAGTTCGTATTTTAAATTTACGAATTTATGTGATTTAGAAAAATAGTTTGTGCAAATTACTGAATTGAACATTTTTTTGTGGTTATTTTTGGGCCATGTTTGGTACACTGAAATAGAATGACAAAAGAATAGAATGAACTGTAAGGACTATATGTGAAGAATGGATGCAGGCAGAGATGATGAATATTTCTGCAACTAGATGGTGTTTTGAATTTTATGAAGGGTCTTGGATATTTTTGTTATATTGTCTTTACCAGCATAAATGGAAGCTTAGGAAAACCTTTAGCAATTCCTTATCTTTCCTCATTCACCCCGTTTTTCTTTATTTAGTATTTGCACTAGTTTATCTTTTCTGTGGATGTAGATGGCATGTCATTTGAATTGGTTGGAAGCTTGAATGTGCTTATTTGTTCGAGAACTTGTTTAAATGAATGGTGAAGTCTTTGAGATAAAAGGCCTGCCAGAGGACTTGCATGTCTTGACATAGCATCTGTATATGGTTCTTAATTCATAAGACTTGTTTCTTGTGATTTGCCATCTCTCTCCATTAAGCAAGAAATTCTTTTACAGAATGGCTTGGATACCAAGGTGGAGAAATCAAGGAAGCAATTGAAGGAAAGGAAGAACAGGGCCAAGAAGATCCGTGGTGTAAAGAAGGTAAACAAACTAGTTTTCTTTTGAGTTCTCCAGGGTTCACTGGCTGACATCATCCAGGTCCTCAGGATTCTTCCATGTATCAGCTTAATGGCAATAAAAATGTTTAGCATCATTTTTTTGGGCCATTGTTTATCTTTTCTTTTTTTTCATACATTTTGCCTGCCTTGCATAAGTATCCAGATGCAATGTTATTGTTTCTCAATGTGCAGACCAAAGCTGGTGATGCTGCTAAAGCTGGGAAGAAGAAATGAGTTTCTACAGTTTTTTGTGGCTATTACATGTCCTATTTCACAACTGCTTTCTTCACTCTTATCTGGAACATCTCTATTTATTTTTTTCTTTTCATTTTTCATTTTCCCTCTTCTTAATGTAACCTAAAACGTTTGGTATGGCTGAATCCAGGTCTCAATCAATTTTCCTGATTTGAGGTTAAAAAAAATATTTGACCCGGATTTACTTAATTATTCTCGAGTATACGAGTATGATACTATCTTTGAGATATTAATTACTAAAGAGAATATGTTTATCTTTGATTACCCATTCCCAGGAATTTACCAAAAGCACCTGGGAGATTCAGATTTTAGTTCCCTGTCCAAGTACGATTAGTGCTCAGGTGTTTTTTCATATGAAGCCTTTAGAATGTTGGCAAGATCTTTGTGGATATGGGAGATCCTGCGGATATAATTTTTGGACTCGAAATTGTGAAATTAAATTGGTGATTATTGCATGCTCCTTATCATTTATGATTAATTATATCAGCATTTGATACGATGATATTTACCCTCAACCGTCTTTCCTGTATTTTGAGTGTTGTTTATGTTTATATATTGAAAAACAATCTGAATTGTTAAGCCTATTAGATATAATGATAGTGATGTGTCACTAGTTTATTACAAGTATATATTTAATTTTTCACGTATCTTCTTAGCTTGCAAAATTTATAATTCAGGGTTAGGGTTGGGGTTGGGATGTAAATAAAAAAATATGAATTTTTTCTAAAAGCTAAAGTTTGTGATTTGTTGGTCTTTATTTCTACAATCAAACCGAGAAAAATTACTATTAGATTTGGTGTTAAAGTTGATAGATAGGTTACGTTGTAATTTAAATATAGTGACCACGAACTGTTGGCTCGAGTGGATTTTTTACCACTTCTGAAGGAAAAGGTGTGAAAGTTTAAAAATTATTTTAGTCTTACTAAAATTAAATTTTAGCAGTATTATATAAAAATTATATTTTGATATTTTTATTCCAATAGTGAAATGTTGTTTTTTTAGTAGAATTATAATTTTTCTTCCAAATTACAATTTTCAACCATTGAAAATAATAAAAAAGTTAATATCAAATATGACGCATTATTTGATAACTTTTTTGACTTTAGTCAAATTTTGATAGTAATAAAAATTACTATTTGAATATAATTTTAGAAAAAATACTAAAAAGTCATTAAAATAAAGTTTTCAATTGAAAATGTTTATGATATATTTTTTATATTTAAATGACTAAAAATATAAATTTTTAATATAAAAAGTGTAATTGTTAACTTTAATCTTAACACTGTTAAAAAAATATTACTGATTAAATTAAAATAATATTCAAGACACATTTAAAAAGGGTAAATTACAGTAACCTCCCTTGAGGTTTGATGATATTACACATGGTACCCTTGTAGTTTGAAAAATTACATTGACCTCCCTTGAAGTTTATAGTCAGTAACAAAAATACCCTTCCGTTAGTCAACGTTAGTTGACCCAAACATTTTAACTGATCTCATCTCATATATTCTTAAAAATGTCAATTTTACCCTTATCACTACCACCTTCATTCAACAAATGAGATCTGATTTCAACCCCATACAAAATTTGTCAACAGTCCCTCTAGTTCACACAAACGAAAAATAATTTTTGCTCTACCACCATCACTGACCACCACTCTCCTCCTCCAATGCATTACAAAGCCTAATAAAAAAAAACAAAAAACAAAAAACAGAGAACAAACTTGAAATCAAAGATAGTAGATCGCTGGTGAAGCAATGGCAGATCGTTGGTGGTGTGGGTATTTGTGTTGTCTTTCCCCCTTTTTCAATCCTTAAAAATCAAGACTGAGAAAAATTTTTCTTGGGAAAACTCATATCAGAACGGTGATGGTGGTAATTTTTCCAATGTTGACCGTCAGTGGTTGCGATGCTATCAAGTCTTCAAGGTCTTGCACAACCCCATTTCCAATCCAAACGACCAGCTTTATTGATACAGCCAATCCATCAACAAATCGTGCAACTCATCATCAAGCATTCAAACCCAACTGTTAATTTTTAACTCAGCCCCCAAATTTTTCTGCAGAGATATTGCTCTTACTTTCGATTGCTCCTTCGCCTATTTCTCCTAGACAACTGCCGCCTCAACTCTCTGCACTTTCGTCCCTCTATGCACCGCTACACACACACACACACCACATATATATATAGGTATATCACTGCTGCACCAATAAATCATTATTAGCGATGTTGCCTTCTAAAATACTAGCAGTCTCTCCTTCGGTAATGTGTGGACAACTCAATTCCTCTGAAAGGAATCCATCACTATCAGAAGCATCTCCACCCGTAGTGCCCCTCGCATCCAAGGCAACCCTTTTGACTCACTGGGAACCCCAAATTGAACTGGACCAATATGGGATTCAGACCTGCCATCTTCGTTTCCTGGAGGCAAATGACATCTGACTTCCAACACGCTGCTGCTGCTGCTGCTGCACAAATACACACACAAATATATATGTCCTCCACGCTACACATATACACACATATGTACATATGTCCCTGCTGCTATTGCACTCTCTGTAAATTCCCCCTAATTCAATAGAGCAATCACAACATATTCCCACCATCCAAACTGAATTATACGGGTTCTTCATTGGAAAATCAAGCTCAACCTGCATCAATAGGCGACTCATGCCCCTGTCATCACTTTTCTACCAGAACTCTGCCGATTGCAGAGATTGTTGCCCAGATCCACTTGAACTAAAGCGAGGCCTTGACATGGGGATTAGTGCATGGTAGGGTCGATTGGTGGGCATCGGCGGTGGTGGGCGTTAGTGATGGTGATTGGCGGTGGGGTTCTTGCTGGCTGAGCTTTTTGGGAGGGAGTCACATCAGAGAGAGAGAGAGAGTTTGAGGTGGTGGAGATCACTGGTGGGCGTTGGCAGTGGTGGGCATCGGCGGTGGAGATCGGCCAAGGGTTCTTACGGGTTAAGCCAAAGGTCCATTGCGGTGGTGGTTACGGTGGTGGTGGTGGATACGGTGGTGGTGGATACAGCCGCCGTGGAGGCGGTGGTGGCGGCGGCGGTGGCAGTGGACGTGACCGTGGGTATCAAGGTGGTTTGGGTAAAGGATTTGGTTATGTTTGTTTTCAGAGAAATGGAGAGAGAGATGAGAGAGGAAGAAAGAGGTTAAGGTTAAGAAATTTGTCTGAGGGTAATTTTGTCATTTAACTATGATTTGTAAGGATAATTTGGTAAATGAACCAAATCCGTTAACACCGTTTAGAGACAAATTCTGACAGGGGGGACAGTGTTATTTTTGAAACCATAAGGGAGGTTTCTGTAATTGTCCGAAACCTCAGGGGAGGTAAGTGTAATTATCTCTTTAAAAAAATACTAAATAGTTTATAAAATAAAATCTTTAATTAAAAAAATAACAATCTTTATTTATCGAGAAGGGTTAAAAAATAAATTTTTACTTCATAATATGTTATGATTTTTTTGAATTGAATAAGTTATTTTACATAATTTTTATTATTTTTTTATTTTAAAATGTATTCTAAAAGTTATTTTAGTTTAATCAATAATTTTTTTAACAGTGTTATGATAAAAGTTAATAATTATACCTCTTTGTATTAAGGACTTTATTTTTTAGATTAAAAAGTTTTATTTTAAGGATATTTTAATATTATTTTCTTTAATTTTTTTTGGTAAATCTAACAAAATTTAGCTTTGATAACCCTTTTAACCTTACTATTGAAGTGGCTCTTAGGTGTGTATTATCCATCTAAAAAATAAGAATAGATTATATTGATTTATTTTAAATTTTTTTACAATTATACTAATTTTTTTTAAAATTTTAAAATTAGACTGATCTCTCCGACTTTTATTAACAAACTATAAATACTAGTCAAATTATTTTTTTCTTCAAAATAACAAACTACAAATACTAATCATATATATATATATATATTTTGCATTTTTTCACTTTCTTTTAAAGATTTTTTTTAGTATGAGTGCTAAAATGGGATTAGGTTTTTGATATAAATGGGTATTTTGAAAATAAAGGAGGATAACAGTCATAAATTAATTGTTGATAAAATAGTAATATTTTACAAAAACATTGTTCGTGATCTTAACTATGCAACAGTCTTTCAATATGGTTAAAATTAAAGTGCTTGAAACTATTGTTTTACTAAGCGTGTTTTGAAGATTAATTATAATTTAAAAATTCAAATTTAATTATTATCCAAACGGTTCATAAATTAATTAAGTTATTTATTTAGCTTTGTATTTAGAGAAGAGCTATTTACACATCAGCAATGGTCAAATGCAGTCTAAAATGTTTATAATTAATCATTAAATAAATATTAATTTGGAGTGTGAATAGCACTACCCTTTATTTACAACCAACTGCATGATGTGACGTGGCATGTTAAGGTTGGTGATTAGAATTTTTACGAAGACTTAGGATTTCTTGGGGGGCCCAAGCTGAAATAACAACAGGATTGCAAGCACGTGGCTGAAGACGACTGGTCTAAAATGAAAAGAGTCAGAAGAGAGAAGAGAATTTCTAAGCTCAGACGAGATCGACCTCACCTGATTACGAAACACAGGACAGCAAGGCAGTTGGTCAGTCGACTCATTACATTGAGCTTCCTCCAAAGTTTTGATTTTCGATTTTGAGAGCGAGGGGCTTCAATGGAGGGAAATTAGCCAAATTACAATCCCGCCCACCGGAATCATCGTTTGTACACAGTACGCCACACTCGCCAACAAAAAAGCGTACGAAAGGCAAAGCCCTCAACAAATCTTTCTATAACCCCCAACCCCTCTCTCTTAAATCCTCTCTTTCTCTCTCTATAAATCCCCAATTCCGTCCCAATCGTCACTCTCTATCGTTCAGTCCAGACGCCATTGCCTGACTTATACAAACAACACATGCATACAGATAGAGCTGTCGTGTTGGTATCGACCTGTCTGCAGATTTAGGTTTATTTATGACAGTGGTAAGAGTTTCCTTTTGCGTCCGATTATTTTTTATTTTACAATTTTTTATTTTGTTATTTGCATTATTTTTTTTTCTTTTTTTTTATTGACTTTCAGCGATATTTTTAAATTGTCGAGTTTTAAAATTTTTGTGACGTGGGTCTCTGAAGATTCATAAAGATTAATGGTGGGTACATGCAAATATATTTTTGCTCGAAGTTCAGTGAGCTTATGTCTAGGATTAGGGTTTGTTTGCAGGGAGAGTTGCACGAGATGAAAGAAGGCTTGAGATCCAGTACTTTGTTGGTGAAATCAGAGGAAGATAAAGTTGATTCAGGTTCAACGAGAGATGAGGATGCCACTAGCACTGGTGAAAAGGAGAAGAAAGGGACAGTTTTGACTTCAACTGATTTGGGTTCGGTTAAAGAATCGTTAGTGATTGAGGGGATGGAAGGTGAATCTAGATGTGTGGAATGTGAAGAAGCTGTGGATACGGATGCCAAAACCAATACCAATACCAGTACCAGTACCAGTGCCAATGCCAATGCCAATACCAATACTAATACAGGTGGGCCTAAAATTGGGCGACGGGGGAGGAAAAGAAGAAAGGTGGAGAGTTCTGAATGCAAGGGGGATACGGAGACGAAAGGGCTTCTTATGATATCCACTGATTTGGATTCTGTTGAAGACTCATCCGTTTCTTCCCTGGAAAGAAAAATTGAGCGGAAGGAAAGTGTGTCTGAACATCCTCAATTTGTAGAAGATGCAAATGCTGGTGATATCAATGCAGGTTGCAAATCCAATGGTGATCCTAATCCTGGTAGGCAAAGAATTGGGAGAGCTCGACAGGGGAGGAAAAGAAGAATAGTGGAGAGTTCTGTATGCAATGACGAGAAGGAGAAGAAGGGTCCAGTTATTATTTCAACTGATTATAGTTCTCTTAAAGACTCGTTTATTTCTTCATTGGATGGAAAAATTGAGGGAAAGGAAGGTGGGTCTGAACATGTGGAATGTGCGGAAGATGCCAATGGCAAGTGTGATGCCGATGCCAGGGCTGACACTGACACAGGTAGGCCTGAAATCGGAGGAGCAAGACGGGGGAGGAAAAGGAGAGGGGTTAAGGGTTCTGAATGCAATGGGGATGATGGAGTAGATAAAAAGAAGATTAAGGAGGTATCTTTGGAGGGTAAGACTGTGGTTGTTGGTAGAATTTTGCGTTCTAGGACAATGGCAACGAGTGGTGGTGAGAAGGCAGTTGATGGTGGACCAAGTGGAGGTGTTATGGATCAGGAGAGGAAGAACGAAAGTGATCAATCAGAAAAGAAAATAGTTGATTTGAAAAAGGATGGAAGTGCTCGGTTGATTAACAGGCCGAGAAAAAAATTGAAAGGTCGTCGCGGAAGACCCCCCAAGTTGCAAGGAAAATATGGGGCATTGAATGTGATTGGTAACAAGAAAGAGAAGGAAATGGGGCCCAAGAAGAACAGCCGTCAACCAATGGCTGGAAAAATAACTAAGGGTTCTCTGTTTGTGGACGATGGCAAGCAAAACAAGCTAACTCTTCATTCACATCAATGCAGGGCAGGATATCATTCTAAAGCAGTTGAAAAGTAAAAAGGACAAAGACAAAGGCAAGAAAGGAGAAAAAATGGTGGCTAGTAGAATATTAGAAAAGCGGTTACTGAGAGAGCAAATAATGTGTATGCTCAAGAGTGCAGGCTGGACAATTGAATATAGGCCCAGGAATGGTAGAGAGTACAATGATGCAGTTTACGTCAATCCAAGAGGAGGATCATACTGGTCAGTCACCTTGGCTTACCGTGTGCTCAAAATGCAAGTTGAAAATGGGGTTGCTGATAGTAAGGCCATTTCTTCATTTAATCCGATTCCGGAGGAAGTTTTCAGCAAATTGTACAGGATAAGTAAGGGGAAAAAGGCGAGAGGTGTGAAACTGAAGCGACAAGGGAAGGATGGAAGTAAGGCCAGCAAAGGAGTCAACAAAAAGAAGTTGGCAAAGAATAAGAGTACTAGTGAGAAGATAGGTGGCTCAGGTGGCAAATCATCAAAAAAAGGGACAGCTGGACTTGTTGCACCCTGAACAAAATAACTCTTCTGCAAAATCACACAGGGGAATGCGAAGATCTAATCAGGGAGAAAGACAAAGTAGAAAGCGATGTGCTCTGTTGGCTCGTAGCTCTGAGAAGGCATTGGATCCGGATAGTGAAGGCTTTATTCCATATAATGGCAAGCGCAGTCTTCTCTCCTGGATGATTGATTTGGGAACTGTTCCACCTAGTGGGATGGTGCAGTATATGAACCATAGAAGGACTAGAGTAATGCTTGATGGCAGGATCACCAGGGATGGCATTCATTGTGGCTGCTGTGATGAAATTATCACTATTTCAAAATTTGAGTCTCATGCTGGAAGTAAACTGTCCCAGCCATTTCAGAATATATGTTTAGAGTCTGGAATTTCCCTATTGCACTGCTTACTACACTCATGGAGAAAGCAAGAGGAGTCTAAGCGCATTGGATTCCATTTCGTTGATATTGATGGTGATGACCCAAATGATGATACGTGCAACATGTGTGGAGATGGTGGGAACTTGATCTGTTGTGATGGCTGTCCTTCAACATTCCATCAAAGCTGTTTAAATATCCAAGTATGGATGCATTTCCTCTTTTATTTTAACTACAGAGTTTATAGGCCGACAAACAGTTTTGCTTTTGTCTGTGGAATGTCTAAGACTCTAAACTCTAAACTCTAAAGGTTAAGTCTTCTTTGCCTTTTTATTCCATAGCATCTCAGGGCTTCTTTATTTCTGGTGGTACAATATCGCAGTCCCAAATAGAATATTCACAATAGAAGGCCTTCTTACCAAATTTGTCTTGGCAGTGTCTTGACTCTTGAAGTCTTCCATGATATAACATGAATTGAGACCTTTTTTTGAGTGTCTAGAAGTGAGATGTTTCAATAGCTTGATTAGTTCAGTTTTTTTGGCTTGCCTGTGTCAATAACTGCAAAATGGGATCTCTGTTGTGGCCCCAAATGATGCCTGGTTCAGTTCCGATGATGGTGATCCTATCTCAGGGGCAAAGGATACTGCAAGGCACAATTTAGATCAGTTCTATTAAATAAGTAAGAAACACAGAAAAACAGAGTCAAGATGTTAAATTTCTAGTATAAGATCTATATGGAATATCTGATTGTACTGTATGATTTTCTAGAGTATTTCTGTTGGGTCAAAAGCAGGAAAGTAGGCCTTGCTTTGTGTATCCAATATCCATTATCCATAGACCTTATCTAGGCCTCATCTCTGATCTGTTGGCCTATTGAGAATTCAGAAAAGGTGTCAGTGATACCTGCATTGTAGACACACAAATACTTGAACCCAGTTGGTGAAATTTTAATGTTTTTCAGCTGTGTTTCTTCTATGTTTAGTCAGGTCACTGACACCTGCGTTGTAGACGTATGAATACCCGGACACAGGAAAATTTTAAAGTTATACATCTGTGTTGATCGACATCTAGATATGTCTCTATATAGAGGCTTTGGACATCCGAAACAGATTGATGAGCTAAAGTTATGCTCAGAAATCCTTAGTTGAGTTTCTGCTATAATGCTATTGCAAAAACCAAGATGTGAATATCATTTTTGCTGCAAGATTATGATATTTCATTGCTTTTGATCTACATATTTTACTCTAGCAGATGGTGTATTCATTTTTTCTTTGCATTGCAGAAGTTCCCTTCTGGTGACTGGCACTGTGTGTACTGTTCATGCAAATTTTGTGGGACGGTTTGCGAGAACACATGTCAAAAGGATGATGATCATGATGTACCAGTCTCTGCATTACTCACTTGCCATTTGTGCGAGGAAAAATGTACTTGTTTTTTATAGTGCTTCAGATTTTTTGGATTATGCTTGGCTTCCCATATTCTTCTCCATTTTATGTATAAAATGGGTATTTTTGGTTTAAACCTCAAAATATTTTCTGTTGTAGACCACCAAATGTGTGTTCAGGGGAAGGATGCTATACATGTTGATTCCAATAGTCCATCCTTTTGTGGGAAGAAATGCCATGAGGTATAACACCAGTGATCTAATGTTTTTCTTTAACTTATCTATGTTCCTCATGCTGCATTTGCAGATAATTGTGATTTTCTTCATGTTGCATTTGCAGACGATTGTTGTTTAGCTGTAGTCATCAAGTTATACGATAACTCCTATATAATTTCTATGATGTTTCATGCCTATATTATATAGAAATATTTTACAGTGGCAATTAAGGTCAACGTAGGTCTTTCCTGATGTTTGACGGTGACTGGAAATCTTGACTGCATGTTGCTTCTGTGTAGTATGTTTCACTTGATACAAAACACAACTAATTAGGACGTGCTTACCATACTGAATTATACTATGGGAATTTAATTGGAAGAACCTTAATATGTGTGATTTACCCATTGGGTTTTCCAGTAATTCAATTGTTAGGTGATTGAGTTCAAAGGGTAATTTAGGCAGGGAATAATTGACAAACTTTTTGGTCCTTCTGAATTGTGTAGTAGTAATTTACCACTGACTAACTTACATAGCTGATGAATTCAATAATATATTTGTTATGATATTGGTTGAATATTGATGAGGCATTATACAATTTGATTCATAAATTTACACTGGTGCTTAATTTGAGCTTTGTTGTGTTGAGTTGAATTACATGCCATTATGTCTATTTTTCTTTAACAAAGAACTTATTTAATGTGGTTTAATTAATTTAATTTCCAAACTCTCTTAATGTACCCTGTATGTTTATAAATAGGAGCCTAATTATCTTTTAAACTGAAAGATAATTTCTTCCTCTCACCATACCACATTCCTAAGTGGAGGATTTTCTTCCTGCAGTTGTTGACATAGTCTGATTTAATAGTTGTCATAGTTACTGCTCATTTTGGAACCATTGTACATGCTGCTTCTTGAAATGAAATAGAGTTTATGGATTCCGGTGGTTGTGGCATATATGTTCATATGCTTATGGATATATATTGTCATAATGCATGTGTGTTGCACGTGAAATAGTTATAATTATAAATAAATTATAATGAATTATATATTTTTTAAATAAAAAATGTAATTTCCCTAAGTTTTTCTTTTGGGTTGGAAGTTATGAATCCCAATGTGCTGAGTGTGGTTGTAGTACCATAAAATTTATTTTTTATGAGTTTATATTTCAAATTCAAAATCTTATTTTCCTTTTTTCTTAATGGTTTTTTTTTTTTGGTATCCCATTTGGATTGGACTTCCATTAAAGAGTTGGGCTCAATAAAAAAAATGAGAAAGGAGAAAAAAGTGTGGATGCAGGTGGGACTAAAAAAAAAGTGAAACAAATTTGGGATGTAATATTGCTAAAATCCTAAAACAAAAGGAATTATATTAAAATAATACAATTAACATAAATGGTACTCAAAAAATAAAATAAAAAAAGAGAAAAGATTGGGACATACTATTGTTAAAAACAGTTTGGGATATTTAACTCAATCTCAATCTTATAATCTATGTTATTTAACTATATAATTATATAAAAACTATATAACAAAAATCAAAAAGAAAAAATTTGATATATGAATATTAAAAAATATAAATAATTATAAAATTGTTAGCGATTTGAGAATCTTAAAATAAAAGAATTGTATAGAATTCCTAAATAGAAAAACTTAAGAATGCTAAAAGAAAAAAGGATTTATAAAGGATATTTTTGTCAATAAAAGTGTAAAACATGTTTTGTGAAAACACTATAAAGCTCCGGTACTTTTATATCTAGTCAGACTAGTGACTAGTCAGGTATGGTCCGTATGGATATATATATATATATTATTTGTGTTTCCCTTGTTTATGTGAATCAGGAATATATATATATATATATATTATTTGTATTCTCCTCTCCCCTCCCCCCCCCCCCCCCTGGGCGGTGCCCTCTCTCTCCCTCTGTGTTTGGACTCTAGAGACTTTATGAGTTGAGTTATATGCCTTTTGTAGTTCTTATGTAGCAAAATGAATCTGATACCTCTATTTCAATAGCTGTTTGAGCAACTGCAGGAGCTACTTGGGGTTAAACATGAAATGGAGGAAGGATTTTCATGGACAATTATTCGGCGTTCTGATATTAGCCAAGATATATCTCTTAGCAGTGTTCCTCAGAAGGTTGAATGCAATTCCAAGTTAGCTATTGCCTTGTCCATTATGGATGAGTGTTTTTTGCCAATTGTTGACCAGAGAAGTGGGATCAACATGATTCATAATGTTGTCTATAGCTGTGGGTAAACACTCTTGAACCATGTTTTACTTGAAGCACTGTATACGTCTTTTGGAAAAATAAGCTGAAACATTTTAAATTATAATTTTATTGTTGGAATTAATTTGGGCTTTTGGGTTTTACCATATCACTATCAAGTTGTCGAAGTCCAAATTTTGCAAATAATTATTTCGTGAATGGTTTGAGTCAGATTTGTGTGGGTGACGAAACATGCGGGCTCACAAAATTTGAATTGATTGTTTTATCTGGCTTCTTATCATGTTTGTTAATATTTAATTAATTGTAGGTCGTTGCTATTGGCAATCTGAGACATATGTGAGGGAAGGAATATCTCTTATTTACAGTTGGTCATTGTTTGAATAAAAAAAAAAGAGGGAGAGAGAAAAAAAAGAAAGGAAAATAAATACATATTGGTCTTTCTGAATTCTCTGTTTTCAATAGCGTGCTTATGAGTGAAGATATGAATATATGGTTGAACACTAACTGAAGTCTTCAACACTTTGTTTTATAATTTTATTTTACCAAAATTTATGTGAACATTGCTCCAGACCTTGAGGTTGAAAGAATGCTGCCCAAGTAATGGATGAAATAACACATTTGTTGCATGCAGACCACATATTGTGAAATAAAATATTCTCTTTCCATCTCCTATTATGCTTCATGAGTATGCAAGTCTCACATGATGGCAAAGAGCATCCAATTTATTAAAGTTCGTTAGTTTGGTACTCCATTTGGATGTAAATACCATGTATTCATTCTATAAATATATAGTATTTGTTTCGTTGGTGTAAATTGTTTCCCTAGAACTTGGGTTAAAAAAAGAAAGAAAATCTGATGGGACTGCTTTGAGCTGATCACTGATGCATATACCTGTACATCGTTTGGTTATATAGTCATAGTAATAAAGTATATGAATAGTAATCAAATGTCTATTAAAATTTTTCCCCAGGGATATCCCACTTGAATGTCTTGTTTATTTAAGATGCTGATGTTAAAAGTCAAATGCAATTATCTTTCCCATGAAATTTGGTAATGTTGCAAATTGAGTGAATTTATGCCACTTACGCGAAGATTAGCAAGCATAATGATTGGTAATACGAACAATTTTCAGAGTTTTAAATCCATCTCTTTTTTTTTTTTCCGCTGCTGCTCAGTTTTGCTCAAGTGACAGCTATTCATCTTAGGAAGATTTCTGCTATGCTTAAAGTGTTTCTTTTGAAGTATTATTGTTCTCAAGCCTTCTATGCATAGAGGTGGTTACTTTTACGAGGAAGATATTGTTCTAGTTTCTTCGTGTGCTTATAGTGTCTCTTGAATTCAATTTTTATGTTGAATTTCTAGCAACCATGGTTTTGATAGCTGATCGTTTGTTGATCATGTGGCTTTTGATACTTCTTTGTTTTGCTGCTGGTCATGCTCTAACATTCCTTGTAAATTTTCAGAATTACCTCATCTTGCGCATATACTGCCATAATATCTGTTCTATCATCTATGTCTAGCAAGCAATGTTTGAGATTTTTTTTTTTTTGCTGCTCTTCTGTACTAAGTTGTTAATCTGTATGTCCTTTGCTTGTGTAGCTATATCAAGTTGATTCAAAGCTCTGTGATTGTCGTTATTTGATAATGTAATTTCAATTAATCTTTTATCTCTTTTTGGAAAATTGTTCCCAGGTCAAACTTTAATCGGCTGAATTACAGTGGCTTCTTGACTGCTGTTCTAGAGAGGGGTGATGAAATGATCTCAGCAGCATCTATAAGGTTGTTTTTTTCTTCCTGTCATCGATGTGTTGCCACTGGAATATGGATGCATAATTTGTGTTCACATACAATAATTGTTTGGATAGCATATAAGAGAATATGAATTCAAATATGCATTGTTTTGTAAACCTTAAAACTATATTAAGCGTGTAGTTGTCTGCATAGGATTATAGTTCTTCACCATCAGCACACTAATAATGTTTAGGGAGTGGCCTGTTATTTAAGTTTTACTCTTGAGGTTTCTTTCATATCTTGTAATTGTTCCAAAATTCTTGTTCTTTAATGGTGCAGCTAGCTATTACTTTTATTTTGATGCAATAATGAGCCTTTTTATGATCACCTCGAGATACTGCTGTTAATAATACTAGACAGGAAATGTGGGAAGAACCCACTTTGAGGTGGATACACGAACTTCATTCTAAGAAGATTAGGGAGGTTTATGTTTGGTTGAAGTTGGGTATTTTGAATGACAGTTGTTTGGAATCGGATTCTGCTATTATGGTGATGCTGAAACTTGTCCTTTCAAAATTGAACTGAATTGATTATACAATTATTCTGTGAAGGGAGGGGTTGGTTAATAGATGTGTTTCTCGATTCTGATAATTTTTACTTTGTACATGTGATGGCAAGTTCTTGTCTGCCTGAATAATCAATTTTGGTTTGAACTTTTATAAGCTCTAAAGTGATTACGCTTCTTGACAGTATTCATAATAATATCCATATTTGATCTTCCTTTTATGCAATTACCGCAAATGAGTTTAAAGGCAATCTCCTAGATCAAAATGGTTTGGATGGTGTTGTGTTATTCTAAGCCTCTTCAGATTGCCAAATCTGGAGCTTGGATTTGATGTAGAATCAAATACGGTCTTGAGGGGTTGTTCTTGGAAGAATTCATTATTGGATGTATCTTCAAGGATCAAGAGGATAACACCATTTACACTTTTTGGACGTCACATGAATATGGCTTGGCTGTCAAGGCTAAGATTAGTGTGCTTTTGGCGGGGTTTACTATGCTATGAGCCAAAGATTTAGGATAAAAAAATAGAGTTACTGTCACTGAGGGGATCTTGAGATGTTACTTCTTGGGCGAGTAAAGGATTGTAAGGTGCTTGAGGCTATTGTCTCTGCACGAAACAGATCTTCAACCTTGTTAGGGAGAGTGGATGTACTTGTTCCTGGTTTTAGCACTCAGTGAATAAGGAGGACGATTGAAGATCTTCAATTTTAAAGGTTTTATGGGTACTTGTACTCAAAGTTGTTACAGTTGTGGTTTTGAATACTTTCAGTTTCTTTCTTTCCTTGTAATGATGGACTTATATACTCAATAGTTTTCTTGGTCGTATTCTTCTTTTTCCTAAACAATATATTTCTTATCATTACACTGATTTTTTTTATAAAAGTTCTTCTGCATTATTAGTTAAGTAATACAGAATATGTATCTGTGTTCGTATATGAGCATATATTGGTATTTTAATAAAAGGTAGGGTCTTGCTGAGCTTCTTGCTTGAAGGGTAGGTCAGGTGTTGCCCGTATCAATTTTACAATAATACCTCAAAATAAATATAGGACATGAAGGTACACTTGATGTATTGTTCCTCAATGATACTACAAATCTACTCATTCAATCTCTGTGATAATCTTCCAATATTTAGAGCTTCTGTGGCTGGACCTGCCTTTGTGTCCAAGCCTGATCAAACTCTACCCCAGTCAAAATCTCATACCGTCTGTTGCCTTGCTGCAACTACGCATCATCTTTTTGTCCTCGGTACCGAAATGCTAATCTTCCTATCATCTATATCCCTTAAACCTCATCGCCTTTACAGTCAACATCACTAATGATATAAGAGCCCTTCAGCTAAATTTGAAACAAACAATACAGGGGTTTTATTGTCCTTGTTTACAATTTTAACTATCCTTGAAGTGGATTGGTTAGCAGGATGCCAAAATATAATATTTGTACCTCTAACGTCTTGGCCAGTGAAATTCTCAATCATCACATGCAAAATGAGCACATTTTAATACTACAATTGAGACAATTTGAAGCCCCTTTTTTTTTTAATTTTTATTTCTGCTTTTTTTATAAGTATTTTTGTTTTGCTTTTTTGTAGACACTATCTATTTTCTTGTAAAATGTCTAGACCATAGTTACCAAAATAGGAAGCCAAGTAGGACGCAATCTATACATATATAGGAAATTCCTTGTGGGAAACAATTGGGAGTTTCAGTCAAGTGGGTCTAATTGGAAAATCAATGAGGCTTTAGTGGAACGAAAAGGAAGCATTAAAAGGAATTGTTGTAAACCTATGTGAAAACTTGACAGAATACTTTGATCTGATGTATGGGATGCCTCTGTTAACTTGGGAAGCACTATGGTAGTCAGTGAAAAATGTTTAACAATGTTTATGAAAAACACATGGAATGTCTTGAAAACATTTTAGAGAGCTAGATGGAAACTTCAGAATGTGTTAAGATAAGCAACATGGGTAATTGTTTAAGAGAACTTAAAATCAATTTTGTGAGTGAATTTTGATTTTAAATTATAAATATTTTAAGTTTCCTACACTACTATGAAAAGCATCTTACAACTTATGCACTTTAGAACATTGCCAAAAGTCTCCACAAAGATTTTCAATCTGTGTAATTTTCTAAACGTGTTTCCAAATTCCAATACATCTCTCCAAAGCAAAATATTTCTACCCAGAATCACTTATACTTCCTTTCCGTTTCCATAAAGTTTCTAACCAGTTTTCATCAGTTTCTAGATTGTTTCGGAAATTTTTTAATGCTTTAGGGGAGTCGGGGGCATTTCTTAAAAAAATTAAAGGCCTTTTCCCGTTCTCAAAATGTGGTTCCCATTTGGAATTTTGTTGTTTAAGTAAGTTTTCTAAAAGCCATTATCCAGTTTTGCTCCCACTTACGTAGGGTATTAAGAATGGTAGATTGGAGACAGCCCAAGTATTTTACCATTATACTAAGCAATAGCCATTGTCGAATGGTTAAGTAGGTTTTTCTACTAAAGTAAAATAATTTCTGATGCCATAAAGTTCTGAATCCATCTTGTCAAAAAACCCTGATTTGATTTATCTGATAAACTCATGAATACTAAAACTAATATTTGAATCCAAATGTTTGTTACAAATCATTTCTTATGATTCGCTGGACTTCTAAATCATTGACACAAAAATCTGTCTCTTATGCATATGATGTAATATTGTATAACATACGTGAGAGATTTTATACATTGTTGGGCCCATTCTCTCCTATCTTTAGCTTTTGGTGCAATTGGTATTCTAATGTGGTATCAAAGTCTTGGTTTTGTGAAATCTTGGGTTCAAGTATCTCTATCACCCATTTTCTTTGTTAGTGCAAGGTTTGCTCTCTGTCACTCTATTCTATCTGCCTTTATTTGCCTTTTCCCACGAGACGTGCGAGGTGTGCGGGATGTGCAAGAGTTCGATAAACATTATTTAGATTATTCTCTAATAGTTTAAGCTTTTGGGGCAATTGATATTTTAACATCATTTTATTCTAAATTATATTCTATGTGGCATAGCTTGCATATATTGTATAGAAATTTTATATTTGGAGTTAATTCATTGTCGATCTATTAATTGGGTTACTTGCCACCAAATATAAAACTAGTTGAAAGCAGCACAACTAACTTTGAGACTATGCATGCGAGGATTCTGTCATACATGCATGGATCTCCGTGTTTGATATCATTTTAAAGTGCGCTACATGGCAACCTATGTGATGTCCTGAATATTGCTGCTTTTAATGATGTTCTGATTTGCATGCGTGTTTAATAAATTTGGAAATAGTTATGTAATATTGCCTATTAAAGTTTATAATAATGCAATGCCTTTCAAATTGTTTACGATGACCTATGGAAATTCCTAGAATGAATTATACAAAAAGTAAGACTTTACGCAAAGAAATGTAATAATTGGAAAATAAAATTTGCAGCAATTAATTCTCATTTACTTGTCCTGAAGTATTAGATACTGGTTTCTTTTGAAAACTTGCTTCCAAATTCATGGTTATTTCGTACACATAATTCTCAAATCATTGACTTTTCATAGTTTCGTTGCGTTTGTTCAAAAATAGTAGTTTGAGGCCGCATAGATTCGTATTTATTTTATATACATCATGTTCGACGTATTGAATATCAAAATTTAGCATAAGGTGTAATCGAGGTGTGATATGTTTTGGCTATAAGGTATTTCACATGTAACAAGTACGCTATTGTTTCATGGCAGTGGATGTCCTGTTATTTTGCTGTATTTCGAAATGAGGTTGGCAATGATGTATGTTTAGTGAGTCTTTCTGCTTTCTTTTTTTCTTACTTGCTACTAAAAGTGCTTTAATTTGAATTCAATAGTATTTTTCTTTTCATTTTGGAAAATCAAATGGCATGAGAATTTGAGATTACATCATGTTTTGTTCACCTCTTTGAACAGAAAATGTAATTGAAAACACTAAAGTTCACATTTTTTGAACTTTTTGGTAGGAAAAAATGGGGAATGCACAAGCCATGGTACCAAGCCATATTCAACTTTTCCATTTTCTTTTGTGCACCAATTGGGTTATGTAGTTTGATGCAAAACCACCCATAAGATCTATCATTTACCATTGGCTGTTTCAGTGTATTCCCAAAATACCTTATAGGACCAAGATTTGGTATTATGCCATTTTTGGCTACTATTATTAAATAAAATGATTTCTTTCACTGTAGAATCAAAAGAACTCAATTAGGGGTTGTATATCAGTGAGTTGTTTGTGGCGGTGGTTTTTTTTTTTTCCCATTGTTTTTTCTCCCTTTTCCTTCTTCTTTCTTTTGATTGCATGCAAAGGAACACACACACACGGTCTTAAAAGTCTTAACCCACACTCTTTCTCCAAAAGGGGCCAACTTTTAGGGGGAGATGGAGACTTAAAGGGCAACATCCCACCACTTTTGGTGTACAAATGCCAAGGGTGTTATGACCATTGTGAGATTCTGATATGCACATTTGTTTACTTTAAGAATTTGAACAATAATAATTGAAGTTTTTGCTACGTTGTTGAATAGGATCCATGGGAATCAGTTAGCAGAGATGCCATTTATTGGGACTCGCCATATCTATAGACGTCAAGGGATGTGTCGTCGGCTTCTAAATGCTATTGAATTGGTATGTTATTAATCATACTTCATGGTGCTTTTTACCTTTCTATATCTGTGTTCAGGAATGCAAATTAATGCATATATTGGTTCTCACTTAAATTGCTTTTTGTTAGAGGTTCTTATAGGTTTTTTTCCTTATAAATTAATGCATTGGAATCTTTTTGCAGGCAGTTTGTTTCATTTTTTAATGACTTCATACATTATATTCATACAACTGCTTGCTTCTTTTCTAGGGGGTGGAGTTGCCAACATAATAATAAAGTTTCCACCTAAGCTCAATAGAAAAAGTAAAAAAAAAAACGAAATGAAAGAGAAACCTCATTGTAGATTTTTATGTTGAAATTTTGATGCAAAAGTAAAGTCAAGGTAAGAATGAGAAGTATAATTATTAGAAAATGCATACCCAAACAATTTGTCATGGATGCACGCTCCAAATGTGGAACATTTTTATTTTAAAACATTTAATTTGCAATTTCAGAAGTTTCTTTTCATTTTTAGCCATTACATTTCCTTATGTTTCTAAAGTCCATCTCTTTGCTCTTATTTGTTTTGGTGATGGAAGTGCTTAGAAAAATGATCAACATGGAGGGAGGTTTTTTGACTGGTTTTCAGATTGGCACAGGGGAAGGAGGGTGGCGGGGGTACCTCCCCACTTTTTTTTGTAGATGATAGTATAGTTTTTTGTCTCCAATGGAGTGGCATCTGAGGTGCATTTTTATGTGCTTCTAGACGGTCTCAGATTTCAATGTTAACATGGTAAAGAGTGAGATTATCTTATTGGGTTGGTGCTGGGCAATGTAGTTAAAGGACAAAACGGCGCTAAGGTCCTATACTAAGAAGCACGGATACGGATACGGACACAGGACATGAATATGACACGATAGAATAAGAAATTGATCCATTTATGGGGAGTTAGTAGGTTGATTGAACATAATGCAGTCATTATGTTATATATAAATAAAAAATTAAAAAACACAGATTACATTCAAAATAACCTTTGTGGACCGTTTACTAAAATTTCACAAAAAAGATCACATGAAGTGTTATTATATCTTCCCTACAAATGTTCAATTAATGTAGTTTGAAGTGCATAATAAGTTTCTTTATTTTCAATTTTTTATTCCGAGAAAGGATTGGTTAAAATTATTTTATTTCATCTACCAGTATATCAATATTAGCGGTGGGTATTGGATTAAAATCAACAATACTTCCATAACTATTTTCATTTACAATGTAGACCACCTAATGTACCATTGACAAAGAATGATTTAACTCAAGTTGAATAAGCTAAATGGATAAGAGGAAGGACAAAAAGTATGCAGGTTGACTCTTTAAGAAAGTACTTGATTGCTTTAGATTTGACCTAAGAAGTACGGATACAAACACGGGACACAACTATAACAAAGCACGAACAAGGCGACACAAGATTTTTCAAAAAGTACGACACAGACATGTTGAGGACACGCTAAATAAAATACTATTTATTTATATATATATATATATATATATATATGATCACATAATTAAATTTTAACATTATTTCAATAAATTTCAAAACTACGCATAAAAAATTAATCTTAATAATAAAGACTCTTTTTTATATGTTTTTTAAGTTGATTTACTAAAACTTAATATATATATATATATATATATATATATTTGAACTAATTTAGTGATATAAAATAAATGTTTTGGTGAAGTATGCAAATTAAAAAATCAAACATATTAATTATTATTATTTTATCAAACAATAATAAAGATCAAACTGGTATTAAGTAAGAAAAAGATTTATTATTTTTAGACTTTTTTATTATTATAAAAGTTAAAAAAATTAACACAAATTAAATTTAGTTAATTTAATAAATGTTAAAAAAATGTAATAAATAAAAGTAAAGAGTGTGTGGTGGATGGGGCGTGGGGGAGAAAAAAGGGGGGGTGGGATGGGGTGTGTTGTTCGGTTAAAAGTAAAGAAGGGGAAGGGGGGTTAAATCTAAAGTGGAGCAGGGTCTTATGTCGTTAAAGAATAGTGGAGGAAGATTCAGGAAGGCATAGAGATCTCCAGGTTCTCCTCTCTTTCGTTACTTTCTTAATTGGGATGAGATGATTTTACACTTAAATCATTTTTTTTTAATACCCACCTTCTTCTGTTGCATCATGTCTGGCCGTGTCCCACAGTGTCGAGATCGTGTTCGATATATAAAAAAATAAAAAAATTTGGACACTCAATTTTAACGTGTTGGACACGTGTCTAGATCATGTCCGTGTCCCAGATGTGTCGGACATCGATACTTGGCCCTCTAAAATGTGTCTGTGCTTCTAGGATATGTCTACAACGAATCGACCAGATGCAAGGAATCCATGTTACCGATCTCGTTTAGTTGGATAAAGGATTATTGAGTTAGTTTTTCTTATTATTGACGAAATAATAATAATATTTTTGGTAAGTAAACGTATTTTATAAAAAAGAGCCACAAAGGGGGGCTTAACCAATGAATGTGAAGCCTTTACATCATCTAATATCCCTTATACACACCTTTCCCAAAAACTCTACAAAAGAAACTATAATTTTTCGCATACAATGTAGTATGTGAAAAGAATAATGTATGGAGCATAAGTTGCTTCAAAAATCCCACCGAATGCTCATGCCCTTCAAAGATCATAATATTTCTTTCCCTCCATAAACACCAAAAAATACATAACAGAGTGATCTTCCAAATTTGACTAACTTCTTTGTCCTGCCCCTTCCATTCTTACAATAAAATACATCTAAAGTTGGCCTTGCTGTAACCATTTCGACACCCAAAAGGGTCAATAATAAGGCTTATAGTTCTCTTGCCACCGAGCAAAATAAGAGGAGATGTTGAGTCAATGATACCTGGAACGTGGATCGTTATGATACGGGGAACGCGAACGGAAACATAGATTGTCACTTGTTATAGAACATGGTACGTTAAGGGTAAGCTTCTTTAAATCGTTTTGTTGGAATGAAATATGTTTATTTAGAACGTGATATATTCTTTTATTGTATTTATAATAATATTGGTATGTATATATAAACACAAAAAAAATTTCAACGAATAAAAACCATTATAAAATAAAATTCCAATAATGTGTGTGTATTTTGTACGATTTTTTTGGGATTTCTGATATTTTAGATTAGAATGCTAAATTTTGCATTCCAAATCGCTAATGATTTATGTTTTGGATTGTGCGATTCCGATTTCAATTCACAATTCGCTAGAGGAGCGAATTGTGGTAACCATGTGCTGAGTCAACTCCACAAAGATTATTTTAACTGGTAGTGGCTTTGCCAACCCTCACAAATCCACCACTCTTGTGACTGAGAACCTTAAACACCTCCATGCTCCACAAATGAGAAGGCATGCCCAGGAATCTCACACACCTCTCTTGGACTGGACTTCGGTTTGTACTTACAACTGGATGGCGCTCACCAGTCCAGAAGAAAACAGGAATTCCTTCAAAATCCCAGTCATGCTCCTCCAATATCCTGGTCGCCTTTGCCATTGACTGGAGCTCAAAAAGAACAGAGAGCCCCATCCAACTCCTGTATCTTAACACCACCCCCCCCCCCCCCCCCCCCAAAATCTTCAATCTGCCTATATCTGAACCTTCCAACACGGATTGGATGATCAAACTCCCCCACTCTTCCCACCAGACATCTTCAAATCCCCATTGACTCCTTTTTTGTTGCATAGGACTTTAAGAGACTTCGAAGACCAAGCTCTGACGGAGGCATCCTAACAGTAAGATTGTAAAATCCCTAACTCAGTGAATGCCCTAGAAATGGCCTCCTATCCTCCACCCTTATCTACCTCAGGGTGAATAGGCGACATATCAACACCATTACCCACTTCCTAGTACACATACCTTTTTTTCATCATTGTACAGTTGCACATCTTCAGCCTTTGTCCTTTGCCATTGAAGATTCTGATGAAGACTTTATGATTGTCATTCTCTTTCACCCTTGAAACTTCCCTTAAATCCCTGCATAACCATCCCAGCTTGTTGTGATTGACCTCTACCCAATGAATACATCCTCTGCCTAATTACAGTAGCAGAAACTTCCTGCCAGAGAATCCCTTTACGACATCTGAAAATTCAAATGTCTTTCCATTGGCTCTGATGATCGTCATCCCATCTTATAGTTCTTTTATTTTTATTATTTGCTTAAAGACTTCAGTAATTCCAGTAGAGAGTCCAAAGTTTTCAAATTTTCAACAGCAGCATGCCAGCAGCCTGACGTAAGATCATCATCCACCTGTTTAAATAATTAATCAAATTAAAATAGGGATATGACTTAATCGATTTATTATTAAATGATCTTAGAATAATCATTTTTATCCAGCTAACCAAACAAAAATTTTCAAATTAAGAACTAATCAATCAGAATAATCCAAACCAAACACAACCTTGTGGTATTTTTTATTTAATATTTTAATAGGAATTATTTAAGAGCTAGTTTGGATTATTGGATCAAGTTTTCTATATATTTTTCATTCAAGACTTTTGTGGTGTGTTCAAGTACGAGGATATAGTAAGCTTCTCTTATACTTCATTGTTTCTGGTGTAAACAAGCTTTAGCCAAGTTGGAGTTTGGCTGAACTATTATGAGCCCAGTCCTCACATGGTTGGCTAATATTGCCTCAAGCTCAAGTGAGCCCAAACCCCAGCTCACTTTGACAAGTGAAGCCTGAAGAGCCAAATAATTCGCTCGGCTCAGTTCATCGGCACCCTTTGTTGTCGTCATCATTTACAACTGATTATGTTAATCATAGGTTGATTGTGATTTTATTAGCGAGTAAGGAGCATTTGTATTTCCCATATTCTATTTTGTCAAATGACAACCTATGTAATGAAATCAAACACATTTAGAATCATTTTATTCTCTAAGTTTCCTATATTTTTTAATTTACAACAAATTATCAACCATGTTGAAGTTAACCTTCATATCATTAAAATCGTCCAAGATTATTGTGCTTCTAATTTAACAGTACACCAAAAACAATATTATTAATTGGGGGCCTGTTTGTGAAAGGTCATAATTGAAACTGTAGAGTATAGATGAATCGGTTTTAATTTTTTTATTGTTTGGTAAATAGTTTTGTCCTTTTCTGGAAAAATACAACTTGAATAACATTAGACCAAAGGGAGGTTGTTTTTTCTAAAAACCAGATAATTTAATGGGATTGGTCCCAACTTAGTCCAGTTTAAAGAATTCCCAAACAGCCTCTGAATCTTCACATTGGTACTGAAAATGCACCACCCAAACTTCAGAGTAAATATAACTCAAAAGTTTAGATATTTGCTACCTCCTTTAGTCTTGTTTTTGTGATGTTAGATCCATGCCTATTGTACATGTTGAGGCACTGGAATTAGCATGTTTATAGCGATATGATATGTTTTTCTTGTTCCTGGTTGTATCCATATTGTTTGATTACCTTCTCGTATCTTTTGTTTTTACTAATTTAAACATTGCCATGTCCTATTTCTAAATCCATTATTAGGCTCTCTGCTCTCTTAATGTTGAGAAACTGGTCATACCTGCTATCTCTGAACTTTTGGAAACATGGACCTCGGTTTTTGCTTTCAAGCCCCTTGAAGAATCAAACAAGAAAGAAATGAAGTACATGAATATGATAGTGTTTCCTGGTACAGATATGTTACAGAAAACTCTACTAAAGCATCAGTTTGCTGAAGGAAACATGATTCCCACTGCAGGTATTCCATAGATGCTTATGTGTGTAGTCCTCCTGTCAACCTTGTGTGTCTATGCTTGTTTTTGTTTAGGGTTTCTAACTCTTTGTGATTGCTCTTGTAGTTTTGAAATCTGCTGAACTTAAAACCAGGCTTCAAACTATGCATGAAGGGGCAAGTGATTATGATATGGGGTGTTCTAATGGGTCTGATTCTAATGTTTCCCGTGAATTTATTGCCTACCATGCAAATGGAACAGCTGATGCAGCTGCTGCTAAATCTGGTTCACTGCTTCCCGATGACTCCTTGCATGAAACACCTGTTATAACAAGTGAGACAGTCAATTTCGGAGAATCTGCTACTAATGAAAAATGTCTTGTTGATTTGGGTCGGATGCAAGATAATCAAGAGTTGGAAGACAAAGCTATTGGAGATGTAGAGGCTTCTGGCAGTGATGCTCATGAACTTGATGGGCAACACACAACTGAGGATATTAATAAATGTCAAAATGCTCATTCTAATTCTATTAATATGCCTCCCGATGAGATGACTGTAGAAGGGAACTCCAAGTTGGATCAATACAGTACCTGTGGGGGAGAAAGCAAATCATTTCCTATTTCTCACATTGGGTCTTCAGCAACAAATTATGAAGGAAAAACTCTTCATGCATTGGAGGAGGGTAAAGGTGAAGACGTTGATGGTTGTGAGCTGAATAAAGAAGTCAGTGCTTTTAAACATAATTGCAATTCTATTGATGAGGGGCCTGTACAAAGCTGTGCTGAAATTATCGTTGCAACTAAAAACGTGGATCCTGTTTGTGGATCTAAAGTTTCTGGTGAGAATTTTGTTTGTCAAGATTCAGAGGCTACAAGTATGATATTTTCTGATGTGAAGTATGAAGTCCAGCTGCATAATAACTCCCATGATGTAGTGGTTCATCCTTCTTTGCCATCTCATCAAAGAACACAAGAGGTTACAAATTATTTTCATGCACATTTTCCTGATGACAATTGCCATAATTCTTCCTGTCAGAGAGATGTTCTCAAAACTCATGAACCATAAGTAGTTGCTTTAGTTGACAATAGTTGCCTTTCTCCTTGTGGGGCTGTCCCTGATGCAAATAATGAATCATTTTCTTGTTCTTGCACAAGTAATAGACTTTCAGATTATCTAAGTTTGAATTGGGTGTTGATAAAGATGATTTTCCTGAGGTAAAAGCATCTGCCTTGGCTTGTACTGTCGGGGTGACGACCCATCAAACTTCTTGTGGGGTTCCTGCAGACAGTATCATGGATTTAAATCGCAGTTGTGCTGTAACGGTATCGGGTCATTTGTAACGGGAATCGGAAACCGCAACCGTGAAGATTCGGGCACTAGCAAACTACTTAAAAGTCATTGATACATTGACAATAATTTATCACATTTTAGTATTTTTTACTGTTAGCCTTGTGTCTTTTTAATACCTTGAAAGATGTTATACTATTTTTAAAGTTAAAGTAATAAGAAAGTATTATTTAATTTCAACAACGCTGCAACAACTAATATAGATAATAACAATAGTAAATCATTATAAGCGTGAAAATTTGTTTAGTATGCTTAATTACGGAATAAAAAAATTTAAAATTTTGAGGCCAAGATTCCTTTTCCGAGGTTATATTGGCTTGAATTTATTGATTACTCGTTTCAATTATTTTGGATTATTTTGTTAGGTATTTTTTTTGCATCTAGATCTTATAAAAGTAGGAATTATAAGATTTTGCAGAAAAAAAACATCAAGATGGTTTTATCAGTCATATAATGTCCTATAATGGCTGTAACGGTTGACACGGTCATGAATTTTGGTCTCCTTGATATATTGACATGTATCAGTATCTAAGGGTCAAAAAAACAAATGATGGATGATGGCTCATTGGCATTGTTTATGCAGTACAATGACTTTGTGTTCATATTTGAATTTGTTGCATTCCATCCGGAGTTATATGCCTTTCTCTAAAAGTGTTTTCTGCTTGTAATACCTTTTCTTTTTGGTGATTGTCTCTCCTTTTTCGTCCTTCTTGTTTTATCTCTTGGTCTGACAAGCCTTTGTTTCCGTATTGTTCTATGTTTAAATGGTCAAGTTAATGTTTGGTTTGTTCTGTTGCAGGTGGAATCATGTAGATTGTTGAAGAGTGGCAACTTGTGCTAACTTCTTCTTACTACGTGATGCATGGAATTCTGGAGTAGAAAGCCTGCTTACTTGCTGCAAAATTTACCAACTGCCGTGTGGATGCAATAATCAGCCAAGGACTCTGCCTTTTGGAGATTGAAACAATGTGAATAATGATTTTGATTATGGATTTGTAGTTCTGGACGAGGAGGTAGCAAGAAAAGGAATTTACACTAGCTTTCCCAAAATCTAACTAATAGATTGTGGAATCCTTTCTGTGACAAATGTGAAATATGTGCTAGAAGGTGAACAAATGGAACTTCTTTTTGAGGTATGTTTGATATTCTTATTTCATTGCCTCGTTGGTCTTTGTTGCTGGTTTAAAAGGTCTTACAGGAGTTGTCTCTCTCTCCCCCCCCCCCTCTCTTCTCTCTCTCTCTCTCTCTCTCTCATCAACTTGTATACATGTCAAGTGTCTTTTGCATTATGTTCAATGAAATATTTTGCAACTCGTAACCCACATTTAAAACCAACCTAACTTGATTCTGGATATTTTCTCATAAATTGAATCAGCTGCACAAATTCTTTTTTGGCATTCAGTTATTTCTGAGAACTTGTCTTTGTCGGCCACCTTGACCCACACATTAAATTAGCCTTCTTGTGATATCTTTTGCTTGAATCCATGCACTTCCTGCTGATACAATAATTTCACACCATCGTGTGACCTCCTATGAAATATGGACACTTTATATTGGCTCATGTATTAGTGTCCAACACGTTTGAGACACGAACACATTTGGACATGTGGCAAAAAAGTGTCCAATCGTTAATTTTAATTTTTATGAATTTTAGACACGTCTTGGTCAAGTTAGGGACACATTATGTACTCGTTTTGAACATGTTCTATTCTTCTGGATTTTCCCCCTATTTCTCCTCTTCTCCATTCTTTGGTGTTATATATATATGGTGTGTTTTCTATGTAATAGTTAACAAATTTGTTTTGGAATTTAAATTATGGAAGTCGATGATTAAATGACGATATTGAATTTTTATTTAATGACTTTGGTATTTTGCTATCTTAATAATATTGTTATGATTTGTGTATTTTTATGCCAATTTTGATTAAAATAGTGTTAGATTTTTATTATATGGTCATATAAAAAATACAAAGAATAAAAATTCAATGTGTACCCAATGTATCCATATCTTATTATTATTTTTTTTGAGAAATGCTATGTCAGTCTGGCCATGCCCTTGCTTCTAAGGTGACCTTTAATTTCTCATTCCCCTCTCCACTTGTTAGATACCTATTGTCTTTTTTTATTATACTTAATAATGGGTGACTTTTGGTTTCTCCCACAAATCAATATAATCAGTCACATGCTGATAAATTGTTGATCTATTAGATGCATAAAGTTGTGTGGTGTCGATTTTTTTTTTCTTCTCCTGTGTGTGCGTGTGTATTCTTATGAGTTATGGGCTGTGCTTTAATAGGTTTCTGTTTCTAATTCAGTGCATAGATGCTCTTGAATATGTGGGATTTTTTTCTGAGTGGACTATAGATGTGAAATGATTCGATGTCAACATTTTGTGCATCTCCTCAAATTTGACTCTTAAAATTTAGTCCCAACTGCGCTGATATTTGAGAAACAAATTGAAATGTCTTTTGTTGAAATCCAGAAGTGAATTTATTGCTCTATTAGCATTGAGAATAAGACAGTACTCTGATACTTAAAATGTTAGTGATTCAATGATTGTTCCATTATTTACACAGTAGTTTCTTTCCCCTAGTCGTTCTCTTTGCATCATCTGCCAAACTCCTGTTCCCAATGAATTTTTGTAATTTTTGTTTTCTTTTGTCCACTTGCAGTAGGTATCTACAGTATCTGATTGCAGCCATGAGAAATACGAAGGAGTTTCTGAGCTTGGTATATAGACTATTGCATATCTTGTTAAGGATGTCAGCATGTTTTGCAGCGTGTCATTGGAAGGGGATCCAAAGCTAGATGAAGGTGATAATGGTAGAGTTATTGTAATATCCTTTTTTGTTGTAGTTGATGCCTTCTTTTAAATTCTGCCCCTCGTATAGATTGAGAAAGAATTCACTTAATAGTTTTGTCTTGCATAGCCTAATGGCAGCATCAACTCCATGCACATGCTCATTGTAAATTGCTTAATCTATGAAAAGAAATTTTCTCTATATTATTTGATCTGGGGATTGTTTGGATAGATGCTTTTATTAGTTAGTGGCACCACTTGATGGATGTGAAAATGCTTTCATGCTTGTTCTGCTATGGGAAGTGGCCAACGCAATTAGGCCCTGTTTGGAGTAAGAGAGGTTTGGATAGGATAAGCATATACCACCACTTCATTCGTATAGATTTTATCCTACTACGGATGAGATATAAATGGTCTAGAGGAGATAGTTATCCAAATTGGAATTTTATTCAACCCTTTTATCCCATTATACAAACAGGCATACAAACCGTTGAAGCAAAGCTCTGGCCCTCAGTAGTGGAAGAGGCCCACTCTATTTCCTCTCTCCAATCTCCATGGCAAAGCAGAGGAAGTTGTGCAGCATAAGTAGGCAATATTCCTTCTCATTTGGGAAGAGAAGGAACGATTGAAAGATGAGTGATTGATACATCAGCTACATAGAAATCAGGTGGGAAGGAGTAGGAGCTCCCATTGATGCAGAGCAGCTTGTTGAGGGTGGGTGGAACCAGAGAGATGAAACCATGCTTTTGAGTAGAATGGCTATGTTCTTTTTTGCACTATTCTTCTAATTTTCGGGTGGCTGAACGACGTTTTAGATTCGAGATTTATTCCTGTTGATCATCCTTGAATGAGCTTTCTAATGGGTGCTTGCTTACTTTCATCAACAACCTTCACACCATGATTTCTACTTGAATTCTTTTTTGTTAGCTTTTTATTAAAACCACCTTATTGATTTGTGGATTTAATGAAAGGAAACTTAATGTAAGAGCAAATATTTTTTCTTGTTTGTTTATTATACAAAATAGAGGCAAAGATAAATAAAGGAGAAAAGATTTAATGACCCTTCTTTCTTTTTTATTTATTTATTTTAATTAAATACCAAATAATATCTTTAATTCTAAAAAAAGGTGTAGGGTTTAAGTTTGAAAGTAAAACATATGATTCAAACTCAATCATACTTAATCATATAGATGGGTTAAAAGACTTTAATTAGATTAAAAAAAAATTATTTAGTTGATAAATTATAACTAATTTAATCTATTAATTTGATTAATGGAGCACACAAGAATTTTCATAAAACTAAATTTAAAAAGAAAACGATAATTAGATAATTTGATTAATATATTTTTTCATTAGAGGTCATGTTAATATTTAACTATTGTGCTGCAATTGTTTTTGTCATTTATTAATTTTAAAATAATTAAGAAAATAAAAAAAAATTATTTTATTTTACACCAAATAAGACTAATAAGTTGGGTAGCCAATGATATGGAGGAAAATTCTTGAATTGAATTAAATGTTTATTTTTGAAAGATATAAAAATATATTTTTATAAGATTTGATTGGTCGAATTCATGTGTAAAAATTTCTCAGGGACCTACAAAAGGGCGCGTGACACGTGACAGGTATTAAGTATTTTTATTTATTTTAATCCTAATGGAAAATTACAATTTGCCCATCACCAGTCTATATAAAGTCTCCAGTCCCAATTAGGGTTAGGGGTTTTCTGTACAGCCGCTTGAAGAGCTTCTGCTGAGACGGAACGTGAAACCCTAACCCTAGCGGTAGCCGTAGCCATGGTTAGCCAATTGAACTTGTCACCATTCTTTCACTGATTCAATTCGTTTTCTTTCTACCCTATGCACATTTTGTAATTAATGTTGTTTCTGTTGTTTGATAATTGCAGTCGCTGTTAGCAAACGAGGATTTCCAGCATATTCTTCGTGTGCAGAACACGAACGTCGATGGAAAACAGAAGATCATGTTTGCACTGACATCCATCAAAGGTATCGGCCGTCGATTCGCTAACATAGTCTGCAAGAAAGCAGATATCGACATGAACAAAAGGTTTTTACTTTCTCTCTTTCTTATTTTTCAATATTTCAACATGATTCAGAAAGTATTTGGTATTTCTATAAATTGTTTCTTCTTTTACCACTCAAAAAATCGGAATAAAAATAAAGAAACTTATGAAGAAACGTTTCATGCGCAGACATGTTCTTGGATCGAGTTCTTTGAGGTTATATTGTCTTGTTTTAACATTAAACGTACAACAATGTTTGGGTGGGCTGTAGTAGTTGGTTGGGTTCATTGTGTACATATCACAAAGGAAAATTGTTTCGTTTTGAATTTTGTGTGTTAATTTGGAAGAAAATGAAAATGTGGTAGAATGTAGCCATGCTAAACTGTCTCTATTATTTCCAGTTGCCATTAACCAAATAGAACCGAATGGTCTGGAATCAGCTATAGGCTGCCTCGAAATTTTACTTTAAAATTTCATTGAAAATTTGTTTAGATAACTGCCATACTTTGCAATTTCTTATGAGTATACTGTCAACCCCCGTAATAATTAATATATAATAAGTTAATGAACTCTGTTGATTAATAATTTTTGGAGGAATCCAACTTCTTTCCATGGTGGATAGTTAATAATCTTTTGCTTAATATTTAATAAAATTTTAAAAAATTCTTTTAAATTATTAATTTTTAGAATATAAATTTATTTATTTTATATAAAAAAGTATTAATCATATTAAGTATTTTGTAATGAAAAATAGTGTTAGAGCTTCTTTCATAAAAATGTTGATCACTCCCCTAATTATGTATGCACATCTTATTTAATGCTAAAAATTGTGTAGTTGAAAGTAATTTTTTGTTAATAAAAATCATAGGAAAACTTAATAATTTATTTTTTTATTAATTAATAATCTTTTGATCTCCGAACCATTGTTAATCCGTAGAGGGTTAGTCTGTTTTTCCTTCTATTGCTATGCAGACAAATGGATTCATCCGTTTTGGTGGGTTGTCTGAATAGACCCTCTCGGTTGTCACGAGTAGAGAAATACTTACTCTACTGATATCCCTTTTTTTTTTTTTTTTTCTATGTATATGAAGATGGTTTTAAAAATATGCCCCCTAAGGCCTGATAGTAGGTTTTCTAAATTTTGCTACCTCAATTTTTTTTTTAAATTATGGTATACTGGATGATATGCGCAAGCAGGCTAGTACGATCTTGGTCTGATTGTTTTATCTGCTTTTAAACATTCTCAATTTTGTTCTAATTCATCTTTGCAGGGCTGGTGAACTTTCAGCTGCAGAGATTGATAGCCTAATGGTGATTGTTGCAAATCCTCGGCAGTTCAAAATTCCTGACTGGTTTCTGAACAGGAAGAAGGATTATAAGGATGGGAAGTATTCTCAGGTCACATCCAATGCACTGGACATGAAGCTGAGGGATGATCTTGAACGGTTAAAAAAGATCAGGTTTGCTTTATTATTGTCTTAATGGAGCTATTAAAATATGTTTTTTGTTTGTTTGTTTTTCAGATTCTTTACTTTGAGCCATTTTTTTTCGTTTTACATTGTTTTGTTTGACATTGGGGTTTGGGACAGGAACCACCGTGGTCTCCGCCACTACTGGGGTCTTCGAGTTCGTGGGCAGCACACCAAGACTACTGGCCGCAGGGGAAAGACTGTTGGTGTCTCCAAGAAGCGATAGTCTGGTTCTCTGCCCGCAGGGGAAAGACTGTTGGTGTCTCCAAGAAGTGATAGTCTAGTTCTCCATTTTCATTTGTTGGGCTTTAAACTTTTTGGTTAAATTTTTGACTGTTGCTTTCCTTTAATTTTGTTCTAAGACAGTTTTATGACTTCTGCTTAATTTGGCTTGTGTTCTATTTATAGAATCTAATATGAAGAGTTTTGGTTCCTAGAGTAATATGTAATTTTGAGTTTGTGTGATTATCGTTCTAAGCTTGATTTGCCTTCTTATTTGTATTCATTCTCTGCATCATACGTCTGAATGACCGTGGTTCTACTTAGTGGTTGGATTTAGGATTGTTCTACAAAGCTTGATTTGCCTACTGATCTGCTGTGTCCCCCTTGGTGTGGATGGAAATGAAGGTCATGCAAGGTTGTCTGGCTCGAGTTACTTATGCTTTGTTTTTGGTTGACCCTTGAAGCTTATGTGATTTGTCTGGGGAAGCCCAACTTGATTTATGATGTTATAATTAAATCTTCTTTTGTGCTTTTGTTTGAATCCTAAATTGTTGTTCTAGTATTTTAATTCAACGGATGCAGCCCATGATTCTTGAACCGAAGACCTTTGACTTTGTTTTCGCAGGTGGATAAATTTTCATCGGTTGTGTTGTTCTTTGTTAGTATGATGTTTTATTTATTAGCTGAAATTTTCTTCCTTTTAATATCATAGTTGCAAAAGTTACATTGGCTTGAAGTTAAGAGTTGACCTTGTTTGCTCCCAAAGTTCTCACACACTACCGCCAAAGGCTCGGTGTTGGTTTTTCCATGTTTCGGACTTCTTCTTAGCCTTAATTGTTTAGGGTGAGTGTCGTCACCTTTTCAACTTTCTTTTCCCTGCATTACTTAGGCATGTTTAGAAGGGGTCGGAATCAATTCTACCAAGTACAGATGAACTAGTTCACATCTGTTTTTAAAAATTAGATCACCTATTTTTTTTTTTTTCTTTCGATAACTGGGTGTCTGACATATTGTACTAATCATGAGACTCATGCCAAGAGTAGTCTTAACCTGATTCGGTTTGAAAATTTTCAGGTAGCCTGCAACTCACTTGTTTTGGAGTGTTTTTTATTTTTTAAGCTTCAATGTCACCATTTTCTTTTCGCTTTCCTGGTTCAAACATGTGCATTAGACAATTAACTTGTAGGGGTTAGCTTCGTTAATGTGCCATTCTTATAGCCAAAAGAGGCCGCTTGGTAAGAAAAAGCTCCAATAAAATATATATATATATATATATATATAAATAAAAATTTGCTATCCTTTGTTTGCCGGGTGCGCACAATCACTCGACCCAACCTGAGCTTTTGTGGGTTGTTCTGCAGTCGATTTCAATAGGTTCATGGTTCAATTCTGGTTCTAAAAATTAATGCAGACTTGATTTTGATTTCACTCCTATCAATCCATGTACATTTGTATACTTGTTCGACAAGTTTACAAATTTCTGTCCAAGTTAATAAAATATATAAAAAATTTGTTTTATTTTCCAGAACTCCAAACTCAATTCTAACTATTGGTTCAAAATTTTCTCATTCAGATTCTTTTATATTTGAATTCAGATGTTCTATTTAATACAAATCTTGTCAAACCAGGGGAAAAAAGAGAAGAAAAAAATTTCATTATCTTGTTTAATAATTAGGTAGTGAAAAAAAAAGAAATAAGACCAGTGACCCTTTATCTCAAGTTCCTAACATTTTTTATGTTATTTTTCTATTTAAGCGGAAAGGAAAAGAATAATGTTACTGTTTTTAAATTTTTATTTTAGATTTTACTTCATAAATAATGTGATACTATATAATTAATGAAATATACATTTTGAAAAAGTATAATATTATTAAAAAGAAAAATGGACATTTGAGGGGTTTTGAATTTCCTTATTATTATTATTATTTTTGTATCTTTCCAATTCTTTAAAGGAAGAAGACCCTCCCTTGTAAATATTATTTTTATTATCAATTCATATTTTTCTCACCTTTTCAAGTTGGGAGGAAAAGGCGGGGGAATTCGAAAAAGAAAAGAAAAGAAAAGAAGAAGCTAGAAGACCTATTGTCCTTCTGTTTATTTCCCTTTTATGACTCAAAAGGAAAACACTTCACACGAATCACACCATTCCGCAGACATCTTCTTCCTTTCGTTTTCTTCTTCCCAAACGTATCGAAAGAGTTGTCTTCTTCCTGCCTAACCGTTGAACTTGAATTTTCTGTAATCAGCTGACTCATATCATTTGCATTCTTTCCTCGCCATTGTCAAGTCCATGGCTGGTGCTGCACGTTTCAATTTTATAATACGGAAGGCTTAATTACTGTGGAATTGGATTATTACTGTTCCGCTAAACTGCTTGCTTTGGACGCAGCGATATCAGGAGTGGTCCTCAATTTCTTTCTGACGGTATAATCAAAATCGTTGAGAAAATTTAGGTATTCATTTTCTTCCTTCCTCGTCACGTCTTTGTTTCAGATGATTTCTTTCCGTGTATATTTTTCTTATACAATATGATACATATATACGTACATACGCAGGGATATATTCTTCAGCAATGGCACAGAAAAGACAAAAAAATTTTAAATTGTTTGGAATTTGGATGCAACTGATTCTGTTTTATGTCGCTGATCAGCCTTTCAAATGGTCGTTATTATCTGTGTTAAGGTTGTAATTTCATTTTCAATAAACATTTATGGATTCGCATTTGACCTTTTTTGGGTTAAGATTTTCATTTGTACTTTGTTTGGCCCAAGAAAATGTGGGGGAAAAATGGAAATGATATCATTTGGCTTACTTGTAGGGAATTTCATTGTCTGGAAACCAAAAGAATAAAGAATACAGGATTCTAATTTTCATTTCTTTTTATTCAATTCTCTCAAAAACCAAACAAAAGGGCTTTAGCCATTCTTTTACGATCCCTTCTGTACAGTGTCACACACACATGTATCTATGAATATAATTTTGACTGTTTTTCTTCCCCCCATCCTAACAGTCTTGTAGTGGCCTGAACAAAATGGTGGAAGAGAGTTGCACAATTGCAAACAATGTTACCAAAGTGAGCCACTTATCAGTTTGAACTTTGTTTAACACTTGAGTCTTTTTTTTTTTTCCACAGTTAATAGGTAAGACCGCTTTGGTTTATCTCCGCAATATTATTTATGGTTGTGTCGCCCATATTGCTGCCAAGCTGGAAATGATAGAGCCCTGCTACAGGTGTGCATTTAGCTTTTCTCGTTACCCTGCTCTAGTGTTAAGGACCGGTGTGCTTTTAGCTTCCCTTGTTATGCTGTCATGTAATTCCTTATGATTGACTTTAGATGTGAATGTGATCATCAGATTTACCAAAGTCATTATTGATCTTCTGTGTGCATGGACATGCCTTATGTTATCACATCACATTTTAATGGGCAGGATTGGGTATAGTATGATCACAGGTGTAGAGGAGAAGGGGTCTTATAACACCTGGGGAGTTCAGTTTTGAATATCCTGATATCTTTGGTATAGCCAGATAGGACAGAAGATATTGAAACTTGATCTTTATATAAAAAATTATTTAATATTTCTTCAGTATCTATTTATCTTTTTCATCATTGAATGAAATTTTGCTTTGTTTCCCATGATTTGTAGGAAATTGGGCAGGGAAATTGTTTTGCTTGTTATGTTGATATCTAAATTGAATTGTTTTTCATGCATGCACATGAGAGGACGAATCGAAGTTTCATTTATGGAGAATAACATTAAAACCACTACATTCACTTCATATAATTCTCAGCATTAATATTGTAAGTGATCAAGTTTACACATTGTAGCTCTTGTATCAATAACTTCTACGACTATACCTATCCCCTACTACATTCATTATGGCATTAAAGAATCAAGACAGGCAAATTAAAAGGAAATCAAGGCAATGGCTATGCGATCTTAGTTATTATCTAGTTGTGCATAGGGTTTAGAGGTCAAAGATAGGGAAGCTCAAGGCTGTGAGAAACATATTATAGGCCATATAGATTTTGAACAATTGCAGAAAAACAGAACCTTTTGCCTAATACTAAAATACACAATGTCATTCATAAATAGGCCTACATTATGCAGCAAATAGGCAAACGATCTCTAGGACAAAATTCATATTTTTGTGCCATTTAACTCCAACTGTGAATACTTTATGCCAATATATATGCAATGCCATGTGTAGCCAATATTTCTCTTGGTTTGTGCGGATATAAAGTGCTTTTCCTTTGTGATATTTCCAAACCTTGTTTACCATAAAAGAAATTTAACTATAATGTCAAAGTATATGTTGTCATGGTGTTATTGTTAGGAAGCTCAAGGCGTGAGAAACATGTCACGACTCGAAACCAGGCCTATGCAGATTAGGGGTTCGTGATCGGCCAGCCGAGGCCTTTTTCAATGATCACAATACTTTTCTCATTTCCAATCCATCAAATGCAACAGAGTAAATTCTTTTCAATTGCGGAAGCGTCAATATACCATTCAACATCAGTCATTCATATATATTCCACAAAAATACATGATGTAGATCCTCAAAATCTGCTGATTTCATATTCGATATACATTTCCTACTTACCAAAAGTAACTACATCATGTTTAACAAAATCTTAATACAAAAAGGTTAATAGTTATGAGCTTTCGGCTATCCTGGCTGAACTTACTATTTCCCTGCCAATATCGTTACCTGAAATGTATTGGATGAAAACCCGTATGAGCTCGACAGCTCGTGAGTATTCCATAACATGCCAAGGGTTTCAAAACTACTATGTAGTACATTCTGAAATGTCTATACTTATATGGAATTAGAATACATCATATCAAAGTACAACAAATCAACAACTAGTATCGAAGTCATTTTCAATAAATCTCAGTTCAATCACAGTTGTAAATCAAAATCGATAACATAGCACAATCATAATAATGATTCAATAACATAGTTTGATAATGATGATTAGTATTATAATTCAAACTTGGTTCAAAGCCGTTTTCAATATCAATAGTCACAGTCCAATCAACATCATAGTCTAATATTGTAACATAGTTCGTAGTTACGGTTCGAAGTTGTTTTCAATATCAATGGTCATAGTCAAATCAACATCATAGTTCGGTAACATAGTTCGATAATAATTTCATAGTTTGATACATCAAAATCGTAGTTCAATAGTTCTCAATTCGATGATTCAAAGTTCAATCATAGTTCACATTCGATATTCGCAAGAGTTCAAATCATTAAAATTTTTCTTTCCATAGCCAGCAAATTAGAACCTCGCTGACTGAGATCAAATTCAATAATACCACCAATATACCCCATGGATAGGGTTCAAAAAAGTCACAATCTATTCGATAATGATAAATCATTGAAGATTCTATGGCCAACAAATTAGAACCTCGTTGATTGAGATCAAATTCAATAATATGCCGTATCACACCGGCTCACCACCAATATACCCCGTGGGTAGGGTTCGATAAGGTCACAATTTATTCAATAATGACCAATCATAGAAAGGTGTTTCATTCAAAACATCAAAATCATATCCAAAATCAATTACATCAATAACGATCTCAACTATTCAAATAAGAGTTTCATATTTAGCCTTTAGTCAAAATAGTTCAAAGATTAGTGAGAAAAACTGTATAAGTGTCATGAGTATCTTACAAAACATTTTCTTGAGTCAAAGAAAAGACAATATAGATATCAATGGGTCATTTAAAACACATACTAGGTACAATGTATCTATTAACAAAGATTATAAGGAAATGGCAGTATATATCAATAAGTTATTCGAAACAATATCAATAGGAAGGCGTCTATTATCAAAGTCATAAAAGAGTTCGATATTTATATGTATAAAGAAATTCCACCTCAACATGGTATGAAAATACTCACCCAAAGTCCCAAAAGCTAATCCAAAAATTCTTCCTTAACGAGGGTCCCTATAATCACAATTCAAGATCTTGTTACTTTCTTGTTCAAAGTATCACATAATTTAACTGTCAATTTAGAGCCCTCTCTATTCCAATTACACTCTCCCTATAGCTTCATTAAGTCTTAGGGGCGCGTTGGTCATTTTTTATTTTGTTACCGGGTCTTATTTTTCCAAAAAGATGTCACTGTTAGGTTCAAAGTGTCAAAGATAATTGTTTTAGACTTTTCTAGATCTAAATTTGCGTATTTATAGTTTATTTTAAGCCTAGGGCAGTTTTTGTTATTTTATGTTTTTACGTGTCATATTTTTTGGTACTTTGTTTGCTAAAATGGACTCTACCGTAGTCCGGATTATCCAAAATAGTCAAGATGGACTACCTTTTATATTTAATTGGCCCCGGGTATCATTAGGGGTAAAATGGTAATTTTACATTTCACGTGTCTTAATTTTTGGGACTTAATTTCATAAATCGGACTCTGCCGTTGAGTCCGAAATGCCCAAAAACATTGGGTTACACTATTCTTTTATTTTATTTAGACTTTATTTGACTAATTTTTGGTTTAAGGGTGTTTTGGAATTTTCCTAGTTAAAAAAGGATTTAAAATTAATTTTTAATTAATTCTATGGGTAATTTCATAATTAACCGAAAGTTGGAGGAGTCAAAATGGTATTTCAGAAAACTTTATAAATAAACTAACCGGTTTAGTCCCAATTCGGTTGGACCGGTTTGGTTTGGTCAAGAGCCAAAGGGTTCAATTCGGTTTACTCCGTCAGCATGACGTCATTGTGACGTCAGCAGTCACTTATTGAAACGACACCGTTTAGTTTATTTCTAGGATCTGTTTTAAATAGGTTAGGACCCGACCCGAGATCCGACCCAATACACTGTTCATCGTCTCCCTCAACTCCCCCGTACTGTAGTCCCAATTTCCGCAAATCAAAACTTCCAATTTCGTGGATTTTCTCTCATTGAATCTCTTTGTTTTCGATCCCAAAACTTTTTTGGAACACCAAGGTATGGTTTGGCATTGGTTTGGGGGTTCAAGTTTAAGCTCAGGATTGTGGTTTGAAGTTTGATACCAAGACCTGCAACTTGGTCGCTCACGCTTGTTTTTGGCCCAAAGCTCGTGGAATTTCTTCTGTTGTGACCTATTCATCATGGGATTCAAGCTCCCATTCTCAAAATTCGGCTTTGGTGTAAGTTTGTGAGGTTGGGTTTCAAAACCCGAACCTGCAACTCCAAATTTTAAGGCTTATTTTTAAGTCATTGGGCCTGATTTTGGTCGCAATGGAAACCCTATATCATTTAGTTTAAGGCCCACTGTATGAAACGCACCTTCCCTTAGGTAAGTTCAGTCCCTACCTTAAACGTGGTTGTCAATGGCAGTTAGGGCCTAGGTCATTGTTCTAAGGCAATTGCAAGCCTCCTTAGTTGGTTTTTCCCACATTCTCTCTTCATCTTCTACCTTTTCTACGTGCATGCATGCATAAAAGACCTGACAACTTGTATTTATATATAAAGCTTAGAAGAAGAAAAATGGTGGGTTTGTGTTTTATACCTCCAATGGATCCCTCTTCTTCTTCTTCTAGGCTCGGATTAGGACCTTAGTGTAGCTCAGTTCTGCATGCAGTATTAGCCTTCTCCTCTTTCTTTTCCTCCCTTTTTCCTCCTCCTCTTCTTCTTCTTCTTCTTCTCTCTCTCTCTCTCTCTAACTCACTCTCTTACTAGCCGAACCCTACAAGTTCACACACTCTCACACAAGGCTGTTCAGCCATGCACACACTAATATAGACTGTCCCTTAGGGTCTTCTCACGCAACCCCCTTCCCTTAGTCAAAATGCCATCATTGTATTTTCATTTAAAAATATAAATATGTTGCATGAATGGCCATTGGCCAATTTGGGAGGTGATGAAATTTTTTTATGTATATAGATATATATTTGTTGCAATATTCTTCACAAAATGTGGGCAGCCCAAGTGGCTTATCTTTTTGGGCTTAGGTTCTCCCTTTCTTTTTGAGTCAAGGGTTCAAATCTCATGGGTTGCACTTTTGGCTCAGTTTTTTTTTTTTTTCCTTATGCTTCGTTTGACAATTTAGATTATTTGTTTTAATTTATTTTTAATTTATTTTTTATCTATTTATTTATTATTATTATTATTTTTTTATATCCCGGTTTAATTTCTCGTGACATTTTTATTTCGCCTCATAAAATTTCCAATACTAAATTAGCGGCTAATTTCCCAGTGAACAAGTCGGGGCGTTACAAAACATATGATAGGCCATATAGATTTTGAACAATTGCAGAAAAACAGAACCTTTTGCCTAATACTAAAATACACAATGTCATTTATATATAGATCTACATTATGCAGCAAATAGGCAAAGAATCTCTTGGACAAAATTCATATTTCTGTGCCATTTTAAGTCCAACTGTGAAAACTTTATGCCAATATTTATGCAATGCCATGTGTAGCCAATATTTCTCGTTGGTTTGTGTGGATATAAAGTGCTTTTCCTTTGTGATATTTCCAAACCTTGTTTACCATAAAAGAAATTTAACTATAATATCAAAGTATATGTTGTCATGGTGTTATTGTTACTTGTTGGTTTATTCATAATTTGTGGCCTTTGAAGTGAAGGATAATTGCTAGGCACTCTTATTTGGAGTTTTGAACTGATAAATAGTTGTTGGTTTTAAGCTATGTTTAAATGATGGCGTTTGATACCTGTCAGGTTCCTTGGATTATTTACAAGTGGTATTCAATCTCTTATTTTGCAAGCTGAAGAGATATTAGCTAGGACACCAATTGCTATATGCTTCAGCAATATGAAAACTCTGCCAACCCGAAGATATTCTTATAGAAGCCCCATACTGACATAGTCAGCTGATTGAAAGGCTCAACAATCAGTTTATACTTCTCTGTTTAGATTCATTATGAGACCATTGGACTGGAGATCTGGAAGGGCACAGGTGGGAAAGTTGATGCTCTTGTTTCGGGGATAGGAATGTAGGGGTGGGGGGACAATAACAAGTGCAGACAAGTTCCTCAAGGAGCATGAGCCTGGGATCAAGGTTGGCTATTTTACTAAAAGAAAAATATAAACCTCATATTTACTTAAGTTGTTTGAGCTGACTTTTTCAGTCAAGCCAGTTTATGTATTCTCATGTTACTTTTATTTCTTCCCTATGTTTCTTCTAGGTGTATGGTGTTGAACCAGTCAAAAATGTGGTTCTGTCTGGAGGGAAGTCTGGTGAGATATTTTGGCTGCATGGTTCCATCATTATGTAAGGATGCATCTTTTAATTTAAGTTTCAGGGGATGAAGCATGGTTCGTTGCATTAATTCCAGAGGAAACCAGTCAGTATATCAGGGACATTTGATGGATATCTAACTCTTGTAGTGGCATCGTTTTCTTATCATTTTGACCTGAAGTCTCTCTCTCTCTTACCCCGCCCCCTGTTATGATGTGATTGATAGGCTAGATCTAGAAGAATCATGCGAAGGATGGTAATTTAGGGACTGCATTGCTACTGGATTTTTTCTTTTTCTTTTTGACTTGGAAAAAAAAAAAAGAAGACCTTGCATTTCTGTCAAATACTTTCCATGATTCTTTTAATAGTTTGATTATTATTTTACTATCTTTTGATGTTGGTTTGCTTGCAGTAACCTGCTGGACCAATTCAAGCCCAACCACATTGACCATAACGGTTCACAAGTTAGTATGTTCTCAACCACTGGAATACTCATAAATATTTTTTTACTGGGAAGCCTCTCCAGCAACTGTGAAAATCTGATGAGTTATTCATGTTATTTTTCATTCTTCTCATTTGTTTCATCTGACATAATACATTAACTGATTTTATTGCATAGTATGGTGAATCCTTTATTATTATAGATGGGCCATACTTACAAGGAACACATTTTTGTTCTTTTTTTAAGAGTTGGTCAATATTGGAAGTTGGAACTGCATGAGGACAAAATTTTCTGCAACTTGCCTTATCAATGTTCTTTTAACTTATTCATTACGTTTGATTCATTATGCATACTGGGCTTTGTGATAAAGTAAGGTTATTATATCTTTCTTTCATGTATGCAGCTTGCAATGAGTGTGTTTGTACATTGAACCTTCTGCATACTTTCATTTGTTTCAGGCTCGCATAGCATACGAGGGATTGGTTCTGGTTTTAGTCCTCGTGTTTTGGGAAGTCAATTTCATTGATAAAGTCCTTCAAGTAAGCCTAAAATGGTCTTGCTTGGCATTCGCTCTGTATACGCATATTATTTTATTGGTTTTTGCCATAGTTTTGTGCGTTAGATTGTACTTTTTGGAGCAAGAAGCATAAAAATAAACATACAAAGAGAAAATGTAATTGTTGCATATATTTATACAACTGAAAATAAAAGTATATATGCTTTTTAAATGATACATTATTGATGTCACAAAAAGTCTCTTACAAGGGCTGTGGGATACCATGATGTGCTCCTGAGAACATAAGCCTTGGGTCAAGAAATGGCCAAATTATTTATTAGTTGAGAGTATGTTAAGATAGTAGTTTCATGTTTGCTGTTCAGTTTTCATGTGCAGCATTTGCTTTGTAATTTTCATTAAAATGTATAGTTAGATTAGTAATCTTTATGCACTTCTTTCCTGATTATAATTCATAAAATCTCGAAGTTGACTTGGGCAGCATTGTGTACTTGCATAGCTGATTACACCTATAAAACATTGATGTTTATGTTCCTTTTCAGATATCAAATGATGAAGCAATTGAAACTGCTAGGCTCCTTGCACTGAAAGAAGGTTTGCTAGTGCGTATTAATTTTTCTTCTTATTAATTTCTATTGCTGCTTGCCTTATTTCTCCAATTCTAATGAATTACCTTGAAATAAGCAAGGATATCATCAGGTGCTGGTGCTGCAAAATAGGCTGGAAAATGGTGGGAAACTAATTGTGGTGAGTTGGATCTCTCTCTCTCTCTCTCGATATATATATATATATATATATATAATCTTAAATTACTTCACATTAAGCACTTTTACACATGGAGCCTTCCCCCCTGCCCACCAAAAAGAGAAAATCTATAAAATTGTAATCGTTTGAGATGTATATAGCATTTCTCAAGGTTTGTTTTTAGTCCCATTCTGTCCCAGCGGGTGAAATTGCATTATGCTATTTTCTATTTTTAAATTTGAAGGGCATGAAAGATCCATATTGAGTCTCATTTTGAATTGTCCAATTATAGTTGAATTTTAGTTATGTTATATATTTTAATACAGGACAACTAGATCAAAATGAACATCCTATCAATTATGCTTTTAAATTATACTAGATGTTCAGTGAGAAATGGATGGATAGGATCTCATTCTATCGCCTGTATATTATTATCCAAAGTCTAATGGCACAAAAGTACCATTGGCACCAATTGGATGGGCAGAAACCGTATATGATGAATTACTTGGTGACGTTTGAAAAAAAATCAAATCCAGTCCTTGTTATTCATGTCTATGCCAGCCAGCGTACTGCGCTAATCACATGTTTAACCATCCTTATATCAGGTGGTGTCCCCCCAGTTTTGGTGAGTGTTACCTGTATTCTTTGCTGTTTGAGTCTGTGAGACAGGAGGCGGAAAACATGGTTGTTGAGTCCTCAAGTGATCTCCATTCTCTGTTCTATATCAAGCTGAAATGAAAAGCAGTTCCCGGGTGAGTTTAGCTTGGATTCTTCTAGTTTCTTTCTGATCTTCTTGCTTGACATTTGAATTTAGTGTTAAATTTGATAATTATGTTACATGAATTAATACTTGTCCTTGCAATTGCATGATTTTCCCAGCAGCCAGCTGCTTTAAACTAATACTTCTGACAGAAAATTCATTTCATTGTTGGAAATAATTAAGTGTCAACCATTTCTTTTATTAAATTGATATCTGCTCTGGGTGTCAATGTCATCATGGACTACACCAAAATTACATGGTACATGTAGCCATAGAAGGGGGGGAGACCACTGTTAGGACTTAAGATATCCATGGCCTGTGCTGGAGTTAGGTTTAGGCCTGGCCTATCAGTTGGCCATATGCTTAGCCTGTCTTACCTGATATCAGGCCTGTGTTTGTAGTCCAGGCCTTTCTTTAAAGGTGTACTGATTTGCCTGACATAACCCTATAAAGATAAACCTTACTGAAGATTATAATTGTATAAATTAATCTGAAAAGGATGCACATAATCTGAATCAATAATTCTATGGAAAGAGAAATTGTCAATAATGAAAATCTTGCAGAAGAGTGCACTACTTGCAATATCGTTTGATGAACGGGTGGCAACCATGTGGCCATTTGTACACAGTACAGTAGGCACTAGATTTTTCCACCGTCAATTACTAAAATCATGGATAATACATATTACTAAAAATCAAGTTGAAACATTAACTACAATTTCTGTGTAGAAACAAGTCATAATCAGTGGCATCTCCAAATATATAAATCACACACATTTTTCACTGTTAAAACAGTACAGAATCTTGGGTGACTTATCCCAAAAAAATTATTCGAGATAAAAAAAAAGGACAAAATCAAGATTCCACTGATCTTGTCTGTGTTGGGCCTACTTATTTATTGATTAAATTTTGGCCTCATCTTAATCCAAATTTTGTCTGGACTCAAAGATTCTGCCCAATCAAACTCAGATAAAACAGTATATTTTGTATATAACTGCAGGGCCGTGAAGTCATTATATTTTAGGGATAATTACACTTATTTTTTTGTGGTATCTGGCAATTACAGAAATCTTCCATATAATTTTTCATATTACATTGACATCCTCTGTCAAAATTGTAGATAGATGGACATTAACAGAAAAAAGAATTTATTATTTTATCTTTATGAATAATTATATTAACCTCGTGATATTTGATAATTACAAGAACTTCCCTTATGATCTTTAAAAAGATAAGGAAGGTCAATGTAATATATAACGGTATTTTAGTCATATAAAAATATTTGGTTGAAACCTTAACACTATTAATAACGGATTTTGTAAGGAGGTAAAATCTGTATATTATTAGATGAGAGGTTAGTGTAATTTTAGAAAACACAAGGGAGCTCCCTATAATTGTTAGATAACTCGGAAAGTCAGTGTGATTATCCCTTATTTGGAAGTTTCAACTGTCCACTAGTTGGTCCATTAAATAAAATGTATGTCTTTATATGGCTGCCCCTCAGACAAACTGCCATGGTTTTAAGCCTGTCGAGGGTTGTAAGGATTCAGGGTCTCCGCTTCTTAGAAACAAGAAGCCCACAGGTTTTGTTGTTTGCTGGTGTCTTTTTATGCTTTAAATCATGAATTGTAGTTGTCTGAGGCATTGAACCATTAAAGAAGTCACTGAAAAGTAGGGATGAGGCCAGGTGAAATGGTTGATCTCTCTCACAAAAAAAATAAAATAAAAAATCTTATTTCACCAATTAGTTGGTTCAGGCAGTATCTTTTGCTTCTTGCTTGAGGAAAGGTACACGATTCAAGTTTTAGGAGGACATTAGGATGTGTTGGTGAACGGCAATCCCAACTCTCCTTTAAATAACCAGCATTTTCTCAATATTTTTTCTGAATTTTTTTTTTATATTTCAAGTTTCATTTCGGTCCTCAAATAATTAGGATAAGACTTTGTTAAGTAGAGTAGAGTAAGTTTCATTTCAGTGTACATTTTGTTCTTCATGCCTTTCACAACATTTTTGGAATCCTTTAATCTTTTGTGCCCACAAAGAAGTTATTTTAGAAACAATTCCAAATTGTACATCCTCAGAGACAACCAGATTTTATTTTAATTTTATTTTCAGATTGAGGAAATGAAATTAATGTTTTCTGGGACATGGAATAGCTTATTGTGAGATCACATAGAAACTGATTTTTAGGGTTCCCAATGAGTAGAACAACTAACTTTGTACATGGGAACTACTAATTTAGTACATGGTGAAAGCAATAGGACCTGTTAAGTGTTTGAATGTTCTACTACATCAGAGTGTTTGTGTGTGTGTTCTCTGTGCGTTAACATATGTTTTTGATAAGTATAGTATGGCTCTTTTTCTATTTCACAAAATCCAGTACAATTTCATATATACATTCCTTTATAGGTGTTTGTGTGTTAGGTTTTTATTTGTTTGCTATTAATGAGTTGTTGCATTTTTCATTATATTAATATAATTGGAGATACTTAACTTGTATATACATACATAATATATATATATATATTTACATGACACAATATAATTGATATTTAGTTAAAAATTTCTCTTATATTTACAAATTTCTACTCTTGATAGGTGTGATCTTTTTTTTTTCCTACACAAATATAACTTGGACTTTTGTTTCTGTAATACATGAATACAAATCATCTTGCATGAAACATCAGTACCATGAAAAACAAAAACACCAACCCTGCAGGTCACACCTGCTCACCTAGTGCCCTAAAAAGCTAGATCATTGTGTCCAACCCACAACAACCGAGGCCGGATGTTATCACTTTTCAAGAATAAATACGAGTGTCAAGACAAAAATAATGTCAGTGAATTACCCAAAAACATACTTGGAAATAGCTTCAAAACTAAGGACCAGAAGCAAAGTACTGTAGAGGATAAGGAAATATATATAATTGAAGACAAAAGGGACCAAATGAATTATTCCCACACATATATATATATATATATATATCAACTTCAAAGATAATTTTATATGTTTTCCATAATAAATATAATAAGTTTGGTTAATTAGCATAGTTTAGGAACCAACAGTACTGTATTACATTAGATGCACCGCCGTAAAATGTTACAACCACCACCGGAGAAGTCAGATTCCCGGCCGCCACCTTGCGCCTGCGATGGCATGAGACTAACGAGGAGATCGGCGAAAGCACGGATGATGAACTTGTGAGTGCTCTTGGGGTTGAGAGCAAGATAGCACAAGAGAAGCTCATGCAGGTAGTCCCAATTGGCTCTAACGTCAATCAAGTCACGTGCCTCCACCATCTCTTGCATGGATCGACGGAAGTCGTTGTAAGGGTCCGGAGAGTACGTGGGGATGGCAATGCTGCCGCCGACGAGTGTGTCAGATTCCGGCATTTTTCCCTGCGATGGTGAAGATGACGATGATGGTGGTGATGATTTGATGATGGAGTTGGAACGGCCAGGGGAGGAGAAGAAGAAGCGATGGGAGGCGAAGACAGTGGAAAAGTCGGGAGTGGTGGTTTCGGTGTCGGAATCTGATGAGGATAGGTTGGAGGAGTGGCTGAGGGACTTGGAGGTGGAGTCAAAGGTGTGATCGTAGAGAGAGTTAAAGTTCTTAATGAGAATTGAAGTGGTGGTGGTGTTGGAGGAGTTCGGTAACCGACGGCCATGATCTTCTGTGGTTAGTGGGGTCAGAGAATCGGTGTCTGCTGGTTGTTTGATCTTTGTGAAGCAGAGATGAAGGTTTCTTCCGAGTGTGCTAGGCATTTTCCTCTCTTGTGACTGATCCGATATGCAGAGAGAGAGGGAGAGGGAGAGGGAGAGGACCAAGGTATGTTAAAGTGTGCTCTCTTTGGAAGGGGTAAGCTATATTTATGTGCACATATTTTGTTACAAAGAGATCGGCGTGTGGATGCCCAACCCAATTTCTATGCGTGCAAACATGATATACTCGTATACATATGGTGTGTGTGTGTGTTTTTTTTTTTTTTTTTTCTCCTAGGGGTTTATGATTGGTAGTTTATGATATTATATATATATATATATATATAATAGTACTATTGTCTTTATTATTCTTTTTACCTATAATTTATAATCACAGTGACACTAATACTGTATTATTTTAACTCAATTTAACAAAATTATATTTTAATTATTTGACTATCTAAAAAAAACAAAGGGTATTGTCTTTATAGATTCCATGATGCTTTCTTTTTAAATTTGTTCTGAATTTTGTAATACAAGTAATATAAGAATTTATTGTTAGAGACTCTATATATATATATATATATATATATAAATTCACACTCCCTATATTCGAAATATAAAAAATACATATTTTAATGAACAAATTATATTTTTTATAGTCAAAATAGTGTGTGCACAGTTGGGAGGGGATACTCTGGTCATAATTGGTGCGGTAGTTTTTGTATTTTGCACTTTGTACTTTGGATTCAACGGCGACTACACAGCCGCAGAAGACTGTCAAAGGTGGACCATTTTTAATAATTAAGAATGTCTAGTCCCACGCTCTCTATTTTCACGTGCAAAATCATGTAGAATGAACGGTCGAGATTCAGAGCAAGAAGGCAACTTTTCATGGATTGCCGTCGGTTGAAATCCACAACTTGAAAACGCGTGAAGTTCTATTAATATCATATTGGGTATGTTTAGGATATAAGCAAACGTACACATGCAAAGCTGTTGGGGGCATGCACAGCACAGCACACATCACGATATTAAGAAAGAGAAATTGTTCTTTTCAAATATTTTTTTATTATTTTATCAGACTGAGTTTACTAAATGAATTGCAGTGTTGAAACTTAAACTGAGGATACATTATTTCGGATGTTTTATTCACAAAAATATTAAAATTTTCATATCATTTAAAATTTTAAAATAAATGACTTTCCTCTAATATTATATATTGAAAAACAAAGAGTGGAGTTATTTCCACTCCCAACATTTTGCCCATAAGAAAAGTGAGAATTTTAGGTAGGAATTTTTTATTAATTTTTATTCAATCAGGATAATATTTTATTTTTAATGGTTAAAAGATTATGTTATAATAAATTTTCATAAATTCATATAAAATTGTTTTTTTAAGCAGATTGAATAAGTCTAAGAACTGATGGTTTTATATATATATATATAGGTTAATGAAATTAAAAGCTTATCACTTGAGCTAAAAAGAAAAGAAAAAGAAAAGAGGGAGGATAATTTTACTCAAAAGCTATATGTATACAAATATTAATATATAGAAAGCTCATACTCATTGGTATTTTTGAAATTATAAGGATTTAAGAATTGTTTTAAAATAATAAGTATTGAATATATTATATTATTTTTGTACAAAAAATTCTATATAATGGGTTATGGGCAAATGAAATGATGTGATGCATCTCTGATTATCAAATGTGACTGGTCATTATCGGTCCGGATCATGATCAGTCCATGAGAAAGTGAAAGATCGGATGGATATGATTGTCTCGCCACTTGGCTAGATTCTTCAAGTGGGGGGACCTGTCCCTTGCTTGGTCCCACTACTTTCATATTTTTGTGTACCACACGATAATAATTCGTGAGGAGGCACCTCATTAATTTCGGGTAAAGAAGAAATGTAGTTATGATTTGATTTGGATTTCAGGTCCGCCTTTTTGTACCTCTTAGCCTCAATTTTTTTAAGGAACACGAGCAAAAATTTAAGGTAAGTTTATTTACATTTTTAAAATAGAATTTTTAATTTTAAAATGTGGGATATGTGTTTGATAAGTGATTAATTTTAATTTTTTATAATTTAAATTATCATATTTAAATATATTTTTATAATTTTTAAAAAATTAATTACAAATTTTTTAGAAATTTTTTTTTAAAAATTATGTTTGAATCACTATTCAAGCGCAATTTTAGTATCTTGACAGGAATTTATTGAAGGGTCCCGGATCTAGTTAATCATGAATTAACATGTATTTAATAAGTTAGTTTGTGAAAGTTAGTAAAGTAATTTTTACTCATGATAATTTATAATTGATTAGGCATATTTTGATACCTAAAAAAACATCTTCAGTATTAAAAATGATTTTAGACGTGTTAAATTAAAATTTAACAATACCAAGATGCTAAATTTTATAAATTAAAATAAGGATATTTATTTGAGAGATGTTTTAGGGTATTTTTTTTTTTCATTTTTAAATTAGAATCTATTTCGAATTAGTTATTTTAGATATAATATTTTTAATTTTAAATAAGACTCTTTATTAATTAAGATAAGAATAAAAGTTATGATTTTTTTAATCAAAATAATATTATTTTTGCTTTATAAATATAATGTAATAAGTTTTTATGATTACTTAAAAAATTTAATTTAACGTCTTCAATTAATTTCCATGCGTTTTATATGATGTAACAAGTCATTGGAGGGACGTATTTAAGCTCTTTGATCATGTTTTGGTTAGAAGAGGTGATTTGACCAAAGCGTTTGGAGTTGGGTCTTATCACCCTTGGAAGGAGATGGTGCCAAATCCACTGAGCTATCCAATGGCTGGTGTTAGTCTTGGTCTTGCGTAGTCTTGGGCTCTTGCATCTAAATTAATCCAATTTTTTTTCTTACAATGATTGAATGATTTGATGCCACTTAACAAATTTGAAAGACATATCATATGCGGACAAGGTTTCACATCGTTTTCTTAATTTTCGTGATTCAATTCGGATAAAAACGTGGAATGGACGCTAAATTGTGAGAGAAGCACAGTGGTAAGCTAAAAGGATGGTCCAACTAACCGCGCAACCGCAACGTCCATTATTCCACATGGGTTGGAGCAATCCAACTACCACATTACTTTCCTAAATTCAAATGAAGTATGGTGAGTTCCCAATCAAAAAGTTAAGTTAGCCATTCCTATCTCCAATTCCTCCTATGCTTGTCTCTCTCTTTTCGTATGAATAATCACCGTCCAACATGGGTGTAGTAATGGAGTGGACTCACTATTATTCGTTAACAATAATTAGTAGGTGGATTTGGAGCAAAAGGAAAATATTAGGCTTTGAAGTGCGAAAAGAAGTGGAAAACAAGTGATTTTGGGTTAGAAGATAGGCTTGGTCCATATGTTGGTGGACCAGGGCCTATTTTAGCATTATAGGCTCTAATTTGGAACATTTTAGACTCCCTTTTTGGGCCCCTAATGTCTAATTACTGGATTTTATGTTATTTTCCTAAATTCTTATTTTGTAAGGGTAATTTTGGAAAGAGGGGAATAATATTGTAACCTAGGGTTTTGGAAAAGAGAGGAGGCCGTCTTGGAGATCTAGGGACGAAGAGAAGAAAGAATGAGACAACTCTAAAGAAGAAGATGAAGAACTCCATGGCTATGGTGGTCTCCTCTTCCACGATCATGGGCTAAGTCCTCTTATTCCTAGGGTTTAGATGAAACCCTAGTCAAGTAATATTGTTTCTTTGTATTTTATTTTTGGGTTAATTAGTCTTGGATGTTGATTGTATAACATTGGGATTTTATTAAAGCATTGATCGTATTATTCAATTGCACATAATCAATTTCTGTGATTTTGTTTATGTGGTTATACAATAGTAATATATGTACATACATCAAAACCGTAGGACGAGTCATAACTCAGGGAAAACAAATTGTGACTATGACCTTAGAATTAGCGTAGACAATTTGTATTGACCAAAGATGATTCGTGCTTAGGGTTTTGGTGCGTGATTTTCTTGATGATTGTATTGAGGCTTGTAGCCAAAATACGTCTTTTACATCCAAATTGAATGACCCAAGAATTAATACAATTGAAGCTAATTACAAGATTAGTGGTGGATTCAACACCCTAGGAAGTTTCTTTTAATTTGATTCCTCATTAATTCAATTAAATATTTGCTTTACTTATAGTTTTCATTTAATTTTAGAAGAAAATCAACAACAATCACTCTTTGTCACTTTCAATTAAAATTAATCTCAACTTTAGTTTTTAAACAATTAACAGTCTCTGTGGGTTCGACCCTTACTTCTCTACTATACTAGTAGTTTAGTTTGGTAATTTGATTGATTTCCACGACAGATCAAATAACAATAAGAATAAGACTGACAATGATTATAAGAAAAACAAAGTACAATAATTAGTGAAGTAATGGTTGTTTCAAAGTACAATGGTACATTAAACAATTGATATTAGCATGTTAGATTACAGTAATATACAGTAGACTTGATTTAAACTTTTGTTGAATTAAGTTTTTAAAAGCAGATTTTCAATTTTAAAATACGAGATACGCGTTTGAAAAGTTATTAATTTTAATTTTCTTAATTTAAATTATCATATTCAAATGTATTTTTATAGTTTTTAAAAAATTAATTACAAAATTTTAAAAAAAAAATTAAAAAAAATTATATTTAAATTACTATTCAAGTGTAGCCTTTAGCTGACTCATTTTAAGTGTTGTCATTTCAATATTTATTTCTGTATCACTACACATTTTAGATTCAGCTACTATATGTAATGTTGATTGGTGATCGTTGATACCTAACATGTATTTATAAAGCTTTCTTACACTTTCCATGCGGTAGCGTAGGAAGGCAAGGCATTAAATAATGAGGAGGCCAAACTGAGAATTGAGAATTGAGAGAGCATCTTCATTCGACAAACATATCTTAGATAATAGCTGTAGAAATTGTCATTGCCGGGGACTATTGCCCACATGCCTGCCAACCTGTGCCTGTGTTGTGTGTTATCGCTCTGAGGCGCTTCACACACCAACCCACTTCGATAGAAATAATTCTTGGGTGAATCAAGTTTATGGTCTTGATTTATGAATCAAACTATTCACAATAAAAACTTTTTTATCTTATTAAAACCAAACAACTCATCTATATAAGTAGAGGGTAATTGACCTGATCTATAAACTAGGTTAATAGAAGAATTAAATAATTCTTCACTCTAAATTAAGTAGTAAAAATTTTCTCAGCTCATATATCTTAATCACAATTCACTATATATATATATATATATATATATAACACATTTATTTTATATTATTTATTTAAAAATTATATAATTACATAATATTTATGTAAATACATACATAACAAATTAATATTATTTAATTTTATACGTGATAAATTAAGATTGAGTCACCTAAAATTTCTTTCAATAGTCTCCTTCAAGAATTAAAATAAAAGTACTACTTTAGGAATGCAGCAGCCCAGTGCATTGAGGAAAAGATGGGCCTGGCATGCCAGTCCGGCCCAATTGTACCAGCCCAGACAAGACAAACAAGAATTGTCCGGCCCTTTTTGACCTTTGTTATATATGTCTAGCTTCCCGCTGTTACAAGTCTCCAAGTAAACAATGACAGAAGCACGACATCTGTGTGGATGAGACAAATTTTCTTTAAAATTCATTTCCAAGCTTGCAGAAATTTCAATTCACCCCCTTATGTTCGCTACCCCTTTGGATTCATGCCAATCCGGATCCGGGAGGAACACCTTGTAATTTTAATATTGTATTTTTTATTATTAATTATTTTATAATATTTTAAAAAATATCATTTGATTCTCCAAATATTTATATAAAATTTATAAATTTTAATATAAATGTTTTATACCCTTAATTAAGATTTTCTTGAATCCATCCCTGCATGTATATATAAATTCCGAACCCTGTTAAGCTCCGACTTCGGTAATGACAGGAATTAAGTGCAAAGCTACCTAAATATCGAAGCAAAAACACGAGTAAAATATTATATATAATAAGCGTACGTCATTCATAATTTAGGATAAAGGAAGAAGACCAATCTCTAAATTCAAAGTTCTTTTTTGCTTGCTAAGCTAGAACTTCACTTCTTATTTGTAACTTGTAAGCTACTGATCCAAACTCTTAATTTCACATCACAAAGATAAATGGAAATTTAATTTTCTTTCTATTTTTCCTGATTAAGCCTGGCTGCTGCAGCAACTGATGCAGCCACGCCACCAGGATGTGTAGCCAGCTTGGGATTATTCCTGAGCTCTGCACCGATCACCCCTTCCGCATCTTGCCGTGTTGGCGGTTTGTCCGCCGCTAGCTTGCCGGTTGCGTCCTGTCGCAATACAATTACAAACTCCATTCAGTTAGTGAGGAATCAATACAAACAATTTTCTATATAGAACATTACAGGTAACCAGGAGTATTACCGCCAAAACATCAGCCAGCTTCGTCTTGTTCTCGTCCGGCATTGTCCGACTATTGAGTTTAGCTGCAGACTGGGCCACGGCCGCTACTCCTCCCGGGGTTATTTGATTACGGCCGGTTGCTCTTACCTCCGCTGCCTGTATGGCGGCGGCATCACTCTGGTCAACTGGTTTGTCACCTGCCGAGAGAGCAGTCGCCTCGAGAGCTTCACCGATTGTGATTGCATTGCAGTGAAGGGCCGATGCCGGAGATTCTCATTTTCACCGGTGCCGGTTTACTATATTGTCCCACAACCTGCAACTCAAAAACAACTTAAACACGTCGTTAAACTCTAAAGTCTAAACCCCGACTACAGAAAATAAGAGGTTGGCCGGAGGCGAACCTGGCCACCAACTGCCTCCGTGACAATGTGTCCACCGGCGACCTCAGTTTCAAATATGGTAACTCCCTGATCTTTGGCAATATTAGTGACATCGTCGTGGCGAACGACACCGCGCCTCTCATTCACCGCCGCTGCTGACTGCATGACTGCAGCGGGACCACCCTTCTGGGTTTGTCCAAGAATCATGTTTTCAGCTGCCTGCAGTGGTAGCTGCATCTTGTGGTGCAACTGGTTTTGAAGCCAGTTCGCCCGAGACCTCAAACACGTCGCCGTATTTGATGGATTCTTGGTCAGTACTCTTGGATCGCTGCTGGCTCATTTTCGAGTTTGCAGTAGATTGACACACACACAAAACGTTAAGAGATTTCCAGGGACTTGGTATGATTTGATTGGGGGGAAATGCATGGGTATCGTGTATTGTATAAGTAGGTGGATGGGATCTACTGTTTGGGACTGCAGAATTACACGTGTTGCATGAAGAGTGAGACACTTCAATAGGTATATTACAGGTGGCGATTTTCAGTGTGACTTAGCTCCCACCGCACTGGTTCTGGATGACACGTTGACGCATATGTTTTGCACGATGACTTCACCGCCAACCTTAATTTTCAATAAATTTGTTTATGAAATTCATTTATGATAATAGAGAGAAGGATTTGGATTGGACGGTAGAATAGCTTTAAACTCAATTGACAAGGAGCTGTTAATTGATATTGGAAGCTTGATTTTTATTCAGAGTAGCTACACGCTCAGTTCCCATCTTCCTCCAATTTGTGTATTGTCATTTCTCATTTTTTTCATGTAATAGATTCAGGTATTTAGTATTTATTAACTCTTGGTAGTTCAGCCCTCAGCCTACATATTAGGACTGATTTTAAAAGGATATCAGAAAAAGAAATATATACATATAGAGTAGATAAACTGCACTTGATCAACCTTACTATTTGTAGTTTTTTTTATAATTTTTCGGGTTCAAAGCCGCCAATGACACGCTCAATACCCATATATTCTCTCCAACTGTTATTGAGGTAATCTCAAGTCTGAGCGAGAGACGATATTCAAAGAACTAAAAAAAGGTTTCTTAGAAATGTGATGAGCCGGGTTCGAACTGAGTCATTGAGTTTTTGCCAAAATATTGGATCAGATGGGATTGAACTCGGAAAATAAGGATTCTAGTCCAATCTTATGCCTAAGTTCTAAAGTGGGCTTGCAAGTCCATAAGTTTTTTTTATCGTAAAATTGTAAGATATAAAGAATTTATATATTCTAAAACTAAATTTAAAACAATAAAAAAAAATCAAGAATGGTAAAATTAATTTCAAATAATTATATTAATAAATAATTAACAAGTAAAATATTAATAGACAATAAATAAAAATTTTAAAAAGTTAAAATTGATAAATAATTTTTTTCTTGCACAATTATGACTAATTTAGTCATTTTTATTTACATGTAAATTTGCATTTGTAATAAATATTAGTTTATTAGATTTAATTTTTTAAAAAACAATAAAATTAGGTTTTAGAAGGAGACTGTTTGGGAGGACCCAAAAAAAAAACCATATAATTAGCAGACAAAATGGGAAAAAAAACACTCCCTTTAAATGAAGTGAAAATGAAAAAGGAACGCTTTCCCCTTGGGGGGTGCAAAAACTGTTATAGGTCTGTAGACCCATCTGTCTTACCTAACTTTTTGTCAATCGAACTAAAAAATTATTCGACGATTTTAACAGTAAGATAAAAGGTTACATCTGTAATAATATATTATACATATATATATATATATAATCTTTTATCTAATTGTTAAAGTTATTACAACCGAAACATTCAATAATTTCTCAACCTAACTTGGTTCAATTCTAACTAAGGGTCTCTCCCTTGTTCCTATTTTTTTGAATTGAGGCCGGGCTGTATATGCCCAAAACCCAACCTTTTCATTTTCAATTCAAAAAAATCTCTATTATTTATTATTACTTAAATTATGAAACAATAAAGTATGAACATTTAACATACCTACAAAAAAAAAAAAGAAGGAATATTTTAACATCCGTAGTAACGAAAGGAGAAGGTTTGGGCCTCCATAACCCACTCGCTGTTCTCAACCCCCAAGCCTATGAGGTGAATACAATGTCAAAATTTTCTCCCCTTTTCAATATCAATAAGAAGTAAGAACTTCATTTGTTATTAAAGCCTCACAAATCCAAACATCTTCCAAATTTCATAGGAAAGTTATCTATCAAAAATTTCAAAGTCTTATTAGATAATTTACAAAAGTTCCTACACTTTTTTTTAAATCGGTCAGAAGATATCTTGAATCAATTTACGGAGCATTAAAATAAGTCTCTCTTTCATGATAACGAGATTCTCTTTCATACTTGCAAACTAACTCTTTAAACTTTAATTGTCAATAATCAACACAAAGTTCTTGAGTCAGCTTACGTGCATTAAAATAAGTCTTTCTTTCATGATAATGAAATTCTCTTTCATAATAGTTAGACTCATCCTTTAAGTTTTAGTTGTTAACAATCAACGTAAAGAAAACTCAAACTCGAAACGCTTGAATTTTATTTTCAAGCGTCTTTATTTTTCAGCCACACTTCCATATGATAGTCCCTATGGGTTTCGAAAGAATATGTGCTTACCCCAACTTTAATATAGAATTGAGGTAAAAGTGAAATGCTTCCCTGACTTTGAATTTTCCACTTACAATTGAATCAATCAAACAACATATAGCCTCTCAAAATTTTAAACGTTAGATTTGTTATTCTTATTGTCTATAATTAAAAATAAGAAAAAAAAAATAAGATTTACCTCTTCAAATTGTTTAATATTTTTTTAAGAAATTTTTTAAATTTTAACTTTTATATTTTTGTGTGTGAGAAGAAAAAACAATTCTAGACGTCACTTCTCTCTCTCTTTTAGGTCAAGAAGGATAAGGAGAACAAAGAAAACAAAAGCCTATGGACCATCCATCTCACTCATCAAAGTCATTCCAAAAAGAAGAGAATAGAAGATAACGATAAAAATTTGAGAAAGAAAGATCTGGAGAAAGCCAGGTAACAGAAGCAGGCTAGAGGGTTATTATTCATCAGCGCTCTCTTCTCTGAAAAAACAAGCTCGCGTTGCACCCGCGGGGAGGGGGGGGGGGGGAGGAAATGATAATAATAGAAGAATTGGAAGATTAATAAAATTTTCTTTACAAGACCCAAAAAGATGAAAAAGTGAAAATGAAAGGAGTATGCATAGTAAAGGTCATGGTGCATCGATTCTTCCTTGTGTACAAGATATAGTTTTAGCTTTTTCCAAAATCACAGCCCAATAATAGAAGAATTGGAAGATTAAAACTTTCTTTACAAGACCCAAAAAGATGAAAATGAAAGGAGTATGCATAGTAAAGGTCATGGTGCATCGATTCTTCCTTGTGTACAAGATATAGTTTTAGCTTTTTCCAAAATCACGGCCCGGCGAACAACATAATTAATCAAATATTGATTTCAGGTCAGGCAAATGTCACAAATAAGAGCATAATTCAAATCGTTTGAGCAACAAGGAAAAATTGTCCCACGTTGAGAGCTTGAAAGAAGCTCAACATACCAGGATGTATCAACCATTTTTGAGAGTTCAGAAAAAAAGTTGGAACATTTTCATTTTTGTATAAGCTGGTAAGGATCCGTGGTGCTTCCATATACACACACACACACCAACACTAGATGAGAACCTTCAGCATCAAAGAAGATGAGGACTGATTTCAGTTCTAATGTCCTCCAGAGACTAGTCTGGGGCATTACTCGTTATTATTTGCTTTCATTAGTCTGCATTAATACAAGTAAGTTCGCTATAATCTCCTGGATTCAGATGAATACGTTTAGTGCTCATATTCTGAAATTCCCGGACACCAATTGCAGACCATTCCGTACAAATTGGTCGGTTTTGAAAGAAGGGTACCAGAGCGGGGGAGAAAACCTTTTTCCCAATGCAAAATATAGGATTGGTCGTCACTTATCTAATTGCAAGGGACTAATATTCATCCTGTTTTTCCAGAAAATCTATCATCACTCTCTCTAAAAAAAATTCTAGTATTGTTAATCTATTAAACATAGAAATGAGTTGCAAAAAGCACAACCAAACAGGGCCAAAATTAATGGAGATCATGTGTTTTTAAAGGAATTCAGTTCAGTACAGATAGATGCAGCGCAATATAAGGATCTAACGGCCAATAATTTAAAGAGAAGTTGAATCGTGGGCAAGTAGGCAACATGTCAAGACTCGGAAACAGGGCTCAAAACAACAAAACACATCACATAATAGTCAACGATGGATTCAATAATTCAAGAACCTTATTGGGCACTATTTTAAAGCTAAACTACTGAGACAGAGTCTCCACACATGAAAGCTTGTGCAACTACAAAGAAGCTGAAGACATTTACTGAAACCAACAATGAACAATCTTGTCCCCTTTTCAATCCAAAAACAGAATAATCATCTCTGTGCTTTGCACTCAAAATACCCTTCTTAGGCAAGAAGCATAGAACAGCGGCAATTCAAAGGAAAATATAGTTGAAGGGAGACAGAGATGGCAATTCTAAAAGCGTCAAACAATAATTTCTCAATAAACAACATGAATCTTAAGAACATAGTGGTTTTGATATAAACTTCTCTGATATAGATATGATATCCCAAAAATCAAAATATATGGCAAACTCCGCCGTTGAAGAACCCAGTTAATCAAAGAACCAAGAACACATACAGATAAAGGAATGGCGAAATCTAACCAAAGGCAATTTTCATTGACCCATCAAAGCTTTCAAAACACGTTCCGATGCCAGCTTCAAAGGACAATTGAACTTAAAATTACAAATTGAAAGCAAGAGAGTGTAGAAATTACTGTACAGTAATAAAACGTCCCGCTCCGATTTCGCCGTTCCCTCCCCCCCAGACCTCTTCTTGGTTCCCATTCCCGTCCGAGTCGACGAAGTTCACGTCTTTCGGCACCGTCACAAGGAGCTCACCATCGTTGTACGCCGCAGTTGCAAACTCCGGCAGCGTCGATTCAGGAAGCCGATAACGCCAAACATCGACCTCGAATTCATCCATCAGAAGATCAAGAGCGTCGGTTCCTCTGATCACGATCTTGGTAACGCCCGGATGGATCTCAATTGTGTGAGCCCTGACGTCGTCGCCAATATCGTCAGTGTTCACAAAGAATCGGAAGCAACTGGACGTTTCTTCAATGAAAACGTCAGCGTCCGAGTGAAAAGGAAGCTCGAGAACTTTGGGAAATATGTGAGGGAGTCGTCGGAGCTTCTTCTGCCTGCACGCGAGTGCGTTAGAAAGGGTCGAAGCGACGTCGTATCGCAACGTGATATTCCGCTTATTCGGCGCTGGATGAACCTTCATGGTGTCTCCAAGAACAAAAGTAGGAACCCCCAAAGATTATCAAATTTGACTAATCAAGAACTTGTTTAAAAGAATGGAGTCTTGTCACAAACTGCAACCCTAATTGCAAGAGATGATATAAGTATATATAGACACACACATACGTGTGGGCGCGCAGCTATACATATTCCTAGCTTTGAGTGGGAGAGGTTCTTGACAGAATCGACCACAGGAGGAGTCTCTGACGGTGGATATAGAGAAGGTGTCAGTGAATTTCGTTCATCCGACTGGCTTTTAGAAGAGGGAATCGTTGCGGTGGAAAATGCTGAGGATTTGTTATTACCCTCCCTTTTCTCAACATTAACAATTCTACCCATGAAATATTTTTCTCATATGGGCTCCCTTACACATTGCGTGCATCTTATCTGTGAGTTTGTATTTTAAATAATGTAATGTAATTATATTAATTATATAATTTTATATATTGTCAGTGTCATATTAATATTACATTATTTGTAATATAAATTTAAAACATAATTTTAAAAATTGTAACATTCATCGAGTTTTACATTACGAGATAAATAAACTTAAAAAATCTAAATTGTTATATTATATTCAGCATAAGTTAATTCATTACCCTTTAAAGGTATTAAAGTCATACTTATTATGCAGGAATTGAATAGTCATTCATTCAGTGAAATAAAAAATAAAATAAAAATTCCCTATTAAGTCAAAGAAATATATAAAATAATTTTTAATAGACTATACATATCTTAGAATAGATATTTATAATCATACTAAATAAAAATAAGTAATAACAAAATTAGAATAAACATTCCATATCTATTCAATCGTATTGAAGATGACCTAAGAGTTTGAGACCTATTCATTAATTTTATTTTAGAAATTGATGTGTATATAAAGATTAGTATAATTGAAATAAAAAAAACATTAATTCTTAAAAGATTTAACAGATCAAATAAAAGTCTAATTTGTATTAAGAAAACGAGTTTTTACGGACATTATACTTTTTTCAAATAGTTATAATTATCAAACACAACTTTTAATATATTGCGTTTGGTCAAAGGTGATTGTAACATGAGTAAGGGTGGTTAGTATGAAATATAATGACAAAAATATAATTAGAAATTTACGGACTCTGTTTGGTTATACACTAAAAACATATTTCAAAAACCAATCTGTTTCAAAAATCCGTTTGGTTACACATTTCAAAATAAAGTCCCATCTCACATTTTCCGACTTCTGTCGGATTGTATCTCTGGAACAATCTTCCCTTCAATCTTTTCATCATTTTTCTCTCCCTCTCTCTCACCCATTATCCTTGTAGCTGAATCCCTCACTGCGCCGCTCTCTCTGCCACCCACCCACACAATGAAGCCTTCCATCTCTTTCTCTCAGTGAAAGCCGAACACATGCGTCTCGTTCCACGATCTGACCGACACGAGGAAGCCTTGCATCGGAGAGACCGAGCATCGAAGAGAGAGATTGGGCACCGAGCCATGTGCTCCATGGGAACTCTGTAATTTTCTCTCTCAAAACCCAAAAATTTTCTTCCTCTTTTCTCTCTCTAAGAACCCAGAAATCTCTCTCTAAGACGACCAGAACGACTTGCTGCTAGCACTGTGAATTTTGGTTTCATCATTTTCGCAACTTGAAGTCTGAAGTGTAGAGGATGTTACTTGCAAGGATTTGATTTTGGGTAATCTTCCGTAGTGATCCCTCTCGCTCTGGCTTTCTCTCTCACTCTCTGCAAATCTCTCTCTGTCACTCTCTCCAAATGAAGCTATAAAACCAATTCAGGACTATTGAGATCTTTTAGAAATCATTCAGTTGTGGATGCAAATTTACTTGAACCTGTGATTAAATTTACTAGTAAAATTCCTAGAAGAAATTAACTGCAGGTCTACACATACATATTTGGTCTGAAGTTAGTGAAACATTTTACTGGATTCATATTTTTCAACTCATGAAATCTGTTTTAATTTTAACCACATTCAAACGCAATTTCATAATTTTTAACTCAAAAATTGAATTCTGATTAGTATAACCAAACGTATTTTCACAGTTTTTAAAAAATCAATTACAAAATTTTGAAACACAATTCAGAAACATTTTTTAGAAAATCATATCTGAATCACTATCCAAACGCTGGCCTACATTTTCTGGTTTATCAAAAAAAAAAAAATATATATATATATATAATGGCAAAAATATAATTAGATATATATATATATATATATATATATAGAATGTTTTAAAAAAGTAAAGGAAATGTCATCCCAACTTTAGAAAGGTCTTGAGACTTCTTATTTGCTTCAAACGTGCCACGTGAACCAAATAATATATGTATATGTATATGTATATGTATATGTATATGTATATGTATATGTATATGTATACAGAGAGAGACGATTCCGTCTATTCGAAATAATGAAATTACGTTGATGATACTCAAATATGATTTGGCTTTATAGGACAACGAAGGAAACAACCTGGAACCTTCCAGGTTTCTGTAATGCAACTATGGAGAAGGGACTGAAAAGGCTTCGCCATTTTCGTTACGTTGCTGGTTGTTCATCAAACGCGGTTTCGCATACTATTATTCTGCGAAAGAGTAATTTGGGTTATGTTTGCATGGACCTACAAATTAAATGGCAAACTCGATTATTCTTGACCTTATATCATCAAATAACAGATTTTCACAAGTAAGACGAAATTTCCATGAGATTTCAGCCTTTCTTTAATCTATTTCTTTCTTTCTTAGGAATGTATGTGATCATTTTGTCAAATCATTAATTAATTAAGGAGTCTTTTGAAGGAACGCGTTGCTAGGAAAATTTGGAATTTACCCATGTGGTTAGCCTTGTTTTTATACCATTCTTGTAGTTTAAAAATTGATACTTAATTTTTTCAGATTAAGATTAATGTAAAATCGTTAATTTTTTGGTCAAAATATATATAGTTATTGCAATTATTTTTTAAACATGTTAAATACGCAAGTTATTTAAATTTGAATCATATTATAAGAAATTATGTATACTTTTACACCTTAAATTTTAGAAAAGATGTGAGAATATTTTGAATTTTTGATATTTTCTATTAACAACACTGATGATTTTATTTTAATTTTAACGATAAGATGCTAAATATTACTTTTATACAACTAGGTGATTATATACAAACTGAGGTTACTAGAAATGGAATTATGAGTAATTTTTCCTAACTTCTAAGATTTATTAAGGGGAAAAATATATAAACTTTATAAGTCTCATCCAAGTCCAAGATGAGGAGCATGCTTGGATGATGCTCCTAAACATGCCTTAATTAAGTTGAATCATAAAAATTATTATATAATTGGACAAATATATTAAAGTACGATCTTAGTTCCCAAACAAAATAAGGTTTTGGTTGTGCTAAAAGAATATAAATTAGTGGCATAAGGACGTCATGAAGAAGTTATTCGGTGGTGTTATATATATATATATATATATATATATATATATATTAATTCTCCATCTCTCACATCACAATGGGCTTGTGCTCATAAGCTATACCGTTAATTAATTTTCAGTTTTTATTGGTAAGATCTGAGATTATATATAAAAAATTATAGCAAGGTCTATAACTTGATCAGTGGTGGTTATCATCGATGGTGACCTTGTAAAATTTCATTGTTTTTGGCATGCAAGCTGCAGGTCAGAAGTCATTTTCACTGAGATGGAGGAGGAACTGATATTACATTAATTTGCGCCAAAATTAAAATAAATTAGATACAGAATTGTGGTCGAGAATCAACGTGCGTTTACCAGAATTATTTTGGGAAGTCTTTTTTCTGATTTTATATTACATCAGTTTTGTTCTTACTTTTTTAAAAACATGTCTTGGTCCCATCGCTCAGGTTTCACTTACTATATATACATACATATATATATATATATAGATATAACTGCTTATGCATTATAAATTAGTTGTTTTTCAGCTTGTTTCGCATAGGGAGATACCCAGCTTGTATCGAACGAATGGTTGAAAGAGTTGAACACAGTGGATATCATAACTTTTATTAATCAAAATTTTGATATCACGTTAAATCACTGTTAGAGAATGAGTTGAACAATGTATATCAAACTAATAACACTAATGTTACTATGATTGAACTTATTGGGTTAACTGGTTATGGCCCCTCTTCTCTTAATTTGATCATCAAATATTTATGTACTTGGAGCTCGAGTGGTGGACATGTTGTAAATTCGGGAATCCCAATTTCAATTCATCATGCTTATAACTTAATAGATTTTCAGACTAACTCATGAGTAAAGAGTGACTTAGTCTAACAAAATTGGAATACTACGTATTTTGACATAAAAAAAAAAATATTAATGTACTGTCAACTTGAAAATAAATAAATAATTTTATAATGTTGTAAACTGGGGATCCTGATTTTAATCCATCATGCTTACAACTCAACTCAATAAATTTTCAGACTAACTTATGAGTAGAGATTGACTTAGTCTAACAAAATTGGAATACTACTTTCAGACTAACTCATGAGTAGAGATTGACTTAGTCTAACAAAATTGGAATACTATGTATTTTGATATAAAAAATATATATATTTATGTACTGTCAACTTGAAAATAAATAAATAATGTGATAATTGTTAATCCCAGTTGGTGGATTGTAATTGGGCCACAAATGGTGATGAACTACAAAGACTAGAATCTTAGACGTGATGGTGCTCTGGGTGGCCTAAGTTGGGTTTTGTAATCTTCATTGTTGTGTTGTGGCTCTGGTTTGGAGTCTTTGGACAGTCCACCTGCTACATAGTTTATTCGGCCTGGGTTTCCTAATTGCCCATATTGTACTAACAATCTAAACTTTCTTAGTTTCTGGACTGTCAAGCAGGAGGTTTGTTTTTTCCAATGGGCCCAAGCCCGCTAGCATGTAAGCACGAACACATAAAAGGTTTGGATCATAATTACCAGAAAATGCTATTACTTTAACGATTTTCGTTTTAATAGTTCCATTTCAAATTCTAAATTTAGCAAATCAATAAATTTATTTCTAATTCTTTCTTCTTAAGAAAAAATTAATATGAAAAGATTAACTCAAATCAAGAGATAAGCATTAATAAGTGTACTTAGTCCAATACTATTTATGTGGACTTTACAAGTTACTGTGAACTTGTGCTGTAAGAAGGCCCAACTTATGTGACTGATATTTGGGCTGTTTGAATGCTCTACCACAAAGTAATTATTAACCCTTGGGCCTTTGTACACTCTAGGCCTCTCCCCAGCCACCGTCACATGCTCATAACAATTCAGATGGCTTTAGCTTTGAGTTATGATCTAGTCAAAAGTGGTGGGTCATAACAATCCCATTGTTATAAAATTGATGTATAAAACTGACATACGACTTTACACAAATATTTTCGTGATTCAGTGATTCAATTTCAAGCTTACGTTCACTGTCAAGAGATAAAAGATTTGACTATTTATGTAAATAAATATAACATAAGATCTTACTTAATTCACAATAAATTGTCACTTTCAATCTCAGTAGAACTCTAGAGATGAAAGTAACTGTATTACATTATTCTCAATAATTCCTTATTCAAATGTTTATGTCATTTACTATTTATAAATTAATTTTCACCACCTTCAACCGCCTTACTTGCCGCCTTAACAAAATGTTATCAAGACATTTTGTCTTTATGCATTTCATAACAATGAAACGTAAACAAATGATGTCTATGAATCAAGTTAGGTGATGACATTCATCCATCCAATCATCCATTTACAACATACATGTATATTATACTATTTATTTAGTTTTAAGTAAGAAATAAAAATTAAATAAAATTAAAAAATATATGTATAATATATACGTGACTGATTGTGATAATAACACATAAATAGGAGAAGGAGAAGATTCATCCTATTCAATGTGATAAAAGATTATATGTTAAAGATTACAGAAATTTTCATAAATAGAGCATTATTTGAAATAAAGTAAGCAATCTTTTTAAGATGTATAATCAAACAATATCTTTTTAGTATTTTCCTTGATTTTATTTTAAAAAATATATTTATATTTTTTTTCCTCAAACGTATGAAAACACTAATCCCAAACAACGTGCTAAATAAAAATATAATAAATTTGGTAAATTAGATATTAAAAGAAGGGTAAACTTGCTCGTTGGACAAAGTGGTGTTTGGCATCTCTTTCGGCGTTCAAACTAAAGTTTAAAAACGTTTTATTTGACAGCTTTTCACTTTGCCATTCAACAATTAAAGCAAAGACTTGAGCACAGTTTGGTTTTGGGAAGACACGGATACCTTTACATTTCTTCACCGACCTTTCTTTTTTCACCGGCTACCAGGACTTCAAGTCATTTTTAATCGCCCTTCTTACAATTATTTTATATATTTATTTAAAAAAATTATTTTGTTTTATTTTAATTTTTTTAGAAATAGTAAATTACATTAATCTTTTTTATATTGTCAAAAATAGTAATTTGTTAGTAAAAATAGTAATTTGTGTAATTTATCAATAAAAATAAAAAAATGCATTATAATTTTAAAATTTTAAAATTTTTAAAAAATAATTTTTATAATTATCAAAAAAATTATAAAAATAGCTATAATTTATCATATTAAAAATAGTTTATTAAGTTTCATACATATTAACGTAGAGTAATAATTATATTTAGAAAGAATGCAACACAGAATCACCGCATTACATATATTGTCATTAATTATGAGAAATAACAAGATAAAATGTTGTAGTTTCTAGCGTGACTCTTTTATTTATTTTAAATTTAAATAATACTATACTATATTATTAATTAATAGATAATTAATGATACATTGTCATATAAATTAAAATTCAATTTTAAAAAAAAATACAAGTATTTCGTTAGGTAGTTTTGGAGGTGAAAAATTAAATAAAAGAGAAAATAAAAAAAGTGTATATTTTTGGATTGTTTGTATATTGGAATAGAAATATAAAAAGTCATTATTATTTTTTAGTACAATGATATAAAAAAAATTAACTTGTTCCAAAAAAAAAAATCATTAAAATAAATTATAAAACACTATTAACAATTATATTTTTTATTTATAAATTTTGAATAAAAAATTATCATGCATTTAATGATATATTCCATATTTTAAAATAATTATTTTAAATTTTTCAGCTTTTGAAAAGATAAAAAAATTGAGCCAAATGAATTAAATTTTATTTTCTAAATTATTTTTCTCTCTCTGTTTTTAATTCGAATAACAGCTGTAAAGACAAGAATGCCTCGGTTACAAAGATGATAAGACGAGCAGATAAAACTGGCCGATGACCGACACGTGTAAGTGTTGAAACAGTTCCCAATTTCATAGGACATGCCCCCATCACAACCCCAACTGAACCTTTATCTCCATCTTTTTGTCCAGCTGCGTGGAACAAACTCATTTGCACTACTTTTATGGGTCCGACTTATCTGGCTTCTAGTTACAAATTTGCCCACCACCACTACGAGGACCTCTGTTACCACCACCCACTGCGTGGAACAAACTCATTTGCACTACTTTTATGGGTCTCTTTTAAAAAGTAATATTATCCTTATTTTAATATTTTATTAAAAAAAATTTATCTACAGACGTGACTTCTTTTAATGCTAGTGAATTTCACTTCTTAGTGTTAGTCATAGTCAGATGAGTCCAATAGGTTTAATTGACTAGTACTAAAAGACTTAATTGAATTAGCACATACCGTATATACCAAAAGGCTTAATTAACTAACATCTGAACAGTCACGTCAACAAATAAAAAAATTTGATAAAATTTTATTGTATGGATAACATTACTCTCTTTAAAAAAGGAGGTCATATATTCAAGTCTGATTCTTTATTAAAACTGATGTGAATATTAATTTTTACATAATTATAAATTGAATTGAATCAACTATATAGACTCTTCAAGTCTCATATTAAAGATTTTTTTAGATCAAGTTATGTCTTATAAATTGATTGAATTAGTTGTAAATTTGTAACTTGTATTACATGAATTATAACACTCCATACCTTGTATAACAATAAAATAAAATAATAATTTCATAATATGAAAGCCATATTAAAAAGAACTTTAACAAACTAAAATACCCTTTTGTAATACATTGACTTTGTCAAAATTGGCTTAAAATTAGAGAAAATCTAATTTAATGTTTGAACAAATCCATCTTCCCAAACCCATCATAAATAATTTTATTATATTTCAATTTTTTAAATTTTCAACTTCGTTCATTTATTAATCAACAATACTAAATTTTTCAAATTTATATAATTTTTTTATCTCAAATAATATGACATAAAATTATTAATAATATATTAAACATATTATTTAATGTTTAATCAATAATTTATTATTACATTGTTTGTTATGCATAATTTGAGACACATAACATTAGTCTTTATTTATTCTTGATAAGTAAATAATTTCACCATTCATTCAAGGATATAAATCATTTTGTTCTAAATTTTGTTTGCCATTGTTACAATACATTTATTTTTATATCTAATTAAATTATTTTTAGTTTATTATTGCTAGAAAATTTTCTTTTCTGTTCTTGATTGAATATAATTTATATCCGATAATTTCATAACATAAAATGTTATTGATCTGTCGTGGAAATCAATCAAATTACCAAACTATACTACTAATATAGTAGAAAAGTGTGGGTCGAACCCACAGAGACTGTTAATTGTTTAAAAACCAAAGTTGAGATTAATTTTAATTCAAATTGACAAAGATTGATTGTTGTTGATTTTATTTCTAAAATTAAATGGGAATTATAATTAAAGCAAATATTGAACTGAATTAACAATGAATCAAATTAAAAGAGGATTCCTAAGGTGTTGAATCCACCACTAATCTTGTAACTAATCTTGTAACTAACTTCAATTGTATTAATTCTTGAGTCATTAACTTTGGATGTAAAAGACGTATTTTGGCTACAAGCCTCAATACAATCATCAAGAAAAATCACGCACCTAAAACCCTAAGCACGAATCATCTTTGATCAACACAAATTGTCTACGCTAATTCTAAGGTCATAGTCACAATTTGTTTTTTCTGAGTTATGACTCGTCCTACAGTTTTGATGTATGTACACATATTACTATTGTATAACCACATAAACAAAATCATAGAAATTGATTATGTAAAACTGAATAATACGATCATTACCTTAATAAAATCCCAACGTTATACAATCAACATCCAAAACTAATTAACTCAAAAATAAAATACAAAGAAGCAATATTACTTGACTAGGGTTTCATTGAAACCCTAGGAATGAGAGAAGCTTAGCTCATGATAGTGGAAGAGGAGACCACCATAACCATAGAGTTCTTCATCTTCCTCTTTAGAGTCGTCTCCTTCCTTCTTCTCCTCGTCTAGATCCCCAAAAATGGCCTCCTCCTTTTCCCAAAACCCTAGCTCACCATATTATCCCCCCTTTTTTCAAAAATATCCCAACTACATAAGAATTCAGGAAAATAAAATAAAATCTCGTAACTAGACATTAGGACCCAAAAAGAGAGGCTAAAGTGCTCTAAAATAGAGTATGTAGTGCTAAAATGGGCCCTGGTCCACCTACATATGGACCAATCCTCTCTTCTAACCCAAATTACTTGTTTTCCACTTCTTTTAGCACTACAAAGCCCTAATATTTTCCTTTTGCTCCAAATCCACCACTAAATCATTTACTTTGTCAAGCTTTTTCTGCAAAAAGATAAAACAAGAGTTAACTAGCAAATGCATATAGATTGGAGAAATTAAAATTAATAAAAGTGCAAAAGTATTTAGGGTTAACAAAATATATATGCACTTTTTAACCAGTTATCAGTTATGCATTATAACCAATTGGTGTTAATAATTTGATTTTGTAATTGACTTTTTTTTTTTCCTTAAAAAAAAAAAGATATTTGTTTAATGTGACGAATGTTTTAACTTAAGAAGGCATGAAAAATGAAATATATACACACACACATATAGTAAGAGAATTAGTTGAAAAAAAGATGAATATTTCAACTTATAAGAACAAAAAGGAAAATCTATAATAAGAGATTTAAATGAAGGAATAAGGAAAAATTATAAAAAAAAATTAATTGCAATTTTTTTTTTAAAATAAGAGGAAGTCAAAAAATCTATTTGCAACCTTGAACAGTGTTATGGCACCCCTAAATTATAAATCTGCTCTAATGGTAAGTGACAAAATGAAGTGTCATTTTAATATTTTAATATTTTTTTATTGAAAAATATAGTTAAACTTAATGGTTATATTTTAACGGGTATATTTTTCATAACGGTTTAATTTAAATTGATTTGTTAAATTAAATTACAAAAATTAATTAATTTAAAAAATTAATTTAAATTCTAACAATTAACTAAATTAAAAAAATTATTTAACTATAAAAATTAGTTAAATAAATAAAATCATTCTAAATTTATAGAATAATTTTTAGAATGTATTTTACAGGTTTTGGTAAGCTTTCTCTTTACAAACTTTTCTGTATTTATAAAATTCTTTAGTTGGAATGGTAACTGTTGTAATAATAAAAATAAAAATAATCAATTATCAAATGACACTTCTTTCTTTTCTCTTTCAAAAGTTGTAAAAATAATATTCCTCTAAACTGTTAGATGCCTATTTTATAATAGTAGATGTCACCCCTTTTAAACTAAAAAATTTTAAATTTTAAATAGCATTTTAACGATTATAAATTTGATAATCCAAGTGGCACATGCGTCGGAGTTACCCTTATAAAAGAGTTACGGTTGTATCACGTATAGCGATGTTAGCTAAGTCAATGACATTTTCGTAAATTCAATCAAAAGCCGGGGCCACTTCCGTAACCATGACAATTTCAGTCACAATCACAAGGTGGACGCAGTACCTGTGATGACATTTAAATACGACTGTGAGTCATTTCAAATCCGGGGATTCTGGTTTTCAAAGCTCGAAGGCTGAAATTCCAATGGCGTTGTGAGAGAAGCGAGAGAAACGACACTGCTGGGTGGCCCTAAAAAAGTCTAATCACATTTACAGATCTACTCCCTCGTTAGAGAGCTTCACTGTAATTTGCTCGCATTTTCAGGTATTTTTCTCTCTCACTTTCTCCGAGAAAATTAATTTGATAGTGTTTCGTTGTTCTGGGAGTTTGAATTGGACATTGGAGCGTCGATTTTTTTTCTTCTTCTTATTGATTCTACGCTATTTCACTGTGATTGATATGGTTTTTTCTCTGTTCTGTTTTGATTTGAATAGATCTGTTTGTTCGAATCTGCGATTGCCTCAAAGAAATTAAGCAGTTCTGGTGGTCCTTGTTCATCAATATATGTTCGATGCTTGTTTTGGATTCGCCGAGGTTAATATCAATCTGCTCAGATTTTGGTGGTTGTGGATAAGATCTAGACTTTACTGTCCATCTCTCATAGCATTCAAACCGTAAAGACGGCTATTTTATTTCAGAGTTTTGAGCCCTTTACAGGGGGAAGATCTTCTAGTTTAATGTGCTAAAATTTGGACTAACAAGAACGAGCAATCATTTTTCGGTTTTCTAACTCGATGGAGACGCTTGTTGTTGTCGCTCAGCATCGGAATCAATACTACGGCAGAAGTAGGGCTCACGGTCCTGCTAGATTCGGGTCGTATGGGTCCCCTCCTTCCAGAGACATCAGAGAGATGAACTGCCGAACTTTTCATTCCGGAGCAGGTATACTCCCAACCCCTTTCAAGTCTCGCACTACTCCCATTACCGAACGGACATGTTCATTTTCATCACCCAAAACACCATCATCTGTTGTTGGTTCCCATTCCGATGACTCAAAACACTTGAAAAGACCTGTGAAAAGTAGTGCAATTCCAATTCCTATCAGCATCAAAGATAATTCTAACAAGGAGGGGTTCATAAATGATGAATTTTCTTTCTCTGAGCTCTGGGCCGGACCCGCTTATTCGAACTCTCCCCCACCTAGTTCTCTGCCCATCCCTAAATTTTCGATTCGACCTAAAAGGACCGTCTCACTTGACTTGCCTGTTTCAGCCTCTGGTATCGATTTTCACCCCATTGCCAAGTCTGCACCACCTTCTCCTACAAGCCAACATAACCCTTCTTCTAGAGATTTGTTTCACAGTGCTGACTCTGCGACTAAGACTCTCCGTCGCATTCTCAATCTTGATATCTCTGACGAATGATGAACAAAGGAGTGTCAGACTCCTGTAAATAAGGAATCTACCATGCAAACTGGGTTAGTGTTAGATTGTATATAGAGTGAATGAATAAGGCAGTAGTAAGACTATCTGAAAGTTCGTTAAGTGGTACTTGGTGGTGGAACAAAAGCAGTGATGGCTGGTTGGTCAACAATCTCCCAATATCGGGTTGAGAATTGATGTGGGTTTCGATTTGGGTTCTGTGATACGGATAGTTGCTGGCTCAAAAGTATTTGGAAGCAGAAAGAAGGGGAAGTAATGGACGGGAATATGCTATTGAAGTTATTGTTTGCTTGCTTGCAGTCCTTTGGCGTAGTTAAAAAATTGACTACTCAATTATCTATTTGGCTGGGAGGGGACTATGTTCTGGATCTTGATATCAAGGCTTCTGTATAATTTCTTTACAGGATAGTCTATTTTTTGTTTCCTTCTATTTTTTGTTTCCTTCATTTTCATACTTGATTTAGGGGTTTGGTTTCATATACCTTGTATATACCGTTGAATTCTGACTTGATTAGAGACACATCTTCTGTAGGGTTTTATTTTATTGTTGTTATCAGCATCTCTAGTCCCATAATCTTAAGCCTTGGGATCTTCCATTTTACTAGTCCAGCATAGATTAGTCTTTTTGTTGCTCTTAGTTCAGTGATACCTGAATTGGCTGCTTTGTGATCTTTTGCTTTCAACCTTTTTTCTTGGTCCATTTTACTGCATAGATTTCGTGCTAGTCCCATAATCTTAAACCCAGTGATCTTCCGTTGTACTAGTATAGCGTTGATTACTCTCTTTGTTGCTCTTAGTTCAGTGACACATTCAGTGGCTGCTTAGATGATCTTTTGCTTTCCTCTCAAACTTTTTTTTTTGGTCCATGTTACCTGAATTGGCTGCTCACTTTTCCTTTCTCTTCATTCTCAGCATTTCTTAGTTTACTTTGGACCTCTTTCTTTTACTTAGAATCTGACTCTTATATCTTCGTAATGCGAGGGTGTTATGATTCCCTTCGCCAACTTTTCTGTTTTTTAAGAGGGAAAAGTTGGGAAGGGGAAGTGAAAGTAGTTTCTCTCCACATCTGCTCTTAGTTTGTGAGGTTAATCCGTGTTGCACTGCCCTTCTGTAAGCCCCATTATTTTTCTGTTATGGTGAGTGGTTAATACCACTTTTGTCTAGGCATTTGCAAGGTTTATTGTCTTTGGAGATGGTTGATCATACCAAGCCATTCACAAGGTATGGCATTTAAATTTTATTATTGTCTCTTTAATTGTTGGGTTGACATCTTTGAAGTATAACATCCTAATATTATTGATGTTTTTTTTTTTGTTTCACGTGTGAACCAGTGCTGAAAAAGGAGCCAATCAAAGAAGGATGTTACGAGGCTTGTTCTGATGGGTCTCTTTCTGTTTCTTGTTCTCTTACAAGAAAATCTTTTGTGGAACTATATGCAGTTTAGTCTGTGGGTTGTCTTTCTTGTTTCTTGTTCTTCTAAAAGCAAGCATTTTGCAGAACTATATACAGTTTGTGTTTTATGTCCAAAAGTCGTATGTTATCCTTGTCTGGATTTTCTACAGCGTGTGGTTCTTGAGTTGAACTAATGGAATTACTATGTAGTGGTAAATATAAATGGTTGTTCATTACCAGTACTATTATTTATTTGTATCATTGCAGGATTGATTATGCAGCTCTATTGATATTGCTCGAGAACTTGATCTTATATTCAAATTATGAAGCTTGGGAGTGTTGAACATTTTCTTGATTTTACACCAATAAGTTCAAATACACTATAGGAACCGTGTGTGATTTGATATTTCAATTTTTGAATGGATGTTTTACCTCCCTGTGGCTCAAGCAGAAGTGCTGCGTTTCTGTCAAATGACTTGGTGTGATTGGGGCCTTTGCCCCTCTAATTCTGTCTGAAACTAGAAAATTATTTCCTGGACTTGCACCCTGTTTGGGATCAGCACCATCCGTTAACCTGTTTCTCTGTGGATCAACAGATAGTGTTTTGTTATTTTATTCGATTCCTGGGTCCCCCTGGGGTGCTGGTGTAGTTAGTGCTCCTTTATCATATTCTGGCATAATTAGTTTATTAATTGACTGTTTGTTTACAATTGTTAAAAATGACTTTGGAATACGATTTTTATTGTTCTTTTTTAATAAATACTATAAATATATATATAAATTTATATGATATATTATCTAAGATAATGGAATTTAAAATATATATTTATTTATATGAATATATAAATGTCTGTTTTATACAAGTATATACGCCTTTTTGAGAATAGAACCAGTAAGAAACAAAAAGCAAGGGAGCTTGACAAGTGATTCCTGTTTTCAAACCTTCTGTATTCCAGCTTTGGTGGGTGGGCCTCCACCAAATTTGTTTCCAAAGAATTTGATAAGTGATTCCTACTTTCAAAACGCAATGTCGCAGGGGGGCCAAAACGCCCCCAAGAGTGGCCCTTAGGGGATCTCTGGATTAGTACTGTTAACCAGTTAGGTGCTCTAGTTAAAAGTCCAAATCAGTGTTTTAGATTCAGAACAACAGGCCTGGAATTGAGAACCCAACGAAGTTGTTTACATTGTGACACTAAAAAAAAGGATATATGTTAGGCGTGTTGTATGGTGTGGTCTGTTGATAGGGATGGTTACTTGATGCTGTAGTTCACTTGGATGCTTTCTGAAAAGCGGATAAAGAAATAAAGGTCCACAAAACTGATTAAATCTCCTTTCGGCTTAGTGTCCAAATGCTTTTGGGCATCTTTGGCCATTCCCAAGTCCCAAAACACGACTTGTGCTGTTCCCCAACAAAGGGGAAGGAAAAAAAAAACTTGAATATTGTGTGTGGTTGTTGGAGAGTTGTTTGGTTGGAGAACAAGGAAACTTATCGTTGGGAGAAATTCTTGTATGAATTAAATGCATGGATCACGTTAATAATAATCTATCAAGTGTATGAGTTGTTAGGTTTTAAAGGGAAGTGTATGAGTTGTTAGGTTTTAAGGGGACGAAAAAAGATTTTTTTCTATTCATCAATTTTCATATTGTGATTGATTTGATTAATAAACTTAAAAGTCATAAATTTGATCTAACCAAGAATTATTCGATAGTCTAGAAATAACAAATTTGTTACTAAATATCCAACAAGAAGCTGGTCCATTATTTCGATTATGCACAAATTATTGTATAGAGGTAAAATTATGAAGGTGACTTTTCAATAAGAAATAAAACTGGCATCATTTTTTATAACAAAACTCTCATTTAGGATTATTATTGCAAGAAAAATTAGGAAAAGGATTGCTGCTTGGTTTCCTTGAGTATTTTCAAGTGTTGTGTTTTGTTTTTCTCTAAAGCAATCTTTTTCCTTGTGGTAGGTGTATGGAAATTTTGACGAATGGCTTAGCTCTTGTGTTAGAGTCTATTTTCCGTGGCCCGAGGGACCAAGGTGGCCATGCCCCTATGCAGTAATGAGCTAACACATAGAATTATAAGTAAAATTTATTTTATACGATATTTTATTATTAAATGATGGCACGACTATGTGGCGCTACCGGATCACTAAATTCTTTCTCCTAGTATGTAAGCTTTGGACAAGGAGGAAAAAAAATTGATACTAGTCAGAATTAGATTTCTCGTAAGACTACGATTTTTCGACTCTTGAGTTTTTAGATAAACTGTGAATCATCTGAATTGCTAATTAAGAATAAAATGTAATTATTTTTTTTTGTCAATAATAAGAAACTTGTATTAAACACAAAAGACCTGAGAGAGACACTCCAAACTATACAAAAGAAAGGAATTGGGATCAGGTTATAAAAATTAAAGTCTAAGATTTCTCGAAAAGCTTATAAACCTATCTAAATACATAGGAACTCTTGCTTAATCGAAAAGAAAAAAACTTCAGGAAAAATGTTTTTCAACTTTCAGGAGAGATTCCACCATTTAAAAATTTCTATGATTCCTCTCTTTTTCCAAAAGCACCAAACAAGATAAATGGGAGTTATACTCCAAGCAATCTTCAATCCTTTTCTAATGTTCTTGTACCTCCAACTCAATAAAAGTTGCTTCACCTTAGCTTGCATAACCCAATAACAATCAAAAACTACGAAACATTCCATGTAAACTTACATAACATGTTATCATTTGATCTCATTGCAGAGAGATCCGACATATACTTGTAATATTCTAAAGAGAAAAAAATTGGTTCTTGTTGAAAGTTTTATAAACGTGAAGCAACAAAACAAAACTACTGTAAAAGACAATAAGTGGAAGAAAGATTGAGGAAAAAAATGAAGGAAAGGAGCTGAAACTTGTGAACTAGGATTTCATATGAGAAGAGACAAGTTGACATTATTTTCAGAGGGACATAAATCACAATAAAGATCAACCTTAATGCCTCCCTTATTAAGTAATTTCTTACAAAGAACACTCCGTCTTACTAATAACCATAAAAAAGATCTGATCTTTGGTGCACACTTCAGTTTCTAACCCCACGAGAAAATTGACACATCTTGATTTTGAAATTCTTGTCTTCTTCACACATCTAATATCTCTAGCGAACTTTCTGACAAATTTTTTAGAAAACAAAACCATTCTTCAATTTTAAATTTAATTTTCTCCGAAACTACAAAATTAGGAAAATGATTGCTAGTATTCTGCCTGTGAAGCTACTAATGTTTGGTTTCCTCGAGTAATTTAAAGTGTTTTGTTTTGTTTTCTTCTGTCCTATTCTTCCCTAAAGGAATTTTTTTCATTGCAGGTAGGTGGATGGAAACTGTCGGCTTTGGACAAAAAGAAGGGAAAAAAAGGTGGTAGTAGCCTGAATTGGATTTCTTGCAAGACTAGGATTTTGGGGCTCTTGAGTCTCGACATAAACTGCAAATCATCAGGATTGCTAATTAAGGATAACATGTAATCATTAGATCATCTCATTGTACAGATATCCGACATATAATTTTAGTATTCTGATGAGAAAAAAAATTGGTGTAAGGTGAAAGTTTTATAAACGTGAAGCAACCAAACAAAAACTATGGTAAAAGGGAATAAGTGAAAGAAAGGATGAGAAAAAAAAATGAAGGGAAGGAGCTGAAATTTGTGAACTAGGTTTTCATATGAGGTGAAAGTTGATATTGCTTTCATTCTAAATTCTCTCTCATCAAATGGGAGTCTCTCAATTTTAACAAAAATTGAAAGAGTTCATTTCTTTATCGCGAATGAGGTCTTACAAGTGGTGGGTATTATGAACAGTGAATTCTACCTCTGTTTTAATGGATTCTCTTCATTTCGGTTGAAATGAAGTGACATCAAATCCCCTCCTCTTTGTCTCTCCCTCTCTCTCACGCACGCACATAAAAATAAATAAGACAATCCTCGTATTAATTGACGACGATGATAGTTTCATTTGTCTACTGCATAATAAGAATAAGAATTTTAAGATCTAAGATCTCACCGAGTGCAAGAACCTTTTGCATTAGTAATTTTCTTTTACAATTCACTTATTAGTTTATTTTTATTTTTTTTTGTAAGTGATGAAAATTGGAGTTTAATGGCCTAAATAGTGGAGAATATGGTCAATATTAATTAAAGAATTGACCAGCTAAAGCAAGCAACAAACCATACCCTATCACTATCAGTTAAAAAAAATTAGGGTTTTTTTTTGCTTTTTTCTCTCCCCTTTTCCATTTCTGTTTTTGGGTTGAATGGATTGGTGATGCAGTATATTACAAAGGAGTTGATATTCATTAAAAAAAGGAAAAAGAAATTGTAAGATTTTGAAGTTTTGGAGTCTTCTATCTCTCACAGTGAATCAAAGTGTTTTATGAATTACTTCAATATTTTAATTGATTGGGGGTAATAAACTAGTGCTTTGAAAAAGACTTTAGCTTTTGGAGTTATTCCCTTGAAAAAGTCAGTTTTAGATCAAAGTCTTTTATAAAATACTAACCCTTGTTATGATTACTCAACCACAGATGAGTAAGACGATAAGAACACAACACAAAGAAAAAGAGAGATTCTTCATCAATCAATAAAGTGATTGGACCCATTATTTACAAACAATAAGATAATCATTATTAAATAAACATTAATGCTAGTTTTCAATCATACATCATCACCTACTGAAAGACAAAAATAGGGAAACCTAGAAGGAATCAAATTAGTCATCACCTCTCTTCAAAATAATTTCAACATTAGATATATTTATATATATCAGCCTCTCTTATCTCTATATGCAGGGGAGAGGGTAGAGAGGAAAGACCAAGAATTGAAAAAGACAAGATTGCAAAATAAATATAGAAAGAACCCCAACATTGATGTAACAATTTTGGGTCCCTAGAGAATAAGTCATCTTCCACTGATCCAAGTATGGAAAAATTGGAACTCTACGTTAATTCCTCTGGAGATGCTCCATCAATTTCTTTGTAGAGCACTGAAGCTAGAAAGAGAGGCAGAGAGAATCAAGAACAAGTCCTAAAGAGCATCATCTGATTCTGAATTCTCCACACCGTCAAAAAGCATTTCTTGGTCGCGGCATTCGCGGCTGCAAAAGGCCTTCTCTCCCCTGCAAGAAGAACAAATTAGAATAACAATGGTGATAAAGAGAAACTGGGAACTCAAAACCATATATATATATATATATGTATGTATGTGTGTGTGTGTGTGACTTCATCAGTTTGACATACAGTGGACTCATAGAAATTTTCATTTTTCTCTGGGATGCTCTCTTTTAAAACTATTTTCTGAACTCCTAAGGCTTTGATATGTCTGACTTTTCTTATTCAATTGTATTGTATAAACAGAAAAATTACATTACAAAAGAAGGTGCTTAAACTAACCTGTACATGTAAATGTCTCTCCCCTGTCCAAGATTCTTCTTGCAAGTGTAACAGAAGCTGAGAAAATCCTCCCATGGAGAGTTTGTCTTGTCGGTTGAAGAACAGTGCTCATTTTTCAGTGCAGATAAGCTGACAACACCACAGCAGCTCTCTACAATGCAGTTACCATATATATGTGTGGTTTTTGGATTAGGCCCATGAGAGATCACACATGTGTAGTCCTCAGAGAGCTCCATCTCACTCATAGATAGACACCCAGTTGAAGCCTGTGGAGAGTCCTTTGTTTGGATGACAGAATTGAAAGACCCAGATGGTGAAGTACCCAAAAATTGTGAATTCCGGGTCTTAATTCCGAAATCCCCTGGAGATTTTGGGGGCACGGCCAGAGAAAGTGGAGGAAGAGTGGGGATTTGAATCTTAAGCTTTGATCCAAACAAGACCATTCTGCTATTTGGTTTGGAGAAATTGTCATCAGTTTTTTCATCTCTGAGTGAGTCAATAAGAGCAAGACCAATGCCTTTTGAGTCTGAATTTTCCCAAGAGTGTTTGTTTGCTGAGGGAGTGGTAGGGAGTTTAGGCAGGTTGTTATCATAGCCAAATGGGTTTGCAATGGCATAGAATTGTTTGTCGTCAAGAATTGAAGTAGGAGTCATAGTTTCAGTTTCAGAAGGGCTCTTTGAGGAAAATCCATTGAAAAACCTTGGAGAACCAAAGAAAGATGAGATGAGTCTGGTGTGATTTTGGGAGGGAGATGGTAGAGAGCTGTGGTCAGCCATAATAGCTTGTTTGCTGGTCACAGCTCTAGATCTATTTCTCAGCATAATGCCCTCTACTCAGTCGATATAAGCGGAAAAATGTCGAATAATTCAACTGCAAAATATAAGAAAAGATAATCAACAAAATTAGTCATGAGAGAGAAAAAAAAAAGTGAAATACAGATAATCAAAGTGATACATACATGAAAACTCACCTAACAAGGGATGCTAACCAGGAAATGCCATGGATCGCTGCAAGTTATAAATCCCCCCTTTTAAGCTTCAAAAGTACAAAAAAAAGCGAGTTTTTCCCCAAGAAATGACCTTTAGTCAGAAACCCAATACAAAAAGTTCAACCCAAAAAAAACTCAGGTCACTCTGTTGAAAATGGAAAAGCCGCCTCCATTTCTGTAGCCTCCATGCCTCGACACTGACAAAAAAGAGAAAGAAAACCGTCTTTTTTTTCTAGCTTTTGTTCCTTCAACAAGAGCAAGAGTTAACTTTCATCATAACCCATATGAAAAGTTGTAAACAACGCAAATTAAGATCAGAGGCGAAATACAGCCTTGTCATTGACATGAACAAGAAAACATTGTATGTCTTGTATGCACTGATCAGAAATGGTCAGTAGCTGCTCTGTGTAAGCTCGTGTTTCTGTTAATCGGTTTGAACTGCTGCAACTTAATTTCGCTGTCTCTCCCTCTCTTTTTCACTCACTTTGTAAAATCGCCACAAATTAGCAAGATAGAAAGTGAGAGAGGAAAGGGGTTTGGAATGGTGGCGTTTTAAAGAAGAAGAGGCGTGTGCTTGACAATCAGTAAGTGGTTTTGTTTTGACAAGAAAGAAGAAACCATTCTCTCTCTACAATCTCTCGTTCTCTCTCTAGATTGTGTCAATCAAATGGATGAACAGATTTTCGTCCTTTAGTACAATTTGTACTGGTCACTCTTGGGCGTTTTGTCCTCTCTCCATGGCTTCACGATCTTCTTCCCTTCTCTCTGACTCCAAACTTTTGAGTAATTTTTGAATGTAACTGTTTACCATTCAAATCAATCATATTTTTTAATTAGAAAAACAAATTTTTACGTCTTTAATATCATACATCTTATTCACATAATTAAGTGTAATCCACTTATTTTACTCTATATATCAGATTTATATATAAACTTTTCTTTTATAACATTGTTGAGTTTTAAATGCAACTTTTTTTTAATATAAGGGTAAAAAATTAAAAATTAAATTCACCCGGACTGCATAAGAAATTGATGTTTAGATTTTAATCTTAATTAGAAATTGAGATTTACATTATTAAATAAGATTTTAATCTTAGTTGCGAATCCAACATGTTGACCTTATTAAAAAAAAATAGCCTATATTGACACCCTAGATTTTGTTAAAGATTCTATTTTAAATTTTTTTAGTTATTAAAAAAATACTGACTTTTTCATTACCTATAAAGATAACTGTTTTTAAACTATACTCTCTCGACTATAACTAAAAAAACCAAATTAGGGAGAAAATAAACATGAAATGAAAGTGAGGGAGAAGAGTTTAAATCTCGAGACAGATTTGATACCATAATAAGTGTAGATACTCTTTTCTAATTAGATTATATATTTAAATTGTATAAATATTTTTATATATTTTTAAGTATTTTGACATATATATATATATACACAAATAAAAAAGTAAAATAAATGACATCTTATTATGTCACAATTAATATTAAAGAATTAATTATATAGGATCTTAGGTTCTAACAATTTGTAACATGAAAAAATTATTTCATAAACGTCTTTTATAATTTTAGTATTTTGTATAATTTATGAAATATTTACTATATGGTTAAAATTATAATCTTTTAAGCATATAACATTCAAGAAATAATTTTATAAGAATACGATAACATACGTTATGCTGAAAGAATAATGCTATACTTATCTACAAAATATTCCTATGTTTTCTTTTACACTCACATTACATATGTGGGGTCCTACTCACTTTCGACCCTACATGTATTATTTGAATGTAAAATAACTTTAAAAAATGTGTAAAAAAATATTTTATAGGTACCTTTATCATTGATTGTATGAAAATAAAAAATAATATTTCATGACACATGTATTTGTACATATATTATGCATATACTCACATAAGTGTGAGATTCACATTTATGTGTGTGCATATATACTCACATGAATGTAAGATCTGCATTCATGATACCGATATCTATGTGAATACAGTCTATTTTTTTTTATAATTAATACACAAAAGAGATTAAAAATTTATTAATTATTAGAATGATTAATTATTAAGTTTTTTCATACACTCATTAATTAGTAAATATTATTTAAATATAAATAATTTTTTATACAAAAACAAGTATTTATATACAACTTTTCAACTACATTTTGATTTTCATAAAAATATATAGAATACTTAACTTAAGACATAAAAAAATTCTTAATATCATTCTGATGTCATAATTTTTTTAATTTACAATATTTTTAACTTTTATTAAATTGAATTAGTAAATATAAGTATCAAAATATTTCATAAATAAGTTATATATAATTATTTTATTTTTCTAATAATTAATATATTAAAATATATATAATTAATAAAATTATTAATTATCTATCCTGTAATTAAAAGCGCGCACTCAAAGGTGAAACGCTGACGGCAACGGTTATTTCTGACATAGTCCTCTGCCATTGGGTCGTACGCAGCTTTTATATTTGCAATGGTGCTCGTACAAGTTCATCCCCTAACTCCATTTCGTTACTTTAATTTATATTTTTAATAAATTATATTGATTTTAAAAAAATTAATGATAATTATATTAATTTTTTTTAAAAATTTTTAAAATTATATTAATATCTATTATTTTACATAATAATATATAAATACCTATTTTCTGTCAATTTTTTTTTTAAATGTTGAAATTGTTTAATTTATTTATTTATTTTTATATTTTCTTAATTTTAACCAATTTAATTTAACTTAAAAAATAAATTTAAGATTTTTATCGATATTTATTTGAAAATGAAAAAAAATGATCAAGATTTAAAAAATATGAAAAAAATAATTTCGTTATTTTAAAGAAAAAAATTAACTGAAAAAATGCATCTGTATATTATTTTGTAAAATAGTAGAGATTAATATATTTTAAAATTTTATTATAATTATCATAATTTTTTTTAAAAAAAGTTAATATAATTTTCTATTTATTTTTTTATTGATTACTTTAACTAATTACTTGGCATGGCAAAGTTTCTCACCAAGTTCAGACCAAAAAAAGAAAATCACCAGGTAAATCATATCTATTGAGATAGCAATAATTCTACTCATACAAGCAAAGTATATGAATATATTTAAGACTTATTGTTTAATAATTAGATTTATATGACTCGTATCGTCTGTATTTAATTAATCTCATCATTGCTTTGGTGGTATATAATTAAACTATTGACTCTTCCACTAAAGGTGGTTTTAAATTTTAATGGGTAATTAGTTGTGTCTACATATCTCTTAATTTTTAGAATATTAAAACTATCCAACTACTAATATTATTACAAAAACTTATTATATTTACGTATATATTTAGATCTATATATATATATGTGATAATTAATAATTAAATAAAGTTTGTTACAATTGGTCATGTCAAACGAGTTTAAAAGACTTACTTGACTGGTATTAATAGATTGAATTAATTAATATTTGTATATATTAAAAATTATATTTAATAACACTTACATATACTAATAAACTGTATTTATTAACATTCAAATAATTATGTTAACCAATAAAAAAAATTAATAAAATATTGTGACAAAAACAGCATTACACTTTATTTAAAAGAATAAAACAGAATTTCAGTGGCTATAATAACTTGGAAATATCATATTGAGACGTCTCCATTTCTCAATAATGCGGGTGGGTATGTGGAGATGTAACCTAAACGTTCCAAACGCTATTTCGGCGTCGAATATAATTGAATTTCGCATCATAACCGCAGTGGCACGGAAATTGTCTCCTCTGACACGAAACACCATTGATGTAAAGTTTTGGGCTTGGGCCTACTTATCTCAAGTGATAAATATATATATATATATATATATAGTTCCAATGCAAATCAGTGGGCCCTACTCTACAGTGAGTCGTGCTCTTGTCAGAACGCTGAATTTGACGTAAAAATCATTCATTCATTACCGTGGGCTAAGCCCTTTACCCATTTTGGTCACATCTCTTTTTTGGAGCGGGTCGGGAAAGATGCTTCTCATCTCACTTCTCACTCCATATGTATATTATCACCCATCTCTGTCACCTTTGCTTTTTATTACTTTTTCTCCCCTCAATTATTCTGCCCCCAATGTGAACAAATTTTGAACATGTCATTTTATGAAAGGAGTATATAAATAAAAGAAATATTAGTTTTAATCTTGAGTAATTATTATTTATAATTTAATTACGTGTGAATTATATTAGTGCATATAATATATGTGTTAATTAAATTATGAATTTTTATATTCACGATTAATAATAATATTTTTTTATAAAAAAATGAGATATTTTTTATATTATCTGTAAAAAAATATATTGAATGGACATGTCTCGATAATTTTAATAATTAGATGATAAGTCACATGTACATATATGGTACATTTTATAGATGTAATCTTTAATTTGACATTTGAAATCACGATCTTAAAGGATTATCGAATAATTGCTCATTTATCCTGTGACCCACTAAAAATAATAATAATTAATGTAAAGAAGGATTTGACATTTTAATAGCTATGCAACGCTACCTCTCAAAGAATCGTTTGTAAGGAATTTATATTTCAAATTAATAGGTTTGACTCTCATTGTTCATATCTTTCGAGCCAGTCACCAGTCAGGATTAATAATCCGAACGTTATATACTTTTACAAAATTATAACTCTTCATGAAGTAAAAAAAATTAGTTGAATTCTAATTACTTGAATACTTTATTTGGTTGGCAAAAAAAAGAAAAAGGATTTCGTACATTGCTACTTTAATGTCTTTTTAATAATATCATATTATGAATATTATAATTCATCTTTTTTAATAAGTTATAATATACATAACAAAAAAAAATTATTAAAAAAATATATTATGAAGTAATACCCGGGGCTCATTGAAAACTTTCTTAATATTAAGTATCTTGAAATTTCCACCAAATGAGATAAGGTGAAATGGTGTGTAGATAACACGTAGGATGAAATTGACATTTTTAATTTGGTAATTGATCAAGAAAGCAAAACTATTGACTTTCTAACCATCTTGACGTGTCAAAGATGAATGGTTGTGATTGTGATTGCGATTGTGGAGAAATTATTCGTCTTGGAATATCATTTCACTGATGTAGCATACATGGAGTCTGTGTTCAAGACTTTAAAAATATTATTTTTATTACTATTTTTTTTATATTGAATTTTATTATTTTTTTTAAAAATTACACTGATATTTCTTGAACTTTATGACAATTATGATATTTTTTTTTAAAGTTTATGAAATTACACTAATCTGTTATACTTTAACTGAAAATATACATATATCTCCCTCATAAAATTTTTTTTCTTTCAAAATGATGAAGTTGTCTATTTTATTTATTTATTTTTACATTTTTATAAATTTGACCTGATTTTTCTAACTTTTTTTAAAGATTATTTTTTTTATTTAAAAATAAATTTAAGATAAATAATGTATTTTTATGTTATATAAAAATAAATTTAAAGTTTTTATTAATATTTATTTGAAAAATGAAAAATAAAATAGTCAAAATTTAAAAAATGAAAAAAAGAAAATTTAAAATGGGTAGTTTTGTCATTTTAAAGCAAAAAATTGACAAAAAGAGGTATTTGTATATTTTCAGATAAAATATAAAAAATTAGTGTAATTTTAGAGACTTTAAGAGAAATCAGTGTAATTATTATAAATATCAGTAAATGTTAATGTAATTTATCATATTTTTAATTCAAAATTTAGAGTTTTCCAAAAAAAAATTATATTTCTATAAGAAATTTTCTTAAATTTTATTTTTATATTTTTATCCTATAAATCTATGGTCTAGTTCCGTCCTAATTGTAGACCAACAAATAATAAACATATACATTAAAAGTATATTAATGATAAACTTTTAATATATAGTTGTGGTTTTTTGGTCTAGAATGATCGGCTTTCGAGTAACTCAAACAAGAGAGAGAGCCATTTCGATAAGCAAAATGCACATTTGTCTCATGCTACTGTGTTATGACTGTATTAATGACTTTCTATATCATATATTTATTCCAACAATAATAGTCAAAATGAGTATACATTTTCATATTTTAATATATTTTGATCTATCTTTCAGTTATTTTCCTACCAAATCTTGTTTCCTTCTATCTCTCACACACTCTGACGATAGGTATATACGTCTTCCGAAGGCATTTTGGATACTTCTCTTATTAAGTGTAAAATTTTGATGTTGGGGAGGCAAAATATCAGCTAGCCCATTTGCCTCATGTGATAACTTCCCTCTTTAAAATACTTTCAAACCATTAAATACTCAGACTAATTGTTGTTTTAATAATACTATATTTTTAAAATTCTTATTCTTAAATTTATATTTCAAATCACATATAACTATATTATTAATTGCATAAAGAAGTGTAACATTATTCTTGTGACATATATGTTAAGTTCCACCAAAATAATCATCTTTTTTACAAATAATAGTGTTTGAATGATGTTTGAGAGATGGGAAAGGAAGGGAGAGTGGATAAGACTTGATTATGATGGACCCGTGGTTTGAAAAATGGTGGAGCTATTTTTACTATTCCGTGTGTTATATGCACTCCATTTATAAGTACATTAAAGAGAAGTGTAACATTATTCTTGTAGCATATATGTTAAGTTTTACCAAAATGATCATCTTTTTTATGAAAAAGGTTAGTTACAAATAATAGTGTTTGAATAAAGTTTAGAGAGATGGGAAAGGAAGGGAGAGTAGATAAGACTTAATTATGATAAACCCGTGGTTTGAAAAAAGGTAGAGCTATTTTCACTACTCCGTGTGTTATATGCACTTCATTTATAAGTACATTAAAGAGAAGTGTAACATTATTCTTGTAGCATATATGTTAAGTTTTACCAAAACAATCATCTTTTTTATCAGAAGGTTAGTTACAAATAATAGTGTTTGAATGATGTTTGAGAGATGAGAAAGAAAGGGAGAGTCGATAAGACTTGATTATGATAGAACCGTGATTTGAAAAAGGGTGGAGCTATTTTCACTACTTCGTGTGTTATATGCACTTCATTTATAAGTACATTAAAGAGGAGTGTAACATTATTCTTGTAGCATATATGTCAAGTTTTACCAAAATAATCATCTTTTTTATCAAAAGGTTAGTTACAAATAATAGTGTTTGAATGATGTTTGAAAAATGAGAGAGAAAGGAAGAGTATATAAGACTTGATTATGATAGATCCATGATTTGAAAAAGGGCGTAGCTATTTTCACTACTTTGTATGTTATATGCACTCCATTTATAAGTACATTAAAAAGGAGTGTAAGTGATTAAAACATAGCATCTTGAAATAGGAATACCCCACCCTTCAAAAAATTGTAAAGTTGATGCGGACATTATATAATGGGGACAAAAGAAAGATGATTCTGAAGCACATCTTTAAATTGTGGGGGATATAGCAGAGTGGAGGAACAATTGCATTAATGAAAGAAACAGATGCCCCTATGGATTTGTCTTCTATCCATATGGCCCACCAACAAATCTTACCTTCCCTAACCACATTATATATATATATATCATATGATTATTTAATTTTAATTAAAAATAAAAATGAAATAAAATTAAAAAATATATATATATATATAAATTATATATGTGATAAATTATAATTGTGACTGTAACATATATTGAGTACAAAAAAATTTCTCCAATCAAGTATGAAACTAAGCATCGTCCTACTAACAGAACAACGAAAAGCCAACTCGAAAGAATGTCCTCACTCATTCTGCCAGACAGTACTAGGCTTCCCTCCTGGAGAAATAATTTCATGCAACTATCACGCTGTATCAAGATTACTCTGATTTTATCATTGACTTTTTTTTTATAATATTTGTCAATTATAAACATATTTTTTAAAAAATTATGATATTACACTGAGCCCCTTCAAAATTATCGAGAAAATTGATTTCTTCTGTGATACCTAATAATTATAGAAACCTTTCATGTAATGTTTAAAAACTTAACAAGAGAAGTTGATGTAATATACAAGTATATTTTAATCATATATATAAAAAAAATAGTTGAAATCCTAACACCACGGAAGGAAAGTTGAAATCTTAATACGAGGGAGGGAGGAGAATATATATATTGTCAGTATAACAAAAAAAAAAAAAGTCAATATAATTTTAAAAAATATAGAATTTTTTTTATAATTTTCAAGTAACTTGAGTTCCGTGTAATTATTCCTATCATTTATTAAGTTTGTAAGGATACACCTCGCTTGCTTTGACAAAATTGACCAAGTTCTAAGAATGGCAATAGTATTTCGTTTACATAGGCTTCAGAACAACCTGACCAAGTTTGGATTTCTGAATCCAAAGTGAACCAAGGCATGTTGAATTAGACTCACCACCACTTCGATTAAAGACATCAAAAGAGAGAGTGAGAGCTTCATTCAATAACAATCTGATGACTCTTAAGTCCAAACAAATTCCAATCATGCGAAAGAAAGATGTTATCATACACCCTGCAATTAGTACTTCAGTTTAGAGTCTTTTATCAGAAGCATAGTGTATGTTAAGATCAAAAAAAGAATCGCAGCAGGCGAGGAGGAGAGATGCAAGATAAGGTACCCCACATCGATTACTACTGATGAGCAGAAAGCATTTAACAGAATGTTAGGGCAGAATTATGACCATAGTGGCAACCTAACCAACGATTTGTGCAATTCTGTCTCTGAAAGAAAGCATTTTGATTCAAAGAGGAAAGATAACTTGTTTATAAGCATGGATGCATCTTTCAACTAAAAGTAGTAAAAAGGTAAAGAATCAAGTAGACAAGTGAATTCTGTTCAATTACCACTGGAAATTAATAAATAAAGAGAGAGAGAAAGAATAACATTTTGATACTTAATGTACCACAAGTTTGATGCCTGTTTCACACGTCCAAACAAACCACCTGCTTTGCGTCAAGGACACGGGTTATGGTTTACAAACAAAACAAGGTAGGCTGGCAAAAAGCTAATTCCTTCCTTATCCAGAGGGAGGGAACCAAACCTTGAAGAAGAGCACAATTCTCCCAGCCGAGCAACAAAATCCACCATCCAAGTAAATCAAGGCCTAAATTCTTAGTTGTGTACAACCCAGAATTGTTCCACGGCACCGCGTCATAGGAGTCACCTGGCGCCAAACTGGTCTGTCACTCCCAATTGTCAGAACATCAACATCAGACACCAGCTTGATGTCCCAATTCCATCTGTCAGGCCCTATCACCCCTCCAATCACAAAAATATCATCACCCAACCCAATCATTGCAAACCCAATTCTATTCCGGAACTCAGGATGCTGAAACCACAACCTTTTTGGACTCGGGTTCCTGCTTGTAAATAAGGCTATGACTCATAACATAGAGAACCCCCCGTACTACAGCCACAGGACCCTGGAGCCAACCACAGTCCTGAACCGTCCAAGCAAGCCTCACATTATCCAAGACCTGCACAGTTGACAACCCCTTGTGTAACACATGCACCTTACCCCTAATAACCACTCCCGAGCAGGCCGAATTATGTGTGTGGTGGAGATCAGGTATTGAAACCCAGAGATCCTTCTCGGGATCATAGATTTCTGCTTGAGAGATTGATTTCCGGCAGGTAGTGAAACCACCGGCAACAACAATCTTTCCGTCCAAAACACAGCATGCAAACATGGCACGGGGAACAAGCATGGAAGCACGTGGGGCCCACCGCCGGGTGATGGGTTCATATGACCAGACCTCATTGGTTGCAAAACTCCCATCTTGGTCACCTGTCAATGGGTCAACAGCATCACTGCCACCACCAAGCACAAACAGCTTCCCCACCGTGGAGACAACACCAAAGTGGGCGAGGTGCCTGACTTTTGAGGGGAGAACAGGAAGGGTAATCCACATGTCTCGGAGAGGATCATAAAGCTGCCATAAATTCTCAGGGTCGAATGCACACACGCATATAAAATCCTCTAATGAGTTAAGCTCTTGTCGGGCTTTGACTAGTTCAGTGCTGCGAATGGCAGCTCTCCAGGATCGACAAACAAGCTCCAACTTAGGATGAAGGTAGAAAGGAACCCGAGCAAGGCACCTGAGGGCAACAGCATCAGGGAGACCTTCAATCAGTCCAGACATAATGGTCACTATTACATCTGTTTCAGTCGTTTCTTCTATGAAATAGCGACGGGCAATTTGTTAGTACAATGGGACAGCACTGGAAAACACTCAAAAAACATTTGAGAAAGAGAAAAAAATCAGTATATGAATTGAAATTAAGATTCACATTGATAACCCTAGGTTAAAAATCCAAATATATGATACAGATGCATCGGACATCCACGAAAATGAAATCAATTCGTTTGCCAATGCGTTTAGACCTTCCAATGAAACAAATATATCATCTGGACTCGATCAATATGGAAATTGTAGCCATCAGTCATCATCACAAACAATGGCAGAAATATTTGGAAAACGACCGTTAAATGAAATCCTTAAAGAATTCTCTACATGCAGTGAAATTTATACATTTGAAATGCCATGAATAAAAAAGTACTCATTTCACATGCTAATGAAAACATAATGAATTGTTTCATATCCACAAGGAGTCTAACAACCATTTGATAATTTGTAAAAAAATATGTTAAGGGAAAAAATTTGAAGAGAAAAGGAACTTGTAGGATTGCCCAAAGATCAGATTCTTGAAAAAATCTTGAGCTTCATAGTGGTGATGACTTATCTCCTTGCGTCAACATTACTGACTTTGCCAACAAAAAATTATCAGAAAAAGGTCTTTAAATCCATTAATGAGCATCAAGGGAGAATGAATGCAAAACAAATCATTCAAATAAAAAATAAATAGATCATTGCTCAACCTATAAAAAGGAAAGTACCACAGTGTTTTCTCTTGTTTTCTATCTATTCAGAAAAAAATCACATCAGCGGTTTCTTGCTTTCAGTGAAAAATAAAGACTAATCCCACACACATTAAGATAATATGAGGTTTATGATCTGACAATATTTTATTATTACCAAAATATATATATATATATATATATATATATATATATTTTGCCTGATGCTATCTATTGAAAATGTGATTATTCCCTTCAAATATCATTTTGAACAAGTCTCCTTTCTCACTTGTCAGAAAAATCATAAATCAATATGCAAACCTCTAGTGTCTTAACTCCAGGAAAGGGAAAAGATCTCAAAGGAAAGTTAAAACAATTTTTCATTTCATCCTTTCCCCATCAACTTTAAAGAGCACTAAAACCAAGCCGGGGCTCACTCGTCAACAAAGAAGATAAAAATTTTTAAACCTCTCCTCAGAGAACCCCTCTCATTACAGTCTAACAATCTTTAAATACACCTTTCTTTACTTGCAATTTTTTCCTCTCAAATTGTAGTAACAATACATTTCAATCCAAAAAATAATTAGCCACACTCCAATAAAACACTACTGTTGATTCAAGGCACCTCCAAAACCACATAGAAATTCATTCTATTTATTGTGCTATCAGCAGAACTGGATCCATTTGTTTCCCATACATTTTTAAATAATGTATGCAGATATATCTATATCTATACACCCTTGGGGTTGGAAGAGTTGGGAAGAGGCTTGGGTAATATCTGGAAGGTCCAGGGGTAATTTACCTATCAATATATATATGCATGCAAATATATGTATGTATACATAGAGTGTAATTAGAAGGAAATCAAGAAAGGAGGTAATTCCACTAAAAGAAAAAAAATTTGTATTTAATATTACGGATTCACAACAATATTCTGCAGTGCATCTTATTTTTCTTTATATTTTTTGGTGGCTATGACTGCATCTTATTACTTGGTGGTCTACAAGTAATTAAGTAATGTCTCTTGCATAGCGAATAAAATGGAACTACTTGTTGCCCTCGGCATTTCAAATAACCTATGCTGTGATATAGTGTATTTCTCATCAAGTTGTGATATTATACAACAAAAATAAAAATAGAGACCCTTTTTTTCAATAAGCAAATGCAGAGGCCATTTTACGTTCCACTAACTTGAATCTCATTTTCTTTGTGGTATGAAAAATAACTGTAAAAAGACCTTTCTTTGATCTTTTGGTAAGACAGTCCAGAGTTTCAGCCTACCATATACAGTTTCTAGGGCCAACTTGCTCTGCAAAATCATGACAGACCATAGGTTTCTTCAACAAGGAAAAAATATATAAAGAAAGGAAATTTCTTCCAGATAAACCCACTTCACTGAGGCCACAGTCCAGAGAAACGTTATGTCGAACATGGACAATCTTAAAAAGTTAAATGGAGATCAGCTAAAACCCTATTTCAAATAGATCAAGGGCCTTTTTAACCTCATATCAATTGACCCCAATGAGTTTGGAGGATAGGGACATTAAAGTAGAGAATTCATTAAGCCTGAAAAATCATGAGGCAGGAAGTAATTAGACATTGTTATAGAAGAATTAACCCAGAAAATTATAAAAAATCCTAATCCCATTCAGATCTTCAAGATAAAATCTGATGAAAAATTACAAGCTGTGGAAAATTCTCAATAAAATAAGCTAATATGAAGCAAGGAAACATAAAAAGGAGTCATGACCAGACCCCTATTTGAAATTGCACTTGGTGCTTGGAAGTTGCACCTATACTTTATTCAACTAGTTCTTACAAACAAACTACAAAGTCCCTGCTAAGGTTCTCAAATAACAGAAAAATCAGCACTGCATCCACAGTGGTCAAGAAGGGACTCAAGATTATACATTTATAGTTCTATCCATATTTCGCCTACTATTGCATGTTTATCTCCAAACCCTACAAAAAAGTCTCCATCATAGGGTAGTTGACTTAAAAACTACAAACAAATATAAATGCCATCACAAGTCTAAATGCTATAAGGGGAAAACAGCCATATAATCAATATGGTAAGTAAGATAAAACAAATCTCCCTCCCTCCCTCTCTCTCACCGAGCAGCTAAAACAAGTCAAAACACATACACCACTCTGGCAATTTGGTAGAATTTCCATATGATGAGTCTTCAAATCTCACTTTTCTGGTTTGCTAAGTTGAGGCAAGTTCCTGAACAACATTTACTTCTATTGGGAGCATCATAAAAATAACTCTAAGATTAATTTCATCAACACAGTTGCAACAACAATTCTCTCCTATTTTATGCTATATATTTGCAAACTAAATAGATCTACCCTTGTGGATGTAAAATATCATGATATAACTAATAGTAAAATGGACTATATCACGGTGTGAGACTTAACTTGAAAAATTAATCCAAAGAATTGTGTCTGATAATCAATAATTTTGTAATATACCTACATATATATGTGGGCATGTATTTGAAAGTATGTACCTATGTATAGGTAAAATGAAATGAACCTCTTGCCATTTTACAGCAAAATTTGGTTTGTAAATTTGACTGCACTGCAAGAACTTGTGTATGCCAATCATCCATTGCTCTCCATAAACAAACTTAACAATATGCATTGGAGTATATACACTTAATGCTTAAATTCATGCATAAGATAATGAGGAACATAAAAATATTTAAGGCTATTAAAGACCAAGTTTATTTAAACCCATCACTGAAGTGGAGAAATCCTAGAAGTTATAACTTCCCTTAAGAACAATAACATAAATTCCAACCAAAAGTAAATGGTAGGGTCAGAAATGAATTAAGCAAAAATGAACAGAACAATAACAAACATTCAGCACTAGCAGTTTGTAAATCCTTCTAGTCAGAAAGTTAGACTGCACGGAATACATATTACAATGACAAGTGTTTTGGCCATTTCCCTTTATAGTATGTAATGGAGAAAGGACCTACCCAAAAAATGTAATGGAGAAAGGAGTTAATTAACAGGATCACCAAAGTCAATTCTTCTTTACACTACACAGTATCAGAAAAATGATGCTATTGACACACTGAAACAAATTGTAGCAATTTTGTTTTTCAATTGAAAAAAAAAGTCCATAAAACAGCATAATGAACACCAGAGGGATAGGTAAAAAATAATAAAAAATATTAACCATATTTATGGGAAAATGTTAACACTGGCAATTTTTGTTTCTGGATGTGCACGATCTGAAACCATAACATATGTCCTGCTAGATCACATGGATTACAAAGATCTGTCATACCACGTGACGAAATCATGTTGGCCAATCGATAAGCTTCATCATGCAACACGGCAAAATAATATTAACCAGCGACAAAGTGTTAACTTATATATATATATATATATATATATATATATATAGAGAGAGAGAGAGAGAGAGAGAGAGAGAGAGAGAGAGTAAGAAATTCCAATTTCTTTACATGAGAACTTATAGACCAACAATTACACCTGATATAAAAAATAAAACAACTTAAGCTCCAGATTGATCAGATTCATCACTTATCCCAAAAAAAAAAAAAAAAGATCATGAGAAAACTTATACTAGATGAACAATTCTCAAGCACATAAACAAAATTTGCAAGCACATGCACCCAAAAGCACAACATATATTCAAAATTCCACATTCAGATCGTGCAATGCCACCCCAGCTATTTATAAATTTGTCATAATAGTTTGGCATAATGGCAAAGTACACAATGTGATATCACAAATGACACTTAAAAGTTGATGTGGTAAGGCAGTTTCACAATTTTGGAATTCATATTCATAAGCGAACATCAATTTTACTCTTACCCAAAAAGAGAACATCAATTTTATGATGAAACACTAGTAGTCACCATGTTCCATGCTCGATGGTCCACATACTTCAATTGTCATTAAAACCTAAACTTTAGAGTAAATTAACTCGCATGCTAAATATTGAACACCAGAATCAAGAAAAAAAAAACAGGCAACACACCAACCACAATTTCTATCACTGCTAAAATCCAGTGAAATTTACAATCAGCCAAGCATCCTCATCTCCAAAATCAATTATCAATTCATGAACCAACTGAAGAAATTGAAACAAAGCGGCACCGTGTTGAAATTTAAACCCTAATATTCATCCCGCAAACCAGCACTCTGTAATAGAAATGACGACTATATCTTAAATTCCATGGTTTCAGCCTAAACCCACCACGAATTTAACACAATAAACATTTGGGTACCGAGTAGTTTCAAAACTATTTTTTAATTTTCGAAGTAATTCTTCATTGATAATGGTCAAAAGACGAGTATGATTATTGTACGGGAAAGAAAAGTTTTACCTTAGAAGCCGAAGAAAGACGAAGAAAACAAGATTTGCGCTCTGTTCTTCAAAGATTTTCTGTATAGAGAGGAGACAGGTAAAGCAAACTTGAGGGGAGGCTAAAGAACCAGAAGTAGCGTAGGATTGCCTGCAATATATGCCTGAATCCTTTTTCAACAGCTATACGGAAACACAAACGCTTGAGAGAGGTGTTTACAGGCAAAAATGTTGCGTTATGCGCATTTTGGAGCGTTAAAATAGAAGACTAGGCTTAACCTGCTTTTACCCTAGACTAGAATACACGTCAGGATATTCCTATGTCTCTTTGTTTTTCTTTTTTCCTTTACCCATAATGCCCTTGCCATTTGATTACCATTTGAAACAAAGAAAATGTTACATATTTTTATTCAAATAATGATGTGACAAGGGTTTGATTTTTAAAATTATGACACGATGTCAAATTATTATTAAAATACAAATAGATATACAATTAACTATATGTAACATGATTGAGAGGTGTCAAACTCAAACATAATATTAAATTATTAAATTTGTGTTGAATTTAGATATGTTTATATTATAAATAAGTTACATTAACAACATGATTATTAAATAAGTCGAATTAAGACTATTCACATATTGATATCATTGATACATTTTAATACGAATAAATAGAAATATTTTGTATTATAAGTATTAATATATGTAATAATCAATATTTTATAAATTATGCAAAATTAATATTATATGTTTTAATATGAACAATTTAAAGGTGTAGTACTTTAGAAAATAAATAACCATTTTTCAATAATAAATTCATAGTTTAGTTCAATGAAATTGTAAAGAGAAAATGAAGGGAAAATAATGTAAAATTATATAAAGATAGTCAACTGATCGAATTCAATTTTGTCCCTCATTAAATAGAAGTTAAAACACACGAGAAATTAGTGTTTATATAAACAAACATTCTTTCCTACTATTATATAATTATTGGTGCATGTTAATCGTATCTATTAAGTGGCTGTTATAAATTCATCCGGATATTAAAAATGAATAATACACTATCAAATTGTATCATAATATTTGTATTCTAGCCCATTAATATTATGGATCTATTGAACCATTTAATAACCGGACTATTTTTTTGAGATATATTGAATTGCTGAACAGTTGCTTGCTGTATTTCAACTGTTAACAGTGCCATGTGTGGCTGTGTTTGTGTGTGCATGTAACAAATTTATGGGGAGCGATCCACAAGAAGCATTTGTATAGGAGAGAGAAAGTGAAACCATGCACATTTGGTTTCTCTCTTAATGGCATATTTGAACTGATGTTTCTAGAATAACTTTGCACGAACCTTCTTTTCTCTTTGCAATCTCAAAGTGTCATCCTGCTTTTAACATCCTCATGTGGCCTCTTAGTAGTAAAATAGTATATATATTCACCAAAATTTTACAGAGTAATATCCCAAGCTTTATACAATAGCTAGGAACTGTGTATATCGGAAAAGTAATGAAAAACCTTATCAAACTCAACAAAAGTATATCCCAAAATTCTGTAATACATGCATGCCTCTGCCAAATATATAAATATGAAGAGAAGAAGAAGAAATAGAAAGTATACAACACTCTAGCACTTGTAGGATAGGGTAATGGTGACCAAAGAGTCAATGGACACAAAGTATATATACTGCTCAGATGGTGTTGAAAGTTGAAGCATATGATGTGATTAAAAGAAGCAAGAACAGTAGAGAAAATGGCACTTTGGTAGAATTTCCATATGAAGAGTCTCCTCCTGTTGATGGTACAGTTTTAGATCCATTTCCTGCACCCATAGAGCATTAACATAAATATACTAATTCAAGCAGCAGAATTAATGGTCAAAGCAGTAATACGCTAGCAGAAGGTTTATTTGCAAGCAGACTCATATTTCTCTTGTGCCAGCAGCATTCACCAAGTTGATAACAGTACCTGAAGAAGAATTTGGTGTTCCAGCAGGAGACGCCACCGGGGAAGTAGCTGCCCAGTTAGGGAAGACAAGTTAATATATATATATATATATATACTATATATATATATATATCATTTCAAGTATACAAGTTTCCTAATTGAAGTTTTTTTTTTTGTTTTTGAAAAAAAAAAAAAGACATTTGAAGAAAAATATCAGTATGTCACAGGATTTTCTTACCATTGCAACGGCTAATAGGGGGAGTCTGGACATTGCAAGCATTGGGGAGAGCCAAAGCCAGGGTCTGGTTAATGTTAATCCCAAGTGATGAGGCGCCGCCATTAATGACCTCACACAGGCACTGTGGCTGTGACCGGACAACCGTAGCAAGCTGTGAGCAGCATCCAGAAGATGGGGTTGAGGAGTTTCCTGTTATATAATTCAGGCAGGGGGATAAGCTAATGATGACATTGGTGCAACTTGATTGTGCCATGGCTCCTGCCCATAGTGCTGCTATGAGGACCACTGTTAGTGTCATCTCCATCCTTTTCACTGACATTGGGGCTTGTCAAATTCACTGGCTGCAGTGCTTGCGTTAACTGTTAAGTGAATGAGATTATTTTCAGCGTTTGCATGGAGAGAAGAGAAGTGTCTGGTTTATAAAGGAAAATACGAGGGGAAGATAAGCAGAGATGGTTTGTGTGTGGGTCACCAACTTTTCCTACTTTATTACAGATTCTTTAATAAACTACTATATAAACCTCTGTTAGCTTACTAATTAATTCAAATAAAGCCAGATGCATGTCTTTTTTTTTCTAGTTTGCTCTAAACTTTACGTACGCAGGTTCAATCAAGAATTATTAATATGTATAACTCAAATGTTGATGCAAAAAGAAAATGATGATCTTTTGTTTCCACTACGAACTACATTATGTAGGTGTTTATAACTTTATATATTATATGATGTCACATACGCTACAGGTGTTCTCAAGAGCATGAGCCAGACTACAATTGGTAATTCATTAGGTGGGGACCAAGTACCGAACACAAACACGATTATGTGCAGTCAACTGCCCGCGAAAAATTATGTTTAGAAATAATTACATGTTATTCAATAATTATAAAATTATTTATTTTTAAAATTGTACAAACTCTTTATTTTTTACTCCCTCCGTCCCCCTTATTCTATTTTAACATATTCCATAATAAGAGTTTTGCTTAAAAAATTAATGTATAAATAATAGTAAAATTTTTAAATTACTCTCACAAATTTAGTGTGAATGTACTACTCAATGTGAATGAAGGTTAGTTTTGTAAATTTATCCTCTTAATCAAGTGTAAAAGTATTAAATGATTGTCCAAGATAAAAAGTTAATTTTCCCCAAAAAAGATTATTAATTTGGGATGGAGGGAGTAAATAACTAAAATATTTTTATAAAGTTGAATGTGTGTTGTCCTTCAGCCACGCCCGCGGTTAGGAAGTTTGAGTTAATGTACATAATTCATGTTCCATCCATCGATGAAATGGAAAGCAAGAATTTTTTTTGTTGGTAAGTATGAGTAGCCAGAATTATTGAAGAGTAACTGTCCATGCAAGAAGATCATTCAACAGTAAAATAAAAACTCCAAGGTCATTTTCTTTCTTTGATAATAGCAAGAAGAGTTGTCCAAGCGAGACAGCAATGGTGGATTGAATTTATATGGTAATTGGTATGATAAGGTAATACTTGAGTCTGGCACTCCAGGACTTTAAAATATACAGGGAGGCCGATTCCTCAAATGCTGCAGATCATTGAACATACATAAAGGAGATATGGTTTCCAGTCTGCAAGTGCAGGTTCAAAATTGTCCATGGAGCAGAGTGATTGCTACTAATTTTTGTTGGATGATTGTTATAAATTTATCCAGATTTTTGATGATCTGTTTGTCACTCAAGACGATCTGAAAAATAAGCAATAGGGGTATTATTTTTTAGAGTTTTGACTTAAAAGAAAATAGTAGTTATTGGAGAAAAATGAATTTAGAATTTTGAGAGTTTTTTTCTTCTTATAATCTCTTTGATAGATAATGAGCTGATCATCACTATTAGTGGACGTAGGTATCTTATCGAACTACGTAAGTCTTATGTATTCTCTGTGCGTTTTGTTTATTTTTGCTTGTTTGAGATCGATTTATTGTTTATTTGACTGCTTCCGCACAACAACCTTAACAACTTACACTTATTAACCAACACTAACTCCAACAAACATATAAATGAACATGCATCTATGTGTGTGTGTAATTTGGTAGGGGTGGGGATGGATTAGGTGATTGGTTGCAATTATAGTATACTAACTAGGAAGAAAAAAGGACTCTCATTTCACTTCAAAACAAATGTTGCATAAATATGTATGGCCACCATGATCAATGGAACTTATTTCTAAAATTATGGCGTGATGTTGAACAAGTAATGGAAGAATTTGTGCAGAATTGGATGAAAAAGAAGTTCAAAATGAAATCAAATTATCTTGTAAAAGCCGGGCGGTTGAAATTGCACTTTTCTAACATTGTCTTCAACTAATCATTTTAATGTAAGTAAATATCGTTACAAAATTGAAAAGAAAAGCCAAAGTTGCCCAGTGGCAATCCATCATGTTTATTTCTTTCTCATTGTAACCTGCAGAAATAAATTGTGTGCTCTTTTGGTTAGAGAGAGGAAGCATATTTTGTTGGACATGTGATTTTTTCAAAAAAGAAATTCACAAGATTTCTGTTAACTCGTGAGTATGTTTTGTTTGTGCAACTACGGCGCATTTTATTTGTCCTACTTCTTTAGTTTGATCAATTGAGATGTATGTTTCTTTCTTGTATTTGGGTCCCTTATCTTAGTAATTTGGTGAAACAATAAAACAATATTGTCTCTAAACAAACAATGAATTGAGCAAAGAAACATCTCATCTTTCATTAGTGCATTATAAAATCCAAACAAGTAATACAGAAACAATTGATACACATGCACTCAAAACAATTACAAAATGGCTATAGTTTGCAAGTAGTAGAACATGCCCAGATCCCCATAGGAAGCTCAAAACTTGATGACACAAATAGGATGAAGACAGTGAGATGAAGATGCATTCTGGTGATGCTCCCATCAGATGTGCTGCCACTTGTTGGGACTGTTTTAGACCCGGCCTGTTCCTGCATTGTCCATGCAAAAACAAACTTAGCATTTTTCGTAATGAAAATATTTTAGAACAGGCGAAGATCTTGAAATGTTGAGAATGTTAACATGAAATTCAATTTTTAATTTCGAAATTGCTTGAAATTAGTCTTCTAATGTTCTTCTAGCTTGATTTAGTGCACTTATCAAGATTCCTATGGACCTGAGGGAATGCTTGGAACTGACGTTGTGGTTGGAATTGCAGGTGTTTCATTTGAAGCATCTGCTATGGAAGTCACTGGAGAAGTTGCAGGTACTTCAGCAGCTGTTACATAGTAACTTCAAGTAAATGTAGATGTATCATAATCTTTGTTTTAGATATATCTATACAAGTACGAGGCAAAGAGAAAGCATACAGTTGCACTGGCTAATTGGTGGAGTCTGCACACTACAAGCACCAGGAAGGGCCAGAGCAATAGTTTGGTTTATATTGACACCCATGGAGGCACCGGCACCATTGAGAAGTGAGCAGAGGCACCGTGGCTGTGACTGAACAACACTGGCTAGCTTTGAGCAGCATGAAGAGGAAGGCGTCGATGAATTTCCAGTAACATAATTGAGACATGGGGTGAGGCCCATAAGCACACTGGTGCAGCCTGATTGGGCTGTGGCTCCACCCCATAGCATGACCAAGAGAACTAGGAAAATACCCATCTCAATCCCTTTAGGAGCCATAAGGTGGTGTTTGGAATTTCCAGCTAAAAAGACTACCACAAGAGTGAGGAGGGTGTAAAATGTTGTGTGTGTTGGAGTTGTATGCTAAGTGAAAAGTTTTGGGTGGCCAACTTTTCCTAAACTAGGGCCTAGGGGGGTTGGGGTTCCTCAATAACTAAACTGGTTTTAGAATTGAGCTCTGTAATCGTGCCTAAAACAGCATAACCGTTGTTTATAAAAGATCTGGTGAGCTCCTTTATTAGGTGTAACTACCAGAGTTCAATGGAAAAATTTGATCCTCGTATCAAAATATGCCTAGGTGTACCAGTAGACCGAACCCCCCCAAAAAATTGTACTAGCAGAGGTTCATTGAGGACACCCAGTCCATCGATCAAGTGGTCAGCAGGAAACAGATCTTCCTCGGCCAAAATCAACTTTGATTGTACAATATGAATGTTAAAGATAGATCAGTTTGCTTTCTTAATGTAAGAAGGGTTGTCCATGCCAGACAGGAATGGTAGGTTGAATATATGCTATCAGGTTAACATCTAATACTTAAAAAGTTTTGTTTTCAGGGCATGAAAAATGTTCTGATGGAGGTGTATTTCTCAAATGGTGTAATCATTGAGCATGTATGATACAAAAATGTTCAGGCTCTGTCATATTTCTCCAAACCAGTTCAGTTCTGAGCAAATAGAACCCACTTGTTTCCTTTTCAATATGTATAACTGTAACAAGATCCTTAATTTTTCCTTTTTAATGGATATGAAGATTGATTCCATAATCATATTGTATAACCAATACTGCAATATTCCTTATCTCAGAATCTTTTTCAAGCGCAGTAATCTTTTGTTTTCTTCTTTTTTGTTTTTAGCTCTTTGCATAGCAGCTCCTTTTTCTTTGGAGGGCTGTATAGTTCACTTCTTCTTAATATAACACCTCACTAATTACCCAAAAAACCAAAAACATTCCTTTCTTAAATACCTATCAGTTTCCTATTGATGAATCATTTCATGGGTATCTAAGGATGCCAAAATGTCTTATAATAGGCCTTATCTAAGGATGGTATGAAATTCTCAGTACAGGCAATTTTATATGCATTTTGATTTGGTTTTTGGTTTGTCCGCGTGTCACTGCAGTTCATTGTCGCATTCAACCGAGCTCTGATGCCCCGTGTTGCAGGAATCAAAGGGAGAAATACAAATTTGAAAATCAGCTGAGCACAAAGTTTTGACCTCAGCCACATGAGGCACTGAAGCCTGAATGACTTCTGGTTACTCATTTGTTGGGTTGTAAACCCCTATCCTCACGCAGCGGTTGTCTGCAGAACCTCTACTCATCTCTTTCTTGTAATTGGAGGGGAAAGAAGGATTTTGAACAGCTGTTATATATTTGGATTAATCATGGCTCATTATGGATCTATCAAGGCTACCTGTTAGTGCTTAGCATTTGCCAAGATGAATTACAATCAAGATGTTGATGAGAGCCCACCAACCACAACAAATAAATAAATGAACATGTATGTGTGTATATATATACACATATACATATATTTATGTATTAATTGGGTGGGGTGAGGATGGATTAGGTGATTGGCAGCAATCATAGTATACTAACTAGAACGAAAAGATTCTCATTTCACTTCACAACAGACGTGGCATAAATATGCATGGCCATCGATGGATGGATGTGGCATAAACAAATGTAGACAGGGTGTTACTTTTTTATCTCCTAAAAGTAAGACATCCAGTAAACGTTAGCATGTTTATTTCTTTATCACTGTCTCGACTAACTGCAGAAATAAATTGTGTGCTCTGGTGGTAGAGGGAGGAAGCACCTTTTGTTGTACGGTGTTATTTTTTTTCACAACTTTGCTATTAATTCTCACAACTTTTTTTGAGTATATTTTATTTGTCGTGCTTCTTTAATTTGATCAATTGAGATGAATCTATCTTCCTGTATTTCGTCCATTGTTTTGGTAATTTTGTGAAACAAGATAACAAGTTTATCTCTAAACAAACAATGAGTTGAGCTAAGAAACATCTCTTCTTTCATTACTGCATTATACAATCCAAACAAGTGATACAGAAATAATTGATACACACTCAAAACAATTACAAAGTGGTTATTGTGCAAGTAGTAGAGCATGCCCAGATCCCCACACGAAGCTTAGAACTTGATGACAGCTGAAGAACATGCAGCTACAAATAGGATGAAGACAGTGAGATGAAGGGGCATTCTGGTGATGCTTCCATCAGATGTGCTGCCACTTGTTGGGACTGTTTTAGACCCTGTTCCTGCATTGTCCATGCATTATTAACTTGGTTAGTATTTTAAATCAGGCGAAGGTTTTGAAATGTTGAGAATGTTAACATGAAGTTCAATGTTTAAATTTCAAGAGGTTTAGATGTTAACAGTGAAATTCAATGTTTAATTTCGGAATTGCTTGAAATTAGTCTTCTAATGTTCTCTTAGTTTGATTTAATGCACAATTCAAGATTCCCTATATACCTGAAGGAATGCTTGGAACTGATGTTGTTGGAGTTGCAGGTTTTTCATTTGAAGAATCTGCTGGGGAAGTCATTGGAGAAGTTGCCGGGGAAGTTGTGGGTCCGTCAACAGCTGTTACATAATAATTCCGACTTAATATAAATGTATCATAATCTTTGTTTATATATGTGTGTGTGTGTGTGTGTGTGTGTGTGTGAGGAAAAGAGAAAGCATACAGTTGCACTGGCTAACTGGTGGAGTCTGCACATTACAAGCACCAGGAAGGGCTAGAGCAAGAGTTTGGTTTATATTGACACCCATAGAGGAACCGGCAGCCATTGAGCAGTGAGCAAAGGCACCGTGGCTGTGACTGAACGACACTGGCAAGCTGTAAGCAGCATGAAGATGAAGGTGTCAATGAATTTCCAGTAACATAATTGAGACATGGGGTGAGGCCCATAAGCACACTAGTGCAGCCTGATTGAGCAGTAGCCTCCACCCCATAGCATGACCAAGAGAACTAGGAATACACCCATCTCAATCCCTTTTGGAGCCATAAGGTGGTGTTGGAATTTCCAGCTGCCAAGACTACCACAAGAGTGAGGAGGGTGTAAAATGTCGTGTGTATGTTGTATGTGCTGGAATTGTATGCGAAGTGAAAGGAATTAAGTTGTGGCTTTATATGGGAAACTTGACAGAAGAAAATATGTACTGTATAGAAAGTTTTGGGTGGCCAACTTTTCCTAAACTAGGGGGTTGTGGGTTCCTTGATAACTAAACAGGTTTTAGAATTGAGGTCTGTAATCATGCATAACACATCATAACCATTGTTTATAAATGATCTAGTGAACTCCTTAATTAGTTGTACCTACCAGAGTTCAATGTAAAATTGATCCTCGTTCCAAAATATGCCTAGATGTACCAAGTAGACCAGAACACCCCCCCCCCCCCTCCCTCCAACAAATATATATATATATATATATATATATTTACAAGCAGAGGTACATGGGGACACCCAGTCCATCCAATCAAATGGTCAACTGGAAACAGATCTTCCTCCAAAATCAACTTTGATTTTACAGTATGAATGTTAAACTTTAAGATAGATCATTTTGCTTTCTAATAGTGGGAAGAGTTATCCATGCCAGACAGGAATGGTAGATTGAATATACTGGTATCAGCTTATACTTAAAAGCCTTGTGCTTCAGGACTGCATATGTTCTGATGGAGTTGTATACTTCAAATGCTGCACATCATTAAGCATGTATGATACAAAACAAATGCGGAATATCTGCTAGCCACTGTCTTCAATTGGACTTACACTGGCATTATAGCATGTGATGTCTTATATGCTGGACTTAGACTGAGTTTACATGAATGTATAAAACACTATGCATTCATACATTTTTGCAGAAGCTTGATAGACCCTATTCATATACATTTTTATCAGTTAGTTTCATATACTGATGTACATACTAAAAAGAAGCTTGTTTCCAAGTCATTAGTTCTCTAAAATGTAGGGTTAATTAATCAAACTTAGTTTTCAAAATTACAGATGATCTAACGGAACCATCAATTCATTCTTGACACAACTTTGAGGCATCAAAACTTTCTCCCAAGTTTATTAGAGCCATGGTTTGGAGAAGGATTAATTCCTAAAGCATCACATCAAAACACCAGAACAGGACAGATACAATGTACAGGCTTAATCACATTTGCTAAAACAAAATCAAGACATAAAGATCAACTACAGTTGCTGAATTGCAATCTGTCTTTGTTTCCCTATGTTGCCTCGTTGCACTCTGTCTTCTTTTTAGGGTCTTGAGAGCTAATGTAGTTGAAGAACTGCTAAATAGATAAATGTATGTGTGTGTATCTTTCTTTCATGTCATGGGTTCTGCAGGTCCACAATATATAACCCCTTATAAGTTGGAAAGCAGGACTTTCAACAAATTGTCCACTTGGGTTTTCGCAGGAGGGACCTTTGTTTTGCTTAGTATTCTATTTCATTTGTCCAAAAGAAGCAATACCAATCTGTCCTTGTTCTAAGAGGCAGCACATTGTGTTATTTAAAATATTATGCTTGCTTTGGAGTTTTCTAATTGTTCAGTCAGACTTCTGAATGAAACAATAGTATTTTCATTAGTCCATCTTATTAGTTTATTCTATGCTGTTTAGCTAACATTAGGTTTATTTCAAATACTGCCACTTGAAAATCTGATAGAAGATATGATAGGAAAAAAACTGAATAGGGAGAGAGTGGGAAATGACATGCATAAAAGGAACACAACTAGGTAGTAGTGTAGGATCAGTTTAGGAATTCATGAAATGGCCATATTTTCCATTGTTTACTGTAATTGGTGAAAAGTGGTAGAATGCTTCAATATTCTGGAATTACCATACCAAAGTTTTTTTTTTCCTCTCGTTTTTCCAAACTAGAGATTTTGATGTTTTCCTGGAAACCAAACGCAATCCTTTTTAATCAGTTTTGTTGGTCTTGGTAAAATGGTGAAATTAACCATGTTCTTGAAACAAACAGTGAAGGGACAGAGAAGTCCCCTTACTCATTCTTGCAATAAATAACACACAAAAAAAAAATGATACAGTTAATCACACTATCACAGCCCCCATTCCCTAAGAAAGAAGAAAGAACAATACTAACAATACAATATTCACTCTCCTACAACTAAAGAAAATAATCATTTCAGTACAATCACAATCCTCTTAACACTGTCAAAGGCTCAGAATCCTCTTGCAGTCGATGCCCATGATGCGAATGAACAGAAGAAAAACTACATGGAGTGGGGATTTGATGTTGATTCCATTAGATGAGGCGCCAACTGCTGGGGGGACTGTTTTAGTCCCTGTTCCTGCATTAACTTATGCATTAGCATGAAACTCTGTTTTTAACAATATATTATATATATACACGAAAAAATATGAACTCGAGAATGAATTTTTCATTAGTGAGAAGGATGATCATAACTGTATCTAAATTTTTTAGTATTGGAAGTAAAGACTACTGGGAAGTCTTTAAATTTGATTTTTACAACAATTCTGGTTTAACTACACCCAATCCCAAAACTGATTTTTTTTTCTTTTGTTTTCAGATGGTGTCAAGAAAAGAAACTTTCATATTGGGAACTACATGGTAGGAGCAAAATCGTCCATGACTTGAAGTTTGTTTATATGAAACGTCAAGAATTATAAAATTACTAGCAGAAATATAGTAACTTTAACTTTGTCTTAGACTATCAAAATAGCACAATTCACATCTCCTATATATATACCTGATGGAATATTGGACTCTGATGGAGTTTCATTCGACGAATCTGCTGGAGAACTCGGCGGAGTATCTGCTGAAGTTAGTCGGTCCTTTTGCAGCTGATTTTGCCATAGCATATTCAAGTTAATTTGGATAAAGGAGTCCACTTGTTTAAAAGTGGAAAAATGAACTTGGCTTACCATTACACTGGCTGACTGATGGAGTCTGCACATTACAAGCACCAGGAAGGGCTAGAGCAAGAGTTTGATTTATATTGATCCCCAGTGTGGCACCACCACCATTAAGCACTGAGCAAAGGCACTGCGGTTGGGATTGAACGACATTGGCAAGCTGCGAGCAGCATGAAGATGATGGGGTTGATGAATTTCCTGTAATGTAGTTAAGGCATGGGCTCATGCCCATGATCACCCTATTGCAACCTGATTGAGCTGCGGCTCCATTCCAGAGCATAACCACAAGGACGAGGACTACGCTTATCTCCATCCCTTCTGAAGCCATCTTACCCTTAGGTTTTTTAGGCCACTCAAAACTGTCACACAAATAGAGGAGAGATGGAATTTGAGTGAGTATGGGAGATTTGTTGATTGGGATGGAAATTTGAAGTAGGGGTGAGGAGGAAAGGGAAGGGTTGGGGTTTAAATATGAAGGTTTGTCCAGAAGAAAAGAACAAATAGGTATATTTGGGTGGCCAACTTTCAAACTAATGATTATTAGATAACTTTTAAGAAGTTGTATAAATAAGATATTCATATGAATTTACTACTTGTCAAAATTGGTTACATGATCATTTAATTTATTTGGATGAGCACCTGTTGAAGGCAGAAAAATTCTGGCCCATAATTTTTTTTTTTGGAATAAGATAATTTTCATGGTTAATTAATGGGCAATTTGAACAAGTCAGTAACATATCTGGACTATAAATAACAAACCAAACACACCTAACTTGAAATCCCATCTTTCAAGTCAAAACAATCGACAAGAAGATTGCGTTACTTATCAAAGTTAGTTAAAGTAGTTGAGCTCCAAAAACCCACGTCAAATCTACCAGTTTTTCCCTCCAAATCTTACTAAACCCATCAATCTATAAATCATCTCCATCTCCATCCACATCCCAAACCCTGCAACTCAACACGCTCTTGACCCTCTTTTTCACAAGAAGCCATGGAAGGGTTCAAGGCTTTTCCATGTCTAATTGCAACTCTACTAGTATTATTTCCACTTATTTCAGTTAATGGGCAGATTAGCACACCATGCACATCCTCCATGATCAGTAGCTTCACTCCATGCATAAATTACATCACTGGAAGTACCAGCAGTGGGTCTTCACCGACTTCCGATTGTTGTGCTTCGCTAGGGTCTCTCATTTCCGATAGCATGGATTGTTCTTGTCTAATAATAACTGGGAATGTTCCTCTTTCACTACCATTTCCCATTAACCCATCCCTCGCAATCTCACTCCCACAAGCATGTCAACAGCAGGGTAGTGTGCCCTTACAGTGCAAAGGTGAAACTTTGTGCTAGTTAAGGCTATATCTTTTTTATGCAAATTAATGCTTATTATACATTTCTAATGGTCCATTTCAATCTATTTTGCAGCCTCTGGTGTTCCTCTACCAGCTCCAGGTAATATTGAAGTTTATATACATATAGATGTGGAACCATCCTTGATTGCAGAGTCTATATTAATTGACAGGTTCGGTAAAAATTGTTTATTGGCAGGTCCTGTTTCATTTGGGCCAACCCTTTCACCTATTGCTTCTGCTCCTCTCAGTCCCAGAGGTAATGTACAGTAAATTATTAATGAACGACAATTTATGATTTTTGGAGGCCAAGTGATGGAAATTAGTGGGTCTAACATTGGGGAATTTTGTCAGCTTCCAAAGCATCCGCCTCGAAACCACCACCGGCTGAAACAACTAAGCAGATAACATCTGCATCTCCACCAGTGCACTCCGTGGCTCGGACAGCAAATCCAGGGATCCGACCAGTGCTGACACCAACATCAGCTTCTAATCCAACTTACCTTTCCTCACCATCTATCCTGCTAATAATTGTCGGAATCATGGTTTTTAAGTGCTATTAAGTCTGCCACTTCTTCATCTCTCGGCTGAAGTTGTGTGTTCTGTTCCATTTATATTTAACATTCTTTTTGGGGTCAGGAGCTGTCCTTGTGGGACAATGTGAGCTTGATAAGAAGAACCATGAGTTACATGTTTATTTTGTATCCTAAATCTGTCATGAACTCAATCAAATAGTTGTTTGATGTGTTATACTACCAAAAAAATTATTTATCAGTGACTGACCTAAAAGCTTTAATCAACCCTGAAGGTATGTTCCTTACAGATTAAATGGCTCAATGATTAAACTGCTCTATGTAGGACTCAAGGGCTGAACATCTGAGAGGCAGACACTGAGAAGTACCCTGGTGAAAGCTAAAGTAAAACTAGCAAGTATATTCTCAGTGCAAAAATTACTCACAATCTCACTGCTTCAGAACTATAAAGCTACAAACCACGACGCATGTTGCATATGGAATCCACCACATCCTTGTAAACGATCATGATCACAAAATTTGGAGCAGCCACAAACAGCCTTGATCAGATCTCAAATCTATTGCTTCTTTCAGTGTCATCCATTGAAAGTGGAAAATAGGAATCATAACCAAACGCATCCAGAATCTTGCAAAGCGTGGCAATGTAAACAATGTAGTAGAGAGGAGGACATGTCTCCTTGTCTGAAACAAAGCTTAAAAATATCAAGCCATGGTTTCATTGGGAAAACTGAGTTTCTTATTCAAGGAATCAAACCACCGTGAAGCTGAAATGCACAACTAAAATGATCTTTATCCGGTTTCATGCAGCATATCATTGTCCATCCTCGTTTACAGGATTGGTTTCAGAAAGGCATGCCGAGGAAGATTTGAAGTACCAATCATCTCTATTTTGGTTTGTTTTATGTAACAAAATCAGAACTCAACTATAAGCACGTTGAGAACTGCTAAGCATACTGCCCCCAGGTCCTCATCCGGTTCAACAAATATGATAATGCAATATATACTAGAAAGTCGTAGTGTCTACTGGATACAAAGGACTGTAGGACAGCCGGATCAAAATTCCAACCAGTTCAGAATTCAGACAAAGAATAATGTATATGTATAAGAATCTCTTATTTCCTCTTCCAACTGGAAAAGAAACTCTACGGGTCACACATTAACCCAGGACAGGAAAAACAAATTTAATACAGCACCAAAACATAGATCATTTTATGAGATAATTATTACCAATTCAAATCCACCCATAGGCATTAGAACAGGAGAAGCCACAAAACAACTAGTTGACAACATCAAGGACCAGCTTACGAGACTTCAGAACAGACCACCTCATGCGCCTGTAATAAGCAGCTTGGAGTAGTGCTAGTGACAGTAAAAATATCCACTTGAATCCCATCTGCATTTAGATCACATAAAGTCAGTAATTGTTTAGTTTTTTTAAGTCCAATGTTGTCTAATAAAATTAAGCTAAATACGAGTTTTCTCTCTTCCATTTCTGGTTCTGCAGCCCATGACAAAAATGACACGACATCTTTCCCCATCTGCACAAATATCGTGGAAGAGACTATATGAGTTTTATAATACCTGAGAAAAAATGCACAACAACATACAATTTGAAACTAAAAGAGAGCCCCCATCCTCTCCCCCCTATTGGAACCAGGCATAATATGAGGGAAATGAACCTGAGATTCCGTTGCAGGTGTACCATCTTCGTACTCAACAGCACCATCAATAAGCATTTTAGGCATAGCAATAGCTCCACCAGGAAAGTAAGGGTTATAGTGCAGCCCATCCCTGATCTACAAATACGATTGCAGGCTGATTAAGAAAGGAAACATAGCATTACCCTTGGAAAAAAAAAAATCTAACTCCTGTAATACAAGCAAGGTTACACATTAAGCGGGATTACCAGGTCATGAATACAACACCTAGATCAGTCTGAAAGCAAGAAAAACACTGAGGACAAACAAGGGCCTACAGGGCCATGAATAATGCAACAAGGCAATGATTTCCTTCTATAATACAATAATAATAGTAATATAAGGAAAATAAGTGTCGAGCAATACATTATCCCTCTAAAGATGGTGTATTACCAGTTTAACACACAAAACTAATGGAGAGAGATACATAATCAATCTTTTTTCTACTATTTTTTTCCCTCCTCTATCTTCTTCCATTTTACCAAAAAAATGAAGTGTAAAATGTGTCATGCCTCGAATCAAGAAGCTTCTGCTCAAAACAAAATTTTGAACCTTCCAATTGACAATAAGAGGCTCATTATCACAAATTTATGCGCTCACTGCTGTGCAAGGAGAAATAAGGAAATAATATGTCAAGAGCCAAACTATTAGTAAATAGTTAGAGCTAGCAGAAGCTCAAGTGAGGCTTTCATTCTTGTTTTAAAGTCGCCAGTAGAAATTGAAATTGACATTGCATTGTAGAGCTTCAACAAAATAGTGACAAGTGATTATAAATGGCCCTCATCATTAGTATTGTGTGTCAACCCTCCATATAACAGTAGAGTAGAAGGGACAACAGCCTCCCCGCACCTGCTGGGGGAAAAAGGACAGAGAGAGAGTTTCCAATGCCAGCACAATAATCATAAATGGAAAACTTTTTCTTTTCTGCAATCTCACCAACATAATCATCACAGAATATCTACATTGCAAACTCTTATCATTCTCCAAATATAAACATACAAAACCGTAATATTAGAAGTTTATAGAAAAAAGATGCAACAAAAGACAATACTTGTCAAAGAAAAAGAAAAAGATATTGTGACACCAGGAGAACTTACCGAAACTCCAGCAGGAGGATCACGATAACCAGTTAGAAGGGCAAATACGTAGTTCTGACCATTGTGACGAGCCTGAGAGGATAAACAGTAAGAAATTGTTAGGATGAATAAATAGAAGTTCAAAGAAAGAAAAAAAGTTGGGGTGGGGTGGGGTGGGGTGGGGTGGGGGGGGGGGGGGGGGGGGGACGATCGGAAAGCATGAATTACTTTGGTAATAAGACTTAAATCTGGAGGATAGGCCCCTCCGTTAGCAAATCTAGCTGCTTGTTCATTTGGATATGGCTGAGGAAAACGATCACTGAGTTTACCCGGGCGGGTGAACATCTCACCCTCGTCATTAGGCCCATCAACCACCTCAATCTCAGCTGCCAAAGCCTTTGTCTCCTCCTCAGTGTATGCCACACCCACCAAGTCACGGTACGAAATTAGGGACATTGAATGGCAGGAAGCACAAACTTGTTGGTAAACCTGGTGACCACGACGAATCCTGCACATAAATTTTTGTAATTAAATTTGAAGTAGCATGAAACAGCCTAGTCATTGCAGGCAAGTAAATCAATAATCATCATGGGGTTCCTATTAAAATGAAAGGTTTTAGAATATACAATTGGACATCAAATAGAAAAATTTATCTAAGGCACAACTCTGTAGTAATAGGGAAATGGTTCAATTTAAAAATTGCCACAAGTAGAAGGAGATGACACTGTATACCGAGCTTGTGAGAAAAAATTAACAAAAGATATAGCCCTAGATATGAAAGTTCTCATATTACAATCTATGACAAAACCCAGATACAAACTGACTGAAATAAAATGTATATCTTGGTCGAATAGTTGAAAAAAATAGTCATACAGCTGACCAAAAGGATAACAACTGAGCCGCCAACCTAAAAGAGATCTTTTGAAAATATTCCAGAGGTTCAACAGAAACTCACGAAGCATGGTCATATGAACTGAGGATGCCTTTGTGAGGCCAGGGGTAGTTAGGACACTCCAAACCATGTTCCGCCTCATCAGCGGATGTTATCGTTGCAAAACTCAAAAGCCCCGATACACCTGCTCCAAGAAGTGCAAATGCTCTCAAGGCCTTCATGCCAGGAGACCCAACTCCCTCTTGATCTTTCTTTGAAAAAAATGATGAAAAAACTGGAGGAGCCTGCATATTATTGTACAGATACCAAAATCAATTGATGATGACACCATCAATCAATTATTAAAATGGCAGGTATCAGGTAAAAAAGAATTGATAACTCAGTCTGGAACATTAAGAATCCATTGTAGTACACTGCCAATCTGCCCACCCAAGACAGCATTAGTCCAGGACCTACAATTTTTTATTGCCAGTTATAACATGCTTAACGACTTTATCCCTTAGTTTTACTTTGGTTCACATGAACAGCAAACACACCACAACTTAAACTAAGCCCTGAGAAATAAACAGGGAGCAGGTCACAAGGTATATTGTGCTGATAATTGATAACAGAAAAAAAAAATTACCAGAATACTTACAGATTCACAGATACAGTCCATGGAAAATGAATTCATTAAATATCACTAACGTAAGCAAGAAATTTTACTGGAATTGGAAACTTTACACAATGTTTTTAAAATCACTAAGTAAAATTTTCTGAAATCAGGGCACATGGGCATATACAGCGCATTAATGGTATTTCCTAATAAAAGGAATCTTAAAGAATAATCCATGCTACTTCTTTTACTAGAATTGTGTGTACAATCTACCAGAATACAAAATGCCCAACCTGTATCGGCAGCCCATTTGACAGTTTTATGCACATCCCAACACGGTTCTTAATCCAGGATCCACAACAAAAAGACCATAGGTTCAAGGGCAATCCAGCATGAAATCTGTGCATTTTTTATGAAAGTCACAAATCCAATTAACTCCACCCCCCCCCCCCCCCCAAAAAAAAAAAAATACTTGACCTTATATCTAAAACAACATTCCACTATCCTATCGCAACTCTTGGCGACATTCTTTAGTTTCCCTCCTATCTGTCCAAAACCAGCCAAATCTCATCTTCCCTTGAGGTTAAATTTTTTTTCTTTTATAAGTCAAAGGACATGCATTAACAAACGCCCAAGGGGGGTGGAACCCATATGTATAAGGGAGGGATTAGAAGATAAAGCCCTAGAGTCCCCAAAAAATCTACTAACGTGTCTACATACACAAAAGAGACTTCTTTGGCCCAAAAGTATAAAGTAAGTGCCTAACAAGCTATTTTTAAGACAAAAAGGGGGGTCTCGCACCCACTCAAAGATCCTTTTGTTGCGCTTCTTCCAAATGCACCAAAATAAATAAGCTGGAGCCATTCTCCACACTTTCCTTTGCTCCTTGGGTAACACCCTTTCCTGTTCCAACAGAGGAGTGCCTCTTTAACCGTAGCAGGCATCACCCAATGGCACCCAAACAAAGAAAAACATACACCACAAGTCCCTGGCCACCTCACAATGAAGAAGGAGATGATCGGCAGACTCCGGATTCTCTTTGTATAGGCTACAATGGCTTACAAGTCTAAAACTTCTCCTTTGCAGGTTGTTAATTGTAGGAATCACTCCCCAAGTCGCCATCCAACCAAAAAAAGCGACCTTGGTCGGCACATGAGAGGGCCAAGCCACCTTCCAAGGAAAAGATTCATATCTCTCCCAAAGCAATGTCACATAAAAGGAACGAACCATTAAATTTTTGAAACTAGAGGGAGACCATACCAAAAGATCCGGCTTGTCTTCCACTACCTTGCACCTACTCAGACTCTCCAAAAAGGCTGTGACATTCCCCCAACTCCCAATTAAAAAAATTCCCCCTAAAGACAGGATTCCACACCCACACAACCCCCTACCATTGAGCGTCCTTCCACCACACTAATCCTTTTGGAGCCAACAATACTATACAAATTCAGATATTTAACTCTAAGCAGCAAATCTCCTCACCAAACATACTCCTCTCACCGGCGCTTAACTCATGAGCTTGGTTGCCTAAGATTATGCGCCAACAATCGCAGCTATATTTGGAACATTGAGGCAATAAAATCAAAGAAGTACATCTCCAATTCATCCCATAATATAGTGATATCTCCCTTCAAATGATTGATCAAAAAACATTAAAAGCAATGACTGATGTATCTCGCAGGCATAAAATTTAAGCACTGGAAATTTGCATCTTCCTTATTTGTGAGGAAACCTAAATTTCATTTTGAGAGAGAGAGAGAGAATTAAACACCTATAAACTATTCACTCATACATGGCTAGTCATTGGTAACCTAGGAACACTTTCTCAATGCAAGGCTAATTTCAAAACAATATCTTCCATTTGCACGAACAATAGAAATGAAAATGATGAGTAATCTTGTTTTGAAGGTCAGTCCTCACTCCCCAAAGTCATTTTCAGAATTGTCATGCTCATTTTCAATTGAACCATGTAAAAATGCTAAAAAGTGTTTACATCTCAGTTTCAGATATTCAATTAAAACCATAGGGAGAGAGAGAGAGAAAGAAGGGGGGGGGGGGGGGGGCAGAGTAATTTCACTATTTTATTGAAGAAAAAAATTTCATATAGAAAACTTTTTACAAGATAAAATGCATTGCGTCATAAAAACAGAGCCCAAAAGGGGACCACCTTTCTTGAATAGATTGAATTTGGAAAAGAAAAGAAAATCTTAGTTACCCCTCTTTTTGTGATAAATACCCTTAATTTTCCAATAATCAATGAAATTGACTACAAAACAAATAGAACGGGAAGCTGAGAACTAAGCAATCTAAGAATACACAAGTATTTTTCATGAACTATATCATGAATTGTGATATTGCCACAAAAGCAAAGGAGAGTTGACACTGCTTTATACCAAAGCAACCTTCACAAAACGATGAAAACAATTGTTTCCTTTGCCACAATAACTTGAATGCATAATGAACCAATTTGAAATGGCATATGAACCTTACATATAGTAAACTTTTTACTCTTAACTGTGGATTTCGCAAACAAAGAGCAAGATTCTTACAATAGATTGAAATGGATGAACACATTTCTTGAAAAACTGAGTCAGAGAAGCATTTGCAACTCAAACATAATAAACTTCTCAAAAAGAAAACCCAATTAGAATTACAAGACTACCAATACATATATATTAAACAACCCAAAGGTGGGAGAATATTCTTACAGTAGATTGAGACTGAAGTCTCCCACGCAGTAACTGGTGGACTACTCTTGTTCCAGCCATTTCAATCAATTTTCCTGTTAATTGATTACCAAAAGAAGGCAAAACAAGGACATTACAAAATTAAATTCAACAAAAGATAGATAAAATCCTTGGAATTGGTAAAGCCCAAAATTAATTTTATCACCAAACAGAGAAGGGCAGCGAGAAAGATAGGGATGTAACACCCCAACTGAAAGAGTAAAAATACATAAATAAAGACTTGCAACAACAACAAACTACCAATAAAATATGAGGTAAGTTAAAATTTTAAAAATAAATAAATAAAATATGGCAATTCTATCCATGTGGCGAAACTCTATAATAGCCAGGATTTTGCTCAGATTTCCGAGAGAAAGCTGCAACAGTTTAGACTTTTTACAAGGCTGTGAAAATTAGACTCAAAGCTTAATTTGCAAACTCAAACATTGAGAGGTTCAGGGTTTGGAGAGCCTGAACTTTGATGAAGAAAAAAGAATAGAGAAAAGGAAAGCCGGGGCAATCACATCTAGGGTTTTAGGCAAGTGCACCGAAAACGTTATGCAATCACACACTCACGGGTAGCAATAAAGTAAAAGTATTTTCATTCAGTGCATCAAATTCTGCCTATAAATCACTCATACGCAATACTCACTGACATCATAGAGTTTGAAAACAAGTCAACTTAGAAGAAAGACAAATCAAGCCTAGAGTTGGACCAAACTTAATAAACTACACAGGAAATATGATGGGACCTATATAAGCATATGGGTTAATGGGTCCAATATTTAGGTCTTGCTTATCTACGAAATTAATTTGGATTATCTTCCAAGCTGACTTGTCTCCCAATTATTAGCCTATGGTGGGTCGTCAATAAAGTAGTGTACTTCCACATTTAGAAGCAATGAATTGAAGAAGATAATCGTAGCCTTTTATTGATTTTTTCATGGTTAGCCGCCATACATTATATGGCCCCTGGAGCTGAGACTCTGTGACTACCTAATCCTTTCCTTCTGTCTCCTCCTACTTTTGGAAAGAGAACAAAATGGGTTAAGAGACCCCTCCCTATTTTTAAACCAAGCGTGAAATAAGCTCTTCTCCCTTTCCCTTTCCTCCCCTTTCCTTCCAACTCCCTCAATCCAAGCGGGGTGTAAGAAAACCACCATTTAAAGGCCATTTAGGCCCAAAACTCTTCCTTGCCCCACCTCATTCCTTGCTAGTTTCACCCAAAGCTCTCAACAAAGAAATAATGAGGAAAGAAATTTGTACAAAATATTCAGCAACTAAACACGTGATGTTTTTGGAATTTTGAAACATCAAGTTATTTTGATTATATGTAACGTTCGGAGAATTGGGGGGGTTATTATTGTGCAACAATTAACACTTTGGTAGCTAATTTAAACTTGTATTATAGAAGAGGACAATTTGGTGTAATTGAATCTATGACCCTAGAAAGAACGGAATGACAAAACAGGATTCATGTAATCAACTCCAAATAGTTGGTATAAAGGCTGTTTTTACTAGTAAAAAGGCTTAACTGAATTTTACTATCTATTTTTTTTTCGGTACTGTCTCTATACTTATTTCTCAACTCAACAAATCATTATCTCAATTATTTGGGATAGCTCTTGTATCCCAATTATTTATTTAAAACAAAAAAAACGCATCACACCCAAACAACAAGACCTGAATTAACCCTTTCTAGTTTCTACAATTGTAAAATCCATTTTGCATAGAGTTACTTGTAAAATCCTATTTTACGGCCCAATTACTCAACCTCTTCAACCATTAACAACAACATCCAACATAAAAATATATCAGCCCTGAAATAGAGAAGTTACTGACCACTGGTACTGTTCACAGCACCCAAAACAACCCTAAAACATCATCTGTCTTTACTTGGTTGCACCCTAAAATCATTACCTCTTTCTCATATCTATTTTACTAACCTAAAGCCCAATGTTCCAACCAATACTTAGCCACAAAAATCAATAGCAAACAGCCCAAATACCCTCTTCACAACTGCCCAACGTTAACTTTGGTTGTAAAGTTAGTAAGAAAGTGTTCTTTGCACTTTCCTAACGTTTAAAAAAAAAAAAAAAAAAAGAGTTATATTTCCCCTTGAACATTAAACTTTCACTTTTTAAATGAACTTTTTCGTGTATTTATTTTGTCCAAGCACTTGTCACATATGATCGCATTTGGGGTTGTGTACGTATAACATACAGACCCATGTTTTGAATGCAAATAATTGAAATGTTTGACTTGAAGTGATAATTAAATCCTAATCCTAACTTTTACTTTGGGTTTTGGAAAAGTACTTTACAATTATAATTTAGATTAAAGAGCTTACCCCACGACTTCATGGATTGAATCTGAAGAATTACTTGAGTTGTCCAAATGGATTGCATTGGACAACGTGATGGGCGAGGTGCTAATTTTACTTCTGTCACTTTGGTCTTTTTGCTAAGGAGGCAGATTTTAACAGAAAATGATAGACCATGTCCCCGTCTCCAAAAACCACATTAAATAAATCATTTGAGTTATATATTCCTTCGAGCTCTATCAGATTGCTGAATTATTAACAGTGATTCCAGAAAAGAATGTTTGGGAAGAAGCCATATAACTGAATTGATTATTTGCATATACTCTTGAAATGTTAAGCGTCTACTTAATAGTGGGTGTTAACACTTCTTCCACATGTCAACATGAAAAATTAAGTGATAAATTCTATAACCCAAAAAAAAAGAAGAAAACAAAATTTAATAATTCTTTTTCATGTTGAGATATTCATGAATGTATGAGATGGGGCTCAAATGAGTGACCAAATTACACTAACAATCTCACATGGCCCCTGCCCTACGGATGACACACATAAATTAAGAAATGGTCCAAATTTTTACTATATATATGTGTGTGTGTATGTGTGTGTGTGTGTGTGAAAAAAAAACAAGTATCCCTAGTCCGTACCAACTCAGCTACCACATCAAACTGTACTCTGGGATGATCTTTCTAAAATCGATTCCAGCTTCTTAGATACAATCATGAACAACGTAAAAAACTAAAGAGTTGACCGAAACTTTCACAAAATAAAGAGTGATCAACAAACCACTCAGTGCAGTGCAAAGAAAATGTTGGTGTAGAATGTACTGATCAAAAAGAAATGTTGAAAGAACAAAAATAATTGGATATGAAGAAAACAATTAAGTCATGAAGTGGAAATGTAGGTAGAAAGCATTTCAAGAAAGACGTCTAAATTTCACAGGCTCGTGCACAATTCACCCTTATGTACTGAAAGCAAATTCTCTTATTATTAGTAATGTCCACAATCGACTTCTGTTCAAACCATCAGATGTAGCCTCCAAAACACCAAAAGCTGACTGTTGGATACAATTTTCCTCATAACCCTCAAGAATATTTATAATTGGTGAAACTGTGATTATATCACGTTCTATATATTATTATATAGGATCAAGAACTCAAGTTCGTTGTGCACTTTCGGCGTGTGGTATAAATTGATCATATGATTTTCTCCAACTAGAGAAAATGAGGAATTTTATTGAATAGAGTGAAAGATACAAGTATTAGGCACTAAAAGAAAGAAAATACACACAAGAAGGATCAAAAAAATAAAAACAACCGAGGTAACATTGAAGAGAGGTTCCTAAAATTCGCAGCTTGTGAATAATTTAAGCCGATGTAAATGCACAAATCTGTACGATATCGAAAAGTATAAATATAAATCTAGAAAATATGCACCGATCTAGATCAAAATAATAAAAAAAATTAAACCCTAATTTCCTGATTAGAAGGAGGAGGATTGACTAACCGATACTTCGAAGGATTTTCGGCTCCGGTGAGCTGCTGCTCCGCTAGTCGAAGCTCGTGCGACGAAGAAATGTGGGAAGGACGTTCGTAGGGCTTGTTTATCCCACATGCGTGGCATTACGGGGTGGGAGTTATCAAGGTCAATTAAAGGCACCAAACACCGGATAACATTACTCTTACTCTATTCGGTCCTTTTATTTGGCTGAACAAACAGGAGCAAATCACCGATATGTGAACGGAGTTATTGCTGACGTGGCAATATCTCCACCCTAAGAAATAATATTATTTCGGAAATTAAAAAGAAAAATTCCCAAGTTAATTTATATTTAATGGGAAAAAGGTTCAATGCAAGTAAACATAATTAATTATTTAAAATAATAAATTAAATCGCAATCAAGACTCTTATGAGGTTTTTTTTTTTTTAATAATAATCAGGTGTTTGTGTAAATTTACGTACACCTTAACTAATTCTGGAATTTTGAAGTTAATAATCGAATAAATTTTAAGTGATCCTAATGAGACTTAAATTCGTGACTTTTGATTTTAATCTTTAAGCCTTTGTCGCTCAGCCAACTCTTTGAGATTTTTTACTGAGTATTTTTTAAACAACCTCGTACTTGAAATTCAAAAAATAATCACTTTCTTACGTATAATAACCTAACATTATTTTTTATAAACCAATTTAAATATTAATCAATTATATAATAATTAAAACCAGTTTAAAAAATCTAAATCAATTTTTGACATGAGGTTTATATTTAAAATGAGAGCATTAGCAGAATATTATTTATGTCACATATCTTAAACTAATTTGAATGAGTATGCAATTTTTTCATGCTAGCATTTGCAACCCACTCTTTTCATTTTCGTATTTATTTTTGCATTCCATATTTTCACTTAAGTTACACCAATTTTTAAATCATTATTCATTCTTTAAATTCTACTTTTAATAATATTATTTGTGTCAAAAATATAATTACTTAACATATATTTATTCAAAATTTAACTTTTTATCACTCTTTGTTAAAAACTTCATGATTTTCTGATCCTTTTGATAGATATATTTGTTATAGTTTTCTTTGGTATGAAGTTGACAGTGGGGCAAGCTTGCTGGCACCTTCAAATTGTTGTGTTTGTTGAGTAGATTACTTTTAATTTTATGCTTCCTTTTATTGGCATCTTCAAATTTTATGTTCAATAATTTACCCATTTTTCCTCTCTCTCTCTCTCTCTCTCTCTCTCTCTCTCTCTCTCTCTCTCTCTCTCTCTCTCTATATATATATATATATATATCATCAATTCTGCAGGCAATATTTTGAGCAATCTACCTAAAGACAGTGACATATACTTGGCAAAACGAAATGAAGAATTTCGCAAATATGAGATGTAAGTCAATTATTGATATCTCTTTGATTTATTGCATCAAACTTAACATTTTTTTTAATTTGCAGTTTGCTAACTAATCATTTTAATGAATTTCTCAGTTTGGTAGAGTTGGAGAGACAGCTTTCCACCCTCTTATCCAAAAAATTACAAATTAAAATACATTTAAAAATAATAAAGCACATTAAAAAAAGAATTAGGTTTTTAAATGGTGGTGATAGTTTGATAATTTTTTTACCATATAAATAAATAATTTTAAAATAAATAAATAAAAATTAAAATATGAAAAAAAATGCTGATAAATTAATTTAAATTTGTGAATATTTATCTAAATAATATAAAAATAATTAATTATTAGTTTTGAATATTATAAAAAAATTAGTAGATAAATAGTAATTTGAAGATGAATAGTAAATCTTCAAATTTGAAGATAAAAAATACAGTGATCTTTATATTTTCAAATTTAAAGAAAAAAAAATAAAGATGAGTTAGAGACACATTTTTCCATCCCCATACCAAAATTAAAAATATAAAAAATAGGTTGGACATGCTCTGAAGAGTGTTCTAAGATCTAACAGTAAATTTGACTTTCATTAAAATAATTTAGAATTTATAAACATAAAAGTAGGTGATACAAACTATCCACAATATATATATATATATAATGCTACCATATATATTTAGTTGTGTATCATATTATTTGAAAATAACTGTTTTGTTTTATCCAACCATAAGTGAGCGAGAACCAAATTATTATTATGTGTTTATTTTTGTGAAGATCAAACTTTCATCAACTTTTACACCTGGCAACAATTGAATGGGAAATAAGTATTCAAACTATTCCATGTGTTATTTTGATTTTCTTGTCAGTTTTTAATCAAAGTTATACATTTTCCATTCATCAATTGGGATTATATTTTTTTTCCAACACATGCATTAATCACTCAAGTAACCCAGTGAAATTATTTTAATCTCGATAATTTTATTCATTTTCAATAATATTGACTAGTAATACCATTGCACTTGCACCAACACAATATACATATGTATCATGGTAAAATGCTTCCATTATGATCAGTAGGCGAAGCAGCCACTGGTGGTTCTGGACATTTTTTTCCATTCTTCGGAAAATAATAGCAAAAACAGAATGGATGGGTCGGATGAGGCGGAATCGAAACGCATTGAGCAGTAGGTGCCGTTGTAGTTATTTATACAATCGGACTTGCAAGCTGGTACTGTTGTACATTTCCACGATACAGTGCATTGATCTGCGGCTTTCATCGTCTTTGCTGAACAATCATAATAGTAAAAATAAATAACAAGAAATCATATGTGAAATAAATAACACAAATAAATAAATGACAATGAATCATATGTGGGATATGAACTAAGGTTATGTTTGGATGATCAGATAAAAAAATAAGATTGGATTATATTATATTCAAGTGAAATATAAATAATTTTTAAGATATATTATCAAAATCAATTAAAGACACAAATGTAAAAATACATAAAAATTATTTTATAAAATTCTCTTATTCTATCGTCTAAACAAAACCTAATAGCAAAATTCCCTGACTCCACCCAAAAAATAAAAAACTGCGTGTGAGAGATATGAACGAATTATTATCCCATCACGAACAAAACCCTCCCAACCCCCCCCCCCCCAAAAAGTGTGTGTGTGTGTGAGAGAGAGAGAGAGAGTAGCCGGGGGGATACCAAAAACAAATACGAGGAGGACAAGGACGAGGAAATGAGTGATTGGTAGCTTTGCCATTCCAAATTATCAAAAGAGAACTCAAGAGCAGGATGCTTGAGAATTCTCCAAGTTAGCCTTTTTATAGGCTATTTTTAAGGTGTATTTAATTCTATTGCCAGTCACAAGGCATTCTAATAAATAACCTTTAAATGATGACTTTAACTTTTAATTTTTTTTAAAAAAAAATTGATTTAACAATAGTGAATTTGATCTTTTGAATTTTAATAATTATCATAATAAATTTCAAATGCTGAAAGGTTTTTTTTTTTTTAGTACAACAATATTGAGAGAGGAGGTATTCTATGTATATGTGTAAGTGGTATGAGACTTGAACTCTATAAAAATATAAATTTTAATCAACTCATCTCAATCTATTTTATTTTTGAAAGATTTTTTTCAAAATCTCATTATTTTAAAAGTATAAAAACTAGGCAACAGGTCATTAAATTCACCTTTGCCCTAAAGTAATGGTTTGTCAGTTGCTTTTTAGCTCAATACAATCATCTTCTAAGGCGGTTTGCAAAACAATTAATACCTAATTAATTTTTTTTGCAATTAGTCTCTTAAGGGTAACAGTTTTTATACTTATTTGCCATGATATCTTTTATATTGAGAAAATCTATCATTTTCAAATTTTCATTCCAAATAATAAAAGTGACTGTGTAATTAATTTGATGTCACCACTTGATTTTGGATACATTTTTAGAATGAAAATATGGAAAGCAAAATATTTACATAAATAAAATTTATGCATATCAATATAGCTACTTTCAATTTTTAGAAGTTTAGAATTAAGCTCCAAGATATTCTAATCCTATTATCAAGGCCTTCATTGTAATACAGATTTTATCTTTATTTGAATTTCAGTATAAAAAACAGATATATATATATATATACATATTATTTATCAACAATATTACAAGAGCATGTTTGGTATATTGATTATCTAAATATCTTTGTGATACATCTCCCTGTTAATGAAAATTACAAAACTGTTCAAGATTTCTTATTTAATGAAATAAATAAAATTGTAATGCAAAAGGAATTCTTTTACATATACCAACCATACTCTTATCTATTATATTACAATAATGCTAGGTTTACTTTAAAAATTCTACCAAAAGTGTTTACCTTCATGAGTTGGCAGTCTTATATTGGCTAAATATCACATCATGAATATGACATCATATACCAACCATATTAGAAGAGCATGTTTGGTATATTGATTATCTAAATATCTTTGTGATATATCTCCCAGTTAATGAAAATTACAAAACTGTTCAAAATTTCTTATTTAATGAAATAAATAAAATTGTAATGCAAAAGGAATTCTTTTACATATACCGACCATACTCTTATCTGTTATATTACAATAATGTTAGATTTACTTAAAAACTTCTACCAAAAGTGTTTATTTTCATGAGTTGGCAGTCTTATATTGGCTAAATATCACATCATGATATGACATCATGTGATACCGAACAAATACAACACTGCCAACTCATGAAGGTAAACAATTTTGGTAAAATATAAAGGCTAAAACTAGCATTACTCAGTTATATTATGTAATATTTGAGTAATGTTAAATATATCAGATTCTTTTCAATGCATGTGAATCTCATTATCTTGTATTTAGTAGTGAGAAAATGGAACTTTAACACTATGTTTGGATGGAAGGAATTGGAAAGAAAGGGAAGGAGAAGGAGAAGGAGAAGGAAATAGAGCTTATATCATGTTTGTTTTAAAAATTAGGAAGGAAAGGGAGGGAGAGCTTAACCCTCATTTGAGCAATTTTGTTATCCCTCCAAAAGTGGGCAGAAATGAAAGGAAATGAAATAAGGATTAACAAATTTTTAATAATACCAATATTACCCTTAAAATTATAAAAACCAAAATAAAAATGACACTTCTATCCTAGGGCATCCAAATACAATTTAAAAGGGTATAATAATAAAATAATATAAAATATTTTCCTTTCCTTTATCTCCTTTATCATTCCCAAACAAGATGAAAGAATTATATTAGTCTCTCATCTCCTTTCTTTTCATTAGTTATCCAAACATAAAGAAGGAATTACTCTATCCTCTCCTCTCCTTTCCTTTCCTTCATAACTAACTACTCTCCTCTTCTTTCCTTTCTCCTCTACTTATCCAAACGAACTGTAAATGAGAACTTTACTCCTTAAACCTTTTTTTTAATGTTAGGTTTCATCTTTAAAACTTTTTTTAATGTTAGGATTGTTAGTAATATATATCAGTATTACTGTCAGAACAGAATTGAAATGAAGAACAGAAACTGAAACACAATAAAATTAGAACCTGTTTGCGAAATAGTAGAATTAGAAATTTGCCGAATACAAAAACTGATCAAGTCTTGTGTTGGACACAATTTCCTTAAGACAATTTATTGCCCTCTCAGTGGTGCTAAAGAGTTCTTGGCAACTTGTCTCCCAGGATAAAATGATCTCCCAACACAAAGGCAAGCACTACCAATGGTTGTCTGTCGAACCAGAACTTGTGCAGAACTCTCTCTCGAAATATGAAGACACAAATGAATATGTTATGAATGGATTCGATGCGATACGCTTATGATCGTGTCCTATTTAGTAGACTCGCTCATGACTGTTTGGTACAGGCATGAAGCTTGGGTCGTGTCTGTTCGTGGCGAACAGACACAGTTGCGTCCGTGGAGAAGACGCCCTTTCAGTCAAACAATGTTTCTAAAACGACAGAGTTTTTGGACTCCCAACGGTAACTATACGCATGCCGCAAAATGATAGCGTTTCAGTATTGGAAAAAATAAATTTTCTCTAAAAAGATATATACACAGCAAGCCCAAGACCCGAACCAGAACCCGAACCCGGCCCGGTTCCGTGCGGGGCGGGGCGGCGGCGCGCGCGCGTGTGATGAACCAAACATGTGCTAGGTCCTCCCCCTTCCACAAAACTGGGGTGCCTCTTGGGGCCCAAACCCCACTCCAAGGTAGGTGTATATATATTCATTAAAAGTCTTGTTCCCATCCTATGTGGGACACAAGCTTTTTGCACAAGCTTTAAGCTTTAGTTATCATTTTCAAGTGGTGATGTTTGGAGGCAATTTCTCATTCACTCCTTAATGGTTTTGAGCAACCTAATATATAATCTTCATCCCCTCATGGAGGAGAACACATTCTCATGTGGACCCACTAAAAATAATTTGTGGGACCCATTTTAATTTTAGCTAAAAGATAGCTAATTTAATATGCTCAAACCTATTTTTCCAACAATCCCCCACATGAATGAAATTGACTGAAAGTAATGCAAATGACATGCAGACACTATGAGAAGAGTTCAGTTGGAAATTTTCTGCATAGAGGAAGGTAGCTTGTGGCCTTGAACCTTCCCTTGTGAAATGCTATCGGGGTTACTGATTGATCAGTGAACATGATGTCTTGAACTGTTCAATCGTTTGTGTAAACCAAGACAATAACATTCATATAGAATCTTTCCTAACATAGTTGGTTCTCACGATTGTGTTCATTTTGGCCCTGAACAATTCCTGGTTTCATGAGTGCTCCTAGAGAATTTAGCCATTATCATCCTCATAGAACCGGCCGAGTTCACACTCACATAGGTGACTTCTTATGAATAGTATTCTGCTATACCCCACTTGTCTTTAACAAGATATAAGAATCATTAAAAGCTTAGCTTACCATGTTCAACGCTGCAGGCATCACTATTCTGATCATAGGAATGAGTGGGAGTTTGATCTCCATAGTGATCTCAATGAGTCATACACAATTCGGTTGTCCCTTTGAACCTAGATCTTGGGATCTCCAGTCAGCTAGGTTAGGGTTGCCATTATGGCGACTCTTTAGTGTATAGGCTTTAAACCTATTCCCCTCGATGATTTACTAACTTGCTCTCTGGTCAAACCTTTAGTTAACGGATCCGCAATGTTATCTTTTGACCTTATGTATTCAATGGTCATAATATCATTTGAGAGAAGTTGTTTCACGGTATTATGTCTTCGACGAATATGTCGAGACTTACCATTATACATATGACTCTGTGCCCTACCAATCGCTGATTGACTATCGCAATGAATACAAACAGCAGGCACAGGTTTTGGCCACATTGGAATATCTTCTAGGAAATGACGAAGCCACTCTGCTTCTTCCCCAGCTTTATCTAGTGCAATAAACTCAGATTCCATCGTGGATCTAGCAATGCACGTTTGCTTAGAAGATTTCCAAGACACCGCTCCACCACCAAGCGTAAACAAATAGCCACTTGTAGACTTCGAGTCTTTGGTATCGGATATTCAATTTGCGTCACAGTATCCTTCAAGTACTACTGGATACTTTGTAATCCAAAGTTTTGGGTGTATTTCAGATACCTCGAAACCCTAACAATTGCCTTCCAATGGTCTGGACCTGGATTACTTGTGTATCTACTCAATTTGCTGACAGCGTAAGCTATGTTTGGACGGGTACAATTCATGACATACATTAGGCTGCCAATTATTTGTACATATTCTAGTTGTGCTATGCTTTTGCCATTATTCTTGGATAAATGTAGATTTACATCTACAGGTGTTCTCGCTGGATTGCTATCATCTTGTTTAAATTTCTTGAGAATTTTCTCAATGTAATGTGATTGAGATAATATCAGTCCATCTGATGTTCTAGAGATCTTTATCCCAAGTATAACATCGGCAACACCTAAGTCCTTCATGTCAAACTTATTATTTAACATTTTCTTGGTAGTTTTAATGATTTCATTATTACTACCCATAATGAGCATATCATCAACATAGAGACAAATAATGACAAAACCATGTTCGGTGTTCTTGACATATACACATTTGACACACTCGTTGATTTTGAACCCATTTGACATCATTACACTGTCAAATTTCTCATGCCACTGCTTTGGTGCTTGCTTTAATCCATAAAGAGATTTGACAAGCCGACAAACTTTCTTTTCTTGACCTGGAACAGTAAACCTTTTGGGTTGTTCCATGTATATTTCTTCATCCAAATCACCATTTAAGAAAGCTGTCTTTACATCCATTTGATGTATCTCAAGATTGTGTATAGCTGCAATAGCTATTAACATTCGAATGGATGATATTCTCGTAACTGGTGACTATGTATCAAAGTAGTCCAAGCCTTCCTTTTGCTTGTAACCTTTGATAACCAGTCTAGCCTTGTATTTATCAATAGATCCATATGCTTTCATTTTCTTCTTGAATATCCACTTATATCCGAGAGGTTTAGAACCTGGTGGAAGATCCACTAGTTCCCACGTATGATTTTGCAGAATGAATTCTACTTCATCATTTATAGCCTCTTTCCAATATGGAGCTTCTGGGCTTGACATTGCTTCTTTAAAGCTTTGAGGCTCATCTTCTAACATATATGTTAGAAAATCTGGTCCAAAAGATTTTGATGTTCTAGCTCTTTTGCTACGTCTAGGTTCATCATCATCTTGTTGGCCTTGACTACTGCTTATTGCAGTATCATGAGTTCTTTTACTTGAGTTCGACTCCTATGTGGATTTGTAAGGAAATACATTTTCAAAGAAAGATGCATTCCTTGACTCGATAATAGTATTGACATGCATATCGGGAATTTCTGATTTATGAATCAGAAAGCAATATGCACTACTATTATGAGCATACCCAATGAAAACACAATCAACTGTCTTTGGTCCTATTTTAACCTTTTTAGGTATAGGTACCGCCACTTTAGCCAAACACCCCCACACTTTTAAGTATTTGTAAGAAGGTCTTCGACCTTTCCATAACTCATAAGGGGATTTATTGGTTTTCTTTTGAGGTATTCGGTTGAGAATATAATTTGCGGAAAGAATTGCTTCCCCCTACAAATTCTGAGGTAGTTCAGAACTTAATGGTAATGCATTCATCATTTATTTTAAAGTTCTGTTCTTACGTTCAGCGACCCCATTTTGTTGAGGTGAATAGGGTGCAGTTGTTTGGTGTATTATACCATGTTGTGAACAAAACTCACCAAAAGGTGCTTCATATTCACCACCTCTATCACTTCTTATCACCTTGATTTTTCTATCAAGTTGGTTCTCAACCTCATTCTTGAAATGTTTAAACATTTCCAATGCCTCATCTTTACTTTTTAATAAGTAAACATAACAGTATCTTGTGCAATCATCAATAAATGTAAGAAAATATTTCTTACCACCTCTAGTTTGTATAAATTTCAGATCACAAATATCTGAATGTATTAATTCTAGAGGGTCACTACTTTTTTCAATTGATTGAAAAGAAGTTCTTGTAAGTTTAGATTCCACACAAATCTCACATTTATGATTTGGATCTATTTCAATTTGGGCAAACATTCCATATTAATTAATCTACACAATGTATCATAATTAACATGTCCTAGTCTACCATGCCACACATTTGAAGACTCAAGCATATAAGCAAAAGATGAGTTCTTATTATTAATATTTTTAGTAGGAGGTACAATGGTCATTACATTCATCTTGAAGAGCCCATTGCTCATATACCCCTTCCCCACATACATCCCATTTTTGGTGAGGATAAACTTGTTTGAGACAAACACCAACTTGAAGCCCTTCTTACTCAACAATGATCCAGACACTAGATTCTTTCGAATCTCTGGTACATGCAGCACATCATTGAGAGTAAGTTCCTTGTCCGATGTCATCTTCAATACCACCTTCCCTTGGCCTTCAACCTTGGAAGAAGAGGAGTTGCCCATAAAGAGTTGTTCTCCATTATCTATGCTATGATATGATGAGAACATCTTCTTTTCTAAGCAAACGTGACGAGTGGCCCCTGTGTCCACCCACCATTCCTTGGTATTGCTGCCAATGAAGTTCACCTCGGAGACTACGGCTGAGAGATTCATGTCTGAGACATCATCTGAAAGGCCGTCCATTTCAGTCACATTGGCTTGAGGGCGTTTCTTGGTTGGATTTCCTTGGTCCTTGCGACTACGGCAGTCCTTAGCACGGTGCTCTTGCTTGTTACACACATAGCACTTGCCTTGGAACTTCTTATTAGCACCTTGCTTGGGACCATTGCCATTATGCTTCCTCTTCTTGTTATTGTGAGAACTCTGCCCTTGTTCCACAACATTAGCCTTGGATTCCATAATGGCCTTGCCTGCCTTCTTCTCAGAAGCACGATTGTCTTCCTCTATTCTCAGCCTCACTATCAAGTCTTCAAGTCTCATTTCCTTTCGCTTGTGCTTAAGGTAATTCTTGAATTCTTTCCATAGGAGTGGCAATTTTTCAATAATGGCAGCCACTTGGAAAGATTCACTCAGAGACATCCCTTCTGCATGTATGTCATGCAGAATCACTTGTAGATCTTGAACTTGGCTGATTACAGTCTTGGAGTCAACCATCTTGTAGTCTAGGAATTTCCCCACTACAAATTTCTTGAGCCCTGCATCCTCAGTCTTGTACTTTTTGTCCAAGGATTCCCACAGTTCTCTTGCAGTATTGAAGGCACAATACACATTATACAATGTGTTGTCCAAGCCATTTAGGATGTAGTTGCGGCACAAGAAGTCAGCATGCTTCCATGCTTCCACAGCGGCAACCACTTGCCTATCAGTTTCATTTTCCTTCAATGTAGGAGCATCCTCTCGAAGGAAACGGGCCAAATTCAAAGTGGTCAAGTAGAATAACATCTTTTGTTGCCACCTCTTGAAATCTGTCCCATTAAACTTCTCTGGCCTCTCTCCATGACTCACAGTCATAGGTGCCATAACAGGCGTAGGAGGAGGCACCACCGTAACGGTCGAGGTAGGAGGAGGAGTAGAATCAGTAGCCATTACTGTTTGCATTTCAAGATATTCAAATTTAGTAAAAATAAATTTCAGAATCAAATTCTGTAAATAAAAGCAAATTCTGTAAATATATTTCTGCACAAAATTAGAATAGTAAAACAGAACTAATATGAGTTCTGGACGTCAGAACTGTAAAACAGAACATATATGTAAAACAGAACAGATATGAGTTCTGAACTTCAGAACTGTAAAACATAACAGATATGAGTTCTGAACTTCAGAACTATAAAACAGAACAGATATATAAAACAGAACAGATATGAGTTCTGAACTTCAGAATTGTAAAACATAACAGATATGAGTTTTGAACTTCAGAACTGTAAAACAGAACAGAAACTTCAGAACTGTAAAACAGAACAGAAACTTCAGAACTGTAAAACAGAACAGGAACTTCAGAACTGTAAAAAAGAACAGAAACTTCAGAACTGTAAAACAATTGAATGTTAAGTTCTGAATTTCAGAACAATAAAACAGAACTGAACATTTAAGTTCTGAATTTTAAGGTATGTAATTTCTGTATTTCAAGTGCTGTATTTCAAAACTGAATTATAAGGTCTGTAAAATTTTCAAACTGCAAAACTGATATATATATATATATATATATATAAAATAATAAATTGTCTTAAGATTGTTAGTAATATATATCAGTATTACTGTCAGAACAGAATTGAAATGAAGAACAGAAACTGAAACACAATAAAATTAGAACCTGTTTGCGAAATAGTAGAATTGGAAATTTGCCGAATACAAAAACTGATCAAGTCTTGTGTTGGACACAATTTCCTTAAGACAATTTATTGCCCTCTCAGTGGTGCTAAAGAGTTCTTAGCAACTTGTCTCCCAGGATAAAATGATCTCCCAATACAAAGGCAAGCACTACCAATGGTTGTCTGTCGAACCAGAACTTGTGCAGAACTCTCTCTCAAAATATGAAGACACAAATGAATATGTTATGAATGGATTCGATGCGATACGCTTATGATCGTGTCCTATTTATAGACTCGCTCATGACACTGTTTGGTACAGGTATGAAGCTTGGGTCGTGTCTGTTCATGGCGAACAGACACAGTTGCGTCCGTGGAGAAGACGCCCTTTCAGTCAAACGATGTTTCCAAAACGACAAAGTTTTTGAACTCCCAACGGTAACTATACGCATGCTGCAAAATGACAGCGTTTCAGTATTGGAAAAAATAAATTTTCTCTAAAAAGATATATACACAGCAAGCCCAAGACCTGAACCCGGCCCGGTTCGGGGCGGCGGGCGCGCGTGTGGTAAACCAAGCATGTGCTAGGTCCTCCCCCTTCCACGAAACTGGGGTGCCCCTTGGGGCCCAAACCCCACTCCAAGGTAGGTGTATATATACTCATTAAAAGTCTTGTTCCTATCCTATGTGGGACACAAGCTTTTTGCACAAGCTTTAAGCTTTAGTTACCATTTTCAAGTGGTGATGTTTGGAGGCAATTTATCATTCACTCCTTAATGGTTTTGAGCAACCTAATATATAATCTTCATCTCCTCATGGAGGAGAACACATTCTCATGTGGACCCACCAAAAATAATTTGTGGGACCCATTTTAATTTTAGTTAAAAGATAGCTAATTTAATATGCTCAAACCCATTTTTCCAACAAGGATTTATTTTTCTACCTAGGCACGTGTGTATACACTAAGTATCTAATTTGAATCGTGTTTGTTATAAGAAATGACTTCGTCATCTCAGATGGGATATCGGTCCACTAGCATTTTCTTTTTAGTTCAATACAACCAACTTCTTAGTCTGTTTTCAAATTAATTTATATCTAATTAATTTTTGAATTGTTCACTCAACACTCCATAAAAGTATCAAAATTATTCATAAAGTTAATATTTTTATTTGACATGTATATCTTTTTTGTTTGACAGTTATAAAATTTTTAAATAATTTGTTTAAGGGTATTTTACTTGTAAAATCCTATTTTACAGGTCCAATTTCTCAACCTCTTCAACCATTAACAACATCCAAAATAAAAATATATCAGCCCTGAAATAGAGAAGTTACTGACCACTGGTACTGTTCACAGCACCCAAAACAACCCTAAAACATCATCTTTCTTTACTTGTTTGCACCCTAAAATCATTGCCCCTTTCTCATATCTATTTTACTAACCTAAAGCCAATGTTGATCACTCTTTATTTTGTCCAAGCACTCGTCACATATGCATTTGGGGTTGTGTACGTATGACATACAGGCCCATGTTTTGAATGCAAATGATTGAAACGTTTGACTTGAAGTGATAATCAATGTAAGTAATTTAACCAAAAAGAAAAATTCCCATTATAAGTTAATATATATTTAATGGAAAAAAGGTTCAATGCAAGTAAACATAATTAATTATATAAAAAGATCAATTAAATCGTAATCAAGTCTCTTATGAATTTTTTTTTATATAATCGGGTGTCTGGTCAACTTACGCACACCTCAACAAATTCTGAAACCCTGAAGTTAATAACTGGATAAATTTTTAGTGATTTCAAGAGAGACTCAAATCCAAGACCTTTAGTTTTAATATTCAAGTTTTCATCGCTCGGTCAACTCCTTGAGATTTCTCACTAAGTATTTTTTAAACAGCCTCGTACTTGAAATTCGAAAAATAATCACTTTCTTACATATAATAACCAACATTATTTTTTATAAACCAATTTAAATATTAATAAATTATATAATAATTAATATCAGTTAAAAAAATTTAAATCAATTTTTGACATGAGGTTTATATTTAAAATGAGAGCATTAGCAGGATATTATTTATGTCACATATCTTAAACTAATTTGAATGAGTATACAATTTTTTCATGCTAGCACCTGCAACCCACTTTCTTCATTTTCATATTTATTTTGGCATTCCATATTTATTTATTTTGGCATTTCATATTTTCACTTCAGTTATGCCAATTTTAAATCATTATTCAATCTTTAAATCCTACTTTTAATAATATTATTTATGTCAAAAAATAATTACTTAACATATAGTTATCCAAATTTAATTTTTTATCACTCTTTATTAAAACTACTCTTTATTAAAACTTCATGATATATACAAAAAATTACAAATTAAAATACATGTTAAAATAATAAAGCACATTAGAAAGAATTAGGTTTTCAAATGGTGGTGATAGTTTGATAATTTTTTTACCATAAAAAAAATTAATTAATAATTAAAATATGAATGAATATTTATCTAAATAATATAAAAATAATTAATTATTAGTTTTGAATATTATAAAAAAAATTAGTAGATAAATAGTAATTTGAAGATGAATAGTAAATCTTCAAATTTGAAGATAAAAAATACAGTGATCTTTATATTTTCAAATTTAAAGAAAAAAAAATAAAGATGAGTTAGAGACACATTTTTCCGTCCCCATATCCAAAATTAAAAATATAAAAATAGGTTGGACATGCTCTGAAGAGTGTTCTAAGATCCAACAGTAAATTTGACTTTCATTAAAATAATTTATAATTTATAAACATAAAAGTAGGTGATACAAACTATCCACAAAACAACATTGAACCACAAAAAAATATATATAATGCACCATATATATATATATATTTAGTTGTGTATCATATTATTTGAAAATAACTGTTTTGTTTTATCCAACCATAAGCGAGCGAGAACCAAATTATTATTAGTGTGTCTATTATTGTGAAAATCAAACTTGTATCAACTTTTACACCCAGCAACAATTGAATGGAAAATAAGTATTCAAATTATTTCATGTATTATTTTGATTTTCTTGTCGTTTTTAATCAAATTTATACATTTTCCATTCATCAATTAGGATTATATTTTTTTTTCCAACACATGCATTAATCACTCAAGTAACCCAATGAAATTATTTTAATCTCGATAATTTTATTCATTTTCAATAATATTAACTAGTAATACCATTGCACTTGCACCAACACAATACACATATGTATCATGGTGAAATGCTTCCATTATGATCAGTAGGCAAAGTAGCCGTCGGTGGTTCTGGACATTTTTCTCCATTTTTTGGAAAATAATAGCAAAAACAGAATGGATGGATCGGATGAGGTGGAATCGTAACGCATTGAGCATAGGTGCCGTTGTAGTTATTTATACAATCGGACTTGCAAGCTGGTACTGTTGTACATTTTCACACTACAGTGCATTGATCTTCAGCTTTCATCGTCTTTGCTGCACAATCACAATAGTAAAAATAAATAAATAAATAAATAACAAGAAATCATATTTGAAATAAATAACACAAATAAATAAATGACAAGGAATCATATGTGGGATATGAACAAAGGCTATGTTTGGATGATCAGATAAAAAGACAAGATTGAGTTATAAATATAATATATTGAGTGGAATATAAATAATTTTTAAGATATATTATCTAAATCAATTAGAAACACAAAATGTAAAAATACATCAAAATTATTTTATAAAATTTCCTTATTCTATCTCTAAACAAGACCTAATGGTTATTCTATCATGAACAAAATCTCCTAACTCCACAAAAAAAAAAAAAATGCGTGTGAGAAATATGAACGAATTATTATCCCATCACGAGCAAAACCCTCCCAACCCTCGCAAAAAAGTGTGTGTGTGTGAGAGAGAGTGAGAGAGAGGGAGGGGGGGGGGGGGGATACCAAAAATAAATACGAGGAGGACAAGGAGGAGGAAATGGGTGATTGGTAGCTTTGCCATTCCAAATAATCAAAAGGGAACTCAAGAGCAGGATGCTTGAGAATTCTCCAAGTCAGCCCTTTTATAGGCCATTTTTATGGTGTATTTAATTCTATTGCCAGTCACAAGGCATTCTAATAAATAACCTTTAACTGATAACTTTAACTTATATTTTTTATAAAAAAGATTTGATTTAACAATAGTGAATTTGATATTTTGAATTTTAATAATTACTATAATAAATTTCAAATGCTGAATGGTTTTTTTTTAGTACAATAATAGGGAGAGAGGAGGTATTCTACGTATATGAGCAAGTGGTATGAAACTTGAACTTTGTAAAAATATGAATATTAATCAACTCATCTCAATATATTCCCACCTTTGAAAGATTTTTTTCAAAAGTCCCATTATTTTAAAGTATAAAATCTAGGCAATTAATGACCTAGTTTTTGGTCATAATAGGTCATTAAATTCACCTTTGCCCTAAAGTAATGGTTTTCAGTTGCTTTTTAGCTCAATACAATCATCTTCTGAGGAGGTTTTCAAAACAATTAATACCTAATTAATTTTTTTTGCAATTAGTCTGTTAAGGGTAATGGTTATTATACTTATTTTATTTGCCATGATACCTTTTATATTGAGAAAATCTATTGTTTTCAAATTTTCATTCCAAATAATATGACAGAATTATACTAGCACTTCAAATAATAAAAGTGATGTGTAATTAATTTGATATCACCACTTGATTTTGGATACATTTTTAGAATGAAAATATTTACATAAATAAAATTTATGCATATCAATATAGCTACTTTCAATTTTTAGAAGTTTAGAATTAAGCTCCAAGATATTCTAATCCTATTATCAATGCCTTCATTTTAATACAAATTTTATCTTTATTTGAATTCCAGTATAAAAAATAGATATATATATATATATATATATATACACACATATATTTTTATTTATCAACAATATTACAAGAACATGTTTGGTATATTGATTATTGAAATATCTTTGTGATACATCTCCCTGTTAATGAAAATTACAAAACTGTTCAAGATTTCTTATTTAATGAAATAAATAAAAGTGTAATGCAAAAAGAATTCATTTAAATATACCAACCATACTCTTATCTATTATATTATATAATATTTGAGTAATGTTAAATATATCAGATTCTTTTATTTTATTTTTTCATTATTAGATAAAAGGTAATGAGATCTATTATAATAAATCCATGTGAATCTCATTATTTTGTATTTTGTAATGAAAAAATGGAACTTTAAATGAGAACTTTACTCCTTAAACCCTTTTTTTAATGTTAGGTTTCATCTTTAAAACTTTTTTTTAAAGTTAAGTTTTCTTTTTCTACATAGGCACGTGTGTATATACTTAAGTATCGAATCTGAGTCGTGTTTGTTATAAGAAATGACTCTGTCATCTCGAATGGGACCTCGGTCCACTAACTTTTTCTTTTTAGTTCAATACAACCATCTTCTTAATATGTTTTCAAGTTAACTAATACATAATTAATCTTTGAGTTGTTCACTCGACACTCCATAAAAGTATCAAAATTATCCATAAAATTAATATTTTTATTTGACATGTATATATTTTTTGTTTGACAGTTATAAGTTTTTTAAATTATTTGTTTAAGATTATTTTTGATATTTAAAAAATTTAATTAAATATACTTTTTTTTTTTTTATTTCAAATCTCTCTACATTTGAAAAGATAAGAGAAGTCATCCCAATTATACAAGTTTTGTTATAAATATTTAAATGAGAAAAAGTAGTATCATTCCCTCCGAGTCTTTTCTTTTCTTTCAAAATCACCCCTTTCAACCAAATGGTTTGTTCAGTTATCTCCATTATTGATAAAACTGTTCAAGCTCAACTTTAAAGAATTTAAAAGAATTAAAACATTTAGTGACATAATAGCTATGCCTTAATATATGCCGTTTAAGACACATTAGCATGTTCTCTATTAAAGGAACAACTAATAAGGTTCACCTGCATTTCATGAGTTTTGCGAATAGTTATTTCTCAAGGGCTTGCTTCACACAAGACAACTTGAATTTGAATTTCACTTCATTTCATTTCATAAAAAAATTGAGATCTTTTAATTTTTTGGATGTGATTTAAACATGTCATTTTTTTTTTTCCATTAATGTAATAAAGATAAATGTCTTTTATCTCATAACTCATCTTTATTCCGCTTCTCTGAAAGTGGCATCTACTAATATAACTAGTAAGTCTCATGAACAATAAACCAACGTTGGTAATAAAAATGTGATGACTAATAGATATAAGATGTGAGACAAAGTGATGACTCCTACATATATTTATTATAGTAATTCCGTCACTTTATATTTAAAAATAAAAAAATTTATTATATATAGCATTACTTTCAACTAAAATAAAAAAGAATTTATTTGAAAGATGGTTGAAGTAGTACTTATAAAGGATAACGTATGAAAATAAATTAAGAATTTAAAATAATTTGACCACATGTAACGAAATTCTTTATTTGTTTTATACAATGATGCTGAGGAGAGAAAATCAAATTTATGTCATTTGTATTACAAGTGATTACTTATACTATTTAGATAAGACATTGGCCATTTATATATAACGAAGTTGAATAATAACAATAGTTTAAAAAAAATGATATGATTTATATTAAAGGTCATGTTAAAAAAACGTAGATCAAAATTAAATTATGTTGAAATAGTTTGAAAAAAAATATATAAGTACATATAATTTAATTGAGGAGATGATTTAATTTCAGTTCTGGTAAGTGTTACTTCCCTGAGTTGAATATATGTTGTTATTATTTTTTAATTAATAATACTCTTATATTATTAAATAAATTGGCGTGCCCAATTATTACATTTGCTCTGTTATATTTTCTTTTTGTATTTTTTTGTATTTATTGAGTTAAATGTAGAGATAACAATTTGTCCCGTCCCGTCAGGGACCTGTCCCGTTCTTAATAGAACGGGTGTGGGGTGCTCATAAATGAGGTCGGGATGGGTTTGAAGTGTGGCTTTTAAATTCTATCGGGTTCGGAGTGGGTTTGGGGACAGTCACCTGTCCCGTTTATAAATTAATTTTTTTATTTACTCTTATATACACTATATTTACTAATAAACAATATTATATAAATTAGTTTTAAAATTTTTCATATCACATTCATATAATTTTTTTTTATTAGTTATTTTGACAAAAAAATTAATTTACTTATCAGAATAAAAGTTTTAACTTACTTAAAAAATATATATATCAGGGTTTAAAGCAGGACCAAGTGGAGTCGGGAAATATAAACGAAGGTGGGGTCAGGGTAAACCTCTAAATAGAGCAGGACAAAGTTGAGAGCGAAGAATATAAATAAGATTAAAATTAAAGAAGGATCACCCGTCTTAAACGCGTCTTATTATCATTTCTAGTTAAATGAGAAGAGTAATGTCATAAATTTCCAAATGAGATAAGCTGATCGGGTTGCCGTTTTCAAACCGCAGGAGAAGTGTAGGTATATATGGCATAAAGTTCTGCAAGATTACAAAATGCCCAGAAACCATCTTGCTAATTCAACTTGAATGTTTCCTAGAATTTACTTTTATGTCCCGTGTACAAATATATTTTAAATATTTAATATCTATAATATAATAATAAAGAATATATTAAAAATATTAATTATTTTAAATATTTTTATATAAAATTATTGTTATATATTTTATTAATGTTCATTTTTTAAAATCTTGGTTCATAATATATGTATGAATACACAGAAAATTATCTCTAATAAAATAAATGACAAATATGACATTTCATAATTAAAAATTATTTCTAAACAAGTTTTACCTAACATTTAATTTATCACTTATGTCATTGTAATTAATTATTGCTTATATTCATACAAACACCAAACCTTTTCTCTATTAATTAATTAACTCATAATCGAGTTTGGATGAAGTCTAGCCATGTCAAATGATAATGAGAGTCATTCTAAAAAAAGAGTAGAAATATCTAAGTCGTCAGAGTCTAACTAATTCATCTTTCTTTACACAGGACTATCATCTCATATGATCGTTTAATGTTCAAGTTACAAGCCCTAACTAGTAGTTGACCCTAGGGATCATGTTGAAATAGTTTAAAAAATTAAATATATTAGTATATAGTTTAAATGAGGTGATAAATTTAATTCAATTAAGATAATTATTTGCAGTACATCAAATCATAAAATAGTGTATACCCAGTACAATCTCACACATCATTTGATAAACTATTTTGACATAAAAATTTGGTAAGCATTAGAATTAATTACATTGAAACCCTAGAAAAGGCCGTGCATAAAATTTTGAACTTCTTGATAAAACTGAGACCCACTCGTAATGAGATCCACCGCGGGTCTGTCCCGTGCGAGAGTGGGTCCATCTTTATTGATAAATCGTGGGAATGTTTTACTTGGGTGGTCCTTGACATGTCTTTGCATCCTTGAGAGTGAAGTTGCAAAAGCAAACAGCCATGGGCCAAAGCGCTCTACATTCTGCGGAGGTGCCATTATACTTCTCTTTGCAAACTTGATGGCAAGATGGGATAGATTTGCATTCCCAGGTCACCGTGCACTTTTGCGAATTCTCTTTTTGGGCTGCACAATTATAATTAAAAACAATTATATGGTAACGGATGTGTGTGTGTGTGAGAGAGAGAGAGAGAGACCTGAGGTGAAGACTAGCAGGACGAAGAGGAGGAGGCGGCAGCTGATATGTAGTTTGGCCATTTCACCTGGTCAGAAATTCTTCTTTTTGGATTACGCAAACCGAAGTTCTTCAACTTGGGCTTTTATAGATTTTTAATAAAATAAATACAAGTTTTTATTTTTTAGATACATTTCAGATTTAAACAAAAATAAATAAAGAATTTTATTTAGAGTAGTGTTACATTTCTCAAAATTGTATTCCAAATTTTATTTCAAATGATGTGATATTAATGCGACATTGTATTACTTGCAATACTTTAACAATAATGCTATAATTTCTAAATTTGTATCCTAAATACATACTCTAAATGATATGACATTGATGTTGTAGAAATTATATTAATTACATTATTTAAAGTATTGTCAAACAATTTCACATCAATACCACATCGTTTAGGATAAAATTTTGGAGAGCAATGTTACGGATCTTACTTTTTTTATCCTACCTCTCTCGCATGAGTAGAACCAAAGTGAGATAAATTTACCATATTATCTCACTCGTGTGAGAAATGTGGGATCAAGGTAGGATAAAAAAAAAAAAATAGAATTCCTAACATTTCTCAAATTTGAAATACAAATTTAGAAAGTATAACATTACTCATACCTTAAATCATGTTATTAATGTCATTCTATCACATAAGTACCACATTATTTGAAATAGAAATTTTAGAAAAGATAACATTATTGGTTTATTTATCTATAATATCAAATTTCTCCCTCTAAAAAGCATTGTTAACATTTGAATAAAGATAGATGTTCTATTCCCAATTATTCCACCTTATAGTCTCTTACAAAAAGTGGGACTCATTGATAGGTCCATGGATGGTGAATCTGACCCTCTCATGAGAATAAGTTATATAGTTGAACAATTAAAATGAGGGACAATGTTACATGACTTAAGAAACATTGCCCAAATGAAAGTAAGTTATTGATTACTATTACATTAAAAAAAAAAAATCCCTCAAAAAATGAAAAATAAAACAAATTAAGAATGTGTGCAATGGAGTGAAGACCAATTCCTCCTTGATTCTAGTCATGGAATGTGTGGACCAATTTTGTTAATTTTTAGCAGAAACGGCTCGTTCAAAATCAATGGAAACCACAAAGCAATTCCATACTTTACGGATTACCACCCACATCAGAGCTGTCTATTTCCTATAAATACCCTTGTCATATTCTTTTCATCCATCGAGTCTCTCGAAGAAACACTGAAACAGAAAGAGATCAAAGAGTAAATTAACCAACTAGGGGTCGAGACAATTATGGCAAAGAAGATTGTTGCAGTGTTTCTGATGTGCATTGTTGTTGTCGCAGGCAATGCACGTACAAGAGGCCGAAGCCAGCGATGTTTTCGAGAACTGCTACGGCCCTTGCCAGAAGGAGTGCAAGGCTGCTGGCAGTGGCAACACCTACTGCGAAATGAAGTGTGACACTGATTGCGGGGTAAAAGAGGTTGAAGGTAAGTTTTTGGGAATGTACAATATTGTCTTTTGGAAACAGCAATTTCATTTCTAGGCCTATTAACCTTGGACCCCTCTTAACTGCCTAGCAACTATTTGGTGGTTTCTGCACCAATGGTCCTGACGGTTTTGATTAGGGGTTGCAACTAGAATTGTTAATGGAGCGGATCGCGATTCAATCCGATCCGATCCGAAGTCCGATCTGCTAAGTTTGGATATGATTTTAGAAATAGTAATTCGTGACCCGATCTGATCCGAATCCAATTATCTCAAATATAAACGGACCGGATATGATATAGACTGATCCGATCAGTTTATATATATATATATATATAAATATTAATTATAATTTAAACGGAATCAGACCGGATTAACGGATAGAAGATCCGGTTATTAAACGGATCGGATACGGATCAACATTCGAATGATCTGTCGAATAAACGGATCGGATCAGATCGAATTTTATATTAAACGGATTAGATTCGGATCAGCTTTGATCCTGTCCGAATCCAGGTCCGTTTACGGTCCTAGTTGCAACACTTGACATGACTTGAAAGTGACACAAAATTAGTAGATTATGGGTTGGCTTTAATTGTGTTAGGATCATAATCAAATCAGATCATGTTTGACATGATTATTAACTTACAACCCCAAATTGATCAGTTGATTTGAAATTAATACGATTAATTTTTATGAAGACCATATATACAGAAAATATATTGATATACACATAGGGCATCCATATCCTTTGAATGGTTGAGTGGATTAGAGCAAGCCATACTTTGAAAGTTTATCTAGGCAAGTAAAAATCTCTTGATTATGCATAAAGAAAAAAAGTTACATAAATTTTAAAATATCATCGGATTTATTCACCTTCTGACATGAGTTATTATAATACTTATTAAAATGTAAATTTTAAAATTTTACTTAACACATTTAAAGGTGAAAAAAATAGGTAAATAAATAGTGATATATTAAACATTTCTCTATTAAAAATTACAAACCTATAAATAGCATGGTCGTTAAATTGGACAAATCACAACAATAACCCAAAGTCCTCCTATAACTAAATGTATACCTAGTTGACATTTAATTTTTATTAACCTAAGCTTTGTTTATGTGGTGGTGCAGCCAAAATTCAAGGCCTCAACTAGGACGAAAGAGGATGCAATTTAGGCACGGCTGTGATAGAAGGAAAGCGCAATAAACTACAATAAAGTCATGCGAGAAATTCACTTATTTCTTTCCACAACTATTCTACTTTGAAAATGCAATAAAAATTGATTTTTATTATTTTATTGTAATTGGAGATCAGCCAATATTGATTTAATTCACTTATTTCTTTCCTCGCACTTGTTTACATCTTTATGTTTTTATCCAAATTGACATTTTATTGATTAGAAAAAAAAATGAGTATTATTTGATTGGTGGTGTTCCGGGGTTCCTTCTTGCCTTAATAAAATGATGAAAATTAATAATTATTTGTGACAGTTATTTGAATCAAAGAAACAAATATAAAATTACAATCTTGATTTTTTCAATTACATACATTCTTGAATTTATTGGTGCTACTTTGAATGTTAAATTTGTATTTTAAGGGCAATCATCATATCAAACCTGCGATAATTGTCGTCTAAATGAGTAAAAAGAGTTCAGTGAAACAATATTACGGTGACATTGTCATTCAAATTTCAATATTGATGTAAGATTAACGTAAGACTTGTCTATCTACGTACTCAAGAGTAGGGCAGGAGCACTAAAGGGCTAGGGCGAACTATGCCCCCCCCCCTCAAACTTTAATTTTTTTTTATATATATGTAAAATTTTAACTCTTTTAAATTAGTCTATCTCAAAATTTTAACCCAACTCAATCTTTATTCCTTATTTCTTTCATTTCTCACTCAAAATTTTAGTTCACTTTCAAAAATTTTGATCAAACCTAATCTTTACCTATTATTTGTCTATTTTTTCACTCTAAAACTTTGGTCCAATCAAAAATTTCTGACTCTAGGCATCCTCTAATTTTTTTTCTTGGTTCTTCCCTTCGGCCCTTGTAATGTACTCATAATAGAGTTTCCCATACTAAATGGTGATGGCAAAATTTTTGCAGCAATCCTCCTAATATTACTAGCTAAATATTAGAATTTTGCAAAATTTCTCATCAATAATCTTAATGTGAAAGTTGCAATTCATGGAAAATGATAGTGATATCTCCTGTAAATTGGGTTGGAAAGAGAGGTAGTTGCAGAACGAAGGTAAAATGATAGAATAATTTATTGAAATGGAATGGAGAAATTAGCAATAGTAAGGAGCATTTGCAGTAACCATAACCAGGCGTGTAGCCGGGTGCATGACCACAACTTGCGTTGTAAAAAGCAAAGGGGTGTCTATTCTGGCAAGTTTCCCAGCATTCCATGTCCACGCTATTCCCGCCGATGCAGTACACTTCCAGCGATTTCACATCATCCAGGCACGTTTTGTATTCAGCATTAACCTGTTGGGGCCGGGAAGCCCTGACCTCAACTGCAAAAAAAGAAGAAGAAGATGCCATATCATCTGTTACAGATTTAAATCACTAAACATTGCTTATCAAAATAATAATACAAGCATTTTAGTATATATGGCAAGCACACATACTTGATATAAGAACAATGACAGCGATGATACAGAAGGATGCTAGGATCTTCGCCATTTTAAAATGGAGTAAGAGTATGGTAAGGATATCTCTTATTTATACTACCTTAGACAGAGCACTCTCACATGGATGGGTTCGATCACTTATGGAATGGACCCTACTATGAAACCATTAGTCAGACATTCCGATTTGAGAGAATAGTGTTCATAATGGTACAAATAAGAAGACTGATATTTTATTTGAGTGGATGAGTATCTATTTTGACATAGGTTAGCATGATATTTTTTTTCATCTTTATATATAAAAAAATAATACTATACTTTTTAAAATTGTATCTCAAACTAGCCCAAATGAAATGACATTAATATAACACTGAATTACTGGTAATACTTGAAATGAAATTATGTAATTATTGTGATTCTATCATGTCAGTGTCTCATTATTTATGATACAAATTTGGTAACCTCTTTATTCTTTTTAGACTAAAGGCTAACGCATTGACTACTATCGGAGCTAATTTAGTAGTCTTCTAACCTTTATTTTTGATAGAAAACTCGAAGGCATTGACCTACGATTAAAAACTAATAACATCAATGTCCATAACATTATTTAATAGAGTAAAAATTTGCAAGTATGTATTTGGTTTATCTGTTTCTCGTGTGTTTACTTTGTACAATACAAATTATACACATAAATTGTTAGAAATATAATCACGTTATCATGATCAGTGAGATACGAAAACAAATAAGAAAACAAATCTAAAATTATACGTACACATAAAAACATAAAGATTTATGTGATTCACTTCAAAATAGGGTTACGTTCACGGCTTGCTGCGATTTCACTATGATTTGAAAAGAATTACAATGAGATGCGGCAATTCAATTATAAATACATAGAATTAAGATAACATGGATATAATACGACCCCTCAACCAACTTATCACAAAATTAAATCTACGAAATAAAAATTAGGGTAAAATACTTATCAGTATCCACGTTACCCTACATAAATAGGAGTAGAGGGGCATGTGATTTGTTCACTTTAGTCACAATGATAGGATCCATCCAAAAGATTTGATGTTGTTGTGCAAAATAAAATGTATCGATATACCTTTTTGATGGGGGTAAGCCGTCATTTATAACTCCTCAAATTAAATGCCCACTAGGGTATAACATTTTGATTTAGTTTCCAAAATCACGAGATTTACAATTATTAAAATTAGAATAGAAGATCTCATATTGTACAATCATAATTAAGTCGGTTTTTTGATTTCATAAAGCTAGTTTGATTAATTAACTAAAAATAAATAATTCATAATAGATTAAATGATAATTCAATAAAATCATAATAAAATTTTAGGTTAATTATTTGTTTAAACATATATACGTTTAGAGATAAGAATATACAATTTTGGAATTCAAAATTTGGGATAAAAAAATTTAAAAATCTAACTTTGTTTTAAAAAAAAAAAAGTTTGAATTAATATTTCAATTATTATTATTTATAATAATAAAAAAAAAAGTGGTTTGGCTCTAATTATAGGAGTCTAACAATGGAAAAACCACAAAGCCAATTAATTTCATTTTTAAGTTTAAACCGGAAAATGCAATGTATTTTCAATTTGTGTTCTCAGTATGATATTGCATCATGCAGTGTTTTTAAACATTACATGATGTAATTTTTAAAATCAACATATATGACACATCATTATCTTTTAAAGCTTAAATCTTAGGGTTTATGATTTTAATCTCTAACTCATTTCCCTTGATTTTGGAAAAAATTTAATCTTATTCTTTTTTTTTTAAATGAACAAATAATATTATTTGATCATCGTCTACTTTGAAAAAATAATATTAAGAATATGTAACATTTTTTATAAAATGTTAAATTTCTCAAATATGTATTTTAATTTTTATATCTCAAATGATCTGACACTAAAATTAATAAATCACAATAATACATTGATATCTCACTGTCACATTATTTGATGAATAAATGTAAAATAGAATTTTAGGAAGTATAGGATTAATCTTATTTTTTAAAATAATAAAACCTATCATATGATTTGGAGAGTGAAATTCGAGCTTTAAAATTGAATTTTAAATTAATATAATTTTTAATTCTAATTTTAGAAATTGTATTCCATATGTATAGTCATATAATGCATGTTAAAACTCAGACCGGACCGGGCCATTGGACAAGTAGGAGGAGCTTTGTTTAAAAACGGTCCGAACCGTGGGCTAAGAAACAACCTCTAGAAACCGTTTGCGGTTCGCTAGAATCGGACCGCTTGACATTCATGTATATATACTTTGTTTGTACAGACCTAGGGTACCACACTGACAACTATTCAGTCGCGCTCTCTCTTCTCACTCTCATCCCCAAATCTTGATAGGCTCGACGGACGACTCTTCTCCGTCTACTCGCGGCGACGGCGACTTCCTAAGAGGTTTATTTCCCTCTTCTCACACCCTCTCTATTTCTTACATTTTTTTTTATCTCGCTCCCGCACCCGCTCTTTCTCTATTGCTCAAGATGCCGGTAACCAATGACCAGATGACTACAAGGCCGATGAACGGAAAAACTCTTGGTTATCTTCTCTGTCTCTGTGTCTCATTCTTTATCTAGTTTTGACTCTTTATTCTTCTATTTGTTAATCCGCTCCTCACAATCAAAAAGATGAATATATAATATGTCACTGTCAGTCCTCTCCTTTGTCTCTCTGTCTTCATCTTTCTTTCTCCTCTCTCGGTTCCCCCTCTCGTTGCTGATCGATTCCTCGCTTCTATTCTCTCACTCGCTATATTACTTTCTCTGTTTCTCAGTCAACCAAGTTCTTATTCTCTGTCACTCTTGGGTCCCTAACATTTCTTTTGGTAACATTCAATTATCCAAATGAATTTATTATCCCAATGCACCATTGAAAGATCTAATATATTACATGATTTTATATGCTGATTATGGTAGATTGTGCTTGTAAATTTTTTTAGCATGTTAGTACTGTATTTGTTGGTTTAATTTATATAATTTCATTATCATATTATTGTGTTTGTAGCATCAATTCTCGTTGAGCCGCAGGTAGTTGATAATAAGTTGTTTCTGCATCTCTCGCATTTCAACTTAGATGGCTAAACAGTGTTTACATAGTGCTTAATGCTATGTTGTTAGATGTCTTTGAAACATTGTATGAAAGTGTTATGTGCGCTTTTTTTCTTCATATTTTTACTACTTTTGTCTAGTTCTGTTACTTATTTATTAATATATTTATTAAGTAATATGACATTACGATTGTCGAACCATTTATAATCCTATGTAAATTTCTTATTGTTAACGTGAATACCTTGAAACTGAAGAATTATTTGATCATTTTTATTATTTAAACTAAATTAATTTTAGATAAGCGTAGGCTACTGGGTGTGTGTGTCTTCCATTTTCATTCTGTAACGTTTGGCAATACAAGCAAACAATAGCATGTTATTGGAAATTTGGTAGAAATCAACCAAATCCTGAACTATTTTGTGTTTTGAAATACAAAACTTTTGTTTGCCTTGGTTTCATTTCAGACATTTAGAAACATAAGGGGTAGTAGCGCATGTTAGATAATGTGAGTTTTATGTATTGGGCCTTCTACATTTCAATGTTGTGGCAGTGACTTTAATTACCGAAATATGATCTTTCTTGGCTCTAAATTGACACGTTGTTGGTTTTATTTAATTTTCATTAGTGTTCCAATTAGAATAATATTTGTCTATGACTCTATGTTGTGCTAATACGATCTGAAAAACATTGATTTCAGCCTTAGTTTGGAATGGGTTGGAAAGCAGCTCAGAAACTCATACATCACTGGAGGATTCTCAGAGGAGATAATGTAAAAGATGAAGAAAGACCTTTTCCTCTCCAAATCCGTGTCTTCCTTTTCTCTGTCTTTTCATTTTTAAATGAATAATTGTCCTTTACCACATGTCAATTATTTGTAGGTGATGATAATAAGAGGCAAAGATAAAGGTGAGACTGGTGTTATTAAGCGGGTTGTCCGCTCTCAAAACCGTGTTCTTGTTGAGGGCAAAAATCTGGTGAGGAACACTGCACACTTCCCTATCCTGCTTTGCTGTTTTTCTTTTTTTCTCATCCTATTTTATTATACATTTTCTTTTTGGGTAATTTTCATCTTAATAACTACTCATTGAGAATCTGTAGTGACACTGGCTTCACCAATCACTATAGGTCTTGTCAATATTTTTAGAATGTATAATTGTGTGCCCAGATTTTCTTGTTGAGTGCACATACATTTTCTTGTTACCAGAAAACGCTCAATCACTCTGACATTTGACTTGAAACCTTCTGACGAGGTTAATAATCTGATTCATTGCAGGTCTGCAACCTAATCTAGGATTTTCTCAAAAAAGATTGAGATTATCCAAAAGAACAATTTGTATACAAAATCAAAAGCAGGATTGACTGACCAAGCCAACAATGGTTCATCCCAATCGGACCTCCCCCACCACTACTACCACCACCATGTAAAAGATCATCACCATCACTAGCATCTCCAAAGAACCCAGCTTATTCACCATCTTCTGCTAACATAAAAGTTCCAAAAAATTTGATTCTCAATGCCAACTATCTGCTTTGCAATCATGTTCACAATCATCCACAACCTCAGCCTAATCGCTGATCAATAGTTGGTTCTCCATTTTCATTCAATGAGATGGGAGAAATGGGTGAACACTATGGATCTGGTGTCAAAGTTGAGCGTGGGGCTGCTTGGAGAGATATTCAACTGGGGTTTAAGGATATCAAGGTTGATCCCTATTCAACTGGGATTTGTCTGAAGATGTAGAATACAGTTAGCTTGCTTTTTGGAGATGTTTTGTTCAGTCCCATCTTGAAAGAGAGCCTTATGCCAAGGCTTCTCTCACTCTATAAAAGAGCCATTCCCTGAACTCTCAATGTAACATTTGTTTGGCTGCCAACTCTTTGTCAGCTGTCAAATAAAAAAATAGAAAACCCTGATTTGAGCTCTTTGTGGGCTCGGGCTGTGTTATTCAGGTTGAAGGTCAGGTTTGGGCAAGTGTTTTTAGAGCTCGGGTTGGGTTTGGACCGAACTCAGTCCGTGACTGACCCTGCCTGAGCTGCACCCATAAGAAAGTTACCTTCACATGGGATGTAATGGGTTCATTGAAGACCTTGTCCATAAAACAAACTCAAGATACACACAAGAAGTTGGTAGTACTGTTACTGTTTAACACTGTGTGAGTTATTGATGGTTTTATACTTGATATTTTCAACACTATATCTTTTTTAGATAGTTGCTATTTCCACCACTGTATCTGTTGCATCCAACGAAATGACACAGCAGAAAACTTTGGTGGATGCTGCAAGATCATGATACAACAGAGCAATTACAGTCTCTCTCTCTCTTTCTCTCTATCTAAATGCTTGACATCTCTGGGTGGGACTGTTGTTGTTATTATTGTTTTCCTAAGCATAATTTTTGTGTTACTAATATTTTCTTCCAGCCTATGTTCAAATGAATTCTTCGATTCTGTTTGACATTTTACGTGCATTTGACACAGATTTCCGCATTATATATTTTTTATTGTTATGTTATACTTTCTTTGCAGGTAAAGAAACATATCAAGCAAGGGCAAGGTCATGAAGGTGGAATTTTCACAGTTGAGGCCCCTCTTCATGTCTCAAATGTTCAAGTTGTTGACCCAGTCACAGGGTATGAATATATCTCATATTTCAGGATATAAATCATGTTTTTTTCCCCTTAATTTGTTCTGTATATGGAATGGTGATTGATGTATACTAATGCAGGAAGCCATGCAAAGTTGGAATCAAATATCTAGAGGATGGTACCAAAGTAAGAGTTTCTCGAGGTATCGGGGCATCAGGATCCATAATTCCTCGCCCTGAGATCCTAAAGATAAGGACCACGCCCAGACCTACAATTGGTATATTTTCTGATCTTATCACCAATATGCGTACTAGTGTAACTTCAGTAATTCTAGTGTTTGTAATTTTAGTAATTATAGTATATGTTGTTCTGCATGTTTGTTTTGTTTTGTTTTTCCTGCAAGTCTGCAACTGTGTGATAATAGGCAATTCTGTGTAGCACTTGTGAGTGGCCTTTTACACGTTATAATTGAATGATGCATTTACTTTGCAATTTAAAGGAATTCACTTGAGGATATTCAGACATAGGCCTTAGATGTGGGGCTTATGCTCTTTTAGACATGCAACTTGTTTCCCCCTTTTTGTATAGAAGGGAAAAAAAGTCAGACATTCAGTGTCAGCTTTAAAAAAATCCGACATAGGCCTTTTACATGTTACTCTTACTCTTATTCTTGGTGATTTTTCTTTTCCTTCTATTTTCATATGATCTAATTTTTGCATTTAGATAGCTTTGATTTGTCTAGGTGGGGGTGATTTTTCTTTTACTTCTCTTTTCATATGATCTAATTTCTGCATTTAGATAGCATTGATTTGTCTCTGTGTTTTTTTCTTTTTTTTTTTGGTTTGGGGTGGTGGGGGGGGGGGGGGGGGGGAGGATTAGTTTTGATTTGTTGATTATAATTTAAATTGTGGGGGTTGCATTTGTCTCTAGTTATCATTTACTAAAAGACAATCTGAGTTAGTCTGGCATGTTAGAAGCTTGGGGATCATTTTTAAAGTTTAGGTGCTTGTTAGCATATGAAAATGATTGCTCAACTTAGAAATCAATTTTCATTATTACTTGAGGGTCTTATATGGAATGTGGTGTCTTGTTTTTTGTTTCTTTTTGCAGCCGGCTCCAAGGATACTCCAATGGATGCAGTGTTGGAAAAGACATACGATGCTAAAACTGGGAAGGGGATGCCAGATCTTTAATGATTCATGGTTTTGTTCAACACTCAACATGATTGAAGCTGTTGAGGGAATGAGTGCCTGTGAGTTGGTACTTATGTGTCACTTAAAACTGCATTTATTTTTGGTGACAAGTCACTTAAAAGTAGAAATTACTGGATTGTAAGTGACATTTTGAAAATTTTATGTATTGATGGATTGGGGTAGGGAAGGCTCTTGGTGAAAAGAATAAAAATGACCGATTAAATTGACTGGGATTACCTGATTAATGTTGGCAACGATTAGTGGCTAGGTATGAAAACCAGTGAAGAAATTATCCATACCACATCATTATCCGAAGTGGGGGGGTGGGGGGTGAGTCCTGTGACGGCCTCTTCTCGCTTGATGATTACTCAAAACTAGAGAGTGATGCACGTGGATTTAAATGACTGAGGGGGGAATGGATGGTCTATTTCGTTGTGACTCGTAGATTTTTGCTCTTATTTTTCAAAGCTTGCAGTTTTAGATGCTTCTTATGAAAAGATGTTCTAGCCAACAGGTGGAATCCTTATGGTTCCGGAAAACGAGTATGAAAGTGCGTGGTTTACAAAATTTAGTTAAAAAAACACATGGGTGGGGTTAAAAATTCTCGAGGGTGGGATTGCATTTGGATATTAAAATTGTACTCAAAAAGAAAAATAAAAAGATCAAATGATGAAGTACCTAGGAACCCCCCTTCCTCCCATGTTATTTTGAACTACTCATTGTTTTCCTAATTGACAAGATGAAATAGTCAACCTTCATCTTAAAATTGGATCTCACGGATACTCTAGATTCTGTGAATTGGTGGATAAGGTATGAGATTCTCAAGTGTAACTCTTTTTTGCTGTTGACTCCAGTATCTTCTCTAATTTTCTAGAAGTTTTTATTATGTTTAAACACAACGATATGAAGTGATTAAAATTTTTTCTCTTCACACGGCACACTTAGAATAACTCCTTCCTTTCTTACGGTTGTATTTAATTTTTTTTTAAAGTATAATAATGAACGTGATCATGGTAAAATTGCTACAATTTTGTGCAAAAATGGCACATGTCCACCTTCAAATAAATAGCATTTCAGAAAATGTGTACTTAGAGATAATTTAAATTGAGGAATGTCACGTTGCCTCAAGATACCTAAGTTGTATTTTTACATTCAACGTAAAGAAAGAAAAATATTGAGATATTGTGATGTGTTCCATACTTATTTACATATATCCATTAATGTGACCATAAACAAAAAAAAAAAAAAAATTTATTAAATGTTACGATTTTTTTTATACACAAGGTGATAAGATTTAAATGTAAATATTAGAGTGAGTCACATCATCTTGTGTCTAGAAATAAAAAAAAAAAAAACACAATATGATAGAATTCACATATATTTATTATAATTAGTTCATTGTTGTATTTTTTTTTTTTTTGATATAATATTGGAGAGGAGAGAATCAAATTTATGCCAACTACGTAAGAGAGTGAGCATCGAACCATTCAAATAAGACTTCAATTATCAGAGAAATTATCCGATGTGATCATCATTATATGTTATTATCTAATGTAGAGTGAAGATTTTTTTATAAAATTTTAAAATTCTCCGATATTTAAAATAAATAACTCCTATATGAATTTAACAAGATAATTAAATTTGTGAGTAATAATCACATCATACTTAATAATAATTTAGATTAATCATCATTCTGAATAATTACTCCAAACCTCTTTGCTTGCAATTTAGAAATGAAAAGTTTAGAGTGAAACAATATGTTACATTATTATAAAGAAAAAGGTAATGTTTTGTTCAAATTTTGTCCAAATCTATATTAAAGAAAGAGATTTATTAATTGATGAGATAATTTTTTTAAAAACAATTAATATGAACAATCAATGATTCTTTTTACTTAAAAAAAATTATTAAATATAATCATCATTTTACATTATTATCTAATTTAAAATAACGACCTCTTCGGAATATTAATAATTTTATGAAATTACAGAATTTTTTTTTAACCTAAAATATAAAAAGAGCAATAGAGTACGTGAGATACCGTCCTTCCATTGGATAATAACTTAAAATAATTTAGAGTAAGAATCTCACTCAAATAAGTTTTTCTTTTAAGCACAGATTTAAACATAAAAATTTAAGCCATAAATGATCTAAACGAAAACCCGATCATGTTAGACTGTCAGTGCACACAAGAACAGAAGTAGTACGAGACAAATGTGTGGCAGCCAGCTCTTTATTTCACCAATGGTTTTTTGTCCACTAGTAGCTGTATCCGTACTCCAACGTGGACCCTGGTGTCTATACACGCCGACGCGTCGTCCTGCATGTCAATCTATAACTATAGATGTTTGTATCCCAAAACTAACTTTCACAACACCACCTCGTCCTTCCTGTCCTTGTTCCCACGTAAGATGGACACCTGTCCTCCTGCATGCCCTTACGTGTCTCTATCTCTCACTCATTTCACACACTATATAATCCTCTACCCTATTTTCTCACTTATTCTTCACCCACAACTCTTTAATCAGCTCTGAAAATGGCGAGCAAAGCCAAAGCAAAGCTCTCTCTAGTTTTCTTGCTTTTCTCTCTCGTCCTCCTACTTTCAAATCTTGCTTTAGCTACCCATGACCCGGAGAGGAGAGACGACGAGGGGAACCCTGAAGGTCCTAAGCGGAGGCTGAAGGAATGCATGAGGCAATGCGACAGAAGAGAGGGACAGGAGCAACCCTCGTGTCGGCGACAATGCCGAGAGAGGTACCAGCGAGAGCGAGAAGAGCAAGAGCATGGAGGAAGAGGACGGGGAGAGGAGAGAGAGAGTAATGATAGTGACGAAGGTAGTGAGAGGGAACAAGAACAGGGCCAGCAAGAGAGCGGCCATCCTTATCTCTTTGAGGACCAGCACTTTACTGCAAGAGCCAGGTCCCAGCATGGAAGACTTCGTGTCCTTCAGAAGTTCACCGAGAGATCAAACCTTCTTCGCGGCATCGAAAATTATCGTCTGTCGATTCTTGAAGCTGATCCTCAAATACTCGTTATACCAAACCACTTGGATGCTGAGCGCCTCTTATTTGTTGCAAGGGGTATTAATTTTATCCTAATTTACTCTGAATCTTGTGAGATTATTTATGATCTTTTTCAATCTGTGTCAGTCTTGGATACTAAATTTGGGCTTTTTTTTTTTTGCTTTCAGGGAGAGGAACTATCAGTCTAGTGCATCAGGATAGGAGGGAGAGCTTTAATCTTCAACGTGGGGATGTCCTAAGAGTTCCTGCAGGGACTACTAGTTATATGATCAATAGAGACAACAATGAGAAACTCGTCATAGCCAAGCTCCTTCAGCCCGTTGGTGTTCCTGGAGAATTTCAGGTGAGTTTTCAGTCATATATATATATATATATTCTTGAACTTCTCGGTTGAGGAGAGTATATTTTCGCGACTCCAACCTCGATTCATGGGTCAGAATGAAGCAATTTTATCATTGTGTTAAGTCTAGCCGCCCCTCAAAAAATACATATAATCTTATTTTTATTTGTACATAAATGTTATGAACTCCCCAAAGAGTACACATAATATTCTTCATTATATATATGTACATTTTTATTAAATAAAAATATATGTTATGGTGGTTAATTGAGATTATTGTGATGTAGCCATTTTTCGGCCCAGGAGGGGAAGATCCAGAGTCGTTCTATAGGGCCTTCAGCACTGAGATACTTGAAAGTGCTTTGAATGTAAGTTTCATTGAAATTTGTAGTTGTTTGGTTTTTGGGTTTTTGTTGTTAGTAGTTATTCCTAATTGTGATTATTTTTGCATTTTGGAATATATATCAGACAAGGAGGGATAAGTTGCAGAGGCTGTTTGGACAACAGAGGCAGGGAATCATTATCAAAGCATCAGAAGAGCAGATCAGATCCATGAGCCACCGCGAGGAAGGTGGAAGAAGCTGGCCGTTTGGAGGTGAATCAAGAGGTCCATTCAACCTTCTTAACAAGCGTCCCTCGCAATCTAACCAGTATGGGCAACTCCATGAGGTGGATGCCAGAGACTACAGGCAGCTACAAGACCTTGACGTGGCCATTTCTTTCGCTAACATCACCCAAGTACCCTCACCTTGCTCTCTCTTTCCCTTGGTTAATTTCTGTAGATATATATATATATGTGTGTGTGTGTGTGTGTGTGTGTGTGTGTGTGTGTGTGTGCATGTATTATATATGTATGTAATTGTGCGTTTATATTTAAACCATTTGGCTGTATTTGTGTAGGGGTCCATGGAAGCACCCTTCTACAACTCAAGGGCAACTAAGATATCTGTAGTGGTTGAAGGTGAAGGTTATTTTGAGATGGCATGTCCCCACTTGTCCTCTTCTGAGTCTGGTGGACAAGGTAAGAGTAGTCCAAGTTACCGGAGAGTGAGTGGACGTCTGAGACGTGGTACGGTGTTGGTTGTCCCAGCCGGCCACCCGATCGTGAGAGTTGCTTCGAGCAATCAGAATTTAGAGTTACTTTGCTTTGAGATCAATGCCCGAGACAACGAGAAGTACCCTCTTGCAGGTGTTTGATAATTTTCTTTCATGACTTCCCCTTAGTGGTGATTTTCTCTTCTCCACTCTTTCTCGCTCTTTAACATTGATGCATGTGTGTGCATGGTTGTGTAATGCTTATTCAGGGAGGAGGAACATAATGAATCAGTTGGAGAAAGAGGCAAAGGAGTTGGCCTTCGGCGTGCCGGCAAGAGAGGTGGAAGAGATCTTCAGGCAGCAAGAGGAGGATTTCTTCTTCAGGGGGCCGGGCCAGCAGCAGCAAGAAGGTGGTCGTGGTGATGCATGAGCAAGAAGGTGGCCTGGGTTACTCGGGGGTTTTGTTATATATGTTATGTTATGTATACTGGCGGTGATCCGAATGTCTTTTATCTGTATGTTCGTACTTCTTAAATGCATGTATGAACATATAATCTTAAAAGCTTTTGATAAATAAATAAAAGAGACGTTCTCTCTCTTTTTGCTAAATTTTCTGCATCCGCGATGGCTTAACAATACAAGGAGAAGTGAGATAGGCACATTATGTGATTATTACAACTAATTTTCTCACATTTAATATTGTATTTAGCTATTAAAGTAATTGTAATAAATAAAATTTTAATTTTTAAAATATTTAATAAATAAGAGTTTCATTTTTATTTAATAACATTACTTTTTAAGAAATTTGAATAGTTTATAAAATAATTTGTGAAATTGTATTATTTATTTAGGTTATGTTTGTTTATAGACAGAAATAAAATAAATCATTTTTCTTGTCGATATTTAATATATATATATAAAGAGTTTACTAATAATATGAGAATGGACCAACCAACTAAATTTCAGTGCATGTTAAAAGTGATTAGTGATAAGAGAATGGTCCAATTCATCCTCTAATCCAAAATCATTTGAATTTGCCAGTATGTAGTTAAAAATAAATAAAAGTTTTGACATTTTTTAAATAGAATTAAATTAACTTGTCGCCTATACATGAGGATATAGCCTCCTAAAATCCTTTAAAATTTTGAAATTCTTTCCTAAAATATTTTTGTAATAGATTATTTTTATGTTTACCTTCTGAGTGCATGGCCAACACCTGTCCGAAGGCTCAGCATAAAGATGAACATAAACATGAAAAACCTTTTTAACTAGTGTACTAGTTATTAACAATATATATATATATATATATAAAATAAAATTATATGAGTTATACTCTCTTGTCCCATAAAAAAAAAAGTGTTGGGAAAGCAGTTAATACTTTTGTATTTGAATAAGAGTATAAATTTATAAAATTAATTTTTTTTAATATTGAGCAGTATATTTACATTAAATTGGTATAAAAAATAATTTAAAAATTTTATAATAATTTATATATTAATTTTTTAAGAACACTTTTATTGTAGGAAATCTCAAAATAAAATAAGAGACTCTTAAATTGAGACGTATGGTATAAAGATTTTTAATTTTTAATATTAATAATTATACTTAATTTTGAGAATTTTTACAATTAAATTAAATTAGCAGTTCATTACGTCCCATTAACAACTTATTATGTGTTAGTATGATAATACATAATGAATTATGTATTACTAAGAACATAATATTGTATTATTAATATGAGATTAGAGATAACAATTTGTCTTATTTTTTATAAGAAAAGTTTAAAAATAAAATAAATAGAATAAAAGGAGAATGAAAAAGATAATAAAGTGTAACACAAATTTAGGACGAGAGTAGGAGAAGATATCCGTTGTGATTATATATTTAAATTATATAAATTTTTAATACTTTTATACTTCATTAAATATTCTCATATATATATATATAAATATAAATATAAATATTATTTGTGTGTGTATATATATATATATATATGTGTGAGTGTAAATCTGAATTTATATTTTTAATAATATTAACCGGTTAACTTTGATTTTCAAAAACTAAAAAGAATATTTTTTTATACAATGAGTCTCTTGCAACCACCATTTGGCAAAGCAAAGGAAACTCGAATCATTTCCTGACTCGACTTCAACCTGGCGGCTTCATTAGAGATTGACATGGTAGATGGTCTCAGATTTTTCTAGCAGAGAATTTCTCTGGCCATTACGTGATGGTTTTTCTTTGGCAGTTACAAAGAGTATATCTTATTGATACACTAACTCGCAACGAAGTCTCTTTGCCGACACCTTCTCTCTCTCTCTCTCTCTCTCTCTCTCTGTGAGTAGCAATCACAAATAGCATTCAATTCATTCTACGATCACCTGCGATACCCCTCATACTTTTCTCAACGGTAAGCCGATATTTTTTTAATTTGTTTTTTTCATTTTCTTGTCTTCTTCTTCTTAATTCTTGTATGAAACAATTTCGAGTTTGGTGTGTGTTTCCAGTTCATCTTCACGGTGCACCTCTTGTTACTTTTTCATGTATTTATGTTTATATTTGTTTTCGGGTTCATACTGTTCGACGGAATGCCTCACTGTCTTCACCGCTCTAATTGACTCCCTTTGGTTGCTTGGGAAATTAAAGACAGAGAGAAAAGAAACCAATGCTCGTTGGATTTTCATTTTTGCGAACCATAGAAAACTTAAAAAAAAAAAAATCAATTCAACCGAGCATAATGATACTTTGCTTAGATGAGAATTTACTTCTTTATTTTCTTGTAGACAAACAACAGAAAAAGAGCTCCCGAGATTCAAACTAATTAAAATTGTTAAATAAATTATGCTTTAAATTTCTATAGCTTCATCAATCTCTTCTTTAAGCCAAACTAACATCTTTTCATATATTAGCATATGTTAGTGACAACTTCATTTTTCATCGCAATCTTTAAGTTCATGTTTTGGTTTTAGCAAGGTTATTGAAGATATGGGGAAATATATTGTGTGAGTGTGGGACTATAGTCTGTGTGCAATGATTAAAATTTTGGGCTGCTAAGCGTGAGAGAATGATTTGGTTTGGGAGCAATCATTTTATGAAAAATAATGCCAATTGTTAGCTTTGCCCTTCCAATACGGGTTCATTTCCTCTACAACAGGGGAGCCTGCACCTTACAACAGGTTGCTTTTTAGGCGTTGTTCCTAGGAGTGATAAGACATCTAAAATAACGATAGATAATTTGTTTATAAAGTTCAAGCCATTGAAGCAAGCAATTGTAGGGTGCAATTATTGTGATGGCATGAGCCCTCCTATCACCCCTTTTAGTCAGGACTAACACTGAGGTAATGAATCTTATTTTATGTGATTTTATTATGGGACTGCAGTCTCTGTAAATCAAATTAAATCTGTGCTTCGGTTGACTTTACTTCAAGTACATTCCTTGGCTGTATTTTAATTCTCTTTTCACTTCATTTGGTTAAATTCAATTTATATGCTGATGATTATTTATAATACACACACACACACATATTTATGTATTTCTATCTATAGTTTCAAAAATTTATTGTGTTCCATTTGTGAAGTTTGCTCTCTAAATAATGGTATCATTTGTGGTGCAGATTTAAATCATTGTTAGTACCAAAGCTGTTGTTGATATTTTTGCTACTTGGGGAAAATGCTTTCGGTCAGGAAACTAAGCTATCAGGTCACTGCAGTTTCTCCTGCTGCTTTCTTTTCATTGCTTGCTGGGACTAATCTCAATTTTGCTAGAGTTTCCAGTTACCAACTTCAGGCTTATTGGAGTCACAAGCCGGTCCATCAGTTCAGTGTCTCTTCATCGACCAACTTAAACATGCAAAGTATTCTCTTGGAATTTCAGCATGGATCCTCTCATCATTTACAATCTTTTTCAACTATGGCTGGAACTATCCTGGTCCAGGCTCGAGACCCAGCTAAACTATGTGCAGACTTACAAAATGCAATTGATGAGCATAGATTCAATGATGCATGGATGTTTCACGAACAGCACATGCAGATGGAAGGTTTTCCTAGGAAATCCATTGTGAACAAGTTTATAACTAGTTTTGCGGAGAGCCTACACATTCAGTGGCTTGAGAAGGCTTATGGATTGGTGGAACGGACTTTTGAGGAGGGTAAACAGAATTTGTTAGAGAAAGAGACTTTGATTTATCTTGGTTTTACTCTTGCAAGATGTGGATTACCTGTTCCCGCGTCAACTGTGCTGAGGAAGTTGGTATCAATGGAGCAATTTCCACCAGTGACTGCTTGGTCTGCAATCTTGGCACATATGTCACAAACTGCTCCTGGAGCTTACCTTGCTGCTGAGATGGTCCTTGAGATTGGTTACATGTTCCAAGATGGCAGGGTGGATCCACGTAAAAAGAGTAATGGACCTCTGATTGCTATGAAGCCTAACACTGCCGCCTTTAACATTGCTTTGTGTGGTTGTCTTCTGTTTGGCACTACCAGGAAAGCAGAGCAGCTCCTTGACATGATGCCTCGAATTGGTGTCAAAACTGATGCAACCTTATTGATTACTATGGCCCATATTTATGAAAGAAATGGACGAAGAGAAGAACTCAATAAGCTTAAGAGACACGTAGATGAAGCCCATAACCTAAGTGATAATCAGTTTCGGCAGTTCTATAATTGTTTGCTTACATGCCATTTGAAATTTGGAGATCTAGAATCTGCATCCCACATGGTTCTCGAAATGCTTTGTAAGGCAAAGGAAGCACAAAATTCTCTTGCTTCAGCTGCACTCACATTTGAAGCTGCCGGAAGCAGAAACACCTCACCTCTTGGTCAGGTGCCCCAACAAGGTTTGAGCCATAAGAAATCAGATGAGGCAGAGAATCCTAGATCAATTGGAAGCCTTTCCATTTCTTTTGAAGATTTTACTAGAGACCAAAATTTTTCAAAACTTGAGGCTGAGGCTAAAGAATTACTTGATACGTTGTTACTGAAATTGCAGAGGCAAGTTAAATTGATTACTACTGAACATGGTATTCTCCAGCCAACTGAAATCATTTATGTGAAATTGGTCAAGGCTTTCTTGGAAGTTGGCAAGACGAAGGATCTGGCTGAATTTCTGATCAAGGCAGAGAAAGAAGATTTGCAAGTTTCCACTGATAATACAGCCTTGGTTCATGTCATTAATTCGTGCATTTCGCTTGGATGGTTGGATCATGCACATGATCTTCTTGATGAAATGCAATTGGCTGGTGTCAGAACCAATTCTTCTTTGTATGCTTCGCTCTTAAAAGCATATTGTAAAGCAAATCGAGCAAGAGAGATCACATCACTCCTACGGGATGTTCGTAAGGCTGGGATCCAACTCGATTCTAGCTGTTATGAGGCATTGATTCAGTCCCGGGTGCTTCAGAAAGATACTCAGGGGGCGCTCAATCTATTCAAAGAAATGAAAGAGGCTAAAATACCAAGATCTGGTCATCAAGAATTTGAGATGTTGGTTAAGGGGTGTGCAGAAGGTGGTGAAGCAGGTTTGATGGCAAAGCTTTTGCAGGAAATCAAGGAAGGGCAGAGAGTGGATTGTGGGGTTCATGACTGGAACAACGTAATCCACTTTTTCTGTAAAAAGAGATTGATGCAAGATGCTGAAAAGGCTCTTGAGAAGATGAGGAATTTGGGTCATGCCCCAAATGCACAAACTTTCCATTCTATGGTCACTGGATATGCTGCTATTGGGGGAAAATATCTGGAGGTAACGGAGCTTTGGGGTGAGATGAAGGTTCTTGCTTCTTCCAGTGCAATGAAGTTTGACCAGGAACTGCTGGATTCTGTACTTTATACATTTGTGAGGGGTGGATTTTTCGTTCGAGCAAATGAAGTCGTGGAGATGATGGAGAGAGGGAACATGTTCATTGACAAGTATAAGTATCGCACGCTCTTCCTGAAATACCATAAAACCCTCTATAAGGGCAAGGCTCCCAAATTCCAGACAGAAGCCCAATTAAAAAAGAGAGAAGCAGCATTGACCTTTAAGAGATGGATTGGCTTATTTTGAAGAAGGTTTTTCTGTCGCATCCTACGAGCCTTTTTCAGAGTTATGATTTAATGAGCCTTCAGACTCTGAATATTTTTCAATGGTATAACTACAACAATTGCTGACATGGCTACAACTGGTTTTCTACATTTAATGTTAATTTTCTATTCATTAGCAGTGGTATGTAAATTGAAAGAACAGGAAAGGGGGAGAGTGGAGGAAGGCTCGATGTGTTACCTAAACTAGATTAATGAAACTCAGATCACTCATCCTCAATTAGCATGGCTGCCAAAGGATACATCTGGGGAACTTATTATTCAGAATATTCTGCCAAAGGTTTGCTTCTTTCCTTATTTGTACCACCAAAATTCCAAACCCATGTTGCTTGCTTAACTTGGTAGGACAAGTTCTTGATACCCTAACAAAATGATAAATCAGATTTTGTTTACCACCAAGCATGAGCTTGAGTGCCTCCACCTCCCAAAGAGGAGGTTAGGGTTCCAGTCCCACATGTGACAAGGTGGGTGTTTGTGTGTGTCTACTTATTAAAAAATTAGAATAAAGAAACCCAAGTTCCTTTTTTATATTTTATTTTGTTCCCTTGTATGTTTGGTTATTCACTTATTGTACTCATACTAGTGCTTATCAGATCAACTGATGGGATTTTCTCTCTCCCTTTTCCTCGGTACGTGTTTCAGATAGAACCTTCTTGCGAAGGCAAGTTAGGCTTTAATAGTGCAAGAGTAGCCGCACTGCTAGTGCTGGCATTATCGGCTCCGCCCTCACATGAACTCGATGGTGAGATAATTAGTCCTGCTGGAATGCAGCTGCAGCAAGTGACGGTTTGTCAGTGACTCATTCTCAGAGAATGTGACGGCTGAGGACGGTAGCAACTCCACTCGTAGACTGCCAGTTGGAGGAATATGAGGGAGTAACGAAGTCTATGAAGCTTATCCTCAGAAAGATCAAAGATGTCTGGCACTCGTTACAAAACCAATGAGCAGCTACAGTACAAAAGACATTTGAGGGTTGCAGTATATTATTTCGTCTCCTTCACATATTTTGCACATCTTACTTCAGCAAACAACCCTTGTGAAGTATGATATGCATTTCTATCAGGCATTCACCTTAACTCATGATACAGAAGGGACTCTAGTCGGTGGGATGTAATCTTGCCTTTTGTTCACACACACACACACACACAATCATTACATATATACTGCCATTTTGTTGACAAAATTTGTTTCATAATTATTTTTCTTTATGTTATCTTGATGTTCAACTTTGATCAAATAGACGTAGTATGAAGTTACCAAGCAAATTTGTTTTCTAAAATGAAAAAGGCCGTCTTTTTTAGTTATTTATAAAATCCTTTTATTTTAACGAGGTGACTTAACACAATTAAACTCAATGTTTGGTGATTACCCCTAATTTGTGTAATATGCCTTTTAAATCTCCATCGTTTGTCTTCTTATTTGTATTATTATAAATGATAAGCTTTTCATTTTTAGAAAAAATAAATAAAAATAAAGGAAAATGTGACTGATGTGATCCAAAATACATGTCTTTTTAAAATTTTATTTTATTTTTTATTTTGTATAAATTATATTGACCTCTCATGAGGTTTTTGACATTTATAATTATATTTTTTATGATTTTTGAAATAACACTAATATCTCTTATTTTATTTGACAAATTATAAATGATAAAATTATTTTTATTTTTACTTTTTACTTTTTATTTTTGTTAATATGACCAATTTTTTTTTATTTTTAAATGAATATTGATTAAAATTTTAAATTTAAATTTATATAAAATAAAATAACTTATTTACAAAAAGTTAGAATAAGTTGTTTAAAATTAAAAAAAGATGAAAAAAATTAATAGGGGCAATTTTGTTATTAAAAAAAAAAATTTGACTCAAAAAGAGTATTTGTAATTTGTTAATAAAAATATGAAACATTAGTATTTGTAAGTTGTAAATAAAAATATGAAAAATTAATATAATTTTAAAAATTATAAAATAAATTAATATAATTATTAAAAAATTTACGAGGGAGGTTTACTGTAATTTATTTTTTTTATTTTATAAATGTATAAATAAGAAAAAATAAATGAAAGCAGCGAATCTATTTTTTTTTATATTTTCTGATCTTCCTTCGTAACGAAGTTATGGACTCGATGTTAGTGCTTGACTTGGACTGAATCGACGCGCGTTTTCGCGGAAGATACAAACGTAAAATGAAATACAAATAGGTGTATGCGTTACACCGATAGTTAGTTGAAAAGTGTCGGTAGGACCACTGTACCCTATATATACACCTGCCGTCCACCCGAAATTCATTCCATTTTCACTCTTCCAACAGCTCTCTCCCTCTGCTTTAGGTACCTGAAGAGTGAAGACCAATTACCAAAACCCTAGTGTCGTCGCTGAAACGCTAACAACAATGCCGGTCAAACGCTCTCGAATCGGCAGGTCTTCCAGCTTCGGAGAGACCGGCGTGCTTAACCACGTGTCGCCGCCGGTTGAATCGGCGGACCGCTGTCGGGAGAGGCCCGCAGCTCCGACCTCCTCTGCCGCTACCAGGCCCCCAAGCAATTCGGTCAAAGTTTTAAAATCGTCTGTTGCAGAACAATCTGATGAATCGCGACGGAGGATTCTGACGCTGTCGTCTCCGGTTCAGGAGAGTGTTGATGTGGCTGATAAAGAGCCGATTGGAGGATTTCTTGAGAAATGTTACTATTGCAAGAAGAAGATTAGAGACAATGACGAGATCTTCATGTATAGGTAGGGTTTTGGTTTTCTTGAGCCTTTTTTTATGTTCTGTTCTTGGCTTTTCATTCTTCTTCAAATATTGATATCAGTTACTCTAGTTTATTCGATAACTATTTTCACTTCCAATTCTGTATTTGTAATGCTTTTCCTTTTTCAATTTCTTTTGTTTTCTTCGTTCTTTTTTGGCCTTCATCTCTGCTACTTGTAATCAGGTGAAGTGTGTGGTGTGTGTTTGTTTGGGGGATATGTTCTGAGTTTGAGACATTTATACCGTTCCCAATCGGATCTCAAACTGATATCAGGAATCAATTATAATTTATGCCTCCGCATGTTGTTTTCTGTTTGGGGTCTGCATATTTTACGTTGGTCAATTTGGAAAATATTGGCATTTCTTTACAAAATTTTTATCATTCGAGATGATAAACTTGCCAGGATTAACCATTTGCTAACCTCAATGTGATGTTGGTCGGCCAATTGAAGTGATGCATGGACAGTTTTTAAATCGAGAGCAAGTTTTGCTTTGTTTATTCAATTTATTTTTGGGAGTTAGTGACTGCTCTCTCGCATAAGTTACTAACGTTATGGCAGTATTTAATTACTGAAGTATATGATGCAGTTTGCGTGCATTTTGTACTGCTGAATGCCGTGGTAGGCAGATTTCAATGGACGATGCAATGAAGAAAGTTTCTGGACGATCCAAAGAAACTTCGACTCAGTAACATGGGATGAAGAATGTGAAGGATCAGATGGGATTTTAACGGGAACAACAAAAGGACCCCTAGTATCATATTTAGATAGTTTGTGTACTAACTGTGGTGGTGCATGCATAGCGGTCTGGTTTTTGAGACCGGCTAGCACTTTTGCACAGAATTGTCATTTTTAGTCTTTTATGGACGACATATGTGGGTTTGTACAGTTGCACTAGTTTTTTTTTTAAAAAAAAAAACAGAAAACAAATGCACCATGTTTTTGGGGGATTGAACTTGAAGCTGAAGTTTGTTTCAGCTGTCAATAGGTATCAGATATTGTCTATTTTGATGCCTTATATGAAAATTTTGATATCGTCTTATGCTTTATGATTAAACGTAAGGAAGCGGTACTGATATTAATTACTAAGTCATACATGTGTTATATATGTGTTTGGTCTTGTCAAAATGTTTATGCTTGTTGGAATATATACTTGCTGATATTTATAGGCTAACCATTTGTACCAAATATATCTGCAAGTAAAATGTTGGCCTCTTGTGGATTGTCTTGAATTTTTATTATTCTGACATTTGAGCAGGTGAATAATTCAACCTTTCCTTTTGCTCTCGAGTTATAAATTATTTCTAATCCGTGTGCAGGTAAATGATTCAATCTTGCCTTCTGGTTTCTTAAATTCCGGGTTTTAGCAAGAAAATTTATTTCTGATGTATGTGCAGGTAAAATGATTCAATCTTGCCTTTTGGTTTCTTAACTTCTGATTTTAGCAAGATTATTTTGTGTTATCTTCTAGCTAGATAGATTTAGAATATATTTGATGTCAAACGTGGATGGAGTGTAGTTTTGTATTTATATTTTATTTTTTTTATTTGGGCTTCAACTAGTTGATTCGTTTTTGTGGTTCAAGTATTTACTCCTGAATGCCCTTCTTATTCCTGCTAATAAACTTTACATAAATTAATCCATGAGACTTCTGAGGCTTTCTTTGCATGCATTCATTGGAATGCATGTTTTCATGAATTAATAAAAGTGAAAAAACTGAGCTCCTTGGGTATTTTTTGATGCATCTTTTAGATCTTCCTTCTTAATTTTTTCTCTCAAAATAAATTTCCATAATTTTTTCTATTTATCAGTCCCAATATTTAGCGAAGTTATTTTTCGTAATTGTAGCCTATTCCGGTAATTGCCCTTTTCTCATTTGAAAGACTGTTTTAAGACTTCATTTTGCTCATTTAAAAGAATGTTTTAAGACCTTTTATTTCATTATATCAATTATCTTAATTACTTTTATGATTTGTTTCAAGCTATTCCGACTGAAATGACTTTATGCTTTTAATCTTTTTTTGCTTGCTGCGTTGGTAAAATGCTAAAGTTGTCTGGTGTGAGAGCACGCATTTGAGTTTGAGAACACTCACTTTGTGCAAAAATGATGGCAAAGGTTAGGTATGTCTTCACTTTACCTCTACCAGCTATCAGCAAGGTTGTCAAAATTAGAATCCTATGTTAGATCGTCCTTGCGTTCATAGGATCGGATCGAGAATTGTATGATCCTACAAAATTCTTTAAAAAAAATGACCAAATATATATGTAAAAGTAAAAAGCTGTTAAAAATCAATAGTTAATAATCCTTAGATAAATAAATGATGTAAAATATCGTGATACCATATGAAAGTGTATATATTTACAATTTTCTATTCATATTTATTTATAAAATGTATGTTTTATAATTTCAAAATAACACAAATTAACTAAAAAAATTAATTATATAACCAGCTAAATTTAGTAATACTTATCAATACTTATGCTGGTCAAAACCTGCAGGGAATGGCTGGAACCGAAAGGTCTCAACCTAAGGGAAAGGGATAGTCCCGAGACGTCACTCACCGGGGGGCAACGGACGTCACTCAACATTGCTAATCACGGAAGACACTCACGTGACCAGGCCACACGCTTGATTCTAGGAGGACTCACTCACTCCAAGCAAGAACAAAACTTGCAGAGAAATATTTTATAATCACCAAAAGCTAACTTCTGATTTCAGTTCCAATAGATATTTATAAAGACTACAATAGATGACTCTTCGGTTACCCCCCTTACACTTAGTACTTTAAGTCTTTCCAAAGCAAGCTACACTTCCAAAACAGTCAACACACATCAATAAGACATAGAAGTCAGAAGGTCTTCAAATACTAATACCAGAAAATAAATTCTAACTAGACAGACTTTTAATTTCCCCATTATGCTCCTGCATCATTCTCTTCCGCTGAAAAAGAAGCCGCCTGGGAATTTGTAACTAAATCGTCCCAAAGCCTTTCATCAAGTTTCTTGAGCTCTTGAGCTGAAATCCATGCATTTTCAGAATGTGCTTTGCCCTGTCCAATAGGACCAGATATTGTGTATAGGTTCCTCGACGAGTAGTGATAGACCGAACATCCAAAACATCAAGGATTTCTTGATAAGTATTTGCTGGTATAGCAGACAATTCTTCAAAGCTTCAAGGACTCATCATTTTCATCTCCATAATAAGCATACAGGTCACTATTATTAAAAACTGGACTGATAGAGAATCCTTGCGGCAACTCCACTCGATATGCATTTGGTCCAAGTTTCTTGATGATTCAGGCATGGTCCAAACTTCCTTTGCTTGAGCTTGTTATAAGAACCAGCTGGAAATCTTTCCTTCTGAAGATAAACCATGACGAGATCACCTTCTTCAAACTCTTTACTCCTTTGGTGTGCATCAACCTGGGATTTGTAATGCTTAGAAACTTCTTTTAAATGCTCACGGACTTGATTCATGAATGCCTTTGATGTGGGCAGCAAACTCCTCTGCATCCATGCTAACTCGGACTTGATTACTTAATGACAAAAGATCCAAAACTTGATGGGGTTTTCTGCCATAAATCACTTCGAATGGGGCCTTCTTAGTTGATCGATTGAAAGAACTATTATAAGCAAATTCAGCTTGAGGAATGGTGAACTCCCACCTCTTTGGATTGTCTCCAACCAAACTCCTCAATAAATTTCCAAGAGATCTATTCACCACTTCAGTTTGCCCATCGGTTTGAGGATGATAAGTACTAGAAAACTGAAGTTGAGTTCCAAAAAGCTTCCAAAGTGTCTTCCAAAAGTAACTTATAAACCGTACATCATGATCTGATACGATTGACTTTGGAATGCCACTGTAAACGAACTATCTCTCGGAAAAACAAAGTAGCAACTATGAGAAGCATCAATGCATCAATGGAGTTCCTTGCATGGAATAAAATGAGTCATTTTTGAGAAACGATCAACAACTACAAAAATGCAATCATACCCGTGTTGCGTTCTTGGCAAGCCTAGGACAAAGTCCATTGAAATATCCTCCCAAGGAGCATTAGAGACAGGAAGGGGCTGGTATAAACCTGTATTTTGCACTCCTCCTTTGGCCTTTTGACACACCAAGCACGTTTGCACAAACCGAGCAACATCACATTTCAAAGAAGGCCAAAAGTAGCGTTCTTTAACCAGCAATTCAGTTTTGTCTCTTCCAAAATGCCCACCAAGCCCACCACCATGCAACTCTCGGATGACAAAAAGCCTCAAAGATCCCTCTGGAACACACAACTGATTTTCCCTAAAAAGATACCCATTCAAAAGCAAGTAATCTTGGCTTTTCCCATCACTCAACCCTTGCATAACCTTAGAAAAGAAAGGGTCCGCTGCATAGTATTCTGGCAAGAGATCGAAGCCAACAATTTCGAAAGAGAGAGAAGTCAATAAGCTGTATTTTCTACTCAAAGCATCAACAACCTTGTTGGAGGAACTTGCTTTGTGATTTAGAACAAAGCTGAACCTTTCCATGAAAGATACCCAGCCACCATGTCGAGAATTCAGCTTCTTTTGTGCCTTGAGAAACCGTTAAAGCCTCATGATCTGAATAGAGAACAAACTCCATACCAACGAGGTATTCTTCCCAATGTCGCAAAGCTTGCACAATCGCATACAACTCCTTGTCATACGTCGAATACTTCTTCTTGGCATCACTTAACTTATCACTGAAATAAGCAATCGGTCTTCCTTCTTGCATCAGAACAGCACCTATACCCACATTCGATGCATCACACTTAACTCGGAAAGTTTTTGAAAAATTGGGTAGTGCTAGAACCGGAGCTTCCACAAACTTTGCTTTTAAAAGCTGAAAACTCTTTTCGGCTTCCTTAGTCCACCAAAACTCTTTACTTTTCAAGGACTGTCCATCATAGGAGCAACAAGGGTGCTGAAATTTCTGATGAACCTTCGATAAAAAGAAGCCAAGCCGTGAAAGCTTAGCACTTCAGTAAAACTTCTCGGGGTTGGCCAATCAAGAATGGCCTTCGCCTTCTCTTCATCCATTTGCATACCATCCGCACTCGCAACGTAACCTAGAAACACAACCCGATCAGTGACAAAAGAACATTTCTTCAGGTTAATGCAAAGCTGGTTGTCATGCAGAACTTTGAACACATTTGCTAAATGCTTCAAGTGCTGAATTTTATCTTGGCTATACACCAAGATGTCATCGAAGTAAACGACCACATACTTCCTCATAAACTCCTTCAAAACTTGAGTCATCAATCTCATAAAAGTGCTTGGGGTATTAGAAAGCCCAAATGGCATGACTAGCCATTCATACAAGCCATTCTTTGTTTTAAAGGTTGTTTTCCATTCATCTCCCAGTTTAATTCGAATCTGATGGTATCCACTTCGAAGGTCAATTTTTGAAAAGACTTTTGCACCAGAAAGCATATCAAACATGTCATCAAGACGGGGAATTGGGAACCGGTACTTTACAGTTATCTTATTTACAGCCCTACTATCGATACACATCCTCCAAGTTCCATCTTTTTTTGGAGTTAGGAGGGCTGGGACAGCACAAGGACTTAGTGACTCCCTAATCAGTCCTTTTTTTAGCAATTCTTCGACTTGTCTTTCTAATTCAGCATGTTCATTTGGTGACATTCTATAGTGAGGCAAGTTAGGAAGGATTGCACCTGGTATGAAATCAATTCGATGCTGAATATCACGAAGAGGCGGCAAACCAGCAGGCAATTCGTCTGGAACTAGGCCTTTGAATTGACGGAGTAACCTCGAAATTTCTTCAGGAACATCTCTGACATCTTCCTCACTTCCCCCTACAGCCACCAAAGCATATGCCACCCTCTCTTTACTGAAAACTTGTTCAAAAGCTCTATAGGACAGCAAGCTAACTTGGCCTTGAGGTGCCACACTTGTGGGAAGGTCTTTTAAAGGAGTCAACACAAATATCACCCCATCTTTCTTAAGAGAGTATGTGTTCTTTCTCCCGTCATGTTGAACATATCGAACATATTGCCATGGTCTTCCAAGAAGTAAATGACAAGCATCTATAGGAAGGACATCAAAATAGAGCTTATCTTCATACTTTCCAATTGAAAATTTCACCTGGCACCTTTGCGTCACTAGAACCTCTCTTCCTTTCTTGAACCATGACACTTTGTAGGGTTTAGGATGTTGCTCACAAGGAAGTTTCAGCTTCTCCACCATGGTCTTGGACACCATATTCTCAACACTTCCAGAATCAATCATCAAAATACACTTCTTTCCATTAGTCAAGCAATAAGTTCGAAAGATATTATGCTTAAGCCACTGATCATTTTCTTGAACAGTCATCACCCGTCGAATAACCAGACTTTCAGCATCGTAATTGGGTTCACAATACTCTTTTTCAATTCCACCTTCAGGTTCTTCGTCATAAATAGGCGCTTCCTCTTCTTCCTCTTGACCTTCTTCAACAAGATTCACCTCTGTTTTCTTCGTGGGACATTCGTATGAGCGATGACCAGCTTCACCACACCTGAAACACTTAAAACTTGAAGAAGATCCAGCCTTTCCACTCTCCTTTTTTCCTTCCCCAGCATGTGGGTTTGGATGCTGAGAATTAGGTGCTGAATTTTTCTTGCTTTTGGCCACCATCTTCTCGTTCAAAGCCTTACTATTGTCTGCTTTCCTGAAAGGAGTCCATTTAGCCTTTTCTTCTGCCTTAAGTGCCATTTGATATGCTTCTTCAAGTGAATGGATGGAATGCAACATTAACTCGCTTTGAAGATTGAACTTCAGACCAGCCATGTATCTGGCAACAAGCTGATCATCTGTCTCCGTTAGATTGATACGACTCAACAACTTGTAGAAGTGCTCCGTGTAATCAGCCACTGATTGGTCATTGCATTGGCGAAGCCAATGAAATTTCTGATACAAGGACTGAGAGTAATCAAGTGGAAGAAATTTCTCATCTAGCTTCAGTTTCATCTCTACCCAAGTGCTAATTCTTGGAATTCCTCTGTTGTCTCGACTTCGTTGACACTGCTGCCACCAAACCAGCGCATGGCCCTTCAATTTTGTGGCCACAAATTGTACCTTCCTTTTCTTCTGTCAAGTTTTTCCACTCAAAGAATGCTTGCAAAGAGGCGATCCAGTCACAATATTCATCGGGGTCTAATTTTCCTTCAAAGTCTGACAGGTGAACTTGGATACTTCTATCTGTTCCTTCAAGAGCTCTTGCTAATCGTTCCATGGCCCAACAATCATCAAAAGTTGCTTCTGAATTTCCTGTTGTACTCGAAGAATCAAATCCCTCTTCCGTAGTATTCTGACTTCTTGTGCTTCTGGAGTGACTTCTTCCACTTCGCGTGGGGGAAGTTGGAATCCGGTGAAGAATTTCAGCCATCATTTGTTGAAGAGTTTGATTAGACTGATGTAACTAAGCCATTTGATCACGTAATGTGGCATCCCCAACATTTCGTTGCCACCGTGGAGGCATAGTTACTAGGAAAAAAAAACAAAACTCGAAGCAATCTGGATCTTTATAGCTCTGATACTACTTTGACGCAGGCCAAAACCTGTAGGGATGGCTGGAATCGAAAGGTCTCAACCAAGGGAAAGGGATAGTCCCGGGACGTCACTCACCGGGGGCAACGGACGTCACTCAACGTTGCTAATCACGGAGGACACTCACGCGGCCAAGCCACACGCTTGATTCTAGGCGGACTCACTCACTCCAAGCAAGAACAAAACTTGCAGAGAAATATTTTATAATCACCAAAAGCTAACTTCTGATTTCATTCCAATAGATATTTATAAAGACTGCAATAGATGACTCTTCGGTTACCCCCCTTACACTTAGTACTTTAAGTCTTTCCAAAGCAAACTACACTTCCAAAACAGTCAACACACATTAATAAGACAGAGAAGTCAAAAGATCTTCAAATACTAATACCAGAAAATAAATACTAACTAGACAGACTTTTAATTTTCCCATTATGCTCCTGCATCAAATACTTAATGTTGAATCGTTTTAGATCCTACGATCCAGATCGCTATTTTGATAACTATGGCTACCAGCATCCTGCATAGTTGGAACAACACGGGGTAATGACATTTATTATTTTAATACACGGTAATTGAGTTCCCCTCAAAAGATGTATGTTCATCCACCATATGGGTTGGATCTAAGTAACTAGAGCGCAAAGTGAAAGCAGGAAAAGGAGCATAAAATTTCGTGTTATATGGCATCTGAGATTGAGAACACCTCCAAGGCATTTATATGTATACATATAAGTAGGCACGTGCACAAATTTTCTATGTGGCAACATAGTTGTTAGACTTGGCCCGAGCATCAGCCGACAAGAGGACTCGGTCAATGGGTCACTATTTCAACAAGTTAATCCCACAGGTTGAATTGGAACAATATAAGATATAATTCTAAAAATAAATAATTGCATAAAATTAAAAGATATGTTATGATATTAAAGAAAACTTGATGTTATTTTATGATTGTCATTATTCTTAATATAAAAAAGAATTATAATTAAATTATTGCATGAACTTTTTATTATAATAAAAATCTTAGGCATGTACAATGGACATTTTATTTTATTTATATCAAATACGTCACATTTATTTAATACCCCTTGAGTTCCACTCCCGGCAATCTCCAAGAGTTGATGTTTTATGCATAGAGATAAACCCAGCCGCGTTTAATGGGGTTTTCCTGGTCGCTTCCCTATCCAGTCCAACTACATAATTGGCTCAGTTAAGTGTCTGGTTCACTGTGTTTTTGTTTTGATGTGTCCGGTCGGGAAGGAGCCAGGTTTAATAACTGTGGCAATTAACATATATATATATGTATACATATATCTGTGTGTGGCTTTGAAGATGAAACAAAGTAGGTTCTTTAAGTTAATAGAAACAATGAAATGATTGATCCAATTGTAGCCTAGTGGCATGTTGCTTGGTGTTATGACGTTTTAGGTTCAGTAATTGGTGCCTTGAGTTTTTGAGGCATTTTGGAGTATTAAAATATTCAACAATCTTACACTTTTTTTTTTCCCTGCCATTGCCTCATTCCAACTCATGCTTCTTGTCTACAACCAGTACATAAAAGGATCTGGAGTGTGTGCTTATGTAATACATTATGCCTACAACCAATCAAAATCAACCTTGTACATACTAGTGGTTATATTTGAATCCATTTGGATCTATTAAAAATAAAAAATTTGAATCAAGTTGATTTCAATTATTTAATAATGCATGCAACTTGGAAGTGTTTGAGTGATGATGAAATGGTTTGGTTGGCTAATTTGTTAAAAAAAATGGGGCCCAGGGCGATAAATGTGAAGAGTTCGGAAAAGCAAAGAATATTAGTTAATTATATTAGTGTGATGGTGTAATAACTAGTATAAGAACAATGAAAGGGGAAACACATGAATTTTCAATAACAATAGGCTTGCATCAAGGATTAACACTTATTCTTCTCTTTTTTTGGGTGAATGTTATTTGTTGATGACATAGTTCGTAGCTGGAATTATGGATAAACTTTAGAATCTAAATAAGGGCATGGTCCCAAGACATTCTTAGAGAGAAAAAACAAGATGGAATTATGAAGTTACACACTAAAGTCAGGACTTCTCTAGCTTAAAGAGGGAGATAACTCTCATAAAAGAACGAACTGCTTCAGAAATCTATCAGCAATAGCTTAGTATGGGATGGGAAGGAATAGTGAGGGCCATCATGGAGAATTTTGAGGGAACTAAATCTTTGTACTTATGGATTTTGAATGACCTGTTTATAGCAGTTCATAGGACTAATACAATTATGATAAATGCTTCTTATTTTTGGTTGTGAGGGTTTGATTCCTTACATTCTTTTGTAGATTTTTTTTCTTGGTAATTTGAGCTGTATAGAAGGAATTTATTGTTGGTTCCTGTATACTTGCATGTCCTAGGTTGCGCTCACTTTGACACCTGGTTTATCTATGCTGGTAAATAAAAAAGAATCAGTGGCATCAGAAATTGGATTTATTTCTTTTTATTATCTTGAATGGAATTGGAATTAATGGAAGGATATTTTTTTTCAGCAAACCACCAAAATTTTCTGGTTCAGCCTATAGCTCTTTGAACAGCCTGTTGGGGTAGTGCTTAGAAAGACCTTATTTGGGAGAGGAGTGCGTGGTACTTTTAGAGATCTAACCTGACAAAACTCTTGAATGGATATTTCAATGTGGATATTTGAATAATCATTCTATGTTTTTAAGCAAGTTGAGACGGTTTTGGATAATAATTAATTAATTAAAATTAAATAAATACTCCATAGAGTAACATAGATAGCCCCAAAATAAATTCTCTATTTAATGAACCTAAATTAATTAGATAGATCGTAGAACTAAAGTGGTAAACTAAGTTTTCTTATAGAATTTAAAATAGATTCCTAATTAATTATATGGCCAAGTGCTTAATAACTTTAGTTGATGTGGGTTGCAAGTTTGGATCAGCACTCCAATGCCAAACCATCCAAAGCCAGTTTGGAGCAGCACTCCGATGCCAACCCATCCAAATCAGTGTCTCTTTGGAAATGGCCCACCTCTGTTTGTCTTTTATCATCCTTCTTCTTCCTGTCTTTTGTTTTTTTCCCTTTGAATTAGCCTAGGCTGAGGCTCAACTCTTTTAACAAAGCCCATGCTCATCACTCTTCTTATTCTTTTGCTGCTTATGTCTTTAATATGGGGTCTTTATCCCCATCACTTCTTGTTATCAACCTTTCCATTCTTCATGTCAACATAAAGCATACCTTTTTCTAATCAAGTATTAGTTAATTCAACTGTGCCACTTGGAGCATGTAGTAGTTTTTGCCTAAGCTATTTGTAGCATGTAAAATTCTCTAGGGATGCATTAGGAATAACTTGCATTTTTGCTGTTTATGTTGTCTACGTTATACCACATATTTAATGTATTTTTTTAATGACAATTGTTGTTCACCAATACGATTTAAGAAACCTTCCTGCGGTCATCGACTGTCAAGCCAATTTGAAGTATGATACAATTATCTTGTTATATCATTTCATTCAACAGGGGCCTTGTTTACCTATCGATGCACATGGTTTTAAATCATCATACTAGCTTCTCGTTTCATTGCTCTCCCTCCTTTTCTGAAAGCATTTGGTCCTTCCCATTGTTGTTGTCAGTCACTATTTTATTTACATATCACATTATCTGGATCAATATTTATCAGTTATAAAATCTAATCTGTTCCATTGCAGCTCATGGCTGATGAAGTGCAGCCGATTTGACGCAGAGTAAAAAAGCCGAGAAATTGGAAACTGTTTTGACCAGTATTCCTCTTCTAGTTCAGTTGACATATTGCATTTAGTTTCTCTGTCAACAAACCAAAAAGAAGAAATATATATATTTACATACATATTGGTATATTGTTGTTTCCTTGATGCATCTATGTGCTTTTTCGTAATGAATTTGTCATGTCATGTATCTTGTTCCATGTCCACAACAACATAGTAGATAACAAGGCATATTTCTTTTCATATATATCAACTGGTTCTTTTATTAAATTGTAAAATGGCTGTTTTACTCTATTAATTGATTTCCAATGCTATTTATCAGTTCTTTAAGTGATTTGTTTGTCTCGGTTGAAACGGTGGAACAGTGGCTGAAGTAGGTCAACCGCAGCAGAATATTGGTTCGGTCTGGTAACTATAGCACCGAATTAAACACAGAATGTTTCTTGTTTTTAAATAACATGCCTTTGTAATTTTGTTTATAGTGTGATATCTCTGGCTATACATCTGTTACCATGTGGATGGATAAGTGAATTAGGTTTTACAGCATTTTGAAAGTTGAAACTGATATCGTACTTTAGTTTTATTGTTGAATGCAAAATATATTTGACACAAAAATATCTCCCATACATGCTTGCCATTCTGAATTTGCTTTGGACAATCTCAAAGTGTCTTGCATCATTGTACTGGCATATCAAATTGTTTTAAGCAACTGTGGTAATTATGGCACATTGCTCCCGGTGATTATGCTATTTGCCACTTCTCAGTGGAAGTTTACTTGAATAGATTTAGGCTTATTAAGTATTTTGATCAGTGTATGGAGAATCTATGCGTTCTTCCTTTTCAACATTTGACTTGAATCAGAAAAATATTATGTGCTCTTCAAGGGATATTCTGTAGCTGCTGCTTTGTAAATCTGCAGCTTATCTACAATGAGAGTGAAAATACCCACCTTGCAAACTGCTTGAATGGATAGAATCTTGCTTAGGGGAGAGTAGCAAATTGACTCGTATCGTTCCTTTTATGTATTATTTATTTTTTGCATAAACGCCTTTGCGACTTGTTTAGGTATGCATATATTCCTGTCAAAAGCAAAATGGGCCTATTCAAAACCCCTTAAAATACAGTGGGCTTGTTCAATCTGGATGGATCGAAATGATAATTGAGGGGCTAATCAAATGCTATATACCTCAAAAGTCCCATTACTTTCTAAATAAGTTTAATCAAGACATGTAATAATAATGAATTTTGGTATATATTGTATATTGTATTTTGGCAGCCCACGTGTCCGACTATAAGATGAGCAAAGGGCTTCGATTTATATTATTTCTGAATTTCACTTTCTAATTCGGAAAAAAACTGTTAATGGAAGCAGCACCAGTAGCATAGAAGAAATAGATGCCAAAATTTCTCTTATATATAAAAGATATAATTACAAAACGGCCCAAGCCGAATAGTTAGATATGGCTAAAGCTAAAAATCGTAGGAAAATACAATAGTTCTACTATACTTCACTCTAAAAGGTGCAAATTTAATCATTAAGATAATATTTTTTTTAACTCAAAAAGATAATGAGGAATGCGTATAGCTATTCTTTTGTTTTTCCTTTACAATACAAAATAATAGAGAGAGAGAGATGGGTAGTGAAGCGACAGATGACAGAGCTTTGACGCCTCCCAAAGACAGACGCAGGTTTTGGTGTTGTGTTATTGTCAGTCGAGGAGGCAACGTCAGAACTGTGTGTGTGTGTGTGTGTGAGTGAGAGAGAGAGAGCTGGGAACCATATCATATTCCTGCAGGCATCACAAAGTCCCTGCTAGCAAGCCCTCGTGTCAGTAGTTGGCGGTGGAACTTATGATAAATAACTTTAAACCCCACTCGCCTGTAGAACTAGAACAAGAAAGGACCACTATTTTCAAGCGTAGATGATATTTGGACGTTGGTGCTAGTGAATAGTCATTTTAACTTGGTTACTTGGCCATTATCAATTTGATTTACGAAGCCCTAAACGAATCATGACCCCCTTGAAGCTGAAAGTGATATTTGAATGTAGACTCTGCCACGTTCTAGTTTTGAGCTAAATGGATTGAATTTCAAAACATAGTACTGGTTAAGGCACTTAGATATCAGAATTGGTATGGACCATATATGTGTGTGTGTGTGTGTGTGTGTGTGTATAAAACATGTGAAAAACGAATTTGGAATAGTTTTATATGGCCAGTACAGCAACATGTGAAAAACGAATTTGGAATAGTTTTATATGGCCAGTACAGCAACATATATGTACATTACACACACACACACACACACACACACACACACACACACACACACACATATATATATATATATATATATATATAGAGAGAGAGAGAGAGAGAGAGAGAGAGCGCATTGGACAGTGGCCAGCTAATTATGTTGCAATCAATTTACAATTACAGCCAGCTATCGCATTAAATTTGCAATTCTCCACATGAACACTCTCACCTGCACTGCAAGTCTGCAACAGACAGATTAATACACACCACACCTCACATTGGATTGACATTAAAGTATTGTTATCATTACTATTTTTATGTTTTACCAGAAATAGTTAAAATACAACGGCTATTTTAATCCTGATATGGTAAGGTTCCATTAAACACGAAACCCATGTTTACCATGATCTCAGGGGTATAAAGGGAGAAATTAGTGAATGTTCTCGCTGTAACATATTGTATATATGTAGGTCCTGATGGACAGGAAGTAGTAGTAGGAAGAGACAGAACCTAAGAACTCAGATCGGAACACAGAACTGCTGTGAATAAACAAGGGAGCTTCTCATTCCAGAATTGGTCTTCCGACAAGTTTTGTGCATGAACAGCAATAGAGTGGGCAACCCTATTAGCAGATTGCCTAATATAAGAGTAAATCACATGATGGAAACCAAACATCTCTCTCTTAATTTTATTACTGATATTGCTCTTTTTTAAGTCAGAAAGGCTTTCTATCCTTTGCTATTTGTCAAGAACTTGAGTTCGGAAGGAAAGTCCTTCACTATTTATCATCTCTCATTATCTGTCAAAAACTTAAGTTCAGATGGAGGGAAACCAAACATCTCTCTCTTAATTTCATTACTAATGTTGTTCTTTTCTAATAAAAAAGGTCTCTCGTTTTTCGCTATCTGTCAAGAACTTGAGTTCAGAAGGAGGGTCTTTCACTGTATGTCGTCCCTCATTATCTATCAAAAACTTGAGTTCATATGGAGGGTCACCGAAAATGTTCCGTTGGTAACTACTCTGATAATAAAGTTAATAACGAAAAAGATACTGTAATTCAAAAGAAGAATTGAACATAAATTGAAAACATAACTTATGATATTATTTATACTTTGTAGATTTCTTGGAGATATCCCAAAAATAGTTGTCATATTGAACTCTGTTTCTTTATATTGAGGTCGCTATCCTATGGAAGATGGTTATTAGTAAGGGCGTCAATTTTTAGCACAACTCGAACACGACACGAAGTTAACGGGTTTGGATTTAGCATAAATGGGTTTGGGTCATAAACGGGTTGACACGTATAACACGATTAATAAACAAGTCGGGTTTGGGTTTTACTAGTGTCAACCCGTTTAACACGTTTAATTATAAAATATATTATGAGTTAAGGTAATTCATCTCACATCAAATATTTATCAAGGTTTTGAGATTTTTTTATTTATAATAGAGGTTTTTACTTTGATTTGGTCCATATCCAAAGTTACTAAACTTGAAAATTATCTATACATATTAAAAGATAGGTAAATTTTTTATTTAAAAAATATAAAAATCAAAATAAACAAGTTAAGTGTGTCGACACGTGTAATCTGTTTAATAAATGGGTTGGGTTTGAGTTTTAAAATTTGATAGGATTAGTTAATAGTGTCGGGTTTGGGTTCACACATATTTTTAAATATATATGCCTTGACACGACACGATAACACGAATTGACACCCCTAGTTATTAGTTCAAAATGCTTATCTCTGAAATGTCGATATCTGTTTGGTCGAATGAACCACTTGCACTAAGATTTGTATGTCAAAAAGTTTTTGGGGTCATGCCTTGGTAACTCTGAATTGCTATAGTCAAATTATGGTATATCAATTACTTTTATTGAATCATAATAATTACTGAGGAGTAAATTACATTGATATATCTTGAAATTTCCTATAATTATAACGATATTCTCTGAAATTTTTGAAATGACACCGACTTTTTTTATTTTTATTGATAAATTACAAATATTTCTCATCTAGTTCGAATTTTTTTCAAAATGACAAAAGTATATGTTTGTTTACCTTTTCAAAACAAAATTTTTAATTTCAAAAAGTAGAATACGTGTTTAACAAATTATTAATTTTAATTTTTTATAATTTAGATTATCATATCCAAATGCATTTTCACAATTTTTAAAAAATTAATTACAAAATTTTCAGAAATATTTTTCAAAAAATTATATCTGAATTACTATCCAAGCGCAGTCATTTTCATGTTTTTTTTTTCATTTTTTAATTTTGACTATTTTTTTTAAATAAATATTAATTAAAACATTCTTTCACTAAAAACTATAAATTATTTATTTTAAATTTATTTTTATATAAAATAAAATAAAATTTAAAAAAAATAGAAAAGAGAATCAAAATTGAAAGAATGAAATAAATAAATAGAAGAGACACTTATTATTTTTGAAAAAAAATTAGAAATTTTTTTTGTAATTAGTAAATAAAAAGAGAGGATGTGAAGATTATTTTATAAGAATTTAAAAAGGACTTTGTAATTTTTAAAAACATGACGAGGTTAATACATTGTGAGATTGTTATTGAAAGGTCATGGTGGTACGTGCCGCCCGAAACACACGAGAAGTTTGGTCATGACGTCACGTGTGTGAAGTATCATCAGCGCCAATTCAAGGATCGCGCGTGCGTAAGCAACCAGTACGGATCACTTAAGAGGTGCGTGCCTGGGGCCCCCCGAGACTGATGTCAGATGATTACTGGATCTCACCAATGATAAGCTGGCACGTGGTGGACTGCGACGTGGTCAGCTCGCCACTTGGAGAGGCACGTCCATCTAAATTTAAGATGTTTGTTGCATTATTGCACAAACTTGTCGGCTTACCATTTTGATGGGTAGACAAATCACAAACGTCCCAAAGGAAAAGGACGAAAAACCATATTGGCAAATCCAAGTATAACTTCTCACACATCATATATTATATATAAGAGCTCAACTCTAAAAATTTAATAAAATTTTCTTTTAATTATTAAATATTAATTATAAAAAATAATTAAATTTTATTTAGAAATTATGAAGAAATTAGATTTTATTTAATTGAACATTTTATTTATTTTTTATTATTTATATTTATGGATCTTTCATTTACTTTTGATAAACCGTTTTATTTATTTTTTATTACTAATTTATGGACTTATCATTAGTTCATGTAATTCTTTCTGAATGACAAATGAAGCCCATATATGACACATGTACATACATTCAACTAGTATATCTATAATAGTTTTCCCTACACACACATACACATATAATAGTTTTAAGTAAGGGGCTGAATTCATATTTTACATAATGTCAGTTGTTTAACCTGAGTGCTAAAAGTGTACTGTCTTTGTATAGTAGAATTAATTAAAGATTTTTTTATTAGGGGAAGACATGATTGAGGTCAGATGAAAATGAAATGTGGTGTAGGGGACAAATGCACAAGTGGTCCACTTTATATATATATTTATATATATATAGGCAACTGTGTGAAAATTATGTTGAAAGTAAGACAAAAATTGCCCTGTTTGTATGTTGTGTTTGTGTGTGTGTTTAGTTGCATGCATGCATAGGAGTGAGGTGTTAGGTGAAGGAAAAGTTGGAAAATGTTATGTGTCTTTAATTTTTATTATTATCATGATGTGACGTAATGTAGTATTTTTGGATTGCTTGACAACTCATGAGTATTCGGAACCATAATTAGGAAAAAAATATTTTCTTTTCTTAATTTATTCTTTTGTTTGCCAAAAATTTGGTTGATATATATATATATATATATATTGTTGTTGTAGATTTGGTTAAATCTGGCAAATAAATAAATAAAATTTTTAATTTTTCAAATTTGACAAAAAAAATGTCAAAATTTCCAAAAGAAATATTTAAAAAAATTATTTTTCTTGAATACTTGACGGGACAGGTACCATTGTGTTGGAAAATTTTAATAAAAATAAAATTGAATAAATAAAATCTAGGATTTAATTTTTCACTCATTCAACCTAATCTTAAATACTGAACCTAATCTCTAAGCCACTAAATGAATTTTCAGTGTTGGTTAAGATATTTCCTATATTTACATGTGGTTATAAAAAATGAAAATGACATTGTCTTTTACTCTTTATCACAAACTCTTTCTCACGAACCTTCTTATCTTTTTTGGAGTGTGTATAAGACCATGAAAATTTCATTTTTATTATATATGTATTTTATCGTATTTGTGGACAACTCAATATGAATTAATGCACTCCGTCAATTGAAAACTTGTTCTACATATGACATCTCCACTGTGCGCAAAGTCACATATGACATGTAAGCAGGCCCAAGTCTTCTATGAACTTAAACATTACACACACACACACACACACACACACACACATATATATATATATATATATACAGACAGCTAGATTGTGTTGGTTAATTTGATTGACAATGTCTGGAAGAAGAGGAATAGGGCTTTGTTATCTAGTGTATATGGTTAATTTGATTGACAATGTCTGGAGGAAGAGGAATAGGGCTTTGTTATCTCGTGTGTGTGTGTGTGTGTGTGTGTGTGTGTGTGTGTATTAAAGTAGAGATTCCTTCCACCAATCATTCAATTGTTTTGTCTACTTACGAGTGAAATTAAATGAAACAGTTTTAAGCCATAGTTTTGTCAAAGAAAGTGTAATCAAATCTCAATCTTATTGGGCCACTTGTAATCGTTTTTCTTTTAAGTTGTTTTTTAAGTATATGTAACAGGTTTTTTTCATGTATATTCTTGAGGTTCTGAGGGACATTGTTTTTAATTTTTAAAATAATAAGGAATATAAAAAAATATATTTGGTGAAGTATTTTAGCAAACTGTATTTTAAAAAACAATGACTCAGTTTTTAGAAAAGTATTTAAAATAATTTTTTTACATTTTCAAAATTATGAGTTTAGTGGAAAATAATTTCTTATAATTTTCTTCATTATTATTTCTAAGATTGCATTGAACTTAGAGTTGTTGGTGACCATCAATACCTATACGTGGAGAAGCACTAGACTTTAAAATAACGTATTACGTGCTTCTCAAAGCTCACGTACCAAAATTCAGATATTTTTTAACTTTATATACTATAATTTGACTTTTGTGTGGCTTCAATTTGAATAGATATATTTATTATTATTATTATCAAGTTTATATTAATTGTAATTTAATTATTTACAAAAGAAAAAGTATTAAATTCTTATATATTCCGCGACACATTGTCCAAAACTATACTACTTGGTGTACTAATTGAGCAAGTTAATATATATGTACGGTATTGACTGAAACAAGGCAGCACTGCTGCCACTGCATCACCAACCCTAATGCCACCCGCCCCACAGGCCAATGTATTGGTACAGTGGAGTATCAAGGGAGGACAAATTGAATTTGGTGTTCTCTCACATTTTCAATTGAAATGGAGAGATTCTGTTTGTGAAAAAAAAATTATTCAACTAATTCATGTTTTACACAAATATTCAAGTCTAATCGATGGTATTAGACGAGATGTTCATATTGAACTCCTTTAGAGAGAGAGAGGGGGGGGGGGGGGGGACAACGGTCAAATAGTTTAGAGATTTTGGTTGAATATAGGAAGGTGAGACATGGGTTCCCTGGTTCTTTAAATAGATCAATCAGCTGATTCAGCTGTACTTTTGGGCTACTGTAAAAACATGGGAATCAAGGTGCAACCCCCCATCCCCACTTTGATTTTGTGTCTCCCTTCTTTATTTCCAACGTCTTGTTAATTACCTTAAACAAAAGCTGTAACCCAGTTATAGTTTATTTTTCAATACTGTAATTGCACTCTTACCCTCTATCATGCCATGCATAATCAAACATTCCTTACAAGACCGATCAAAAATGGCAATATCTTGTGTGTCTCTATATATATCAGTTTGTGTGAGTGTGTCTATATATATATATATATATATATTTATATATATAGCATATCAGTTGATACCCAGTTAGCTAAGAATGCCCACCACACTATTAAAAGATAATGATTCTATCAAAAGAATAATTAATGTGATGTCTTGTGGTAAAAGTAAAATCATGGTTTTGGTCAATCTCAATTAAGATTGGAGTGCAATTTAGGAAGGTGTATTAAAGTTTTAAGTGTGTGGTTCACTGTATCTATATTCTATACCACCATGGACATGGAGTCATCAAATCTCTCAAACATGTCCTGGAATCAATGTGGCTGGTTCACTGCATCTACTGGATTAGTAAGGTGTATTAAAGGTTAAGTGCATAATTGGGAAAGTAGGTTTTGCAGTAGTCTAGTTTGGTCGGTGCATGGAAGCAAAGATTAGACATTGATTTGTTGTTATTGTACTCAAATTATTAAATGTTTAATAAATATATAAATTTGTTAATAAAATTTATAAATTTTATTAATTTGTCAAATATTTATAAATATCATATATAAGGAGTATCTGCTAATTTAGGGGCAGGGTCTCTCCCCATTCCGATCATATTTTTATTCATGTATTGTCTTTATAAATCTTATCTTTATCCTGTTTTGTTCTAGTTTAAAATTAATTTTTAAAAATTTAAAAACAGTAAAGTAATATTATTACTAATATAAATATATTAATTTTTCAAAAATAATAGTAATAGGAGAAGGTCGTTTGCTTCTCTACTTTCACCGTCATTTAATGATTAACAGATAGTAAATAAATTACTATCTAATACCAACTAAAAGATATTAAAATAAGCAATTTTATTGAAAAATAACAAATACAAACTCTATGCGATTTTTTTAATTTATTAAATAAAAAGAGTGAACAAAGTTGACTAAATCTAGTACGGGAATTCCCGCTTCCCCATGCAAGGCAAAGGAACTCAAAAAAAGAAAAAAACAAGTGTTTGGCAAATGTCACGTCTGTCAGGATCCAGGCTTTGTGGGATTCTCCTAAACCTTGAAACGTCCAAACATGTCGTCCAAACGTTGGCCATTTGATCCCAAAAGCAGTTCATCAATTCCTTGAGATTTGTGTCAAAATGCTGATTAGCTTAATTCGATTGAAATTTAGATACATGTTGTAGCAATGGATTATTCTTCGTATTAGTACTATTTTAATATATATATATATATGTATATAGGAAAATCACAGTAAAATGATGGTAATATTCAATTTTATTTTTATTTTTAAGATTTGGATTTAAGCATGTATTTTTAAGTTAGCATACCTTTTTATTTTTCATAATTTATCACTTAACAATTTATTTTTTATTTTGAAAACTTTAAATTAATAGCAAACATTGTAATTTCTTATATTATTAATATGCTTTATTTTATATAGTTGAATTCATTTTCTAGTGTGTAAAAATTTGAATATCATTTATTAATTTTATATTTTTTAAAAATGATTTCAAATAATATAACAGTATTATACTAAATGCAAAACATATCATGAATTTAAGTCTATTCATAAAATAATGTCCACTTCTTCCTTAAAAAAAATATCTGCATATATTATTTAGCTAATAAGATAAGAAATAAAAAAATATATAAAAATTATTTTATATGGTTAGAATAAGTTTGATTTTTCAACAATTTTTTTTTCATTCAGGTCTTACAAATATGAATTTGGGAGAGTCAAATTTATATAATTTGGGAGCAAATTGAAGCATACTTATGAAGAGGATTGATTAATTTTTTTAATCCGATTCGTGTAATTTTTTTACTAATTTTTGCAATTATGTAGTTTTACTCATATATTTTTTTATACAAGTCTTTTTAAAGATGTTTATGTTGGAAATTTTGAATTTTAAAAAAAATAAATTTCACTGATTTTTTTTGAAGTTTCTGATAATTACACTGACTTGTCTTAAATTTTTTGAAATTATGCTGACTTTTTCTAATTTACTTGACAATATACAGATATTCTCTTCTAGTCAATTTTTTTCTTCAAAATGACAAAATTACTATTTTCATGTTTTGTTTTTCAATTTTTAAAATTTTGACTAATATTTTTTTATTTTCTAAATAAACATTGATAAAAAAAAACATAAATTTATTTTAATATAAAATAATGATAAGTTATTTATCTTAAATTTATTTTTAAATAAAATCTTTAAAAGGAATTTTAAAAAATTGGTCAAAATTAAAAAAATATAAAAATAAATATATAGAAAGAAAATTTTTGTTATTTTTTTAAAAAAATTAATTAAAAATAATATCTGAATATTATCAAGTAAGTATAATTGTTAAAAAAATTAATATAATTTATTTTAAAAAAGTTTACTTTTTACTGAAAAAATTATTTCAAAAAGAATGTTTTAAAATTGCATGAGTTCAACATTACGTGAATCACGAAAATTTGAAATAAAAAATAAAACCTACAACGCACAGAGGGATTACGGATTACCATATGCTGGAAAGAGAAAGGAAGAACAAGTGGCACGGAAAACTAGAGACCGGTGAGACGTAGACATATATATATATATATATATATATATATATATATAAACTTCAACCTTTCACCGTCGGTGGTAAAAAATTTATCGCGGTTTTCTTTCTTGAAATCCGTTTTTTAATCCTGTGGCTGTTCGCCACGTCGTGTGAATATCTTGGAAATAGCGAGTTTCGTGACATTCTCTCTTTTATTTTGAAGAAAAAAGATTTTTTTTAGTAATCTAACAAATAAGCTTACCATTTCTGCCCATACCATGTATCTTATATCTAATCAACTAATTAATTATGTCTCAATTTAATAAAATTTTATTTTAATTATTACTAATTTTGTTCATTTATTTAAATTGAAAGTAATAATCATTTTTGAAACAAAATATATTATGAGAAGAAAAATGCTTTGGCTCCATACTCCTTCAACTCCACAAGGTGTTTCTAATCATCATGTGATTCTTTTTCAAAACTAATGTTATATAATATATATCATGTATTTTTTTTTTATTTATTACTATTTTTTTTTAACATTTGGGTTCTGTTTTATTAGATAGAGAGCAATGAAAAGTAAACAAAAAATTTAAATTTTCTAGAAGTTTTGATTAGCAATAAATGAAAATTTTGAAAAACAAAAATCGAAAATCATAAGAAAAGTAACTTTTACAACGGATTCCACATATATATATATATATATAGATATATAAATCTTTTACTTTTACCATTAATATCTGTGATATGTGACCTAAAAGTTGAAACAACAAGATAAATTCTTGAGGAAATAAGGATGCGAAAGCGCAATTGTTTTGAGTAAAAAATCTCATGAGTTTAAATTCTGTCATTCTTATCTATTACTTCTCCTTTTAAGTCGTAAGGAAGGATCAATTCAGATCGATTTAAATTTACCGTGAAAGTAATTGTTTATATTTTGATTTAGATATGATGAATCTCTTCAAGACTTTTAAGATTTTTGTAGATATAGGTCTCAAATGAGTTATCAACTTTTCTTCTTAGGCTAAAATACAAGATTATACAACTCACGTATATTTATTATAATGAATTCCTCCCTATGTTTTGAAATATAAAATAGAATTAAAAAAATCTTTATGCCTTGTATTTTTCTTATTTTTAATTAATAAAATAAAATAATAAATTACATATATATATATATATATTGTGTATGTAACAAAGTTGTGGTAAAAACATCATTGAATGAATAAAAAGAGATTGATTACTATTACCTAATTTTGAACCAAGTGCCGAAAAAAAAAATATACATATATATATATATATTATTATACAACTACTCTTGTAAACTAAAAAAATGAAAGGGTAAGTTTTCTTATTAATGGATTTATTTTATTTTGTAGCATATGAGGGTAATATTGTCTTACAATAAATGTGACCTCCCATGAATCAAGACTATAAGGGCCACCCAAACGACCTTTACCATTTCTCCTAATTAAAATAAAAATGAAAGTGCCTCCGAATTATGATATTCCCATAACTACCTGACATACATGTGAGAAAGTGCAATCAGTGTTATGCTTTCCCTTCAAACTGCTTTCACTTATTAGACAAAAAGAAGACGAAATAACACAGAATACAATCAACAAAATTGCCTTTCTTCTTTTCAGTAAAATGATTAACAACAACAGGAAAAGAAGCTTCACATCTCTCACAACCTCAACTTCTCTCTTTTCTACTTTTGTAAATTGTAATGAGTATCCATCACGTCTACATCTATCTTTTTCACAGGGAAAACAATTCCAAATATATATACCCAAGATGATTATTTTGATCATCTCTGATCTTTTTTTTTTGTTTTCCAGTGTGTATATACATATTCTTATTTTCTTCTACAAAGGACTTTATGCGCCACTCAACACTAGGAATTAGGATGAGCTCGTCCTGCAAAACAATTAAGAAAAAGTTAATCATTCAAGTACACTGAATTATGTGTAGATATAATGGATTATGTGTTGGGTAATGAGTAATCAATCAACTAGCTCTGTTACCTAATTACCACGACTGATTGCAAATACTTGTAATGACCCAGAACAGTTCCCAAATTTGCGAAAGAGGACTTGGTGTTGAAAAAGAATTTTGAGTTGGCAAATAGTGCAGGTAGTAGTTACTGACAAAATTGCAAGTAGGTACCTGTTGAGGCAAAGAAAGGCATGGAAAGAACTAGACAATCAAATCCTGTAAGAAGAATTACAAACCAAACTAAGAAAAACAGAGGAAGCAAAGGTCCAACCTTTTTTCGGCCGTGTCCTACTTAACGTCTGCATCACTGTTAGAGGAAGAGTTTCTTCTCTCCTTCTGCGAATGGGGGGACCAAATAAAACTCAAGAATAAGGCAACCAAAAAAATTTCTCAACTGAAATCTTTAATAGAAAAGAGGGCATGATTTACAACAATACTTTCAAAAATATATAGTTTCAGATGCTATTTTGAATGTGATTAAAATAGTCCATGATTTTAAGCAAATCAAAAATCAGCATTCTGTTTAAGCCCATGAGAAACTTCTTGGTCTGCAGATCCACCTTCTTCAGCTTAAAAGCAACATTAGGTGGACCGCAAACTATCCACCTATTGTCACTAATTCAATAAAAGCAGTCATTTTGTTTCCCTCTTTTTTAGGGGTGATAAAACAACATAGATTACAGAGAAATTGGAAGGAGTGCTCACCAAATGATTGAGGAGACAACCTCAGGTTGATTGACGAAGATATTGACTTTCTTTCATTATGCTCTGAATTGACCTGAAATCCTGTTCATAGTCCAAAAACTTGCTTCAATTGCAAAGAGAAGTCTACAGTCAGACGGAAATTGACTCATATTGTTACTTTGTTTTAGCAAGTTACCTTCCATAGCACTTAAGTATCTCTAAGCTTGTGACTATTCTCTCTCTTAGTGAACAAGAGTATGCCTTCCTAAATGGCAATGAGGGATAAATCTTAGAACAGAACCAAAATAAATAAATAAAGCAAGTAAATTGAGAGAGAGAGAGAGAGAGAGAGCATACTTCAATGTAGATCCATTCATTAGAAGAAATAAAGTTCAGTGTATTCATGTGAGTGTGGCAACAACTCTTCTACCTCAATCCTAGAACTGGAACAACTCATGCTTTTCTTGATTCGGCTACGGTTAATGGACTCAACCTCTGCCAGGAATATGCTATAAACTGGTCGATGATCTGAGAATCTAGACTCGCCACGAACATAAGATATTTGATGGAGTCCCCTTCCATACCACAATATACGATCACACCTTCACATCACAATCCCTTAGATTGGTTGTCGATAATATAAGAATGTTATAAAGATCACAAATAATTTGATTTTTCTTTCTTCTTCATCCTTTTTTGAAGGAGAATTTTCCACTTTGCTTTATTTTTTTGCTATTGTTTTGTATCTTGGAAAAAGGATTACCATGCAGGGGTTCTTCGTTTCTCCTTTGGGTGCATATCATCCCCAGCATATCTATCTGAATTATTTGAATACTTGTATGTGGGTGGAAAATATATTTTCCCTTCAGTCCATCCCTCAAACACACGTCCTCTTCTCTGCTCTATTCGAAGCTGCTAAGAAAGGCCATCAAAGATTCAGATTGAGCAGTTCCAAGAGTATGTGAAGAAAAGTCTTTTTTTTTTTTTTACCCCAAAAAAGGAGGTCAAATAAATATTAGAGTTCCTTGCAAAAGTTTTGATGACATGCCTGATCATTTTCTAACAAAGCCCTCCAATTGCGCATCTCAACAAGAGCCTTTGCAGAACGGTAAGAAAGTGCAATCCGGTAATTCAAATCCCCAAGCCAAATAATTCGACTATAAAGACGAAAACACAACTTAGAATTTTGAGCAATATTAGCTAAAAATTAAGTTTCTCCTAAATTGCCAAACAGATAATCAGAGAATACAGGTTTTCAGGATGCAGCAGTAGTTGGAAAAATAATGATGATGCATTCATCAAAATGAATAAAAATATAAGGACATGATGAAAATATAACGCATAGGGGCCTTACTCATGCTCAAGGATTGTTTGAGGGGAGTTCTCGTCCCCCATGCCATGAACCCTTGGAAACCTTGTCTTCCTAAGAATTTCGAGGACGTCAGAGTTTCTTCGCAACTCATCACCCTCCTTCTGCCCAGAGGTTAAATGACTACAAATGAAGCAGAAGCTTGTTTGGTGCAAAGACATGCTAATTGAAATTGAACCCTGGAAAACCCAAGAGAATAAGATTGCCACTTGGACTTGATTCTTTACTAGCTTTCTCTCAAATTTCATAAAATTTCCATAAAGCAAAATGTACCTTGTTTCCTAGATAACCCATCAATCCTCTGCCCACACAAGAGACTTTCATGTTGCGAACATTATCTCTTAGATCCCTCTTCACCCATACAGTGAGAAATATTCCAACCATTTGCTTACTTGCCACCAAACAGTACCTTGAATGCCCTGGCCGTCTATCTCTGTCCTCCATGGAAAAAGGCCCACTGTATGACATTGGTGAGTACTGTATGGTGCCTGGTGAATCCCCAGGCACATTCTCATCATCGAAAGAACCCCATCTGGAATTTAGGTCATAATCACTTGGCCTTTGCCCAAACATAACACGATCAGCAAACACTGAATCGGACGATTAAGTCGGGGTTGTGGCATGGACGTATCGTTATCCATCATTCTCATGCTGCGACTCAAGGATTGGAACGAGTGGCGATGGAAGAAAGATGATGCATTTTCTCTTGCTGATCCCTCAAAGTCAGCGTCTAATTCCACAATTGGATCAGGGATTGGTGAAGGTGTGTGGCAGCCACCACTCGTTCCAGGAAGACTGTTTAGAGACTTTCTAATGAGTGCTAGCCATTTTCTAGCTGGGCCATTGTCTTCTGTGCCCAAAACATTACCAGCATTCAAAGGAACAATTTCCTGAAACCTGAATGCCAAGAGGAACAAAAAGGCCTTAATTAAACATTACAAAGGAGAATGGTGGCCACAAAGATAAAGAATTACAACTTTGATTAATCAAACTAACCCAAGAACATAAATGTCAGCAGGAGGTGAAGTATGAAGCCAATCTTCAAGATTCAAATAACTTGGAGGAGATTTTCCAGCCACATTCCATGTGGCTACGAAGATCCTGTGCCCACAAGGAAAGAGTCTAAGAAATGAACTATAGAAAACAGCTCTTAACTAAAAACAAATCAAAACAAGAGAATAGAACATACTTATAATTGTGTACATCTGTAACTTGGGAGGCTTCAAGGTCAATCTTATGTCGCCGTACACGATCAGAGTTCCTCTTATTTGATCTCTCTAGTTCAGCCAAATGGGGACAGAGAGAAATTAGACAAAATTAGAAGGGCAAAAAAAAGTATAAAAATTCGATAGACAGAGAAACATTAACTTTTTTTTTCCCTTTCTCTTTTTAATTTGGTTTATGTAAAATCTAATGGGGTTTAAGAGTGGTGTGGTCCAAAGGCATACTGGTCGTCTGATACTGAACCTGTTTTGCTTTTCTTAATAGTGCATGCCTCCCTCTCTGAGAAGTTGTTCCTCCATTCTTCATCACCACCTGAAAAAGAAAAAAACATAAAGTTGTTAAAAGCTGCTTCAATCAGCCCACATATTCAAATACAAAAGAACAAAAACAATGCAGTTCAAACAAACAAAAAAATGAAAAATCTTTCAATTTCAGAAAGAAGAAGAAAAGAAAGAACAGATCTTAAGTAGCAAATAGAAGTGACAGAAGCCATTAAATTCAAATGTTTTTGTACAAAAGAAACGGTGATTGATGCAGAAAAAGCTACACCAAGTCAGTGAGAAGTTGCAGGAAAAAAAATCCCATTTTTGTTTCTCAATGTTAAACCTAAGATTCCCAAATTCAGAACCCTAAATTACATTTTCGATAATACAGGAATGGAGCACAGAAGATGAACCTCCGTAAACGATGTCGTCCGCGTGAAAATCCTCGGTTTTGCTCTTGATATTGAACCATTTCTTGACCAGGGTTTTAGGCCACGAGAACTTCACCAACAATACACAAGCAATCAATCTCAAAACACAGCAATGCAGAAAAGAAAATCAACGAATGATCATCGAAGTTTTCGCATTTCCCAAACAAACCTTGCTTTTCTTGGAGTTCCCATCTCTCATTGTTTCACAACTTCATATAGATATTACTGATTTACAGAAGAAGAGATATATTTCTGTCCTTGATTCAACAATCAATTGAAGGAGAGTAGAATAGACTATAAAGTCCTCCGTTTCCTCAGGTAATAAAGAGGAAACAATTGAGAGAAGAAAGAAAATCCCAGTTTCTTGGCATTTTGGTTTACTGGGTATCCAAAAACCAGGTGAAATCCAAAGAACCCAGTTGGGATATTTTCTTTCTCTTTCTCTCTCTCTTTCTATTTTATGTCGAGAGAAACAGAGGAAAGAAAAAAGAAAGGAAACAAATAAATTCAAAGTGCAACGAAGGGAGAGGGACAACACTGATGGTGGAAATAATACTATGAGATTCAGAGGTAAGAACAAGACAATGTAGGAGACATAAAGAGAGAAGTTAAAGAGGAAGTAGTGAGAGAGAGGTCTTCTCTCCTCAAAACCTCGTTCTGGGTACAGAAAGTGTCGAATTTGAAGAGAATAAAGCGCAGGGAGCGAGCGAGGTCTCTCGGCTTTTTACCCCAAAATCCAAGAGGGCAGTGGATATATTGGTCACCCAACATCACTTAACCAGCCTTCTCTCTCTCTCTCTCTCTCTCTCTCTCTATATATATATATATATATATATATATATATATATATAACATCTGCCCGCGGTCAGGAAGGGTCGACATAAATATATATTTATACTTTGATATATATATATATATATTTGAATTATATAATATTTACAATATTAGATTATAATACGAATAAAATTTTATTAATGCAATTAATTTTTTTATGAAATTTTTACAGTATTTTTTTTTTATAGTAATTAAATTTTTATTGGTCTTGAACTTTTAATTTGATTATATTATAAATATATAAAATTTAAAACTTTTTTTATTTAAGATAGATGTTTATTAGTCTTAAACTTTTAATTTAATTATATTATAAATACATAAAATTTGAAATCTTCTCTTTAAGTAAAACCTAAAATAATTATTTTATTAATTTTATAATAAAGTTGGCCTTGGTCTTGAGAGAAAAAAAATAGTTAAGAAGAAAATAAAAATAAAAAGAAAATATGCAGAGAGTTTCTTTCTTTCATCTTCTTTAATAACTTTTTGATAAGTATTTAAATAATTAAAGGAATGAAAGAAGATAATAATATTAGTTAAGAGTTTTAAAAAAAAAAAACAAAGGATGCTAGTAATTGCATAAATAAGAAAAAAAAATGAAAATGAAAAATTAGTGAAAAAAGAAAAGGAAAGAGAGAAATATTAATTTACTTATGCGAGTAAAAGGATTAAGAATAACATAACGTCTACCTACTCAAATTGACTCAAATAGAGTCATTATTCAATGGACCTTTGGGACCCATGGATAGTCATGTTGGGAATAGTATATATATATATATATATCATTTAACTATCGAAATTATTTTATTGACACTATTAAATATTTTTTTTCTTAAAAGGGACTTTTCTTTAATTCGTTTATGGGAAATGGTGGGTCCCATTAGATGTGGGACCCATATGTAATGTAGCCGACATGTAGTTGAGCTCATTCTTCCTTACAAATAAATCATCTCCGTAACAATATTATACCGAATGCATATCATATCGTGATTTGTAATAGAACTAATGTAATAATGTTACATTATTGGTAAACCAAATGTAAATGATGAAATAAGAGTCAATAACAATTTTTCTTATTTTACATTGAAATTTATGTGAATGGGCTTATAATTTAATAACTTAATAATCTCTATATAATTAACTTAATTTTATGATAGACAATTAATAATTAGTATTTTTTAAAAATATATCGTGTAATATTAATTATAAGAAAGATAAAATAATTATATATATATATATTTTATATAAGGTTTTCTTTTTTGCATAAAAAAGTATTTATATATTAGGAATACTAAAATTCTAATAATTAATTAGCTTTTTTATCTCTCATGTTTATTAATTGTATGAGAATTAATTGTATTTGTATAAATCTTTTAGAAATTAGGGGAGTGTTTCCGGTATATGAGAGGATGTTTCTGAAGAATTTTGGTAAGAAAATGGCTGTTTCTCCAATGTAGATTTTTGGGGCTTGTGAGATTTGTAGGATTTTTAGGGTTTATTTTAGGTTATAAATTTGCAATATTCTCCTCAAAGCCTACATTTTGCCAGACCCATGTGTTTGTTTGTTGAGCAAATTTGAGATTCTTTCGGCTCAATCTAGACCAGTGTTTAGGGGATCTCAGGCAATTGACCCAATTTTTAAGGTTTTTACTTGAACATTGTCATTGCATTTGCTATAAAACTTGTGTTTCTGCATGGGCTAATGTGGGTTTTGTGCCCCTTAAATCACATTGATGTAGGATCTTGTTAGACCATTTAGGGTTCCTAACCCTAACTCTAATCCTAATCCTAGCTCAAACTCACCTTACAGCCCATGCGATCTTCTAGGATTTCGGGCAACTATCTGTTAGAACAAAGTAATTTCTTGGATTAAGCTTTCAAGGTTGGAAATTTAATTGACTAATCTAAAATACACATGCTACATGTGGGAGACTGTGTCTGGTTCCCCAAGCTTAGTCTTAATTTTTGTTATTTCAATGTTCTTTTTACAATCAAGTTGTGTATTAGTTTATGTAATCAAGGATTAAACTAATAGAGTTGACGGCAAAACACTCCAATTAATTAAGAAAGCCCTAGCTAGTCTTCATCTTCCAAATGGAGAATCCCTATCAAAAATCCCATACAACTCACTACCCCTACTGAACCTTCCTCTACCATTATATCCCATTTGGGTCCCAATTATAGCTTGTCAAGACTTGCCTATATCCTCCAAATTGTCCAACAAAAAGTTCCCTGCCCATTGGCATATTATCATCATCCATCACCCAAATATATATATATATATATATAGAGAGAGAGAGAGAGAGGAGAGAGAGAGAGAGACAGTGTTTTGTGGGCTTCCATTTTGTTCAGCAAAGCCATCTAATCAAGCACTAAACCAATCAACAGTGAGGTTGACTGTGTGCATGGTTGGTAATGTGTCTTTTATTTTTCTCTCTTTTAATTTTGTCTTCCCGTATGTGACTCATTAACATATGAATCATTGTTTTAGGTAATATGAAAAGCAAACTTACGTTTGATGAAACGTCAACAATGAATATAAATATTTTAATACTTAAAATTTGATTCACTAGTAAATAAAAGAAATTTTATAAAGAAAAAAATTTAATAAATTACATTAACTTCTTCTAATATTTCTAACAATTATTTCGATCTTTTTTGAGATGAATTACTTCGATCTTTTTTTATATTTTTGAAATTATACTGACCTCTCTTATTTTACTTAACAAATTACAAATATCACTTTTCAATCGATTTTTTTTTTTTAAAAAAAAATTCTCCTTTCATGTTTCTTTTTTCAATTTGATCAACTTTTTTTAAAGATTTTTTATTTTTAAATTTAAGCTAAATAACTTATTTTCATTTTATATGAAGATAAATTTAATATTTTAATTAATATTTATTTGAAAATAAAAAAAGAAATTGACAAAATGGTCAAAAATTGAAAGAAAAAAATAACTGAAGGGAGAAATTTTATTATTTTGAAACAAATTTGACTGGAATAACGTATTTGTAATGTTTCAGATAAAATAGAGAAAATCAGTCTAATTTCATAAACCTCAAAAGAGATTAGTGTAATTATCCTAAATTTTATTAATCATAAAAAATCAAAGATATCTCTAATAAAAATTTACAATCCTATATATATATATATATATATATATTAAAATTCCAAATCTTAATAGAATAAATAAATCTTATTTGAAAAAGAAAATAATAAAGAAATAAGAAACAAATTACCTACAAATAAAAAATATGAATTAAGCTCAAATTTAAAAATTACAGAATTTTAAAATAATTCTGAAATAAATAGACAAGATTTTGATAGGTTATATATACACACACACACATGTATATTGGGTGTTTTCCATCCAGGAGCACTGTAAAATTCAACCATTGTGACAAACAGAGTGTGGTCTTATACACGTATATTGAATGGTCCAAGTCAAGAAAAAGAGGAACAAGTTTACCTAAAGCAAAGAGCAATGGGCCATAATATGGTAAGTGATTATCTAGAGAGGGCTTTCCGTACAATCAGAGATCTTTTATTTTCCTAGTGAGGAAGCGACTGTTTGATAAACCATTGTTCATGAAAATGGGATCTAAGGGGACACACCATAAACTTAATTGGATTCAATAATGCTATGTTGAATTTATGATTCCCCAATCTTCTCTTACATCACTTCTACCTTATCTTCTGGCTATATGCCACTAGGATATTGTAGCCATTAGAGTTTTGATCTTAGGTGGAATTATTCTTCATTACAACTTGCAAAGTATTCATTCTCCTTTTACATGCATCAAGAGTGGCAAATTATGGCCGTGTTTGGTTGTATTTCTTGAAGAATTTTTATATGGTAAAATATATATACAAGTTTTCGATAACACTGTGACTTTTATCATAACAAACAAAAAGATATATCCCTACATGAGTGATTACGGAATAAGTAAACATATTCGTAGATATTTATTATCTGACAATTTTCAGACTCCTGATTTCTTTAATCTCTTCAAAACTCTCTTTAGGGTAATTATTGTAATACCTTTGATTTTGAATTGTGAAAACTACACATAATGGTTGTGCTATAAAAAAGAAGATCTCTTTGTTACGTTCGTGACTACGAAACTCGTAACACAACTTACGAATTCATTCCTCTTTTGTAAATTCGAACTACATAAAATAATCAGATTCACACCTATTTATAATTTATTTTTTTCATCATCTAGAAATTAAAAAAACTACTTGGAGGTTTTCTCACTAATCAAATTTTAGTAATGATATAAATGAGTCCAATCTACAACATGGAAAAATAAAATTGTAAGCATATCTCTATTAAGAGACTTAAGGTACTTCACATACTTACATCAGTTTTCTAATTTATGTTAATTATATATATATATATATATATATATATATATATATTTCATGTGTTAAAATTATGGGTAACTGAGTTACGGTTAATTATCCATTATCCTATATATGTGAATGATTATCATGAAAATTTAAATATTATTATTCTTGATAAGAGAAAGTTGATAAGATTTGTATTTTTATAGATAATGGTCTCTGTTTATCTATAATATACATGTGACCTCTATCGTGGTACTTTTGACAACACATAGAATAGACAGTAAATCGTATTCCATCTCTTACCATACAGATAGTGTGAAGTCGTGTAGGATATCCATGATTATTCAATATTTGATATGTAGTTATGCTGAAGGCTTAGACTTTATGACACAGAAATTTTTTTTTTGAAAGGACAAGTTCAACACTTAGAGCTATATTTTGGATGTATCCAAAACTGCCCTTGTTCCAATGAGAGGAGAAACCATAGATATACAAATAGACAAACAAGGCAGTCAAAGGTGATCTTTGATTTGTACTTTGAGCAAAGTAACTTCTTCTGTAAGAGGGAATTTGATTTTCTTTCTGTTTCTTTTGCTTTTTTCAGCTTTAAAAAACCTCTTCATAAGCCAACTCCCCTGCTCTCTCGCTTTTCCCTTGCACTGATTTCATTACCGTTTGAAGCGGTTTACATATTTTGGTTTTTTTTTTTGTGGCCTTGGAATGGATTTTGTTCCCATGTCATTTTCTATTCCATCTGGCAAAAGATATATGCATTTCCAAAGCATCTCTGCTTCTTTTGTACTTGATCATACTGCTTCTGATGTAGACTCAATACTTCTTATATATATACTTGATCATAATGCTTCAGATCTCTCAAAAAATGGAAGATGACTGCCATGTGATGAATTGGGTTTCGAATGCTTCTCTATTTTTATATGATATTCCTGAGACTGGAAGAACCAGAAGTTCCTATCTGGTTTGTTTTAACATGTAACTAAAGGATGCACGAGACAAGCGGGGCCAGTCGTGGGGGCATGGGGCCCGATGCACGCGCTTCATCTTTTAAGTAAGTGGACCACTCCGATTGAATTAACTTGAAATAGGAAGACGGGTTTGGGGCGATGGAACTTTCTCTCTATTTTTATCCCCACCCCTTTTTAAAAACTGTCTCTTCCCTCTCATCACGTTTATTATGTCACTCATATTTATTCCTATCTATCTCTTCAAATTCTGCCTTTATAAAAAAAATATTAATCAACAAATATTATTATAAATACAAATTTATCTATATATATATAAATAAATAATATATATGTAATAAATATGCTTTTTCTGGTTGTTACTATTATTATGTCAAACTAAGAATAATGTTTGATGGCATATGTTTTTGTGCACACAAACTTACATAGGTATGAAACTTGTACCATGACACTCACACGAGTTTTACATCCATATAATTATGTGTGTACAATATATGAACAAATACATGTAATATTAAATTTTACTGGTCTGACTACAAAATATTTATTCACAATAAAAAAGAATAAAAAATAAAGAAATGGAATTGTTTAAATTGATTGAAGCTTTTCACATTGAAATGAATATGAGGGGTGTTTTTTCTTTTTATTTTTTACCAAACACTTGATGAGTTCATGATCACTTGATATCATTTTCAGTTAATTGACTTGGGCAAAGATCTTGTCATTACCTTTCATTTTCATAGCCTTCATCACCCTCCATGTTGCCCATCACATCATAGGTCTATGCGTTTCATTATATTTAACTCCTTTCCAACCATAACTACTTGAACTCTAGAAAATATTCCACTCGGATCATCATATCATGCCCACAGTATCCAATATATGATTATGTCTTTTTTATTCGTCAAGCAATTGTGTATAAGTATGTGTGTGTGTGTGTGTGTGTATATATATATAGAGAGAGAGAGAGAGAGAGAAATGGCTTCTGAGAATGAGTACAAAGAGTCTACAGCTAGTATAAAAATTTGAACAAGTTGCTCTATTGTTGATTTGGCTTCACCAACCAAATGGATGGATATGGATGCTTATTGTTTTGGGTTAAACAAAAAAACTGGCCTGCTTATGGAATTGGAATATATCAAAGTCCAAGAAAACATGGGAGGCACCAGCCGGCAGGGGCAAATGCTAATCTTCATTGACAAACATATAAAACTATATATATAAAAAAAACATAAATGACACACAACTGCATCCAATTGTATCAGCGTGCTACTGGGAACATCATTGTTCCCAAACTCTTGCAAAAAAAAAAGGAATGTGTGTGCACGCACGCGTGTGAATGTGTGCATGCAAACTACACAAATCTTGATAAATTGGGTCCAAAAAGCAAACTTCACTTGACATAAAAAAGACAATTGCACCTTAGACAGCGTTAGCAAATTACCTCACACATGCTCAATATGTTTCTTTTATAGTGAAAAATGGTATGATCAACAATTAATGAATGAATCACTCCAACCCTGCCTTAAGGGTAACTTGTAAACATTATGCAGCAAAAGTTGAAATATTATCACTAGTCCAAATAAGAACTTCAAAGTTTCTCACAGTTGGATTCAGAATGGTTGTAAGAATGTAACTACTTCAGCAAAGAGCCAAATGACCCATGTCTAAAGGGCATCCAATAACGACTTATGCTTCTCATTATATATTGTTGTTACTCTTCAAATGGAACATAGAGATGTTTGTCCATTTTGTAAGAGCAAAACAATGATTGGAAACCTGATGCAGACTGTGATTTAATCATCGTTAAATCACCATTATAACAATAATAATAATAATTCGTGAATCTATATGATGAATGGATAAGACAATGAAAGTGAAAGATCAAAATTCATTTATTACGTTAGCTTAACAAACTCTGTCCAAATCATTGTCATCATATGGACCACTATAATTGTTTATGTGGCATCTTCCTTCACATGCCATCATGTGGCACATGGTACAAATGTTGACATTGAAGAAGAGAAATGAAACATCAGAGGTATAAATGTCAGAAAATCCTGATCATGACAGCGAGAAACAAATCCAAGATACACACAAATGCATATAGTGGGCTTGCAACCATCAGCACCACCGGGACCAAGGCCAATATTCAACATCATCATCATCAAACCATATCTCATGTGAACTATTTTCCTTCTCACACCTTACTAGCTATCACAGGGTAAAAATTCGAAGCCAACTTTTCTGCCTTGTGATGGCACTAAGACCCACCCTTAGTAAGCCAATAAACACACACACACGCACAAGAGGCTTAAAGAGATTGCAAAACAAAGGCACACACAATTTACAGGAAAAACCTTTCCCAACCTTTACTTCTCTCAATAGTATAGGCCTTAGGGTTGCGTGACAAGAAGCCCTCTCACTCCCTTCTGCCTACACCCTTCTATTACATTGCATATATATAGACAAGACATACAACCGTCCATGTGTGTTTGTGACACGCACGTGGGTTGCAGTTACACCCCAACTGCTAGAGTTTTGTCTGAACAAACCACAGATAGCCATCTGTTGCTGCAATTGACACCCTTAACTGCTAGGGTTGTCCTGAAGCCACCGATGCCTACCACATATGATCAAGTAGTTCATCTCACTACTGAATATATTGCTAACCATAGGATCAAGTGCCAACACAGCATGATAGTTACCCTTGTTTGTCTTTAGACAACTTTGTCTTGTGCCAGACCAGCAGCAACCGCCTTCATCCTACTCTGTCTGAACCAAGGCTACCCCAAGCCCTCAAGGACAAGGCTATGAGCACTCAACCTTTAGTCAACGAACCACATGATCCCACCAAGCTTCATTGTCAGCCCTCATTGCCAAACCATGCCTACTCATGGCTTGGTCTTCTGTGTCAAATGTTGCCACCATATGCCGCCACCGTTGGTGATAGAGGTCGGACCACCATGTCAGAACCTGCTTACAATAACAGTAACATGCCTTGCCTGAAGGTGCCAAGGTCTTTGGCCGCATGGGTTACTCGCCCATGGGCGCCTCAGGGAGCTACTCCCCCCTATATATGTCTTAAGACAATTCATCAAGCTGACAAGAGTAGACACAACTATTTGTAGAGTCGATCTTCTCCCCCTGTGCGCGTACATCTTGCCAAAGACTGTCTGTGCGCGCCAAGTGTTGTCGAAGTGCACTGTCTTGGTCTTTGTTGCCTAAGGCATGCACACAAGCTGCACTAAGTCTGAAAGTATCCATCAAGACAAGAAAATCTCAAGTAAGGGTGCCCATGACAAGCCACCCCCACCTTGGCTTTGGCATTGGTTGTGGCTCACCATGCCTTGGCCTTGTCAAGCCCTCAAGGGGCTAACACTGGCCCTATTCAGTTTCTCTTGCCCTTCTCCATCCCCTTCCCCTTCTTAGAAGCCATTATCAGGGAACTGTTCTTTTCACTATTTTCCTCAATGCCATACTTCTACAACCAATGACATCATTGAAAATACTATTAAAGCATGCCTATCAAAATATATTTCTCAATACTTTGAAAAGAAGATGAGTTTTGGGGGATGAGAGAGTAATACAACTATAATCACAACTTCCTTGAGTAACCACCAAGGTGGAGGTCATTTCAATTATGTGGGAATCAGAAGCAAAATCTTGATTGTGATTACCAAACTAAACAGTTACGGGCTAAATAGTAAACACAGCCACACAGGTGAAGATGCTAAAACCATGGTTAAACTTCAGATGTTTGCAGCTTGCTAATGAATCCCTAGTAAGCTGTTTATTGTAAAATATACATAAAATATGTCTATTGTAACTTGATGTTGAGTTAAATCACAAAAAAGTTTCAACACAAATAAACTTGTTAGACGCGCTTCTACTTTCAACATATCATTGACATTTACATTTTCTTAGCATTTTAAAGCCTAATTCATCCTTCAGAGTTGACTCATCAGAAAGCATAGGTCACTAAAATCCAAAAAATGATCCTATACATAATACATAATACAACATACACCCATCTCAGAATGTCATCTGTAATGTGTTGAATTAAACACTTTATAAAATACAAGTTTTTTTGAATAGATTCTGTATTGGCACAATTGGATGATTCAGTTCCACCATAGGGCTCCCCACAATAAAGAGTCTCTGTATGACAAGTTCAGCGTCATAAACCAATCAGTAATGACTTATTTTCGAAGTATTTTCAGCCCTTTTAAATTCTTAAAATTTGATATACCACAATGTGACACACCAACCACTACTTGACACGTGTAACTACAAGGCCGGCTTATGCTCAGTCATTCAGCTCGTGCTCGGCCATATAACTTATGCTCAGTCATTCAGTTCGTGCTCAGCCATATAACTTATGCTCAGTCATTCAGCTCATGCTCGGTCATACAAGCTCATCCTCGGTCTTTCAAGGGCATGACCCACAAGAGACCGAGCTCGTATCATCAGAGCAGGACTGCTCTCCCAGCATAAGCTAGCATGTATAGACGCAAGCCTTCAGTACGACACACCAATGATTAGACCTCATCACCGCCTCAACGAGCACCGAACAGGAAATAAGGAAACAGTCTCCAATAAGGAAACTGCCACACTCTGTTGCCATATTCAACAAGGTAACTGATAATCTCCGACGATCCAATCCCTATATTCACTGGCTTCCAAATCCTAATCAACTTGGGAAAAGACACTGTCTATAAATTAAACCCTAGAGGTACGCTTTATTTTCATGCTCATTATTTTGGCTTTCATTACAAGTCTTTCAATTCAGTTTATTGACTTAAGCATCGGAGCGACTACCGCCGGAGCCAACCCGGTGGTCCTCTGATCTTCTGTTTTGAGTATTTCGCAGGAAGCCGAGCTTGGATCTCACGTGGGCCAAAAAGTGCAGTATCAAAATTTAACTCTATTGTCATGCTAGCCTCATCTTCAATATGCATGCTCTCCATCACTCGACATCTTTTCTCAAAAGTATTCCATGCCTCTATTGATTACAGAACTGAAAATATTCAAGTTTGCTACTTTTCTTTATATTTCATTACGTAGTGCTAATTCTAACACTAGGTAATCCAGCAAAAGGAAGAGGAACCTTAGTCATGCCACATGAACATAAATTTCAAAGAATAGCAAGAAAGTGATTTGTGTGGTGACCCTAATTAGTTGAGATCTAAGGCTCTTTAGAAATCTTCATTCGTTATTCTGGATTCTATTTCTAGGACTTAACTGAATTGGGGGGGGGGGGGGGGGGGGGGAAGAGAACATGGCTGATAATATCAATCAGGAAAATCTTTGAGAATACTTAACACATGAATTAGAACAAAGTAGGAAAGAAAATCACAAACAACAACAAAGCAAAAATGATTGTAAATATATATATATATATATATATATCTCGATTAATATAATCGTAATTTGTTGTTCTACTTGCAGCGAGGTATGACATCGTAGCACTTACGAGCCAGCTTAATACACTCCAGCCAGTGCAAGATCTCCACATTCGGATCCCTCTCAACAACAACATCAGAAACCGTAATTTGAAGAGGACCTCTGTAGGCGGTGATCCGGCCGCGGACCCTCACAACAACGCCGAGCTGGATTTGTGAGGCGAAACTGGTGGCCATGTTGGCAATTAATCGAACATCTGAGGGGTTACGGCGGGAGAAGTAAGGGGAATGAAGTTGGTTGAGCCAAAGAATGCAGGTAATGCAACCGGTGCCGTCGTCGATGATGAACTTGAGGAATTTGTCAGGTTTTAGCTCCCGACTCGCGACGACCCCAAGGGCTTCGGCACGTGAGAGAGGCATTCCTTTGCGAGAAAAGGAGGTTGAGTCTGAGGAGGTTGGAGTGAGAGAGAGGAAATCGAAGGCGAGGAGCTTGACATGAGTGTTGTACAGTGCGTCCATGAGAACAAGAGAGGGGGTCGTCGTTCTTGCTGCTCCCGTTAACAGTTGTTTTGCAGAAGCTTTTCGATCAAAGGTTTGGTTTCAGTTTGGCGCGAATATCTCAGTCACTTTATATTATATTATTACTAACCTTCTTCATTGTTTTAACCTATTTTTCAGCTGAAATTCATTTTCTTAGATGCGAAATTAAATGTGGATTGTAAAATCAAAATCAATTTAGATAGAGGGAGAATATTAAAGAAACATTGAATCAGAGATATTAGATTATCCACTGCCCCCACGCCTCAAGGTCTTTTGGAATTTTTTTTTAAATTATTCTGATGTGCTTCAAAGATTTTTTTTTTGTGTGTGTCAATCTTATTTCCTGTAGATTTTGTCAATTTTTTTTTAGTGAGAAGATCTTTGTCCTTTTCATTCACGCAAAAAAAAAAAAGGTCTATAAGAAGAAATCGATTTTACGAAGAATCACCTTTCAATCATTTTAACCATAGTTCCGTTTTCTGTTTTTAATGTCGTTTTCATCTCTTTCCTTATGTTGGATTGTTAAAAAACTTAATACAATGACAATTTTAAGTTACCAAACTAGGTTCTATTTTTTGGTACAGGAGTAATACCCAATAAAACAAGTTCTCTCACCTTTCCCAAACAACCTCTTATACTTAGTTATGTTGTAATTTTTTTTTAATGTTTCGAAATATTTCTTTATCTTTTAACACTCTCACTCGTTTTGTAAATAAGTCCGTCACATCTTCTATGACTTTAGTTGTGTAAAAAATACCATGTAAACTTCACAAAATATTAAATGCATAAAAGAATTCTCATCATTTGACGACTTCATAAAATAATTTCTCTTAACTGTGGACGCGCACGCGCACACACATAGATTGGATTTTCAATCATCTAACAATTTTTTTGTTGGACAGAAAAAGTTTCCCTTTGGGAGACCCATGGGCGTGTGAATTATGCATCATTCAACTTTGTTTCAGAGTTTCGAAGCATTGAGTCTTCATGGCTAATAAAGGGGGAGTATCAGTCTCGACTGTGCCTCCACCCAAAAAAGGATGAGACTGGTCATTTTAGACTGGCAAAGGAGGTCTTTCAATGAAGAGCAACTTTGGTAAAGACCAGTCAGGCATATTCAATAGTGGAAATATATGTTTTCTCTGCTTTATTTAGAGAAAATAATCACAAAGTTCTGATGTAACTAATCGAGCATACAAAGGGCCAGTTTTCGGTAAGGACTTCGCCACCCTGCCTCTGAAATGAAATTCATAACAGATGCTTCATTGAAGCCCACTTTCCTGATTCCACCGACAATGAACCAGAAATCATGACCATTCCTGACATTTTGCCTAGTTACTATACTGGTCTCTCATTTTAGCTTTTAAAAGTTACAAAGTGGAGCCCAAAAGTAAAGAATAAGGCATCACGATTCACCCAAACATATGTGCAACTATACACACACACACATGTATACATACAGATTGAAAAAGAGATTCACATATATACCGACAGAATAGGAAGAATTCTAGAGGTTTTATTTTAACTTATAAAGGTAACAGGATCAGCCTTATTGGTGACACACAATAGTCCCCTAGTAAAAGATATGCCCCGCTTTGGAATTCTATACACTAGGTTTAGGTTACACACTGAGGATTGACAAAGAATCTATCAGAACTTTCATTTCTTCAAAGTTCAGAGGGAATCTGCAACAAAACATCACCTCAGAACAATCTATACTTTATGCAGTATTCTTATCTCAACTTAATTATTTTTCCATCTACAAATCATATATAGTCTCATGTGATCATAAATTACTTATAGGTGAAGATATAGAGTATGCAGCAAATATAATTTGCAGAGCTAGGGATTTTTTTCTTTTCTTTTAATCAACAGAGCCCATATCTGAACAATTACCAGAATAAAATTAGAACATATTACTGGCAGAAGAGTGTAAATTATCAGGGCCAACATTTCAATGCCAAATAGGCCAGACAAAAATGAGACTTCCCCTCATCAAAATATTACCTCATCCGATTAAAACAGGAATAGCTTGGGTCAGTCTCTCCTCTCTCAATATTGCAATTAGAAAAAAGATTTTAACTTCGGCATCTGGTGAGACTGATGATTGAAGATCTCTCTCCTATTGAAGTTATCAAACCAGAGATAGCACAGCAGATCTACTGGAAAGGGTCCTACATATTGCTCTGATGGTATTTGGAGTAGTTCTGCAGCAACCTCCTACAAGGGACGCCCCCGCCTCACACCATCTGTTTACATATGAGACAAAATCTTCATCTGAAACCCCAGTATTTTGCTGCAAAAGAATATCCTAATCAGAGTAGGTTTTGATTAACTATAGATATCAAATCAAGACTAAACATCTAAATGTTCATAACACTAGAGTATGAAAGACACGGTAATCTCCAATCATGATTCAACATAGTGCAAGATTTTTTCAACTGAAACTACAGTATTTGCTACCTATCAGGGGGAAAAAAGGTACAATATTTGCCGCAAAAGAATATCTGAATCAAACAGTAGGTTTTGAATAACTATAGATATGAAATCAAATACTGAACATCTAAATGTATGTAGCATGTAGAGGAAGAAAGACAGTCATCCACAATCATGATTCAACGTAGGCCATGGTTTTTTTCATCTGTTAAACGACCAAATAATTGAAACGAAGAGATGGAATGGGTGTTCAATATTAACACGGAAGAGAAAATGTTCGTTGTGTTTCTGAAAAAAAAAAAGATGTTGCTTTTTCTAAAACATAACATTCAGATCAAATATTGTACCTTTTTTCAATAAATTTCATGTTACCAAAAAAAAAAAAACATTCAGATCAAATAAATAAAAAAACAAATTTTAGATCATTGAAGTATGGGTGAGTTCATGAGTTATTACAGAATGGTAATTTTAGATCATATTTACATTGTCATCACTTCAAGAAAAAGTGCAGTTTTTAGCCTGACCCAACAGATAGATCTCGTGAATTAGTCCAAATCAATACCTGTTACAATAATGTGAACAGCACAGAAATTCAAACTGAACACAACAAAGCCTCATCCAAACAAATTAAGATAAACTACGCAGAATGTCTTTCAGCATTTTGCAGATTGAAATTGTTCTGGGTTCATGTTCATGAAGATTACTTGAGGCTTAAGAATGACAGGCAATCTAATGCTACCTACCTTTCTATGGGCTTGGGAGTGAAAAACCACATAAATTTCTGTCTCAAGAAACGTAACTCATTTTCACACTAGATAAAAAATGATAAATGGAGGGTGCTTTCCTAGCTACTTGTGTAAGTCTGGTCTCAATCATGAACCTTGACTTGCATGAATGACATCACCATCAGAAAGGAAATGGCATAGTTTCAGTTTTATACCAAGGTCTTCAGAGTATATAAGACCAACAAATTAAATACACAACCTTACATGAATGACATCACCATCCAAAAGAAAATGGCATGGTTTCAGTTTTTATACCAAGGTCTTAAACAGTATAAAAGACCAACAACTTGAATACACAACAATACAGCCACTTGCAGTCCTGAATGATACAACATGAGACCCTACATAACAAGAATAAACAATCAAACCAAGATAAACAACTTTCTCAACCTAGCAACTAAAACAACTCACCACAGGAATAAATATAAAAGAATATGGCATGAAACAACGAAATTAATAAAATTCATTCCATATAATTTTATGCAGAATATGAAATGGATCAGTATTTCTTTTGTAACATGAATTCACTTCATCAAATAAGTCTCTTCAAGAAATCACATTGCTTAACCTTTTTATAATATTTTTGGCGATCACCATTTCTATAAGTTTGTTTTATTTTAAATAAAGGTTCCGTTATGAAAGGACAGTGTTTGTGCCCTCAAATTCAAGGAGAAACTAATTGGCAGGTTATTGCAATTAATCCTCAAACACAACCTATTATAATCCAAGGAAAAAAGAACTCACCACCCACTCCTTTCGATCAGCATCAGTAACTCTCGCCACTGTTTGGATATATAAGTACTGGTTTAGTGGTCACCTGAGGAAACAATTAGTCAAAGTAAGAACAAGATTCCAAAAGTACTATAGAAATAGATTTTATTTAAAACCCTCAGAGACTTGGACCAAATTATGAAGAAAGGAAACTATGAAGCACGGACACTCTATTTTGTCTCACGTGTCCGTGTCGGACACCGACACTCTTGGACACTTCCTGGACACGTGTCCGAACACTTGAATCATAAAGGTTGATGATAAAATGAAGAAGCTCTTTATTTTTAATTTAATGACTTTGTTATTTTAATATCTTAATAATATTTTTTAAATTTGTGTGTTTTTATGTCAATTTTAATTAAAATAATATTAGGCTTTTATTATATGATCATATAAAAATATAAAAAATTTATATATATTCAATGTGTTCTTAACGTATCCGTGTCTTACTTTTTTGAGAAATAACGTGTCTGCGTGTCCATGTCCCGTATCCGTATCTGTGCTTCTTAGAAAGGAAACATAAAACCTGCCCATTTATTAGGCATCTAGGAATAAGAGAACTTTTCAGTTGTAAAATGACAAGCATTTCCACTGGTCCACAAAAGTACAGAGTGAGCAAGGAATAGAGTTTCACAATCTTACATGTGATGCCGCCGTCTCTCAAACAACAGAAAGCTTTTTTCTCTTTTTTTGGGATTACAAAGGGGGTATAGCAGGGAAAATATCAAGTTTGACATCCAATCGGCACAAAATTTTCCCTGCCTAGGTATGCCTCAGAATTATCCACATGTATTGGCTCAAGTCACAGTAAGCAGCCATCAGATCATAAGGGTGAGACATAGGAACTCTATTCTGAATGAAGCCAACAACACCCTCAGCATCAAAATCCACCATCACTTTATTAAGACCTCGATCTTGGATGATCTTCAAATCATGGAAGGCAGCCCACAATTCAGCAAGCTCATTAGTACAGATGTCAATGTTTTAGGTAAAACAAAAAAGCCACTCCACCACCATCCCCTCGGAATAGTTCTCCTGCACCAGCAGCACTTGGTTTTCCTTGACCCATCAATATTCAGCTTAACTCATCCCTGGGGGCAAACTCCATTTTATGAATCTCCTTACTCTGGGTTTTCTTGGTAAAGGCAGACTATTAGCCAATTCAAATTCTTTGCAATCATTCATGATGACAACCACTGGATTTGATGGAAACACAAAGTGAGGATCAAAGACTGATCTATTCTGCCATTTCCATAACCTCCAGCACACCATAGCAAACAGATAGCCCCATGATGACATTCCAACCTTACTCCTCTTAATGTTCTCATCCACCCACTTAGCGTTACCACAAGCCAAGCAAGAAGCATCATCCAAAAGCCTTCCTATCACCCACAATTAGCATTAAAAGAAATCTATCTGCTCACACCAGCCATAGAAAATTCTTGATTTTGGGTAAATTATGAATTTTCCAAAGTCTCTCCCAGCCCTTGTCTCTCTGACAAAAGTTCTGATCTTTTAAGAAACTCTAATAAGCTGATTTCATAGTGAAGGCCCCTGAGTGAGAATTTATTCAAATCACCCTATCACCACCTTGTCCAGCAATCTCTATAGGAATACTCAAAAATATGTCAATCATATTTCGTGGAAGCTATCAATTCAATTCATTCAAATGCCATCTTCCATCCCTACTATAATCTGCCACCTCACAGTTCCACACATCCTTAGGAGGCATTCTGGCTTCAAACATCCAAGAAAAATTATCACTTTTTCCATCCCGGACATGTCACCTAAGGTCTTTTTGAAGAATATATGTTCCTCGTAACATGGCATTCAAAACCAAAAAACAACCCATCAAGTTTTGTCTGTTCAATAGTTAGTAATAATAAAAAAAAAGGCTTACTAAAAAAGCTATAGGGCTAACAAAGTATGGATGTCTTCCGTGTTTGAGAAAGCAAAAAAGAGAGAGTTAACATATGACCCCCGAATGCGACAAAAGGTAAGGGAAGTGCCATCATGATTATTAGTTGTCAAATTCACTGGAGTAGTGTTGGTTCATTTCGTCATCCTATCTGCGCAAAAAACTTGTGACAAGAGTCTTTCTTCTTCAGTGACCACCATCCATCCAAGCTTTATGAGAAGAATGTTCAAATTTGAAGCTTTCCACTTCCAATGTTTTCTCTATTCTAGTTTTTTTTTTTTTTTTTTTGGGGTGGGGGGGGGTTTCCACACAAGGTTACCCATAAGAGAAGGAAATCTAAATGATAATATTCCAAGGACATCTCCGGAAAGCGGATCCAGACTGCCATGGAGTCTATCTCCTCTGACAATGCATATAAACACCCGCTTCCCTTTTTCAATGGTGAGGTAATGAGAAGCAACCCCCAAGGGCTATTAATTAGAACCCTATTTAAATCCTCAGCCCCTACCAAACCAGACAGAATAGAAGTCTAAACCTAAATCAATGACCAAACATCCTTGTGAACCCACAGACTGTGTAACTAAGAATTTAGGTAAAAGCCTTTCTCCCTAACACTTTGACAATAAGTGTTGTCCTATAAAGTCTTCCAATATCACCCTTTGTCGCCAGACAAAGACTTAACTCAGGGTCATGAGTGGTTAACCTCCAAAGCTTCAGGGCATAGCTCTTCATCTGTCTTCTTCAAATTCATCACCATCATCATTTTTTGTTACCACCATAATATCTTCAGCTGACCACCTTGTCTCTGTAAGAGACACCAGGGATAACTTCCTTCACCTAAAAGATTGGGAGTGGTTCTTGACATTTTCCTTGCTTGTTGCCAGATGATCGATTTCCTCAGCCATATGTTGCCCTCGTCTCTGCTCCATATTTTTTGGTTCCACTACCAGGATGTTTTCTTTGCTAAACTTGCATATATTTCTTAACATCTATTTATCCCTGAAGGGCATGACCAAAATTTCCACCCCCCCCCCCCCCCAACTCCCTTTCTGTTTTTTTGAACATAGGTGAAGTTTTAGGCTTTAGAGACTTGATAATTCTGCAATCCAATTATGCTACAGTCATGAAGGACCTAACTAAATAGCTTAGAGAACATGAATGGTACAGTTTTTTCCTTTTCTTTTCTCCCACAATTTTGTTATGCATACTAAGTATCCATCATTTTCTTTCATGAAGAACAGACAAAAAATATCAGTAGTGTAAGACCTTGCCTTGAATTTTTATTTTTTTGGACATGGCAAATAACCACATTTTCCCACATTGCTTCTAAATGTGGTGCCTCTTTTTCATTCTTTGGTTGCTCATGGGTTGTTTCCCATTCGATTAGAGAATTTTTGTTGGGTTTGCAAGGGGGGCAGGTAGGTTGGTAGAAGAGGAAAGCCTGGAACTTAGCATCCCTATGTTTTTGTGGTTTTTGTGAGGGAAAGGAATGGAGGAGTTTTTAAAGGGGAAGAAACTCTAATTTTTAGATTCAAAATTTTGAAGTTGTTATACTTTTGGGTATTGGAAGCATACCCTTTATGTGTAGATTCTTTTGCTGACTTTTGGAAGGATTCAGGTTGAGTTTTGTTCCCTTTCCTTCTCATGTAAATGGGTTCGCTGCCTTACTTAAAAATAATTTTTTTTTAAAAAATGAGCAACAGAAAATTTGGCTCTAATCTTAGCTAAAAAATATTTAAATAAACAAACAATAGCAAGAAATAGCATAAACCTATAGATACCTTCTTAATAGATAAAACCAGATCATGGATAAGTCTAGGGGGTGTGCAGTTGATTCCAACAGCAACAACTTTCTTGCATGATTCAGCAATTGCAGCACATTCTAGCAAAGAATCACCACTGACCACATTAACACCATCCTTAGAGTTGAAGGAAAACCATGCAGGGATCTTTATGTCTTCTTCCTCAAGAAGCTGAGCATAAGCCTGGATGAACACCACATTAAAAAACCAGTACCAAAAATATCAAGTATACCAATATTACACCTACAGGGCTACAGCTCTCTCTCTCAGTGAAGCAACAATCCAGTCTTGACCCCATCTTCTAGAAGTACAAAGTTTCTCTCTCAATCACAGTTTGGAGTATTGCATTTGCATGAATACAAAACAGTGCACCTGATTGAACAACCCAAGAGGTCTCGGGACCATTGTAGTTTGAAGCCATTCACCGAGTATGATAAAGATCGGGCCTACCCTGAACTTCCTCTAGTTGTAAAGAAAAGAAACATTCAAAAAGAAATATTAGATATCAACTATCAATGTGGCTCCATACCTGAGCTTCTAGTTTATTAGGCACTGTTTCAAATGCTATTAGGTCAGCACCAGATTTGGCTAGAACCTGAACCCTTCTCCTATGAAAATCCTTCAAAAACTCCAGATTCATAGCAGTCACCGTAGTCCCCGCTGTAAGTGGATAGAACCAAAAGGGTAAGTGTTAAGTCAAATTTAAACTCAGATTATCAGGACTCTGACAGCATGTTAAGACCACCAAACTTGATCTTTATAAATTATCAATTGGTATACAGAGAAAGACCTTAACATAGGCATGGTGAATAGGATGGCGAATATGACTGTCATGCCCATGCTAGTGTGTACCACACACGAGTAGGACATGACATATTTCAAGAAGTCCATGTAGTAGTTCCTCTAGGCCAATAGTCTGACCATGCATTCAAGCGGGTAGATTTACAAACCACATAATATTCCTAAAATAATATATCCAAGAAGGTGAAAAAGATAAACTAGGCATAAAACACTTGGAAAAGCAACAAAGTAAAATGAAAATGAATTTAAAATGGTGCCAGCTAAAAAACTTCTTCAAGCTATACACTCCTTACTTGTAATTGCAAGGCAAGAGTCATATAGAAAATGAAGATTAGAAGCCCATAGAGTGACTCGGAGTAGAGTCATCTCACCTGTATTCAGAACCATCAGCTAAATAAGCACCATAGCTTCCAACAGATGCTGCAACTAGGATGGTACGAGCTTTGAGAATTCTATCATCACCAGTACTATCACAAGAACCTTCACAAAATCTTTCACAATATATATCCCGTGCCTCACAGGCGATTGCCACACTTGTCTTAAGCAAGGATTCACTTTCTTCTTGAGAAAAGCCTTTAGCCCCAAACCCCTGAATGGTTGCCTGCCCGTGTACAAGTAGACCTGAGTTTCAATTTTAGAGAGAGAGAGGGAGAGAGAGAGAGAGAGAGAAGAGATAGAGGCATTGTTAGCTAAGGTTCAACAAATTACCTGATAAGATGCTGTGATTATTATATCTGCACCAGCTTCGAGGTAATCAAGGTGTACCTGCCCCACTAAGCCAGTGAGTACATTAAGCAGAACAAACAAGATAATTACTTGGCAAATTGTCTCAGTCGATGCAATTACATTTTCCATATTCATCCACTACCGGTGAAAGTCATAACATCAAATGTATTTCAAAGTGGAAATCTAACCCTAGGCACATGCTTACAAAAGTGGGGCACAAATATGAACCATTTAGGTTGGCCCATTGAATTGAATGATTTCGTTTACATAATATTTTAAGGTATAATTTATTTGGAAAAATGATTGCTATATCATTTTAAATGATGTTTAAAATCAAGAATTTGATTATTTCAAGAAAAGCATAAAAATGATCATGTAGGAAGAAATATAACTGAGATTCCATTTTTATGAATGACTTCATATAAAATAATGAGTTTCTATCTTAAAAGTGTTATGTAAATTGAATGAAATCATTCAATTCAATTAGCCAACCAAATGTGACCCTTCAAAATCCATATGGTTCATTAATGAACCTTTGTGACATAAAATAAATAAATAAATTCAGATGATAGCAAATCACACTAATGGCAAATTATCCACCTACCAGAAATCTTCATAGACACAAGATAACAGTTTCACATGCACCAAGCTTATTGATTTTTTTTTTAATAAATATTCTTTTGAGAGGTACCACCATAAGATTATTGACTACTTGACACCTCTTTAGCAATATTCCATGCAGTAAGTTCAACCAACCAACCAGCCTCACCACAGTCGAGTATTGCTACAGGTACATAAGAAAGTTAGGATCATCAAAATCAGGTATACCAAGCATTTTCCCGCCATGCCAGCACTATAATTGTTAGTATGTTATGATACGCGATACATATCTTATGATACGTGTTAATATAGACATAAAATAATATGTATTTTTTTTGTACCATATTTTATGATACATTTCAGATACACACGATACACAAGATATGGAAGATCATGCTAAACGGCATCAGTTTTGGCCTCTTTTTTTATTGTTTTGTTATATACATAGGAAATGTTTTTTGTTTGTTTAGTTTTATACTGCATATTTATAACGCTTAGAGATGTTTTCTCAAATAAAAAAGAATGAAAGTAAGTATTTTGATAAGATGTAGATGAGGAATGAGTATATACAAGAAATTAAAACATGAAAAAAAAAAAGTGAAAAATTGTTGGCATATGATAATAGTGATGATGATATCGATGCCACTGAAATTAGATATTAAAATGAAAAGGGAAAGAATTATAAAAATGAATAATTTTGAATTTTGTCTTGATTAACTATATTGGATAGATTATTTAATTTTAATTTGAAATTCGTAGTAATTTATAAATCTTGATTCGTGTATTGCATGAAATTTAAGTTATTTTTTATAAGTGAGTTAAAATATAATTTTTATTACTTTATACACTGTATATATATAACATGATACAATATATTTAAAAATGAGACAAATATGTTTGGCATCACTTTGATTTTTAATTGTTGGATAAATAATAATATCAATCTAATTCATATTATAAGTAAATTGAAATATCATTTATAACATTTTAAATATTATATATATTCATGTATATATATTATCTATATTTATAAATGTAATTTTAAAAAATTACACATATCTACGAAACGATATGCATTTTTTTTAAAACGATACGGCTTCCAATACACCTTTTGACAACTATGCTTCCAAATCTTTTTTTCCCTCTACAAGATCTTGATGCTTACATGGAAAGTGGGGATTGGTTACCAAACATATAGTATGCAATTTGCCAAATGGAAAAAAAAAAAAAAAAAAAATTCAAACAAATTTTCTTCATACAAACTTTGTGCTCCCACAGTATTAATAAAATAGGTAAAAGAAAATGTAAGGCATAAGTAAAAATCTACTTTGATAATTTGATTTTCAAGTTTTTGTACTTGAAATATTTTATATATATACCCCCCATTAATTTTGCCCCCATACTGTTCAGTAAAGAATTCATGTGCTGTATTAGAAAATATGCTAACTTTTCTTTACACCTTTTCACTGCAAAATTCTGATCTGCAAAATTCTGATCTAAGCAAATTCAAAGAACTGAACGTCAGAAACCGCACCAATTACCCACACGGTGGTCCATACTTATATTTACTGCGGCCACATGCATTCACACTGCAAAATCTGATCCCAAAAAATCAATCCAGACAGATACGCCCACACAAATTTGAATTCCTAAAGTGACAGAATGAAACAACTGATTTTTCACAGAAGATCACTTCAGTTCAACACTTCAACAGTACATAAAATAATATCGTCTTCTTTATAAGTATAGTAAATAAAATAATATCCCAAGAAAGCTGTATTAGAAAGCTGTATTCATGATTACACGTTTGCTCCGTTAGGTTACCAAGAAATCTTTAAAAATAGAAGAAAATAAATCTTTTCATTGTTTGAGGGTAAAATTAGTTTGACAAAAAAATTATAGGGCAAGAAGCTCTCTTAGATTCGATCAATGAAAAACATTTATTAATTTTCTTTTTTCTTTATCACATTTCTTTCGCGGGGGGGGGGGGGGGGGGGGGTGGAATGCAGAATTGAGAAAGTCAAGATCACAAGCAAAGATTTCGGTATGTGTCAGAAAACTTAGAGAACACACAAGAATAACAATTGAGACCGAAATATATCGAATCTTGCATAAAAAATTGAAATATCCAGAGAAAGAGAGTACCCTACGAACAAGTTGAGGTGAAGTGATGAGACATTTGGCGCTCCAGAGAGGATCGTTGATGTCTGCGCCGTGACGCTCGAGCTCCGTCGCGAACCCACCAGTCTATCACAGCAACTCCACCGCACTGCCGGAGGAAATCTGACATCAACGGCGACGTTTCGACGTTGCCAGGTCCCATTGCAAAAAGAAACCGAGTCTGGCCGGTTTAGGAGTCTCTCCAGCGATCTAAATCTACTCTCGGGTTGGTGTTTGCTCTAGCAATGATAGTAGAACAACTAGCAGAGCGCAAAACGCAACTGCTCTCCGCTCTCGTCTACGGTTTATATATAGAGAGGAAGACGAGAGAGTGAGTCAAGGATAGTGAAAATTTGACCCCACAACCTCTTACTAATTTTGAGTCTCCAATGAAATAAATTCACCTAAATAATAACATTTATTCTGTTATAATTAATATTTAATAAATTAATAATTTTAATAATTATATTATATTGATCGATTTTTATATATTAAATTGTATAATTAATATGATACAATAATTAATTGTAAGATCATTTGAAATAAAAATTTTAAAAATACAATATTACTCAAAATTAATTGTAAATCATATATTTCTATTATAATCATGCATTAAAGATATGATAAAAGAAAAAGAATTTAATCATTCTTTAAAGTATTTCTAAAAGAAAAATCAAATGAAATAATTATCAAAAGAAGTCTTTAATCCTCACTTTTTTATTTTGAAATCATTCCGGTATGTAAAATGCATTCACTTCTTGTGGGGATTCATATTTAAAGAGAGAGAAAGGTGTCAAATTTGATGAAAAAGTTAATTAAAGAGAGAGAGAAAGATACAAGTTGGTAGAAAAAAATGAGACAAAAATGTCTCCTCTTTGTTGCCTTAAAAAATGTCTCTCCTTTTTGGAGATGCTCTTACACCAAATATATATATATCAAAATTATATAACTAAAGCATGAAAAATTCTTGGATAGAATTGACACCCATTATAATGGTGCAATCTTCCAATGATGTCATGTTATTAATGCTATAACCCTTATTTTTTAGTATGCCATTGGACACATGGTAGAGTTCTATGTCATGTGATGATACAAACTCACTGAAAAAGGTCTCCTAAAACATTCACCTGTTTGTAGATGATTAGGAACCCACATTGTCAATTGTGACAAGCATATCTATACAAGTACAGGTCAAAAACAACTCCTACAAATAACAGGGCATCTATTCCACTCAATCCACCACAATTGTCTACTATGAGAATAACTTCCACTACGCCCACTACATTGGCAAACCAAACCCAATCCACCGCAATTGTCTACAATGAAAACAACTCTCACTACCCTACCATATGGTAGGCCAAATACCCAACAGCAGCCTCAAGTTGGACTCCAAGTGCCTTAAATTAGGCAGAAAAGTTTAAAGGTCACTTCAGCTCTTATCTGTGGATTCTAGTGGAACCAAATGGATAAGCAGGTTCAAATCCATTTGACTCCCATCTCAGCCATAGCTATTCTATATGTACATACATATATTTAGATGTATGTATTCGTCTTGATTTTCATGACTATATCATCATATGCAAAACACTCAAACTCAGTGGCATCATAAAATATAAAATTATAAATAAAGACAAGAAAAAAGAAGACGGCGATTAGATGCATTTCTCATCAAACTTGGCTTTATTTTCAAAAGATAGACCATCATAAGATGAGATGCAAGTAATTGACACTTGCAGCCACGCCCTTACAATATGTTACAGAAGCTTTATAAAGCACAAGAAATCATGCAACAGGAACAAGCTCATTATAAGAGATTGCCCTTCCATGCACTGAAATGAGTAAAATCTCAATCATTAATTCATTGCAGAAACTCCGGTTCCATGACATCATTTGCCAAACCAAATGAAAATAAAGGGAATTAAAGGGAAAAAAATTATGGACCGCGAGCCGTACTGAAACAGAAACAGCCAGCAGCCTGGTCTTCTGGTATCATGCCACCTCCCTTGCTTGTGTCAATTGCTTCTAACAACCTCACAACCTCGTCCATCTCTGGGCGTTTTTCTGGGTTTGCATCCCAACATTTCCTCATAATGCTTGCAACTGAACTTGGGCAACATCTGGGGATTTCTGGTCGCAAATTCTGTCCAAATCAATTCAAAAATTACAATATCATCAATACGACTATAAAGTCGTATGTTAAAGCTGGCAATAGGGGCAAGGTTCTAACAGATCTTAAGTTTGGCTTGAACACCAATGTAATGCATTAACATCAACCAAATCAGAGCTAGAAAAGTTCAACCCAGACGTAGAGCCAATTATTACGAAAAATTATATCAAGTTCTTACTGTTCCTTTTATATTTCTATATTTTAAAAAACATTGTGTTAATTTCTAAAACTAAAGGTAATGTAATCATAAACTTAGCCACATTAAGATTGGCTTGGAGCTTTTCAACTCATTATCTATCGGGCGATTCTACACATGCCCAGACGCACACAAACACAGGTTATAAAAACCATTTGAGAACCTAATTTTGTAAATGTAAAAGACAAACCTGTCGAACAACTGCAGAAGACACTTCGGCAAAGCTAAGATCAGGATAAGGCATGTCACAGCAATAAATTTCCCAGAAGCATATGCCGAAACTGTAGACATCACATTTCCTATTGTAAGGCTTACCATCAAGGACCTACAAAAATCTCTCATTAGTTTTCTTTCCTGCTTTTGGAGAAAGCGGCATAGCCAAAAAAAAAAAAAAAGGACCGTTCAGTGACTGAATTTTGGTCCCCAAGCATACCAATTTTATAAATTGTCAAAACAATATTTGAAGCTAAAAATTTTGTTCCTTCAACCATTGATCTGTCCATTATAAATTGTTGGAGTACTGAAGAGTAAAAATGCAAGTACCTCGGGGGCCATGTACCCAAGGGTACCAGTTTCCCCAGTCATGTCCTTTGGGTTTTGAGCTTCAACTCGAGCAACGCCAAAATCAGCAATTTTCAGTGTTCGTTGGGTGTCTAGCAACATATTTTCTGTTTTGACATCACGATGTACAATCTTCTTAGAGTGAAGATAGCTCAAACTGCAAAAATTAAAACAGACAAAACATTCACCATAAATGCAAATTCCAATTATGAAACACTTCAATTTGAGCATAAGAAGAAAAAGAACTACCCTCACCCTCTAGAGAGGTCCAAAGCAAGTTGAATCACAATCTTAAAGGCAAGTTTCTTTCTCCAATTCCTGATTAAGTATTTCTTTAGGGTCCCACCTGGTACGTACTCAACAACAACACAACAAGCTCTGGAAGGGAATGAATTATGAGCTTCACTTGAGGTGCTGTTGGAAGGGATTTTAAGATTTGATGTTCCCATTGAAGCTCCAACAAACTATAACAGAAAATGAGTTCAGATTTAAGCATAAACATTAAAGGCATATGACTCAAAAAGAAATAACATCATACAAGCCTGAAAAACAATAGGAAGTCAGGAACAAAACATATTACAGAGGCATGAAATGTGGAAAAAATAGATATGGCCAAGCAACTTCGGGTTAATTTTATGATCACTGAAATTAGGTGGCAGAGTCATTTTTTTAATATAATTTTAAGGAAATCCCAGATATGCCTGTTTGAAGCAGTGTCATAATTATTGTAATAATATATAACCAGTCAAAATTATATACAAAAAATTGTGAATTATAAATCATGACATGATTACTTTTAAATTTGATGGAAAGTGTTGAGGTAGTATCACAATATTACAAAACCAGGTTTTATACACAAGTTGGAGGAAAAAATTTACCTTTGTAACATTTGGATGGTCAAGCTTATGCCAAACAGCAACCTCTTGCCGAAACGACACCCGAAGAGCAGCAGTTTCAGCAGCTGTCGCAATACCATCCTCACCCCAATCCAATACCTTCACTATAATATCAAGAATAAATATAGTAGTGAGAATACGGATACAATCGAAAACCAAATCTAATATTATTAAACAACCCTTCGCAGTGTCAGGGGTTACCTTGCAAAACATGAATGGAACCACCTTTTATCACATGTTACAGTCTTGATCATATATACTATAGCAATATTCAGAACAAACTACACATACCTTACGAGCATGCATGCATACAAACATTTAAATAGAGATATAAATATGATGTCAAATAGATAAATAGATGCAATGCATCAAGATGTTGTTCAAATAATCTTGAAGTTTAGAGAAAGTACAATAATTTGAGGTTAATATCAATCATCACAAGCAACCATGTGAAATAAAATGACTATTTTTGGGCAATAAAAGAAATAAATTCAGATTATAGAGTGCAATAGGAAGACATATGAAGCAGCCTACTACAAAACTGATGCTTAACAAATCAAGATATTTGGTACGTAAAACAGTAGTATCTCACATAGCCAAGGCTGCTTGACATACAATGTAGAATAAGGCCGTGGCAGGATGACTTAAAAGAAGTGATTTCGAAAAATCCATGCCCAGAATTGACCATCAACAATTTTGCAAACTGACAGGGATTAAAAACCGTTTCTACCCAACTTCATAGTATCTTTTGCAACATCTGGATTTTGACAGATGTAAGGAGGGATGAGAGGTACCCATAACACTTCAAGTGCGCTAGTGAACAGCTGAAAACCCAGATACTACTCCCCATAGAGATCTAAACATAGAATCTGCTCAAACCCACCCCACCAGGATACAAAGTTACAAACTGAGCAAAAATTCACTGTCAAATAAAATTACAAAATTAGTCAATAGTGTGGGAAGCAGGAATTGGAGATGACAACTGGAAATCGAAATGAGAACCTAGGTCCAAAAAGAGTAAGGAAAACTTGATACAAGGATTAGTCCAAAAATGATAAGGATATCTCAAGAGAGATTTTCAGAATTCCAGCAAAGCAAGTCATGCGGTACACCTTAGAAATAAGAACACCCTTACCATAAAAATGATCAAGACAAATTCGAGTTGAAGAAATTAAGAGAAAAATGAATTTCTTGAAATAAATAGGATTTTTTTTTTGAAAACAAGTACTAATACAAAAAATTTATTAAAATGGGATCAATTGAATAAAAATTACAAAATCAAAGAATGAACTGAAGAGCACTTTGAAACAAAAATCCACTCAGAAAAAGAAAAGAGAGAATTTTTAGCTTGTTTAGTTTGAAAAGAAAGGGGGGCATAATCTAAATTATTTTCTTCTTATTCATCTTGCTTTTTTTTTTTTGATAACCTATTCTTTTATCAACGGAGAGAAAGGGCAAGTTGATCCTATGCCACTAATATCCAAAGTTGTCAAAACGTGTATCGGAAGCTGTATCATTTTTAAAAAAATGCGTATTGTATTGTGTATCGTAAGATACGTGTTTTTTCAAAATACATTTATAAATATATATATATATATATACACACACATCATATATATATATATAATGTTTAAAATGATATAAATAATATTTCAATTCATTTGTCATAAAAAATAGATATATAAATTATTATTATTTATCTAAAAATTAAAATTCAAAGTAGTATTAAGCATAGTTGTCTCGTTTTTCAAATATATTTTATCACGCTATATATAGTGTTATATATAAACAATGTATAAAATGATAAAAATAATATTTCAACTCACTTATAAAAAAAAATCTCAATTTAAATTTCATACAATACAAGAATCAAAATTTATAAATAGTACGAGTTTCAAACCAAAATTTAGTAATCCAATTTTTCAACTAAGTTCATCAATGTCAAAATTTAAAGATAAAATCTAAAATTATTCATTTTTATAATCTATCTTATTTTCATCTTAATATCGAATTTCAATGGCATCGATATCATCGTTGTCGTCGTCAAATGCCAACAAATTCTCACTTTTTTATTCTTATTCAACTTATTTTATGTGCTCATTTCTCATCATCGTCTTCTTAAAATACTTACTTTCCTTCTTTCTTGTTTGAGAAAGGATCTCTAGGCATTACAAATAAGCAATATAAAACCAAACAAAACAAAAAGCATATATAACAAAATAACAAAAAAAGAGTTCAAAACTGTGTCGTTTAGCCTAATTGCATGTATCGCATGTATCATGTATATCGAAACGTATCGTAAGATACATAGAGTGTATCATAAGATACGGTACAAAAAGATACAACTATAAGATACGTATCGTTTTATGTCCATATCGTAATGTATCGTAAGATACTAACAACTATGCTAATATCAACTTTATATTGAACTTTTAATTTGATAATGGTCACTATCTATTGTTCTTTTAAAAGAAAAAAAAAAACTAAGAGAAGAGCTATACAGAACTATTTTGCAATGCTAAATTTAGTGTTTCGGAATGCCTATCCCAAAATGCAGATCGCTGGATTGTTAGCATTTTCTGGTAATTATGATCTATATTTTGAAATTTTAACCAGAAGGCATTATACAAATCAAATCAGTTGGCCACTTTATTTCTATATGCATGGGAGGCAATAGTGCAAGTGATGTTATGCATTTCCCAGGATTCCGTAGTCCTACAATCTTTTAGCGATACTCTTTTTACATTTTTGAATTGCAAGGCATAACATCCTGAAAAGTCAATAATATTTTCACTTGGAATCATACTTTCAAATATATGGCAATATATTGTTAACAGAAGATTATTAAGGAGATTAAAGGAAACCACATTCTAGGACAAATTCTCTGAGTGAGGTAATGAAGGTAATTTCTCATTATATTCTTTATGTTTTGTAGAAGCATAAGAGACCTATTACAGTTATACATTGTATTTACTAGTTACCATTGACCATGTGGCAAAATTCTACTGGTTATGAGCTAGATACATATAAACTAAATCAGGTGCGTGTGATTTACCTATAAAAAAAAAATTGATCACTAGACCCATCATAAAAGAACTTGGGAGGAACTCCAAAAAAAAAATGAAAGAAACAAAAACACAGTAAATACCCAACAAAGCGAACATATAGATCGCATGTACAGTATATAGATTCCAATTCTTGAATTGTGAAAATATCAAGTCAATGCTCAATTTAAAAAGAACTTACTGAAACAGTTTACCAACTATCATCATAAATAGAATGATCAATGAAGTAAGAATTGTACAACAAAAAAATAAACAGATACCACAATGGATATCAAAATTTAAAGCCACATAACCTGACATAGGTCATCAGAAAATAAAATAATTCCCAAGACAGCAAGAAATGTTGAATTACCTGCAACATCTTGGCCGTCATAAGCACCACGGTACACCATACCGTAGGTTCCATGAGCTATAATATTTCTTATATCCAATTTGGCTAAATCAATTTCCCATTCTTCGTTTTTGGTATGGCCATCCCTGTCCCTCGACCAAACCCGACTCAAGTGCTTCTCCAACTGTACATCCCAATTCTTGAAATCAATTTTATCTGCCCTAAAAAACATATCTTTGTTGCTTATATTCCCCACATCCTTCGCCTTCAACCCCAAGTCTCCCTCTCGGGTATTGGACTTGTCTATGGCCGAGTCCCCTTCATGGGTATCGGACTTCTTCACAGTCTCAACACCTCTCTCTCCCTCCCCACTCTTCAAATCCATTTTTCTGGACTCAAACACGAAGAATCAATATTCAAACAGAAAAAGAAGAAAGAATGACTCAATGATCGCTTGAATCCTGAAGAAAGAATTTTCAATTTACAGCAAAAAGAAGAATCTGAATTCCCAGCCTTCCTTTCCAATTTACGATTATAAACTTCACCATCAAGAATTTTCACAAACAATTACAAGGCATAAAAGAGGACTGTAAGTTAAAACGCACCCCCTAAAGTTGATGATCAAATTATTTTATGCAAACATAACTCAAAGAAAACAACCCTTTCCTAACTAAGGTTCTCTGCAGAATAAAAATTCGATAAAAATCAGATGAAATCCCGCAAAACCCAAACTAATTGAGGAATAAAGGGAATGACATCATCATCATCATCAAAACAACACAACCCGTTGAGTGGATTGATTCAAAGAGAAAAGTAAGAAATTGTGGAGGAGATTGAAGAATAAAAAGAATCAAACAGAAAGTTTAGAGAGTGGGGCGAGAGGAGAGAGGAGAGGAAAAGGGGAAAGACAAGGGGAAGAAATATAGAAGCGCGGGTGGCTTAAAATAGCTGCTCCATTCACTACGACTCTTTCAACTGTGAAAAATCCAAATCAGACCCCCTTTTTTTATCTATTCTTTTACCAGAACTTAAATATGGAATCTTTACTGTTCTTTTTAACTGATTTACCGGTAGTTGGATATCTTTTTAGAGGTAAATGTCGCCAACATTCCCTTCCTGGCTTCCAATTAACAGAAAAAAACGAGTTGGCATTTGCTGGGAGGGCAGGCATTCTCCTATCATTAGTTTTTTTTTTTTTTTTTCTGTTTTTATAGAACTATGCATTTACTTTAAATATATTCAAATATGTGCCATATGATCTGTTGCATTGAAAGTATAATGTTATATATATATATATATATATATTGGTTTATGTGTGTTCTGATATTGACCTATATTACGATCGAAATTTTTTTAATAGATTCGGTATAGGGAAGTGAGTCCGGTATACTGGGGTGATAATGTATTTATCGAATGATATTATGTCATATATAATATGGTTCATCTTTTTTTAATGAAATATAATATATGTAACAGAGTGTTATTGAAAAAGTATATTAACACGTAACATACTAGATCCACTCAAAAATTTATCATATTATGACCGTTAAAGTACAAAAGAAAATTCAAAAGAAACTTTAAGTAACAAATTCATAACAACAAACTTTAACGGTCTGTTTGAATAAACTGAAAATAAAGAAAAAGACATTAGTTACAAATGAGAGCTTAATCCATCTTTCATGTTTAGATAACTCCTCTCTTTCATCATTCCTTCCTTTTTTTTTCAACCCCATCCATTCAAACTAGTTGTAAGATTTTAGAATTACAAATACAATGTCCTCCTCTCCGTGACTGACAGGTCAACTCTTTAAACTTTAACTGTTAACGAACGACGTAAAGAAGAATCAAACTCAAGAAGTTTGAATTTTATCCTCAATGTCTTTACTTTTCAATCATACTTTCGAATGATAATTACTAATACAATCTTAAAAAAAGCATAACAAGAAAATATGATTTAATCAGTTTTAAATAATTGAACTGTATAATTAAAGACTTAAGATAAAGATTGAAGGCAAGTTAGCATAAAATTTGGATAAAATTTAATCCGAAAGCTAATTTCGATTAAATTTGAATCCGAAAGCTCTATTTTAAAAATAACAAAAACAGCTTGAATTAAATTATCTTTTTAGAATTGTAAACTTAGCCACAATTATTATTTTATTTTTCTTTTACTTTCCCACCACATGTTAGTTATCTTATCTCATTTGATTATTATTCTAGTTAAAATTTGGCAAAGTCCTCGTAGTACAAAAGAAAGTGCAATGGCATGGCTAATACTGCAATGGAAGCTGTAGTTCTAAATACCAAGGGCGTTTTGGGCAAATCAAAAGAGGTCGCATAAATCACTCTATAAAATCTATTTTTTTCTTGTTTTAATTAAGAATTTACAAGTTGGGGGAGGGGGGGTGAAGAGGGATACACAAATAGAAGATGTCCTCCAGTAAAATGAAAAGTCAATTTCGAAAAGAACTGCAAGACACTGGAATGGTGTCTATCAAGAATTTTTCGACTGTCAAGTTAGATTGATCGCTTGAAAAAGCAAAGGAGAATAAGTATAAAGGCTCGGATTTTCTAGTGTGAGATTGCATACTTTTTGCGAGTAAGGTTTAGGGTTTGAAAAGTTAACTCGATGTGAGAATAGCGTGTCTTTGATTATAAGTAACTCCCTGACCATAAGAGTATGTTAGGCCATGGATGGCACTTATAATGGAGTTTTGCCCCCAATTATCTCGAGATTGGGATTGCTTTCCGTCTTGAGGATATTTGCATAGGATTGACCAGGTTAAAAGATCCAAGCTTCTGATAGTGTCACACTGGGATTGTGTTCGGGCTGTGCTAAGTTTTGTTTGAAATGGATCAACGTGTGAAAGTCTAGACAGATTCTGACTTGGCCTTAGTTGGTTAGGGCGTCACCTTCTATTCGGTCTTCTCCAAAGAAGGGTAATTTAGGCTAATTATACATGTGGCACGATGTTATTTGGTAGACAAAATTATGTCTTATTAGTCAAAAAAAAATTTAGCTAATTTACCACAGATTTTCATGATTTTAAATCTTGAAAATCTAGGCCTTTAGTACGCCCCTAACTTCCATCTCATAACCATGGACTTTCCATTAAATCCACACTTATTATGAAAAAGACAAAAAAATGATGGTGAAAATGAATTCTTTAAAGTGAATATAAAGCTTTGTTTCACGAGAGTAGCCAAAATTACATATTAAAATCAAAACTCTTAGCAACGTTGCGACTACACCAAACATCTACTGAGTATCTTTTGATGGCTGCCTAAGAGCCACAAAGGGCCAAAAAAAATCCAAGCCATCAAGGGCTATCAGTATCCTAAAAATGATAAAAAAAAAATAATAATAATAATAATTTACACATAAAATAAATAAATAAATAAATATATACACACACGTGTGTATACATACACGCATACATTCACATACACCTTGTTGATTTTAAATTTTTGGAGTCATCTACGAGTTATTCCATTAGGGAGTACAATTGTCCATGCCGTCAGTCGGCAACTGGCGTATTCCTCTCGAAGAAAATGTTGTCATTCTCAGGCTATGCTTATACAAATCTAAGGCCATCAGGGACAGGGTTGGATTGTCCATAAGACTCATCAAAAAAGACAAGCTCTATATGCTTTGCTCCCAATGAAGATTATGGAATCAGTGTCTGATTTCATACATTAAATATGCTTCCCTTTTCTTTTCTTTTTTATATGCCAAATGCATGATTCATGTCATGTGGCGAAATTAGAATCCTCTTTTTTTACGTTAACATCTAACATATATATATATATATATATATATATATATATGCTCAACTACTTGTACAAATTCTAGGAAATGTATAATGAAATGTCTCCGGCAAGTGAATAGACCCTTTTTTCAGTTCGAATCCTTTCAAATCACAAGAAAATAATTTTTTTACCATTATATCAAAACACAATTTAATTATTACATGATGAGAACCAGCCTTCATTTGAGAATCAAAATATAAATCATATCAAGTAAAAGAAATGCTGATTATTTAATGATTTTCCAAATTCATGGTCTCATCGCTACAACATTGAAGTTTCCTAACACTAGCCAACTTTTAGAATCTTCCTACAAAATATATGCTTTAAAAAACTTTCAAACGGATATTTTCAGCTTCTTAATGAAGACCAACACACTTTCTCTGACGGGTAATCATGTAAATATTGATAATGGGAAACATCAACATGTTTGCTAAGGCAATTATAGACCAAGGGTGGTTAATGTTAGATTTATATAGATTCACCATGTTTGCTGCAAGCCTTTTTAATGACTTTTTGAAACTCAGAATGCACTTGTGTTTGGGATACAATGCGGGGCTGCATTTAATGGACCCGTCACCTACTCAGGGATCGGTTTACCACGGTGGCTATTTCGGCAATGTCATGCCATGTGTAGCTAACTCACTCTTTTTTTTGGTAAGTTATACCACACGTTGGAGAATTGCATTAGAAGAAAAAAAAGTGGTGGGTTAATACATATTTTGTATATGTGTCATGTCCGGCATATATCGACAAACAAAGATAAAGAGTACTTCGATTAGTACATAGTGAGATAATGTTAGAGTATCTTTAATGTTAAATGTCATTTAATATATATATATATATATATATGTGTGTGTGTGTGTGTTAATTTTATAATTTGATATGCTATAACACAAAAATATCAAATTTTGATAATTTTGCTCCAATGATAAAATGTCATTTTTCAGTATAACAATTATTGTTTTTTGATAAAGTAGCGTGAACCCTACTTTCATTTGACATTTACTTAATAAAGCGGTGTGAACCCATCTTTGTTTGATATATACAAGTTATATTTCATGAATGTAATAAAATGACAATAATTACTTTTAATACCAAATATGACATTAGAAATGATATTGTCATTTTTTGGCAAGTCAAATAATACGGTATTAAAATAACATTTTTTTCATCAATATCAAATTTTAGAATTAACACATTAAATGACACGTGTTGGAATGACTTGAATTTAGCAGGCTGAAGCTGAACTAGTGGATCTTTCCATGGAGATGAAATTTTGGTCATATTCATTTGGACTTGGACTCAAGGATAGAATTTTAAAATTGGATTGGATTTAAAGGCTTGTATAATGGGTCGCCGTAGCTGCTGTTTCTAGATGTAGCATGAGGTAATTAGCGTTGGGTTGGATGGAACCAGATCTGATATAATGGTTAAATATCACCCTTATATCAGATTTATACCTGTATTGACTTATAAACGAGAGCATAAAACAGTAACAGTATGGTCTAACAGCCCAGCCCAGCCCAACTACCTAGTATTTGGGCAGTCCAACAAAGAGAAAATAACACCACCAGCTTAAGTAATGCAATATACATAATATATTCTCTCGAGCTCTATTTTCTCATTTTTAAATACAAGATGATGGACCCAGAATAATAAGGGCATGTACTTCTCATTATCTTGTATTTAGGAGTAAAAAAAAATTGTTATATTTAACATTTTCCCACAAATATACATATATTTATGTATAAAATTTTGAAAAATAATAGATTTACTTATATCTAGACTACAAGGTGATAAGATTCACATGTATTTATTATAGTGGATCCATCACCTTATGTTTGCCAGTGAGAAATCCTTATGTTTAGCATTCTTTTTTATATATACACGAACAAGTATGTATATATGTTTACATAAATATATTTAACCATAATATGAGTATTTATGCTTTTATTATGTTTGCAATGAATAATACGAAAAATAATAAGGATAATTATACCAATCTTCCATGTTAAAATTGTCGAGAGATGAACATTAATGTAAAGTATGAATTTAATTATCATATGACTCACGAGAGGTCAATATAATATACAAGAATACTTTAATCAAATAAAAAAATTTGGTTAAAATCCTAATACTATCAATGATAGATTTTGAATAGAGGAGAAGGTCAATGTAATTTCAAAAAATGTATGAAAAGTACTTGTAATTGTCATGTAACTCGAGGAAGATCAGTGTAATTATTTTAAAATAATAATAAATAATTAAAGAGGGGGTGTATATAGCCATGATAAAAGTAAGACCTTTTTCCAACAGGCCATTTAAAGGGTTGTATTTATGGACAACATATGTAAAGATGGTGTGTTTAGAAGCTAGAAATAGCATTGGAACCTCAGATGGCAGTTGTGGTGGGGCCTAGTGGTTTGTCCTTGCACACTTGTTTTCACTTTTACCTAACAAAATCATGTCAATATAGGTCTATGTATTTTCTAGTATCTTTGATGGGGGTGAACATGTGCAGTGCTTGCTGCCTACTCCAATTCTGAATGAAAATTTGAATTGCTCCTTCCTACCATCAGGGCCCATCAACCACCACCATTTTTTCATTGCTTTCTATGTTAGAAACAAGAGGAAGATAGCCAAAGTTATGTGGGTGAGGGGGTGGGTGAGTTGGTGACAGTTTTGAAGATGATTTTGAATGCTAGATTTGTCTTTTGAGTCCCCTTATATATAAGCTCCAACCATAAAATGGTTCATTGCTGCCTTTTTTTCATCAATCACTTTTCTCTCTTAGTGTTTTGCAGAACTATGATTCCTTCTTTTTTCATTTTCACACACACACAAACAGACAGACAGAGAGACAGAGAGAGATTTTTTTATTTTTAATCATAAATATAATTTTATACAAAATGCCCATTAATAATGATTCTGCAATGACATTTTTAAAGTTATAAGTTAATTCTATTATTTTAAAGTTGTTCTAATCTAATGAGTCTCATCATTCAGTACAAATATATATATATATATATATATTTATTTATTTAAATTTTATTTGCAAGAACAGAGAATCAGATATTGCAAAGTTTTTCCTCACCATCTATTTGAGTATTTTTCTAAAAATTAAGGCTGCGTCTGGATAGTGATTCAGATATGATTTTCTAAAAAATATTTTTGAAATGTGTTTCAGAATTTTGTAATTGATTTTTTTAAAATTACGAAAATGCGGTTGGTTATTCTAATCAGAATTTAATTTTTGAGTTAAAAACTGTGAAAATGCGTTTGGATATAATATTTGAATTTAAGTTTTTAAGAACAATACTATGAAAATACATTTTGATGATTTCATATTTTTAAAGATAAAAAAATAGTGAAAATGCATTTAGATAAGTTATTTTTTAAGATAATTTTTTATTTTTAAATTTTTAAAAAATAAAATTACTATTAGTGGCTTCCTAAAGAGAGACTATAATTATCAGGAAATTTTTTTTTGAAAATTCCTTTTCAAGTGAATTTATGTTAATATTTTATGTTTTCTGTTTTTGAAGAAAGAGAGAGAGAGAGAGAGAGAGAGGGCATGGCTTAGGAAGTTCTACCACTATTTTTCTATTTTAATGAGAGAGAGAGAGAGAGCATTTTTTTTTTGTTCTTAAAAATGAAAATGAAAATGTTATTGTAAAACCAACCTGCTTGGATTTGTTTTTATTTTTTATTTTTGTGTTTTCAACCATGAAAACGATAAAAATAAAAATAGATGTGTGTTTTTAGTACATTTCATTTTTTAATGAATTTAAATTTTAAAAAATTAAAATTACTGTTAGTTGTTTCCTAAAGAGAGGCTGCTATTATCATATTTATTGATTTTTTTAAATTCCTTTCCAAAAGAATTTATGTTAATATTTTTATTTTTCCTGTTTTTGAAGAGAGAGAGAGAGAGAGATTTTTTTTTTTTGTATTTTTGTTCTTAAAAATAAAAATGATAGCGTTTTTGTAAAACCCGTGTACTTGGATTTGTTTTTATTTTTAATTTTTGTGGTTTCAACAACAAAAAAAATTAAAAATACATGTGCGTTATCTAGTAATTTCATTTTTTAATGAATTTAAAATTTTAAAATTAAAAGTACTGTTAGTTGTTTCCTAAAGAGGGGCTATTATCATATTTTTTTATTTTTATTTTTGAGAATTCATTTCCAAAGGAATTTATGTTAATATTTTTATTTTTTAAAAATAGAAAACAATTTTTTAGAAAAGTACTCAATTCTTTTTTTTAAAACGTGTCTTTTAGGAACATTTTTGAATATATATTTTCAAAAATGGAAAAAAATTATAATCTATCTATTAATTATTATTTTTATTTGATTTTACTTAATAGAATATTATCAACAAAATATAAATATAAATAATCAAAAAAATATGGATAAAACGTCATCAATTCTAACCATAAATAAATGAGATGTAATCATTTTTTTTTCAATTAATACTTAAATAGAAATAATATTATTTTTATCATTTCATATTTTTCAGGATTACAGAGTAATTTAATAATTACTTTAAAGTTTTGAAAATGTTATGTAAAAAGTAGTCAAATTATTTTTGAAAATGAAAAGTAGGATGCAAAAAATATTCAGAATGCTTTTAAAATGTTTAGGATTTTGTTTTAGAACATGATTAAACAAGCAGGTTTTTAAATATGATTTTCAAAAAATCTGTTTTTGGATTTATCACCGAACAGGACCTAAGAATTCACCATCCACTTTTTTCTTACTTTTCATAAAACCTCCTTTCAAAATTGGCCCTCCATTCCAAAATTATTATAATGCCATAGTTTAACTTACAAGTAATTAAGATATTGAAACAATCTCAATGTTTATATATATTTATATATATAGATTACAACAGTTCTCTTATAATCATTTTTAGCAAAACTAAACCTCACCCTACCTCTGTTTTTTTTTTTTCCTTCAACTACCCATTTTCAAAGTTTCTTGTTAATTAACAAACAAAGCCTCAAAAGCTGGTGGCCTTATGTGGAAGGCTGTCAAATGAAGACCAAAGTTTATCAAGAGATTTATTATTTATTAATGTTACACAAAACAATCTAAAATTCTAAAGACCCATCATTCTTTGTTCAATAATTCAACTTCTATATGTCTAAATCATAGTAAGAGTCCAAAGAATACAACTCCCCACTTATTTAGACTTTTGAAAGCATATAGAAACATAAACACATGACCTGACAATTCATCTCCCCTTGGAATTATATATAGTAATTGCTCTACCCTACACTTGTACCCATCTCTATCAACCAACTTAATTTGATTAATATTTAGTATCAAATCAACTTATATTTCCATAAACTATTATTTCAACCATCTGATTGGACCAACTAAATGACAGGAGTTCTAATAGTAAAAAATTAGTGTTAAATTTGTATTAAAAAAAGTACTTTTAGTTTTATGTATTCATAAATCCCTTTATGTGCTATATATTTATATACATAAATAATATGTTTCTACACGTGAAAATGCTAATATATGTACATATATATACGCATATACGTACCTGTATACATGTATCCATTGAATTAACATTCAATTTATCGTTGAAGATTGATTTTAATAGGCCTTCTAAGAAAACAAAATTAAAATCACTTTTAAGAGATCTTATAAAATGCTCTTTTATTTTTTAATAGAAAAAATTATAATTTTTTTAATTATTAAAAGTACATTGAAAAAGTTTTTTTGAATAATACTTAAAGTAACAATGGCACCTGTAAGGTATTTTTTTTTTTTTTTGTGCTCATTTACAAGATAATTTGTATTAAAAATGAAATGTGAATAATCTAAAACATAAAATAAATAAATAAAAATCAATGGGCTTGGTTGGTACAATTTTCAAAAATAGTTTCCTCCCGTTGAAGTTATAAAAAAATTAAAACAAAATATGATGGAAATCATTCTTCTTCTTTGTTATCAAATATTAACTCTTTTTTTTATTGAATCGGCAAGGAAGTATTCAAAGATCAGCGTCGATAAAACTCGAACTTGAAATGCTTGAATTTTATTATTAACGTCTTTACCGCTTAGTCTTACTTCCGAGTAGTTAAAAAATATTAACTCTTCAAAAGCATAATAATGATTTTATTTCTCAAAAATGCAAAATGAGAGATAATAACATGCTCTTTAAATTTTTATTTAATATTAAAAAACAAACAAAGAGCCAACTAGACTAGGTTGAATTTTAGAAGTACGGTACAAGTGCTGTGTTAATTTTAATCAATTTATATTTTGGGTGTGGCAAATTGAATTTGGTATCTTAAAACTCAAGAGGTATATATAGGTATATGTATAGAAGAGTGTATATATATAGGCAGCTAAAGTATATATGATTGGAGGCACATGCAACAATCATAACAGTTAATTTAGCTGGTCACTTTCCAGACAGATATATAGAGTTATCATGATTGAGCCTTCCTCAACCTTCCAACAATCATTCCTCGAGACGTGGATTATGGGTTCAACTTTCAAGCTCCAACAGAAATGGACCTGAAAGACAGTCTTCCCGACCATCCTAACCAACAATGAAAACAACTACAAACAAAGAAAACAGGTCATATTGTTCAACTAATAACTGCATCCATTGTTTTGCTAAAACAAAATACTCAATTTAACGAAATTTTATTTTAATTATGTAAAATTTATTATGTTATTTTTTTAAATTCATGATCTTATGAGTTTTAATTGAATTTTTATATTGACTGTCTATTACTTAATACAATTCTTTTCTTTTATTGAACTTGAGATCAGTTATATAATAATATTACATTGAGAATATATTTAGAATTGTTAATGAGAGGTAAAATCACAGGGCCGACCTACTTTTTTAAGCCACAGCTAATTTACCAAATTATTCTTAAATAAATAATAGATGGAATTTGTTATTTCTAAACTAAATGAAAAATGTAGTTATTCACAATTTTATACTTTTCTTTAATCTAAAATGACCCAAAAAAATTTAAAATAATATTATACACCACGAATTTTTTTATTGTTAAACAAAAATACTTACATGGTCTTCTCCCTCGTGTCTAAGTGTTAAAAAAAAAAAAAAAAGTTAGAATGAAGAAACTTTCATGGACAACATTTTTCATAATATTTAAGAATTTTGTTTTATTTTTTCAAAATGATGTGACAATCTCATTTCTAAAAATGTATAAGATGTATTCAAAATTATTTATTAATACCACCTCATTCCAAATGAATTTTTTGTTTTGAAAAATTCCATTTGCATATCATTGTTCTATGAAATTTTATTTAATTAGTGTTCATGACAATAACAACCATGTGAATCACAATAAATGAAATGCTAAAAGGCCATACCATTTTATTTTATTTTTTGAGTTTGCCATGTGTTTCTAAAATCTAACTTTGATCCCACAATTGTTGTGGCATCCGTCAAGTTCAACTAGACTATCTTATCAAATTACTTAGATGTTTTGATAAATTTTCACTTCATTAATGAACTTGTTGAAATGGTTGTTAACCTTTTAGTTTTACTTCCAAAATGTGACACCCTCTGTCACTTAAAGGCTGTTCCAACCAACAATTTCTTTCCTTAATTCGGACACATATATAGTATCTCTGATAATTAATGATATCCACCAAACTGGTCACTCTAGAGCACCATTTTGGACCACTTCATAATTGTGCCCAATTTCTTAGGACTGTTCAAGCATCTCAATAGCCAGAATTTCCTTTTGAGAGACTGACTTAAAATTATTTCCCAACTAACATTTCCTTTATTTCAAGTTATTGTGTTTGAGTGAGTAACTAGTTGTCTGAATAAATTAAGTTGGAATTAATTTATGTAGTGGGATTCATATTTTTTAGTTGAAATTAATTTGTTTCAATAAATTGCTTTTTGGTACTTAATTGATTAAGTTTGTAGAAAGTAATGTAATATTATTCAATTATACTTTTTTATTTTATATTTCAAAATCACTTTTTATTAATTTTTATCAAACACTAATATATTTTTTTCTCATCAATTATTTATCTTTGACAACTGTTTAATTTTAAAAATTATTTAATTCTAAAAGTTACTTATACGCACACTAAGACATATTTTGATGAATGGTGATGTTTTTGAAACGGGTATTTTAACGTCCAACTCAAGTTTTTTTTTAATTTTTATATTATAATGTTTATTTTAACATTTTTGAAATACTATTTCGACATTTTTAAGTCCAAATACCTATTTTAAAAACGTGCCTGTAATTTTTTTTTGATAGACTCTTATTTTTTATTTATATAACAAATTCAATATTTTTAATAGTTTATTTAAATATTATATATTATTTAAACTTGTTTTAAATATATTTATTTAAATATTTAAAATTTAATTTAAATAATATTTTTTTCAAATTATAATTTTTCACTGGTCATTCAGATTGACACTTAATAAAATCAACCAAACGGACCCTAAATTTAAAAAATCATCATCAACTAAACTAAACTAGTGGGTAGGAAAATTTTGTTTCATGGGAATATTTAATTTGAATAAAAAAGAGAAGGGTATTGCTTCTGCATGATGCACGTGGGCCAATTTATATTGCATTGCGGAATATTATTTAAGTTGCGTCGAATCGTGTCGTGTCCGTCGCCGCCGCCCAAGCCACCCCCACCGACCACCCCTTAAAAGCTTGACAGCCTGTGCTAGAGACACGGATTGTTTTTTAAGATTACCAAAAGGCCCTTCTATTCCGCTCAGAATCACCTCAACGGACAACATTCGTAACATGCCCCCAAAACAACCCCTTGAACATGCTCTAAATTTATCTAAAAACCATTGTAAGTTGTAACGATCCTTTTCACTGATGCCCAAATCGAAAATTTTGAAAATAACGGCTACAAAGATTTTAAGTCTGCTTCAAATACACAGAATTTATAGTAATATTACTTTTAGTTTGTTGCATAAAATTTAGAGGGATCAGCTTATATCACATTCGGTCCGTTTATATTTGAAATAATCAGATTCGGATTAGATCGGATCACGGATCAGTAATTCTGAAACTATATCCGAACTTAGCGGATCAGATCTCGGATCGAATTGGGTCGCGATTCACTCCATTGACAGCTCTAAAAGGAACAGGTCCGATCCGGTTTGACTCAAATTCGCACCCGTTTACATAAGACCTGGATTTGTTAACAAGACTCGATCCGAACTTGTTAAAAATTAATTAAATGGACCGGATATAGATTCGTCGGATAAAACCCGTTAAAGATCTTACCCGCTAAATCATTAACAAACACTTACTCTTTTTCTCCTTCTCTAATACAATATTGAAGTTATAGTATTTAACTTCTAAACAAAGTTATTATATATAAAAGTTAAAGAGAGAAAGAGTATCAATAAAGTTATCGTCTTCAACCTTTTAACACTGTCTTGTGTTATGAAAATGTTTTAGAGATCACTTTATAAAATTATTTCACAAATCTAACTGTCAATACCCAGTTCTATTGAATGAGCATTCTATTAAAATCATTATAAACATTTTTTTGTCTTGTATGAGTAATCTTTATTTCATTTTATATTATTTTCATTTCATTTCTTATTATATTTGGGGGTAAAACAACATTTTGTAGGCTTAAATTCTTGATAAAAATCAAAGAATTTCTAAATAACAATTATTGCCATTTTACCATTTGTCATGTATCCTATCCTAAGAACGAAATATACAAATAATAGTAGCTGTCACATGAAGCAATTTTAATAAAAAATGACATAATTGGGGCTAATAAAACTTTTTATTTGTAAAATCAAGTTGGACTAATCCAAATATAAAATTTTAGCTCCCAATTTATATATATATATATTTACAAAATGGGTCGAATTTTGGAATCGAATATCTGGCTTCGGGTCTAGCTGAGGCGGATCTTAGTGGGTCCAGATATGGGTGTAGACCTGTTTAAGTTTCGCGGGTTCGGATCCTGATCTGGATCTTAAAAGGTCTGTCCAGTTCCGACCCGTTGATAGACTTAATATGAAAGGTTGTCATTTGTTAAAAAAAAAAAAAACTTAAAAGAGCACATATTTGTGAAGGTCTATGTTTTATAAAAATTATGGAATGAAATTAATAAACCATTATAATAGCGTGTCTTTTTAATGCTAGCATGTCATATGTAAAATGATTCATTTTTTCGATACGCTGTAATACACATAAAAAAGTATTTTCAACTCTCGTCATGTGCTTGGTATGAATAAGTAATCTGAATTGCACAATTTATCCACACTGATCATATCAAAGAATCAATCTTTCCGTGTGACTAGCACTTTTCTAAATGAAAAGAAGTGTTTGACAAACTATCATGTTACGTTGTAACATGCCATTTCTAAGACGCATAAAGGTCTGACAGAAAAATTAGATGGATATAAAAATAAAAATTAACAAAGCAAATTTAATAATTTTTTAAAATGTTAGAATTATTAGGTAATTTTATTTTTCTATAGTAGAACTGTAGTGGCTAGAAGGGGGCTTAGCTATTGAATTGAAGAGTTCAATTTTTGATTTAATGACCATGACCTCAATGTTTTTTAATACAAAATTCAATGCACATGGTTGTTGCATAATGCATTCAAAGACAAAAATTATGGTCATGGATGACACAGCAGCCAATTGGACAAGTATAAGATGACTCTCAACAACTTGATCAATTTATAAATTACTATATTAGTGTCCACTGTCCTAAGTCAACTTCTGGAAACCCAATAACCAACATTTTTGAAATCCTAACTGAGGACAATTTAGTTATTTCATATCTATCTTATATTATCAAAAAAAATTAAAAAATAATACCATACATAAAAGATTTTTTAAATGTATTTTTTTAAATTTTAAATATAATTGATATACGTGGAATTAATCCTAACATTGTTTTTAAAAAAAGTCAATTTTATTTTTAAACATATAAGGGTGAAATTCTGAAAAATTTTCTTTTATTTAAAAAAAGGCAAATTAGAGAGGAAATATTCCAAAGTCATTATTTTCATTCCTTATTTAAGGATTTTTTTTTTTTTTTTGATTTGCCCCTCTTTTATAATTTTCTTTCTTGGAAGACAGTTCCTCAAATTACAGCACAGCATAAAAAGCAAAGGCGTACTAGAGAGGAGAGACAGGGAGAGATCTAACAATAACAAAACAATGGGGTGAGAGGAAAAAGAAAAGCAGCTTGGAGGTGTTTTGTCTCAGACGCCAGTCAGAATCTGGTGAGTTGTTTTTGATATCAGTTTTACATGTTCTTCATGTTGAATTCCGTCGTTAAAGATAGATACATATAGATGTATGTATGTACACATCAGTTCTACATGTACTCTGTTCTTTGACTGGTAGATTTACTTATTCACGACTGCTTTTTGGGTTTTTTTTTTTTCATCATCCTGTGTTCATAAATCTATTGGGATTATTGTTGACGGGGAAGTTTTGTGATCATATGATGTTATTTTTTATTTTTTATCAATTTTGCAAGGTGGGTGTGAGAGGAGTTTGCATGCTGTTTTGTGCTCTATGGATGCGATGATCATGAACTTGTTGATTGAAAAACAGAGAAAATTACGTCATACTGTTAAGCATCTGGTTTTTTGATTTTAAGTAATTCTGATTGAACTCTATCTTTCCAAAATAAAAATTAAAAAAATCTGATTGAAGTCTGACTTTTTCTGTTTTGGTTTTATGATGTGTTTGATCAGGTAGTTTTTTTTAACCTTTTTTGAACGCTGCGGTTAATTTTGATACAAGATTTTTGGGCTTGCGTTCTGCTGATCAGGTAGTTTTCTTGCCATTTCTGATCTTTCCATCACGATCTTGAGAATCTCATCTTTCCTCTGAGTATTTGTGATGACCAAAAACTGAATTATTGTGTTTCTTTTGTTGGATTTTTTTTTTTTTTTTCTGGACTAGGTACAAGATTCCAAGAATCGAAGCTCAATTCCTGTCTAATAGTATTGAATTGGGTCGTTTAGAATTGTATTCATCTGTTTTTGGCTTGGATCAGTTACCGGGTTTATATTATTGATTCACAAACTGAGCTTTACCTGTATTTGAGAGATAGTTTACCGCATTGGTTGGAGAGATGGCGACTCCATCACAGGTGGATCCAAGACGCATGTACTCGTGGTGGTGGAACAGCCATATAAGCCCCAAAAATTCAAAATGGCTTCAGGAGCATCTTACAGGTATAGTTTTTTTTCTTACAGTTTCAGTTTGCTTCAGAGTCGAAACATTGAATATCTACTGCTTAGATCTCCTGCATGCATGATTAGTAGAGATCAAATTGCCAGATTATATGCTTTGAAATGGTTGTTGTGAGATTATAGTAGTTGGCCACTAGAGCTCACATCAGCTGTGAGTTTCTGAATTAAGCAACTTGAGTGGCCCTTTTTCATCTAAAATTCCTCTGAAATGGTGGCAGCTGTGTCTCATTTGATATGTCTATAAAATTTCTGACTTCGTATTAGTATTGCCATAGTGATAAAGGCTGGTCACAGCCATATTGGGTGCCCTGAATTTCCAATTCTATTTTGTCTAAATAGCAAGTGATGCATATGACGGTATATGATCTGCTGAGCGGAATGTAGTTGAGACGCTAGCTGAGAAAACCAAACATTGGTCAACTCCTAACAGTTTGAGCCCTTTCGAAACTGACCCATTCTATAAAAATTTTCTCTGTTTGATGATGTTTAGCTAAAAAATTGTAATTTACTTATAACCTACTTTAAAAAAAACTTATAAACCTGGCATCTTTGATATTTTGTGATAGTGACTTGTTTCATGCCACAGTCTTTGCTTAGTCACTCTCTCTTGATGTTATATATTATTATTCATAGCTAGTCATCTTAAAGCAATGTTTTGAAGCCACACTATCACTAACATGAATCATATAGAGGAAACACATATTGAAGTTACATTACAGAACTCATTAAACTACGGTGACCTGAAGTCAATGAATATAGATAATTTATACAGTTTGTCTAGTTGAAGATAATTTGCTTTATCATATTGATTTTCACTACATCCTTCACTTGTAAGTGTAGTTGTCATATTTTTTTGTGCCATTTTTGAATTATCATAGACACTAGCTCTGGTGGATCCCTTATATGGTTCTTGCATTTTTCTATTATTGCTTTGACAATATAAAACAAAATTTACTTGTGTGATTACAAAAGTCAAAAAGCATGCGTGGAACGTGAACACCTCACTCCAGAAATCTTTTCAAAAAACCATCTCATTGAAAGAATCTTAGAAAGTAATAGTTAGGTTGAATTGTTGCTTTTTTTGTACCACCTTGGGAAGTAAGTTATCCGGGAACTAAACAAGGCCTTCTCTTGTGTAATAAGTCCACATTAACCTACTATTTGCAAGTTGACGTGACCAAAAAGCAAAGAGAATGAAGAATGGAACAAACTCTAAGCTAGCTAGTAGTGAGAAAAGGGAAAGTACTTCAAATTATATTATTTTTGCAATAATACTCATTGTTAGACATGTTGATGAAATTAGTTGAACTTGTGTTGAATTGGAAAATTGAACCCTCATTGTGATAGAAGATTACATGCTTATGAATCTTCGGTCTCTTGGTTTTCTTCATGTTGAAAGACACAAACAAACATGCATGCACGCATCAAAAGAATGGTAGTAATAACTTTCCACCATGGATAAGTGAAAATCAAAGATACTTATGTGCTGGTATCAACTACAAAGGCGGTTGCCTCACTACATATTTTAAGTAACTTGGGGGAAAAATAAGGCTATATTTAGAAATTTCACTTAAGAATCAAAAGTTGAATTTAGATCAAAATAGGAACAAATATAAACCAAATTTGGCAACAGAATACTTGTAAATGTCACTATGAATATCTACCTTTTACCTATTTTTTTTTGGGTTTTTTTTTTTTGGGTGTGTGTGTTCATTCATATGTGATTGATGAGGTTGGTATATAAACCCATATGCCAGCCCTCTGTTACTTTGTTATAATAACTATGCATATTGTGTATGGCATGTGTTCATCTTGATTTGTGTGGTCCAATTGCTTGTATGTTGTGTCTGGACAAAGATTAGAGATCCACTGTAATCTAATTTGATTGAATAGTTTGTTGTGATCTATAAGCACGGACACCTCTCCGAGTCAAGAGTGTCCAGAACATGGACACACAGATGTCTGATACGTTCAAATGAATATCCAATTTCTTTTATTTCGGACACATGGAGACAATTAGGACATTTTACTTAACATGTCGAGACACTTTTTTCTGGGTTGTTAGGGAAAGGGGTGATCTTTTTTCCTCGCATTGTTGGGGTGCTTGAGGTTGCAAATTGCTAAACTTGATGATTTGTGGATTTTTTTTATTCCCAATTTGATTGAAATAATGTTAGAATTGGATTATATGATCATTTATATGAAAATAAATATGTTTATATATTGAATTAAAATATTTATGTTATTTAGCATGTTCCTAATGTGTATGTATCGTACTTTTAGGAAAATCCCATGTCAGTTTGTTCGCTTCGTGTCACATCCTTGTCCTAGGTCTGTATCTCTACTTCTTAGGTGGTGATTGCTAAAGTTGAGGTGAATAAATCCAAGAAGAAGATTGAATAAATTGATAGGATGTTTAAATTTATCTGGCTCTTGAATTGCCAGCCCACATGTAATGACTGAAGTCAAAAAATCCTCCATTATTTAATTGCTGGATATGTTTGGGCTTTGGAGTTTTTGTCATCTTTATTTATATTTTTTTCTCATTGGTATTTGTGGGTTTATACAGAGAATCATTCTAGATTTTTTTTCTGAGTTGATTTTGTTTTTACTATTCTCTCTTTCTCTATCTCTTTTGCTTTTTTTATTTTTTATTTTTTATTTTTTTTTTATTTTTATCTATGTTTGTTTGATTTAAGTAAAATATTTTTTATATACTTGAGCAGATATGGATGCCAAAGTCAAAGCAATGATCAAGCTCATTGAAGAAGATGCTGATTCCTTTGCAAGGAGAGCAGAGATGTATTATAAGAAACGTCCAGAGCTTATGAAATTGGTCGAAGAGTTCTACCGAGCATATCGTTCATTGGCTGAAAGATATGATCATGCAACTGGAATGCTCCGCCAGGCTCACCATACTATGGCAGAAGCATTTCCAAATCAAGTTCCCATGGTTCTGGCTGATGATTCACCCATGAGTTCTGCTTCTGAGGCTGATCCCCGTACACCTGGGACTTCACCACCTATACGTGCTTTGTTCGACCCCGACGATTTGCAGAAGGATGCTTTTGGACTCCCTTCATCTTCTTTCCATGCTATCAAGAGGAATGGGGCATTTACTGAAGAGTCTGATACTGTAACAAGTAGAAAGGGTTTGAAACAGCTCAATGATATGTATGGGTCTGGAGACCATGCAAAACTTGCAGAAGAAAGGGTGAGAAAGGGCCTCAATTTTCACAATGCAGAGGAGAAAGAACGAAGTCTGCAAAGCAATGAGAACCATAGTCTCCAGGCTCGAGCTTTGTCTGAACCTGAGTGGGTGAGTAAATCTGAAAAGGAAATTCTAATATTAAAGGAAGCCCTTACCAAATTAGAAGCTGAAAAGGAAGCTGGCCTAGTTCAGTACCAAAAGAGTTTGGAGAGATTATCTAAGCTAGAGTCAGAAATCTCTCGTGCACAGGAGGATTCCAGAGGACTTAATCAGCGTGCAACCGAAGCTGAAGCTGAAGTTCAAAATTTGAAGGAAGCTCTTAGCGAACTAGAAGCTGAAAAAGAAGCTAGCCTTCTTCAATACCAGCTGTGTTTGGAGAAGATATCTAATCTAGAGAATGTTATCTCTCTCTCCCAGGAGGATGCTGGGGAGCTCAATGAGCGAGCTAGTAAAGCTGAAACTGAAGCCCAAGACCTAAAGCACAACATAGCTACAGTCAAAGCTGAAAAAGACGCTGCTCTTGATCAATATAAACAATCTTTGGAGATGATATCAACTCTAGAGAACAAATTATTGCATGCTGAAGATGATGCTAGAAAAATCAATGAGCGAGCTGATAAAGCTGAAAGTGAAGTTGAAGCTCTGAAGCAAGCTCTTGCCTATATTAACTGAAGAGAAGGAAGCTGCGGCTCTCCAGTACCAGCAGTGCTTGGAGACTATTTCTAGTCTAGAGCATAAACTCTCTTGCGCCCAAGAAGAGGCCCAAAGGCTTAACAGTGAGTTAGATAATGGGGTTGCAAAGTTGAAGGGTGCTGAAGAACGATGTCTTCTGTTGGAGGGCTCAAATGAGTCTCTTCATTGTGAGTTGGAATCTCTGGTGCTGAAGGTAAGCACTCAAACTCAAGAACTTACAGAGAAGCAGAAGGAATTGGGGAGACTTTGGACTTGCATACAGGAAGAGCGCTTACGATATATGGAGGCTGAAACTGCTTTCCAAACTCTGCAGCATTTGCACTCTCAAGCTCAGGAAGAACTGAGATCTCTGGCTTCAGAGCTCCAGAGCAGGGATCAAATTTTAAGAGACATGGAAGCTCGTAATCACAGTTTGCAGGACTGAAGTCCTGAAGGTGAAGGAAGAGAACAACAGCCTCAATGAGCTCAACTTATCTTCAGCCATGTCAATAAAAGATATGCAAGATGAGATCTTTAGCTTAAAGGAGACGAAAGGGAAACTTGAAGTAGAGCTTGAACTCCGAGTTGACCAAAGAAATGCTCTTCAGCAAGAAATTTACTGCCTGAAAGAGGAACTGAATGAATTGAACAAGAAACATGGGACTATATTGGAGCAGGTAGACGCAGTGGGCTTTAGTGCGGAGTGCTTTCAATCGTCAGTGAAGAAGTTGCAGGATGAGAACTCAAATCTAAAAGAGAACTGCCAGAGAGAAAGAAGTGAGAGGGTAGCTCTTTTGGAGAAGTTGGAAATCATGGAACAGCTTCTTGAGAAAAATGCCCTTTTGGAGAATTCCCTGTCAGGTTTGAGTGTCGAGTTAGAAGGGGTTAGAGGGAAGATAAAAGTGTTGGAGGAATCTTGCCAATCTCTTCTGGAAGAGAAAGCTACTCTTGTAGATGAGAAGGCTACTCTAATAACTCAGCTACAGGTAACAACTGAGAATTTGGAGAAACTCTCAGAGAGGAACATGTTTCTGGAGAATTCCCTTTCTGATGCTCATGATGAACTTGAAGGGATGAAGGCAAAATCAGAAAGCTTAGAAGATTCATGCCAGTTGCTCAATACCGAGAAATCTGGTTTAATCAATGAGAATGATATTTTAGTTTCTCAGTTGCAAATCACTCGGAAAAGATTAGAAGACCTGGAGAAGAGATGTACAGAATTAGAAGAGAAATACTCATGTCTAGAAAAAGAGAAAGAATCCACAGTTTGTGAAGTAAAAGAACTTCATGCTTCCTTAGATGTAGAAAAGCAAGAACGTGCAAGTTTGACCCAGTTGAGTGAGACACAGTTGGCTGTTATGGAAACCCAGATCCATCTTCTACAAGAAGAAGTTCTGCTCAGGAAGAGAGAATTTGAAGAAGGGCTAGATAAAGCCATGGATTCTCAAATTGAGACATTCATCATGGAGAGATGTGTACGAGATCTGGAAGAAAAGAACAACTCTCTGTTGATTGAATGTCAGAAACTCTTGGAGGCATCCAAACTGTCAGAAAAACTGATTTCTGAATTAGAGCACGAGAATCTTGAACAGCAAGTTGAATTGAAATCCTTGTTTGATCAAACCAGTATATTGAGGAGGGGGGTGTACCAGTTGGTAAAGGCTCTCGGCATTGTTCTGGACCATGGTTGTGAAGATAAAATTGGGCAAGACCAAAAATATCTGAACCATGTACTAGGGAAACTTGAAGATACAAAATGTTCTCTGGGTAAAACCCAGGATGAAAATCGTCAGCTTGTGGTTGAGATGTCAGTTCTTGTCACACTTCTTGGGCAACTGAGATTAGAAGCAGCAAATCTTGAGATGGAAAGAAATACTGTTGACCAAGAGTTCAGGTTCATAACCGAGCAGTTCCATCTGTTGCAGAGTGAGGCCCATGAACTTGCTGAGAGGAATGAAGAATTGAGCTTGAAAGTAAGGGAGGGAGACCACAAAGAGGAGGTACTAATCACTGAGATAGAGAATCTGTGTGGGAAGTTGTTGGATATGCAAGGAGCTTACCAGAATTTGCAGAAAGAGAATTCAAAGGTGCTTGAAGGAAAAAAGATCCTTGATGAAGGAGTTTTTTGACCTGGAGGAAAAGAATCACGCCTTAGAAGAGGAAAACTGTGTTATCTTTGGTGAAACATTATCTCTGAGTAACCTCTCTCTGATTTACAGGAACCTTGTCAATGAAAAATCCGTGGAACTAAAAAAGCTTGGTGAAGATCTAGACGAACTTCATGGCATCAATGGTGCCCTTGAGGAGAAATTAAGACTGATGGAGGGAACATTAGAAGAGATACAACTGGAAAATTTTCATCTAAAGGAGACATTACAGAAGTCAGAGGATCAGTTAAAAAGAGTTACATTTGTCAATGATCAGTTGAACTGTGAAGTTGAGAATGGTAAGGGTCTCTTGCGTCAGAAGGAAATGGAATTTTTGGATGCAGAACAGAAGGTTGTTGTCACAGAGAATAAGAAGTCAGAGTTGCATAAAATAGTGGAGGATCTGAAGAGGGAACTGGATGAGGTTAAGATGTTTAGAGAGGACCAAGGAAAGCAGATTTTTAAACTATCCGAATACAATGATTATTTGACTAAGGAGAATGGGGGTCTTTGTGAGGCAAATCATAAATTAGAGTTTGAAATATACCAATTGCGTGAAGAACATGAAAAAAGTATAAATAGAGAGGAAGTTTTGTGCTCTGAACTGCAGAAAGGAAGGAATGAGATCAACAAGTGGGAGATTGAGGCTGCTGTCATTTTATAGTGAGCTGCAGTTCTCCGCTGTCTGTCAAGCTTTATTTGAAGAGAAGGTTCATGAGTTTACTGAAGCATATGGAAGACTGGAAGATCAAAGTACTTCCAAAGATACTGATATTGAACTGCTGAAAGAAAGAGTTTGCACATTGGAAGATGAAAATGGAGGACTTAAAGCTCAGTTGGGCAGATATGTCCCATCTGTCCTTTCTTTGAGGGATTCCATATCATCCCTTGAGAAGCACTCCTGTCTGCTTACAAAGCTTCAGAAAACAGACAATGAGGAAGCAAAGGTATTGCACATTTATCTTAACTTAAATATCCTCTGCCAGTCTGAATCGAGTTGTTCTCAATCAATCAACCAAGTGTTAAATGTGTGCTACTGGGGGATTGGTGGTTTCAATCCTGCACCATTTAATATATTTTTACTTTTTACTTCATGTAGTCAGAATTTATATGTATCCGCTTATTCTATGCATGTTCGTTGGTCTTCATCTCCTTCCTCAGACCTGAACCCTTATTTTCCTTCCACTGTGGCAATGGTAGAAAACAGAGCATTTTCATTCAAAAAAAGTTGTTAAGTCAATGTTTTGGCCTGGTGGGTTGTCAGAGAAATTGTCTTTAGGGGCTCTAGGCCATTAATAGTGATTAGTCAACTCAATGAAGCCTTATTCCCAATTACTTGTTAAGCCATTTGGCTATTGTCAGCTCAATTTTTAGGTCTAAGTTCCCTAAAATAAATTAATCGGTTTTGTTGCATAGACCTTTTGGTTGGAATCTCTTACTTGAATATATCAGATTTAGTGAAAGGAACCTGCTATGTTTCATGGGCACTTCATTTTGACCTAGGGTTTGCAAGGAGGAGAATTAGATGTTTTGGAAGTTCAAACTGTCTTAGTACATTACTATTTCAAGATTAGGCGAGTTGAGTATTTAGACACACACGAACTCTCAACACATATTCCAGTCCATGCAACAATGGTTGTGAAGAGGTTCCTAATTTATCAGTTGTGCCACCAGCAAGTACCACACATAATTCTTTTGGAAGTTTGCTGATCGTTGCCTCTCTTTTTAATTTTTTTTTTATGATTTGTTTGTTTGCAGGATGCTGAAGGCCAAAATGCGATGATGCCAGATGCATTTTCAGACTTGCAGGATTTGCAAATTAGGGTTATAGCTATTGAAAAGTCCGTGATTGAGATGGAGAGGAATGTGATGCAGGAAAATTTGAATGGGAATGCAAAGCTGGAGGCTGCAATGAGGCAGATTGAGGAGTTAAAATCTGAAAGCAGCTCACATCAAGAAAACATTGAGCCAACATTTGAAACCTCTGAAGTGGAGAATTTGACGAAAGACATTTTGCCCGATCAGGTATCCGAATGTTCATCTTATGGTATTAGGAGAGAACATGTTGGTGCTGATAATCAGATGCTTGAGTTATGGGAAGCCACTAATCAGGATGACAACAATTGATCTTACTGTTGGCAAGGCAAAGAAGGAAGATGCTGCTTCTACTGAGAAAGATATAGAACAAAAGAGTGCATGTCCGACTTCAGAAATGCTGGTTGAAAAGGAGTTGCGTGTGGATAAATTAGAGATCTCCAAGAGATCTATGGAGCCCCACCATGAAGTGAACGGGAGGAAGATCTTGGAAAGACTCAACTCTGATGTCCAGAAATTGACAAATCTTCAAATTACTGTGCAAGATTTGAAGAGGAAAGTGGAAATTAGCGAGAAGAGCACAAAGGGCAAAGCTATTGTTGAATTTGAAACTGTGAAGGGGCAGCTGGAAGAGGCTGAGGTGGCAATCCTGAAGTTGTCTGATCTCAATGGAACATTGATGAAGAATATTGAAGATAATTCCTTCTCCACTGATGGGAAATCTGCAATGGAGTCAGAAGAAAGTGGGACTGTCAGAAGAAAGAGATCTTCAGAACAGGCACGAAGAATGTCTGAAAAAATTGGGCAGTTGCAGTTGGAGGTACAGAAAATACAGTTTGTTTTGCTTAAACTTGATGATGAAAAAGAAAGCAAAGGAAGAGCTAGAATCCCAGAGACAACGAGAAGAACTGTCTTGCGAGACTATCTCTATGGTGGGGTAAGAACTGGCCACAGGCGAAAGAAAGTGCCCTTTTGTGCATGCGTCCAGCCTCCGACAACCGGGAGACTGAGTCACTCAGGTATTTAAATTTTCATCAGCATAATGATAGAGCTCATATTAATGGGCCTTTTTTTTTCATTGTTTGATTTTTTTTTTCTAGAGATATTTTCGCCCTTAATGGTTTCTTTTGGAATATATATAGAGCGTATATTGTCTTCTTTAGTTTAGAGAAAGTGCTGTACATGTCAGGTCCCGTTTAATCAAAAGAAGCTGCTCCCGGAGAGCTTGTTTTGTTTTAATCTTTATCTCAAGTCTTTGAATCTTGCTGGAAAGCTTTTTCTTCGATGTAAAGAAACCCTCCGCCCTCTTGCTGCTGCTTTTTTTCCCCCCTTCTGAGATGAATTGTTCATGGTGCATTGCTGTCCTCAGCATCTAGTTTTTATTGAATGAATGTTGCTGCCAATGAGTGCATAACATTCAGTGCAACAGTTTAGAAATGAAATTTGCCTTCCATATCATTCAGACCAGTTAGAAATCGAATTTGACATCATCTTGGGCAGAGTGGGGACTTCTCTACCAAATAGAAAGGAGGTTAACGAACTGGGATTTATGAAAACGTTATAACGTTCTTACTAGTATGATCATCTCCAGTAGCCCAGATGAGAGAATAATATGTACATTGTTTGGAATGGAATTTAAGCTAATACTTAAATGACTGCTGCGCTTAAGCTTGGGCAAACTAGATTTTTTTTTTTGTATTTGGGTTTTGCCCTTCTCGGACGTCCTTTGTAGTGATACTTCACCGATGAAAAAAAGGTTTGCCCATGCTGCACCTTTCTTGTCTCCAAGCACCTGGCAAAGCTAGATTTCAATATCAATCTTCCCGTTAAAAGAACTCAATCATCCTTATTTAACTGTTATTAATGTAGTCGTGGGTTGATGCTGATTATGCGTGTTTTCCTCGGCTTTTACTGCTTCTGTATTTTCTGTCACGGTCACTGTATCCTTCCAAGCAGGAAAGAAAAACCTGAAGCTAAATGGCTGTTGTTGAATCTTGGGAAGCCGATCGGTTCTTGTTTGATGCCTTCATTACAAAATAATAAACCTTATTCAAGAACTTGCAGCATGGCATCAGGAATAACTAGCCAAATTGTTCATCAATTGTATTACATTCTGCTATATAGCTAAGGGACCTTAAGCCATCAGAGTCTGACAAATAAATGATGCTTTTTAGATAGTAGACCTTGGAAAATTTTATTTTTGTTTTTAAAAAAAGTAATTAACATGAACCACAACATCCAAACAATATAGATACCATTATCTTTGTCCCAAACTTTTCAAGTATAAAATATTACATTTCAAATGATTTGGCATTACCTTATTGGTAGTGGTTTAGATACATTATATTATCAATTGTCACATCATTTTGAGATGTAATTTTTGATAGAAAAATTTGAAACATTTAGCATTACTCCTAACCTAAATAGAGTAAAGATAAAACTATTTGCAGTCCTTCAAGTGCCAAAATCAACCGTTAATTGTTGCCATCACTTAATATGAAACTCTTATGAGTTTATCATTTTGTATATTAATTTCCATTAGGGACTTGGCTCAAATTGGAAGAAAAATATAATAGAGTGAATCTTATTCCCAGTCACTATGTATCATTTGCCAAAATCACAAGATATAACCCATAAAGATACTATGTATCATTGCCTCCCAAATTATGAGTAAACTTTGTAGTTTGTACTAGATGTTTGATGTCGTTTTTATTTGTTAAGGGTCTTTCTTTATCAATGAGGATGTGTTTTTACACAGATAGAATCAATAATGACGTTTTTTTGTCATGTCTCTTGTATAGGTGCGACCACTATCCATGAAATCCCACCATGCGATAGAGGAGATATCTCTATCAAGTTAGTACCAAAAAAATGGGATCCCTAGATTACAAGATTGTGAAAAAAAAAATGAAAAAAAAAGCTAACCGATGGTAAAAGAAAAATGTGGTAATTTCCATTTTGTAATTGTAGGAAAGAAGAGCATTTTCATTACAAAGCCGAAACTTTTTCAATTTATACTTCATTTCCATGTACACAATCTATATATATATATATATATATATATATATATATATGTTCTGCAACTGACATAATGTTGGAGAATCAAAAAATCTCCAACTTCAATTTAAGCACGAGACTCAATTCCATACATCTCTCTCTCTCTCTCTCTCTCTCTCTTCGGATCTAATGAAGCATATGCGTGCGTTTCATCATGATTGATTGATGCATGAGCATTACCATCAAAAAGATCATGATTGAATCAGCTGATCAAAATAAGCCAGTGGCATATAGTTGTTGGTTAATCTTTGGTAGCTGATCAGACATTGTTACTCCATGTCTCAGATTCATTTTTGGGCTTGCAAGTGTGAAGCATGTAGTTGCATGCTCCAACTGCCTCTCCCACCGTCAGATATATCCATTCCTGTCCTATCAACTCAATCAACTTCGACTTGTTCAGCTTCTTCATCACCTCCCCTCCTGGATTCGCCAGTACCAGCTGCATATACAAGAAGGAAGAAAAAGGATTCAACAACCAATATAACTGCTTCATATGATTGCTATAGAATTAGAGTGTGTTTGGTGGGGGCTCGGAGGAGGGGGCAAAATTGCGGACCACTCCCGTGATTCTGGACAGTCAACACGCGGCCAAACGGACCCTTAATATAAATGAGTTGAAATATATATATACATATATATATATATATATATATATATAACAAGGTAGAAAAGAATGTACCTTGAGCCCTCTTCTATCAACAGTCTTCTTGACCTCTTCCAGCATGCTAATTCCACTAGTGTCAATGTTACCAACAGCTGCCAACCAAAGATTTATAGCTGGTGAGATCTTGATTGCAGAAATTGGAAGAGAACCCTCTATTATTTATTCTCAATGCACACACACACACACACGCACGCCCACATACAGCATTCCCAATTCCACTACTTACCACCCATATCCAGTATAACATACTGCAAGCTACTTTCTCCAGAAGTTTTTAGTCTGTCTTCCTCCTCATCGATCCACCTCGATATCCTAAGAACAAGATTAACCTTTCTGCTGAGTATCACATTTAATATATATATATATATATATATATATATATTTGCAATAATCACTGGTACCTTTCTCTCAAGTAGCTAGCATTAGCGAAGTAAATGGGAGCATCAATTTCAAGTATGAGAATTCCTGGAACATTGTTTGCATTTGGGTATTGATGAACACTTCTGTAGATCATGGAATTTGGGATGTTACCAAGAACAAGGGTCCTTGGTCTTGCTACAAATAATAGTAACCTCAGCACAGATAATGCAACCTGAAACAGCACAAATAATTAGTTGTTTAAGGTGAAAGAATTATTCAATTCCTAAGAATTGCAAATTGAGAGTTTGGTGGGGGCGGGGTTGGGATTTCATTTCCAGTGGTTCATACCGCTATGACTAAGCCAATCTCGACGCTACCAAAAACCACACCAACGTAAGCACCCATGCAGACTAGGAAATCAAACTTGTCAAGATGCCAAAGATGAATTGCTTCTTCGTAGTTTATAAGGCCGAGCATGGCAGCAATTATAATCGATGACAGCACCACCAGGGGAGTGTAATGGAACAATGGCGTTAAGAACAACAATGTAATCATCACTGCCAGTGCCATGACAATGTTTGAAGCTGCTGTCTTGCAACCAGCATTGAAGTTCACCGCTGATCGCGAAAATGGCCCTGCAATTGATCATTTTATCCACAGATAGATTAGCAACAAATCAGGAATATAGGTTCTTTAACTTTTGGAAGAAAATGGGCAATCAATGAAGAGGATGGTAATGGTTTAACAATAATACCAGTGGTGAGGTAGCAAGAAGTGCAAGAACCAACAACGTTCATCATCCCAAAAGCAATCATCTCTTTGTTACCATCAATATGGTAATTCTTGAACATGGCAAAGCTTCTTCCCACAGCAATACCTTCCTGGGCCAACACATCAATTCGATCATTTTCTATATTAGTACTATCCATAAACAGAGATGTTAAAGGTGGTGTTTGATAAAATTGAAAAATAATTCCACATCGGGTAAGAGCTCAGCGCGTTTGGTTGCATTTAAGGCTCGCACCTAATGCGACAGCTACTTTGATTTATTTTTTTTCTAATATAAGGGTGGATTTTGAAGCAGCAAATCTTTTATCATTTTACCAATTCTAGAATGTGATCATGAACAATAATAATTCACTCGAATAATATGAGATAAAATGAGTTAAAGCATTTTTTCATAGTGTGATTAGGCTTTTATCTTAAAAAGTTAGACTTACATTAAAATAGTGTCAAAAATTATTTAATGAACCCTGTCACATTGTGTGATAGTCTCTATAACTTCAATTTTTTATAAGATTTACATAAAACTTATTATATTATAAAAATTATAAAAATTGTGGCACCCATTTTACATAACAAACTCACAAAGTAATTTATGGGGAGTAGCAAAGGGCCAAGGAAGGCAGTAGGGGGGACTTACAGCGAGAGCGATGACACCCGTGACTATGCCAGTTCTGATGGTTGTTGTCAGATATGGTGATCCAAATGCCAGATCCATTATTGACGGAGGATTCAACCCTTTCTTTAGCTCTCCTATCTGTATATAATGACAAAAGATACACCATAACACAACTCTGCATCATTCATCCAAATCAAAATCAAAACCAAAGCCAAAACCAAAATGTTTTGAGAAAAAAAAACAATGGACCCACCAATCAGAACCGTCCAATCTGGGACAGATTGGCCTGTCCCAGTACAAGAAGAAATTCACGGGACCCACTGTTAATATATGGTAATGTTAACACTATTGGCAAAATGTCCCACCAACTCTTTTATTTTACGCAACATTCCAAACAATAATCTGAACCAACTCTTTTATTTTATACAACACTCCGAACAATAATATGAATTTGGATTTTGGATCGATGAACTCAACTCAAATTTCTCCACTATCCACCATACATATTCGTAGCATGGAATTGATGATATCATGATATGACTTGTGGTGGTCCTGACCATTAAATTTAATACTGTTGGACTGTTTTGATCAGTGGGTTGCTATTCTGGTATATATATATATATATATAGAATAGCTATACACACTCCTTATTATGTATTTGGGTTCCTGTAGAGTGTAGAGTGGGAATAGAGGTAGTCTCTCTCTCTCTCTAAATACACACACAAACTAAGAGAGAGAAAGGGGGATGAAGCATGATATATGGGTGGGAGTGCTCACCACTTGAACACCGTTTTTCTCAGCGTGGGTAAGATAAACAAAAAGGCTTCCCAAGATAACGGACGTCAAAGGAGCCATTGCCGATATCCAAAAGAGCTTTGGTCGTCTCTTGCTCTGCATGTTGTCAAACATTAATAATTACTAACTAAAAGAACACTTAAAAAGCCTAATAATAATAATAAAAAATTATAATTTTTTATTTTCTTCATGTCCTCCCACCTGCTACACACATGCCTCAACTAGCATAATCAATTAGTATGTGTGTGTGTGTGTGTTTTTTTTTTTATGTGAGTGTATTTGTTTAATCAGCTGCAACAAAAAGCATGCATGTATATGGCGAAGAAATTTCTACCCTCTTTCACTGTTTTCGCTTTTAGCTAGAGTGGGGGTTGGTTAAGGTGGAAAACGAGAATTATTATAAATAAAAAAAAAATAAAAAAGGTAGCAAATGATGGAAATTATTGCGGGCAACAACCCTCTATTGAATTTCATTACTTCAAAAAGAATAAATTGTAGCCAATTTCTAGATAAAGCAATTTCACTTGTCGTTGATACTTCTTTTAGAAGTAGGGTTAGGGAATAATTAGATTTAAAGAATCTTAATTATTCATTAAAAGAGAAGATTTTAAATTACAAAGCTTTAAGAGATGTGTTAATGGATTTACTTACAGAGTATCTAGCCAAGAGGAGATAGAAAAGGAAAACAAATCCCAAGACTGCACTTTCCCATCTCCACTGCAATAACCCATCAATAACAGAAAACAAAGCAAAAGGAATTCAATAATCAAATTTAAAAAAAAATCATTAATTTATAATTATTTACGTTTAATTCCAGAAGTTAGGTCACATATATGCCATATTTCTAGAGAGAGAGTTGATAGCTAGAAGGAGACCTTGTGTGTTTGGGTGAAGACAGAACGCATGACAGAGATAAGATCGGTTCCATGGGTAAAATGGTCGAGACCAAGAATTCCTTTCAGCTGTTGCAGACACACCACAGTGGCTGCTCCTGCCATGAAACCCACTATCGTTGCATGTGATAGAAAATCCACTATAAACCCTAGCCTGCAATCAAAATTCAACTTTAGTGCCAGTTTATCCACATCTGACATTAATCAATACTCACTGCCCGCAATTCAAGGTCGTGAAAGAATTCAATTACAAAGAGCAGTACTTCTCGTAATCATAGCCATGCAAACTAGACAAAGTGGCACACCAATATAGGGAAATAATACAAGATATTCACTTAATCCTTTTCAGTCATATTCAGTACCTATTCAACAGAAAATACCGTGTTTTATATGGCACTTGTTACTAATTAGTGTGGTACGTCTTCCAAAAGAGAGAGAATTTGATAGGATCAATTAAAAAGGTCAAATCACAAATAAATCTTGTTGCAGATTTAAGATTTTAAGAGACAATTAGAAGGGTCAAACCCTCCATAAATCAGGTCGTAAAATTTGAATCTAGAATTATAAGTTACGGATTGAAGTGACTATTAATTATACTTTTTTTTTTCTACTGTTCTATTAAATATAAGTAATACAAACCTTAAGAAGCCCAAGGCTGCCTGAAAGAGTCCGGCGAAGAATGTTGACGTGAAAGCGAGATGAAGATAAAGAGTCGGATTCTCATTAGCATTAACTTCATTACCCAACATGGAAGCTGTGAGAAGCGATGCAACAGCAACAGTCCCCACTGCCAAATCTCTCGAACTCCCCATCATCGCATACACCAATGGTGGAATAAAGCTTGAATCTGAATATTTCAATACAGAATTCAAAACCCATTTATAATGATCACTTAATCAAAGTTTGTCATCAATTAAGTTTCTATATATATATATATATATGTATGTATATTTAACTCACATAGGCCAAGAATTGGTGGCAAGTTGGCCAGTCTAGCATAACTAATTCCCTGAGGGATTGCGAGGCTAGCGATGGTGATCCCAGCGACGAGGTCGGATTTTAAGAATTCCAAATTGTAACGCGGACCCCATTCAAAGATCGGAAAGATGTACTGAAGGCCTAGTTTGAGTTTCCGAGATGGAGGCTGGTTCTTGAATTGCCGAAGAGGGTCGTCGGGAAAGAAAGTTTCTTTCAGAGAGTTCTTCAGTGACTTCAAAAATGGTTGCGGCGGCGGGATCGCAACGCGGTGTGCGCACTCCACATTCGTCGATGGGTACACGTAGTCAGCGTTACCCATTTATGAGCTCAATTGCTTGCACCGGTGGGTGACCTTTATTTTCTCTGTGCCAAGATAGTGATGAAGGTTTTGTTAGAGAAGAGAGAAGCTTGTTGGCTATAGTGCAATGAGGTTGAATGATGCTATGTCTAGCTTTTAAAATGGGTGGTTCTCCGCCGAACTTAGAGGTGGTGATGGTGATGGTGGTGGTGGTGGTGGTGGTGGTGGAAGGTTTGCTGTTGAACTGAGGGAGAGGTCTCGCGGCTTTTATAGAGTGGAGGAAAAGCATGGGTGGGAACATTGAGTGCTGTAAGAGACCCACAGATGTATTGAATTGGAGAGAGCCACGTAGCACCGGTGTTCAAAGTTTTAGTGCCGCCAACTTTGGGCCTTTTGGGTAGGAAGCAAAGAGCTGGTAATTCACGTATAAAATAGTATTTTTCAGGAAGATGGCTGACTTAATTCCACCTTGTCTGTCCCTCAGGACGTGGTCGATTATCATTGGCTAGTTGCTGAACTGTGAGTTTACCGACTCATTTATTATTATATTAAAATAAAAATACGTAATGCTGTAAATAACAGATTTTTTCAAAAAAAAAATTCATTTCTAAATAGTAAGTAACTAGGTCCATTATAAAAAATACATATATAGAAACTTTTACATAAAAAGTGAAAAATTTATTGAGAAAATGTGGCATGGATATCATCTTTCTATTAAAAGTCATACGTATAATGTTAATTATAGTATTATTATTATTATTAATTTGATATATATTATTAACTTATTTTTTAATAATATAAATTTTTAGATCAATTAGTAATTTGACATGTATTAGAGTTATGATTCTAAGCAATCTTGAGATTAAGTTTCTCCTTCTATTTATTTAGTGGAAAGTTTGTATTTTCTCACTTTCACACTCTACTTTCTTAGTTATCTTGAATCTCAATAGTGGATTCAGACTATTAAACTAGAGTGACAAAAAAATAAAAATTTAAAAAGGTCTCTTGTATGAAAAATAAAACATTTGGGCCGCGAGGGGCAATTCCTTATTCTAAAAGTATTATAAAAAAATAAGAGAGTAAAATCAAACTTACAAGGGGGCATGACCCCACTAACCTTCCTTATATCTATTGAGTAGTGTAGATCATAATAAGTACTGAACACTAGCTTCTTTCTCACGAATCTTTTTGAGGGTATTTTTGATATTTCACATTATTTCTCTGTTATCATAATATTATGGATTTATAGTTGGAGAGTCGCATCTTTTATAATCTGTAACTATTTTCAGATCATAGTGAAACCACAGCAACTGTGAACGTAGTCTTATTCTGGAGTTAACCACGTAAATCTGTATTCTTGTGTGTACGTGTGATTTTAGATTCGTTTTCTTGTTCATTTTCGTGTTTCACCTAATCCTGATTAGATGATTATATTCCTAACAATATTTGTCTCTGAACTTGATATACATTGCTAGTATATGCTCTAACAACTTCCTTAATTTCGCATCACGTGCAATTTGGTGTGCATGTGAGTGAGAGTGTTAACTTTTTATACATGAGAAAAGATGCTAGTTTGATATACATTATTGGTACATTCTCTAGCACGGAGATTGTTAGTTTGATATACATTGTTAGCTTATTCTCTAACTAATAACTTAAACTTTTAGAACAATCATTGATCTAGTTGCAACATTATCCAAAATTTCAACAAATAAAGTATTACTCAAATAATGTAATAGCACTTGAGTAGTTGTTCAACATATCAAATGAGTGATAGACAATCAATATAGTAAATGAAAATGTGTAATGAGAAAAAATAATCTCATAGTTTTTGTATAAAAAAAATATTGTTCGAATAAGTGACAATTATTTGTTAAGTACTTTCCATTTATTTTATGTGATGGATAATCACTAAAATAATACTTTATCATTTAAATAATATTTTTTTAGATGACTTTATCTCCTCTCCTTATATAGTTTGGCGCTTCTATTATTAACATTTATTTAAATTAATTGAGGCTAGCTTAACTTGTCACTTGTATTCTTTTTCAAATAAAGGTCATAAATTAGAATTGTATTTTCTTATTAGAAGATGTGAGTGTTATTCTCATATAATTATAAATTATATTATATTATTTTACCACACCGATATTTAAAAAACAATTAATTGACTGCAATTCATATAAGATTCCATCTTTCTCTGTAAAAAAACAAAAAAAAATTGCTATTTATAATTAGAGGTCAGCCAACTTTTTAGAGTGGCAAGACTATATATGGAATTGGGATTAAGACTTCCCTAACCTTTTAGGCCTAGATTTAAAGTAGGATTATTCAAGTAAGAAGGGTCATTGCTGACGTGCATAACCAATTTGGATAAAATATTCATTTAAATGGCTCAAGTTCTACACCTAACGGTACCGACCATTTGATATTTCCACGAAGAAATCGTTCACTTATTAAAGTTGATCTTTTGACAAAATGACTGACCAACTTTATACCCTTTTTTCTTTTTTCAAATCTTTTAAGATTTTTTATTTTTTAATTAAAATTAAATAATTGTTTAAAATACATACTTAGATGTAATTGAAAATAAGTATTCTTTTATTGAAAATAAGGATTGTGAATACACACATAATTAATTTAAGTCATTTTTCATGCCGAAAAACAAACATAATCTTAATTTCTTATATATGGCTGATTGTTCGAGTTTATTTCCTTTTTAGGGTAATTTTAGATCTTTTTTACCAAAATAGTGTTGTTTTCATCTTATATACCAAAATAGGGCTGTTTTTCAAAATCATCACTTAGAGTGACACTTTTGCCCTTTTCTTTTAACAAACTCACCCTTTCTCATTATCTTACTCTCTCCCTCTCCTCACTACCTACGCGAAAGAAATGGAGCCAATAGCTGATCTCCATTCATGACCATAGTTCTCTCAAGAGTATATTCATCAATTTCTTCAATCTGAGCTCAACATCACGAACAACTTTCTCTCTTAACCAGTTGTTTTGTTAAGAGCATAGAACATAGACGAACCTGTCAACAGAGCCTGGCTATCTCTAGTGTCTCTCAAACGGTTGTTGTATAGGATAAGCTTTCTCTCAACCCATCGACAGAATTTGATTGAAATACATCAGGGCTTTTCTCTTCTTTATTGTGAATTCCTCACTAAAAATGAGGGATTTTCATAAATTAAAAAATAGGGCTTTTCATATTATAAAAAAATAGGGCTTTTGAAGGACTGATTTGTGTTGAAAAATTATTGATAAAAAAAAAAAACTTGTGTTGAAAAATGAGGGTTTTCTCTTTTTAATTGTGCATTTCTCTACCGAACTCTCTTTCTGCCTCTTTTTCTCTTCTTTCCTTTTGGTTCTGCTTTGGTTGAGTAGGGCTTCTCTCTTGAAAATATACAAATTTGCAGATTTGGTTATGAGATTTTTAAGTGGGATGTTAAATTGATAGTTTAATAATTTACTGGAACAGAAGGCTTCACACTTTCCTATTCTACTTGGTTTTGATATCAGTTTAATTACTGATTTGTTCTAGAGAAACAAGGTACTTTTTGATATAAACAAGAGAAGCTTCCACTGTTATGGTTTTGCCTTTTATTTACGTTGTCTTATTTCATTGTTATATATCCATGGGTGGTTTGATCTGGTTGTAAAAAGGGAAATTATCCAAGCTTAAGAAAAAAAATTTAAATAATAAAACTTTGTGAATCAAAGAAACTATTGAATTCTAGTCGAAAATAAAAGTCATTCTACTTGAACAACCATAATATATATATATATATATATATATATTTTAGAATATTACACCCACCATGGAGATATTATTAAAGATGACTTGAACAGGATCAGAAAATGTAATGCCTCCAATGTGGCAGTACTGATTTTACTAGACAGGTTCGTAGGGGAGAAACCCTCAACCTGAAGTTAAAGAAACAGAAAGAAAGAAAAAATCTGCATATATAGCCATGTCAGAATATATGGGTAAAACGTGTTTCACATAGGAAGTAGATTGAGATTGCCACGAACAAAGCTTTTTGAAAACGCGTAGGTAGTGAGGAGAGGGAGAGAGTAAGATAATGAGAAAGAGTGAGTTTGTTAAAAGAAAAGGGCAAAAGTGTCACTCCAAGTGATGATTTTGAAAACAGTCCTATTTTGGTATATAAGATGGAAACAGTACTATTTTGGTAAAAAAGATCTAAAACTACCCTAAAAAGGAAATAAACTCACACATTAATGTTGACGTAATTAAAGAAACCGACTCTCTTAAAGTTTCAGTCGTTCTTAGCTGAATTAGGTGTTTAGGTCAAATCTGAAACGCTGAGGCGTGCTTTTGGTGAAAAAAATGTTTATCTTTTAACGGCTATCTTTGACGGGGACCAGTGGACCACAAAGGACTAACACTAACGGTGGCCTTAGTTCCCCAATGGAAAACCACAAAGATTATGACACGTGCCAGCCTACCAACTGATCTTCGTTGCTTCTTTTGACTTGTGAACTACCGAAATATTAATATGTCTATGTTTATCGGTCAAGATATATTTATATGTAATTAATGAAAAATAATTAGTGAATCACTAAATATTTTTTAAAATATTTAAATCACGAATATGTATTTTTAATAATATTTTATTATGTATATTATAATTAACTATTTTAAGAAATATGACATAACACGTATAAAAATATAGTCAGTATCATTCAAGAATCTTTAAGAAACTACTTCATTATCTAATATTCATTTTGGATGACAAAACTGTCCTTATTAGATGCATTAGATTACAAAATAAAAATACAAATAATTATATAACACATAACTATTGATAAGCCTTAACACTTTACTCTTGCCTTGTTCCATCTTACAGCTTTTATATATATATATATACACACACACACACACACACAGAGATCTATCACGGGTCGTTCTTGAACTGATGAAATAATATTAAATTTGCAAATAGCAAATAATTATTTCAAAACTATAAAGAGCTTCACATCTGCTACTGTGAATGCGTTGCAATGGTTCAATAATTATTGGTCAAAGAATGTTAATGAAGTCATGTAATGCATGATTAGGGGCTTGACTTGATAATCTTGCATAGAATGCTATCATAAATCTTAATATAATAATTGCAAAAATAAATCGAAATAAAGTGATTAAAATTTCTCTTTTTATAGTGCATATACACACTTAGAATAGTTTAATCCTTCTCATCGTTGTATTGAAAAAAAATTAATATAATAATTAAAGTTGATTTAGCCTGACCAAAATATTGTGAAAATGAAGAAACTAAGTGTTTTTTTTTTTTGAATTTTAAAAATTTAAATTTTCAATCTTTTTTTAATGAGTCTCATCCTAGCTGCCTATTGAGCACCAAATATTACAGAAAAAACTTATTTAAAATTTTAACACCATAAATGAGAGATTTTGCAAAGAAAAAAAATTTATACATTATTAATATAACAGATGGGAGATCAGTTAACTACAAAAATAAAATAAAATACATGAATGTCTCAGTAATTGTAAAATAAATTAATGAAAGTAAGTTTAATTATTTCTATTTTATTTTATTATGTTATATATATCATTAATATGTTTATATATATATATATAATTTTGATCTATACTATTCCTAATCATAAAGATTTGGCTTGAAATATTTAGACATACCAAGTAGCTGCGTAATGTCTTAGCACACCTCAACCTTCACAATCCTCCGTACACGAAATGGTTCTTTGACCATGTTTTGCACATAATTTTGGAGAGTTAAATTTGATAATGATTTGTCCAAAATGTCCAATCAGCAGCAATCACTCTATCAAATAACTAAAACAACTGTAATTTCCCTAATAAAAGGAAATTAATATTAGTATTCCACACGTGCAATAACTAGGTCGGAGTTTTAATCATTTTTGCATATCACTAAACTCTTTTTTCACAAGAATTTATTTATTTATTTTATTAATTAGCTATGAAAATTCAACCCTAACCCAATTCCAACCCTTTGACATGACACACCAACATTAATAATTTTAAAAGATTTAGTATCATCTGCCAAATGCATTTCAATTCTTTTTAAAATAGAAAATAATTTTTAGAACTACCCAAATATTAGAAATTTTATTTTTTAAAAATAGAAAATAATTAAGAAAAGGGAAGCAAAAGAAAATGGAAGGAAAACAAATTTTCTTTTATGTTTTTTTTCATCCAATTAACTTGGAAATTAAAAATTTTCTCAAAAATGATCAAGAATCATTAAAAACAAAAAGAAAAATTACATGTAAAATTAAAACTTTTTTTCCCTATTTTCTCTTCAATTTGTTCCTATTTTCTATATTAACAACATGAAAAAAAAAGTTAAATTATTTTTTTTTTCTTTTTCTCAATAAAATTGCAAACCCAATATGTTTCTCACAAAATAATAATGGAAATCGTCATTGCTGAGGTAGGGAGTAATTTACATGATTTGGTAAGAGCATCTGAGCATGCACTTGCACTTGAAGGGTGTTTTGAGCGTTTCATGCGGTCATTAATGGCGCCCCGCTTCTGCTAGAAAGAAGCATCTCAAGCATGGCGGTGGTAGCAGATGGGTTCCCACTGAGCGAATTTGATTTCTCTAAGAGTCAAGACCCTCCATCCCTTTTGTACCTTCCTACACATGGTGTCTGCAACCTAATCTTCACATGTCCCGGAATTTGGAGTTTTGAACAACGTTTTCTTTCAAGAATAACTATGATATCTCTCAATCATTGTACCTACAAATGTAAGGTTGGCGATTTGTCCCCTTCGTATGAAAATGATTTAGAAAGAAGATATACAGAATGAGATGAGATAGACGAGACGAGACAGGCCGGGACGGGACGGGATAGAAATGAAAAAAATATTGAAAACTTAACATGAGTTTGTAACGAGAATAGTGAAAGTACTATGTTTTAATTATATATTTAAATTATATAAATATTTTTTAATTTTTTAATATTTTATTAAATACTTTCATATATATACTATATAAATTTAAATTCAGTGTATATATATATATATAATATGCATATACATTATTCGTGTGTGTGTGTGTATATATATATATATATATATATTTGTATATATGAATTTGGGTTTTTAATAATATTAGTTTATTAGTTTGACTTTTAAAAATTAAAAAAAAAAAATTACACGGACTGGGTGGGGACGAGGTTTGAGAGGACATGACTACACTTATAAAAAAACAAGTTACTTTCTATTTAAAAAATTAAAAACTATATTAAGTGAGTTAATCGTGTCAACACGTATAATCTATTTAATATATGAGTAATGTTTGGATTTTAAAATTTGACACGATTAATTAATCGTGTCAAGTTAGAAGTAATAAATGTTTTTAAATAAGTATGTCGTGATATGATACAAATACGACACATGGACACGTATTGATACTCCAAAATTGCATAATTAATGAAATAGAAGGGAAGGGGCTTTGGAGTTGAAATTTGAAGTTTTGAGATGTAGGAGTTCAACTTTCCAGGTCTCTTCTTTCAAAAGGCAAATGATTTTTCTATTTTCACTTGTTTTTTTTCTATATTTTGTTGGCAAGAACCTGCTCAAGTTGAAAACATCCTAGTTAAAACCTTATGGCCATGTAGTCCCAGGATGAAACCATGATGACCCATTTCCTCTGTGTCTCAAATTATACAAGTATAATTTGTATGAGCTACCTTTTACTTCCAGTTCTCTTTCTAACCACATGCTGAGGATTACTAATGCTTTTGCATGTTTAATTTCTTATTCAGGCCACTTAATTTCCACCCATTGATTTGATGTTTGTCAATATTTTCTACCTTCCTTTAGCAAAGTCTTCCACCTGATATATAAGTTTATAAATTTATAGATAAACTGAATATATATATATATATATGTATATATATATATATATATATGTAGCCAAACCCGTGTTGGTGCAATGGCCATTCATATGATATATTGAAAGTTTCACAAAAAGTGAAACAATAATTGAAGGTAAGAACTGTAGTGAAGTGAAATCCACTTTCTGTTATACATAATTAAAAGTGCATATACTCTATTTTCTTTAAGCATGCAAGATCTCCAGTAGTGAATTACTGGCCTTTCTACACAGTTCCTACGAGAAAATCTTGTACACCTCAGCGTACATGACATCAAATCTTAAAAAAAATGATTTTCCACTGAAACCTGTTTATGCATATCAAATCCCCTGGCTAACGTCTGTTGACATGTTTTCACAATGTATGTATGTGTTGAGCCAAATTTTTATGTTTGATAACATAATAACTTTTAACTTTGTTTTATATCGGTTTTTGTGTTATTTATTTTGTATATTTATATATGAAAACTTATTTTTTTATATTTAATTGGATTTTATAAGATTCTTGTTGACCCATAGATTGCACTAAGCTCAAACGAGCTTTAGCTTATAGAAATGCAACGTGCAATAATTTGCGTATGCCTTTACATGTAACGTAGATTCATCAAAGTGTCAAATCAATTTTTTATTGATTTATTTTTAAATCGCTTGATCAACGGTTCATATTAAAATATGATCGGATGAGTACATTGAATATGTGTCTAATGGGTATTTCAGAAAGATTGTGTCTTTTTCAAAAAACACATTAAATGGAATGATTGTGACTCTTTTATAAAGACACGTCTTTTAAAAAGATTATGTCTTTTCATGAATAAGTTATGTCTTTTTATGAAAAGACACCCCCGTTCTATAAATATAACAATACAACAAATTAAAAATATGATTAAACTGGCTCTCTCATAATAGAAATTATAATAAAAGGATTTTACAAGAAGTCCTTCAACTTTACCGAGTGTAGTTCTTCAAACTGGAGGCTTGGTTGTATCTCGATGATGACTTTGTCACTAACTCGTCAGTATACTCTACCGAGTGAGGGCAAATTACGTTCTAAAAAAAATGTCTTTAAATACGCCTTAAAGCTTACATATTTATTCATATTGTACTAACAATATATATGAGTTAGGTGTGTTTCTATTTCTTAGAAAATAGAGTTTTTCCATTTGTCTCACAAGTTTAAAAAAAAAAAAAAAACTGTTTTAAAACATTTTTTTTTCTTCTAAAAAAATACAATTTTCAAAATCACTTTTTTTCTCATTCACTCACAGCTGGAAAGACTCCGATTTCTATATCTACATATATATATATATATATATGTATATATATAATGTTCAATGGCTTATGGAGACAAATATGTGATCTGTAGTACAATACCAAGTTGACGAGCAAAGAGATTCGAGACACAGACCCAACAAAACTAATTTCAAATTTGAGTGCAAAAAATATAATGAGGTTTGGCATTATCAAAATTGACAAAGATTGGTTATTTTCAAGTTTGGTCAAATTAATAAAACAACCAAGGGTGATAGAGATTTTGTAGGAGAACAATTTTGATGAAGCTGTCAAAGAAGGATAAATTAAGGCACCTTTGAGGGGCATCCAACTTCATATGTCAATTCATAATGAAACAATCGAAGAAATTAAGTGGGAGCTATCATCTCATAATGTGCTATATGAGCAATTTCAGGATTTCATAAGATTTTCTGTTTTAATTTACCATTCTAATTCTATATTATGATCCGAGTGCCCTTGATTTTGTTTAATGTGCAACTGTTTATCACATAAAAATTAATTAACTGTTTGTTTGTAAAGTGACAAACTTGAAAAGGAATTCAGAACATCGAATTCCTTTATTGAATCAAATAGGATGATTACTCATCTAAATAAGAGAAATTTTTTTAAAATTGAAACTGTATTTTATTAATGATAATCAAAAAAATAAGAGTCCTGTTAGATGTACATTATAATAAATCATATACTGGGTGTATAATTAGATTTATGTAGCATAATAATATAATCTTATCATATTCTTCTTTCTTTCTTTGTTCTTACCATGTGTAGCTCTCTAACCCTCCTATATAAGAGTTATTCTAAAATTGTAACTCTCACAGAATATATATACAATACATAGTTTATTCTCTTACATCTTCAACATGGTATCAGAGCCACTTTGATCTACCAACCACTACCCATCCACCACCACCACTGGCTATACATCACCAATCACTGTCCACGCCATTGCCCATCCACCGCCGGTCATCCATCCGAGGGATTTTAAATAGTGTTTCAACCCTCTGCACAAAGAAATCTTCAATTTTTCTACCAACTAACACTACAAACTACCTCTACACACCATCGGCTTCAATTCGCCACAACCGCAATCTCATTAACCTTCGCATGTGCCCTTACGCGCTGCCTAAAGTGACTAATCTCTCAAAAGATGCGAGCCACGTGCCTCCATTACAAGCTTTCACACGCCCCCACGCGCTATCTCCACGCGTGTCACGCCCTAGCATGCGCCCGACACTGATATCATCTATCCATGTCAGCCAAACTACCACGTCACCCATTCACGTCAATAGTCCACATCAGCAAGTCTACCACGTCATCAACTGGGACCACAACTACCACGTCACTTTGACACGTCAGCAGTGCCACACAATCATCACACGTCAGTGCCACGCCATCGCCACCTCAGCGGTCCCTCCATGTCAGCCCTAGGCTACCCATCCGATCCACACCAGACCGATTCACTATGCTGAACCAGTTCAGGCACTATAGCATTCCCTAGGTTGGTTCATTAATTTTTTTAGCAATTCCAAACTGGTTCAGACCGGTTCCCACCATTTTTGGATCTTTTAAATCCATTTTAGGCCTCGGTTTTGGTCAATTTCACCTCCACATAGCACTTCTATCATTCTTTAGTAAAAACTTCTGAGTTATGGAGCGTATTAATGCTTCTCAGCCAATCATTATGACTCTAGACAACTCCCATTACATTCCTTGGGGCTCAAGCAATGTCAAGCTTCCTTCGAGGACGCAAGCTATAACGCTATATCACTGGTAATATCACTAAACCTAAGCAAGAAAAGGACGAAACAAATGAAAATTTTCTAAAAAAATATGAAGATTGGGATAGCAAAAATCACTAGATCATCATGTGGTTTAGTAATACTACTGTCTCATCTATCAGTTTTCAGTTCGGACGGTTTGCTACTGCCAAATCAGTTTGGGATTTCTTAGTAGCTCGTTACACCACTATTGATCTTGCTCATCAATATTAGCTCCTTAGTACTCTTCATCGTACTCGCCAAGAATTCGGCCAATTCATTAATGATTTCCTGTCCCAGATGTACACTCTTTGGGATCAATTGACACCCTCCAAACCTATATAGAGTTACACTGTCGATGCTAAAAAATTTGCTACCTATTGTGATCAACAATACTTGATTCATTTTCTTATGGCTCTTAATACTCACTTTGAGCCTATTCGAGCATCTTTGCTTCACTGAAATCCTCTTCGTACTTTGGAGCAAGCTATCTCTGAACTCCTCTTTGAAGAAACTCGCCTTAGTCCTCTTAGGCCCTTTTCCCTAGACATAACACTTGTCGCCTTCAGGCCATCTCAATCTCAAGGAAGTTCATATACTTAAAAATTTTGCAAGTACTGTCGTTTATCTGACCATGTTTTACTTGATTGTCCTACACGAGTCTGTAGGTTCTGTCAGAAACTTAGACCTAGCCACTATCAAGATGACTGCCCCAAAAACCCCAATCATCAACCCCGCACTAACTGGTCAAAGGGTAGAACTGGTAACTCATCAAAACTGGGGTCTGCATCATCTTCTATTATTGTTGCTGCTGCTGCTGCTGAAGGCTCCCCTATACCTGATTCTTCTTCCTCACCTATCTCTGTTGTTGACCTTGAAGAAATTCTCAAACAGGTTCTTACTCCACCATCCTTAACTGTTATGTTTGCCACTTCTGGTAAGTCTTCTTGGTATTTTGATTCCGCGTGCAACAATCATATGACCTCAAATTCTAGTATTTTTGTTTCCAAAACTTCTGGATCCCATATTCCAACAATTCACACTGCCGATGGCTCACACATGTCTGTTAGTCATATTGGAGAAATTTTCACCTCCCATATATTCCTTCCTAGCACCTATCTTATACCTAAACTCGCTCTTAATCTTATATCTATGGGTCAATTATGTGATGTTGGACTAAATGTTCTTTTCTCTCATTCTACTTGTTGTGTACAGGATCCGCAAACAGGGAAGATCCTTAGGATAGTTCGTAAAGTTGGCTGCTTATTTGAACTCATTCATCTCTGTATTCTGTCTCAGCTCACTTCTCCACTTTCTTCTATAGCCTTCGTCTCCACTGTTTCTCTTGCAACACTTTGGCACTCATGCTTGGGCCATGTTTCATCTAGTCGTTTGAAACCTTTATTTTCTAGTGGGTTGTTAGGATCTGTCAAATTTAAGAATATTGATTGTTTATCATGTCAGCTTGCAAAACAATTACATGCTTTGTCATTTAATAAAAGTGATTATGTTTCCTCTGCTCTGTTTGATTTAGTTCATTCCGATATTTGGGGGCCTTCTCCCGACTCTAAAATGGGAGGATCCATATACTTTATCATCTTTATTGGTGACTACTCTCATTTTATGTGGTTATATCTCATGAAATAGCATTCAAAGTTGCCTGAAATCTATTTTGACTTTGCTCGCATGATCAAAACTCAGTTCTCTTGTTCTATCAAAGTTTTTCGCATAGACAATTCCATGGAATACATGGAATCTGGTTTTTTAAACACCTTTTGTCAAAATGGTACTCTTCTTCATCGTTCCTGCCCTAGAACTTCTTAGCAAAATGGTCGTGCTGAATGCAAACACAGGCATATTTTGGACATTATCTATGCACTCCTTATTTCTGCCTCATGTCTTGAACGGTTTTGGGGCAAAACTGCTCTTACTGCCATTTATACCATCAACAAACTTTCGTCTCCCATCATCAATAATCAATCTCCATATGAACGCCTTTATGGTGTTCTTTCTAACTATAGCATCCTTCGCATTTTTGGTTGTGCTTGTTTTGTTCTGCTTCAACCACATGAACGCACCAAGCTGGAACCCCGAGCTCGTCTCTATTATTTCTTGGGTTATGGAATTGAACATTAAGGGTACAGATGTTGGGATCCATACTCCAAAAGACTTTGAATTTCTTGTCATGTCTTCTTTTGGGAACACAAAATGTTCTTCTCCATTTCTTTATTTCACTTATCCACTCCACCAACACCTGCATTCTTTATTGACTCCTCCATTGATCTATTTCCTAATGATCCATCTGAGCTTCCTTCTATAGGTTCTCCTAAGACATCTACTTTGTCTATTGATCCTGTCATTGACACCAGTTCACCTGCATCAGTCTCCTCATCAGATACCTCCATCACTACTACTCAACTTTCGACGGTCCACGCGAGTAAGGGAACCACCCACTTATCTTCGTGACTATCATTGTTTTTCTACTATTCTTTCCCTTTACAAACCTCATCTTATCGTGAGGCCAGTTCTAACCCTCTTTGGCAGCAAGCAATGACAGAAGAATTGTAGGCACTCAAGAAAACCCATACTTGGGTCATTGTGGATCTACCTCTTTACAAAAGTGTTATGAGTTGTGAGTGGGTTTACAAAATTAAAACGCATTCAGATGGTTCCATTGACTGATACAAAGCACGTCTTGTGGCTAAGGTTTTTTTACAAGAATATGGAATTGACTACAAAGAGACTTTTGCACCTGTTGCTTGCCTCACCTCTGTCCGCAGCTTACTTGCTGTTATTGCTATTCACAACTGGGATTTATTTCAAATGGACATGAAAAATGCCTTCTTGAATGGAGACCTTACAGAAGAAGTCTTCATGAAACCTCCTCTTGGGTATACTCACCCCCTTCACAAAGTTTGCAAGCTTCGTCGTGCCCTCTATGGTCTTTAGCAAGCACTGTTATTGGTGACTTTGGTTTCACTTCGAGTTCTTACGACTCTGCTCTTTTTATCCACAAGTTTGATAATGGGACCATTTTACTGCTTCTTTATGTTGATGACATGATTATCACTGGCGATGATGTCTTTGACATTAATGATCTAAAACAGTTTATTTGTCAGCATTTTAAAATGAAGGATCTTGAACATCTTAGTTATTTTCTCAATCTTGAGATTTCTTCCAATTTTGATGGTCACTATCTTTCTCAGGCTAAATATGCTTCAGATCTTTTTACTCTTGCTGGTCTCATTAACAACAAGACTGCTCTTACCCTTCTTGAGCCCAATGTTAGGCTCATACCATTAGATGGCACCCTGTTTCATGATGCTACTTTATATCGGCAACTGGTTGGGAGCCTTGTCTGCCTCATTGTTATTCGAATTGACATTGCTCATGTTGTTCATATTGTGAGTCAGCTCTTGTCTGCCCTTCACTCCACTCACTATGTTGTTGTTCTTCGTATTCTTCGCTACGTCAAGGGGACACTTTTTCATGGCCTTCACTTTTTTGCTCATTCATCTCTTGACTTATATGTTGACTATGATGCTGATTGGGCAGGTGACCCCATTGATCGTCATTCTACTACTGGTTTTTGCTTCTTCCTTGGTACTTCTCTCATTTTTTGGCGAAGCAAGAAACAGACTATTATTGTGAGATCTAGCACTGAAGCAAAATATCGTGCTCTAGCAGATGCCACTCAAGAGCTCCTTTGGCTTCACTGGTTACTTGAGGACATGGGTGTGACTCACACCTTTGCTACGATTCTTCATTGTGACAATCAGAGTACTATCCAAATTGCTTACAATAACGACTTCCATGAGCGTACATATCAAGATTGACTGTCACTTTGTCCAACAACACATTCTCCGCGGCACTGTTTGTCTTCTTCCTATTTCCTCTGCTAATTAGATTACTGACATTTTCTCAAAAGCTCTTCCTATTGGATGCCTTCAAGACTTAATTCCCAAACTCAAGTTGGCCTCTGCTCTACCACCTTGAGTTTGAGGGGGAATGTTAGATGTACACAATTATAGATCATATATTCGGTGTATAATTAGAGTTATGTAGTATAATAGTATAATCTTAGCATATTCTTCTTTCCTTTTTTGTTCTTACCTTGAATAGCTCTCTAGCTCTCTTATATAAGAGCCATTCTAGGATTGTAACTCACACAGAATATATATAATATATAGTTTATTCTCTTCCATCTTTAACAAGCAGTACTAACCTGAATAGGAGACGGCTAATCTGATTACGAAATTACAAATTCCTTAATATTGTAGAACAATAAACTACTAATACTACTCTGAACAAAATTAAGAAACTAAAATATCCAAAAACGAGTCAAAAAGTTGGCTCAATTTCTTTTTTCATTTTTTGTTGGGTCGCTTCGGATGATTAAGAATTTGTCACTTTTTTACATCATAAATACACAAAGATTGAAACATATTGGCACTGTTTGATATTTGAAAGTTCTCATCCTGAGGAGCAAAATGTTGGATAACTTGTGTCAGCATCCAACAGTCCCCAACTGAAATTGTAAACTTCACTAATTGAAGATAATATGAACATCAATTGCTTTGAATCAAGGGCTTTCATTGACTTTATGATCTCTATATCTGCATTATTGGTTGACTTCAATGAAACCTTTCAAGAATTTGGAAGGGCACCATAAGTGAGTTCTCCATTTCTAATAGTGAGAACAAAAAGAATCATCTCTAGGGCTTGGTGGCTACAGAGGATGTATCTGCATTATTGACCAATGGTCTGTTTGGAAACCCTAATGCTCCAAAATTATTCTAACTGAATTATGGTTTTAGGCCTGTTGTTGTTGGGACCTATGCAGTGTTTGGATGACCCATTGGCTCTATAATTGAGTTAGCAAGACCTGTGCAACATGACCCCTCCCAACCCCATTCAAATGTGGGAGCACTGTTAATTGCATTAGAAAAAGATTATTGACTTAAAGAAGATGGCATTGGGTTGTCAAAGGTTATGGGGATTTTGAGAACATTGAACCTTTATTCTGTTTCAGCCAGGTATATGGGTTAAAAGGTGAGAGAGGTCCACAAAAAGGAATTCATGAATATGGAACAAGAAAAAAAACCATGACAGAGACAAATGTGTATAGTGACAGCCTAGTGGTGGGCAGCAGTAGAGGTTGAGAATCGTGAAAGTTCCAAAGTTAAGTGGGGTGCTGACATAACTTTTTTTTTTTTTGGTTTTTTGTGGAGTTAGAATAGAGAATGAATGACTTTCGAGTCTGAGAATTTTTAAATGAAGTCATTTTGTACATGATGTAACACAAAATGCTAAAAGAGAATTGAGTATCTTGAAATTTCTTACTTGAATCAAACACAAAAATTATTCATTCAACAAAAGGAATAATTCTCTACATTTGAAATCTATATTATTGATAGAAATTGTCTAAAAGTCTATTATATCATATATATATATATATATATAGCTAGAAAACTATTAATTTAAATAAGAAATTACTAATTTCTATATTTTCTATACTAATTCTAGTAGAATTAGAAAATACAAAAATTCATTCTCCTTATTTTATCTATTTTTTAATTTTGCAAAAAATCTTAATTTGATTTATTCTGAATTTCTCACAAACTAAAACTTACAATAAATGGTAAACAATGTCCAATTATATATAATTGAAGGTCTAAACTAGTAGTCATGGGTCATCATCGCTAGGGGTAATTATTTGAATTTGTTGGTCGTTCAAAATCAAAATATGAGAACTTCATATATGTATATATTGAGGTGACCAAGTCTTATCACTTTCACAAGATATATAATTTGGTTTAAATTTCGACTTCTTGCATTTTCATTAATTATTCCAAGAATTTAACTGTCACTAATTCTACATTATTGTGATTGAAAAAATTAGAATGATGTAGCTTTGAATGTTGCCGTTGTGTTATTTTATATGAGAATGTCATTTGATGGGTTAACCCTTCATAGGGATTTGATGGTGATTTTATGGATAATTGCACTACTAGATAAAAAGAATAAATGTGGAGTTGGACTAAGAAATTGGAATATATATATATATATATATATATATATATATAGCATAGACTTGCATAAAGCAAGGCATGACCCAAAAAAAAAGAAAGGTGAAAGAAACTGCCACTTCCTTCTACAGTTCTACTATGTGCTCACTAGTTCGCAAGAAAGTATTTGGTGTGTGTGGAAATATGTTCATCGTCTTGTCCTTCTCTGAAGAACCTTTTCATCTGGACCCTTCAGGCCAATCCTTTTCTTAATCCACTCTTCAGTTTTGTAACTATTAACATCTTGTATTGACGATTCGATCCGGGTGTCACGTGATATGAGGTCCACAAGGATTTCAGAGCTGTGGGCAAAGCCATGGCAGGCAATGTGGATCAGTTATCATGCAGTGGTCCAAATATATATATGCAGATATTCCTGTGGATCTTCTGAATTAAAAGGCATCACTTTCCCTACAACCCATGCCGACTTTGGGGACAATGTTGACCCTTCCTAGCTCACTCACACACACACACACACACACACACACACACACACATATATATATATATATCAGTCTCAAAGAGAAGTGGGTTGGGCACCGATTGTTGGAAATTGTGTGTTTATCTCAAGTCTAACAATCAATTTTCGGATTCCCCAGCAAGTGGCAATGGCCATCCTTCTTTATGATATGCAGTCAGCACATTTCTACTCCGGCAACAACAAAACAAATCATTTAAAACATGTAAAAATTCTCTTCCAATCGTTATGGTGATGTAATGAAGAGAAAGTTGCTTACAACAGACCAGTATGCTATAAGTATGCAAATATGTTTACTTTATATAATTACTTCAAAAGTTAGTAGCTTGGCAAAGGAAAAAAATGAGAAATGTTGCGCATGCCAACTTTTTTATCTCACCTCAATTTCACATTTTTTACACGGGTAAAATAATATAATAAATTCATAAATAATGAATCTCACTTGTACGAAAGAATGTAATAAAAAAATTAAGATCCCAAACATTTTCTTAAAAAAAAATTATGAAAAAGTCTTACAGTAGTATCACAATTAGATTTGAAAATTAAAGTATTTATGATTCACCTGAATCTATAGTACTGAAAAATATTCAAATTTAATTGTGATACTATTTGAAGTTTGTATTCATTCGTCTGGCTCTAGGCCAATAAGCACACAACAGATTGCAGGTATATCATATGATCATTAACCTCAGATGATTGATTTTGGACCAATAAATAATTTTTACTCATATACAGGATTGTAATTGAACACCCTCTTTAGGCAATGGAAGTGCCAAGCAGAGCTGACTTTTCTTTTGTCCTCTGAATCATCTTCTTGAGAAAAAAGATAAACAAGAAAAAGAAAGTGCTTCTAGATTTTATGTTAAGTTTTTTCCACTGCTCTCGTAGAATCTCTATCAAAAGTTTCCACTAAAAAAAAGAAAGGCATCTAGAAACCGACGTTGCGGTTTGTTTGGCACTGATAGTGCTTCCTGCAAGGCCAACTGAAGATCACCTTAATTATGACGATTCTTCCGTCTCTTTTTCTTTCATCTCTGGAAAACATGATTATCAGGTGTCAATTGAGATTACTTTCAACTTTTTAAATTTTCCTTTTAAACCCTTCAAAATTTCATATACTTGATTCAACAATTCTATGGCAGCGGATTAGAAAGCTATCATGTAGTGTGCTTCTGAAAGACTTAAAAAAAAAACCCGGATTTTGATTATTTTAAGTTGTTTGGTGTTGTCCTTGAACAAGTTTAAGACCATGTTTGATCTCATGTAAAAAACTTACACCTGCATTATTTATTTACTCCCTTCGTCCTAATTTGAGAATTCTTTTTTTTTTCTTTTTAGGATGTCTCAAAATAAAAGGTCAATATATTATGTGTATGAAGTTTTCAAAATATCATTTCCTCATAATTTAATATAAATGTTTTAATTAATATAAAAAAAAATGTTTGTTTTGTAAATTTATACTTGATTTTCTTTAAAAAGTTAAAAATGTGGTGAAAAAATATGTTCTATATAATATAACTCTTTTTCTAAAACAAACTCTTAATTATAATATGAAACAGAGTGAGTATTATTTTTCTATTTTCATTTTTGATGTAGGACAGATTTGGTACCTTAAAAATATGAAAAATTGTTTTAGAGTTGTATTAGAATTGTTTAGTTTTTTATTTTAATTTATTCATAATTTTGCTAGTTTCCTAGTTTTATTTGAATTAGTATAGAAAAATATAGGAATTAGTAGTTTTCTATTTGACTTACTAGTCTTTATTGTAATAGGATTAATATAAAAATACGAGTTTTGGTTTCCTAGTCAAACTAGTAGTGTTTTAGTACTATAAATATGATGTAATAGGTCTTTATGAAAAGTTTTTTCATTAATATTAATTCATTTACTAATTTTGGAGAATTATTTTCTCTTGTTGGGTGAGGAGTCCCCATGTTATTTTGTTACTAAAGAATTCACATGTTTGATCCTACCTCCACGTTACCGGTACGCATCATTTGGTATCAGGGTAGGCTTAATCCTGTTTAGATGGTGAACGCACGGAACGATGGTGAAATCCTTGACGGCAGTGACTGTGAAAAAAATATGGTTATGAGGGCTGAAGTTTGTGAACGCTATCCAGAGATTCCACGTAAGCAGCTAGCCTATGAGGACAACTTGAGTAAGGATGAAGAAGATGCTGAAGTCATACTCCGGGATAATCGAAGGAATTACCGAGGTCAGCCTAAAGACAGATAGAGATATTCGCAATTACGAAAGACTTTCATATCTTAATGGTAACTTTTATTTTGAAAACTTTCATGATTGGATATATGATTTAGATAATTGTCTTTGTGATTTAAGACTGTTAGAAGAAAAAGAATATTTTTGGGCTGAAGCTAAACTCATTGGATTCGCGAAAAAATGGTGGCTTGATTTACAGAGGTGTAAACAACTACAAAGAAAAATATATATTCGTTCATGACCAAGAATGATGAAACTGCTTATGAATAGATTTTTGCCAAGAAATTATTTACAGATTTTAGAAGATAAATACAGGCCAACATTGGGAAAGTATCAAGAAAAAAGCATAAGAAAAATCTGAAATAGTGAAAGCGACTTCAACTAATAAGGTTTCAAATACTGAATCGCTGAAAGAAGTCAACATAGAAGACTCTCTTGTCATAGAAAGCGAAGATCAAAGTCTTCCATGCGTTGAAGAATATCACAAAGAGTTGAGAGAAAATAAAGTTGAATTTATTTCTATTGATGTTGTTGAAACAGTTTGTGCAGATTATAAAGAAGAAGTTGACCAAGAAAATCCCATTGAAGTTGTCAATACTAAAGATAATGAAACTGAACTTGAATTCGTGAAAGATGATTCTAATACTTATAGTAAAATTGAAATTGTGGTAGATCAAGAAAATAATTTTTGTTTCATTACTGGAGCATTATTATCATCAGAAAAATGGCCTAAAATTACTGACTTCATGGAAGATATGATAGACGAACTCCTTGAATATTTAATTATTCTTCAAAAGATTCAATTATTATTACCCGGTTATGGACGATTTCGAGGTCGCATACATCCAATCAACTCGAGGACGAGTTGTTTTCAAGTGGGAGAGACTGATGTAAGACAAATTTGATACCTTAAAAATATGAAAAGTTGTTTTAGAGTTGTATTATGAGTGTTTAGTTTTTTATTTTAATTTATTCATAATTTCTCTAGATTCCTAGTTTTATTTGAATTAGTATAGAAAATATAAGAATTAGTAGTTTCTTATTTAACTTACTAGTCTTTATTGTAGTAAAATTAGTATAAAAATAAGAGTTTTGGTTTCCTAGTCAAACTAGTAGTATTTTAGTACTATAAATATGATATAATAGGTTTTTATGAGAAGTTTTTTTATTAATATTAATTTAATTACGAATTTTAGAGAATTATTTTCTCTTACTGGGTGAAAAGTCTCCGTGTTACTTTGTTACTAAGAATTCACATGTTTAATCCTACCTCCACGTTACCGTTCCACATCATTTTTACTTTGAAAAACGTTGTCTTCTTTTTGCATTACAGAATGAAAAGATAAGGAGAGGACTTTTTATACGGCCTAAAGGGCAACTTCCACATTCCCTCTCTTACAAATGTGAGACTCAGGTGTGAGATAAGAGATCGTGGAATCAACCACTTAAGATTCTGAAATTAATAGCAATTCTTAAAAATTAGCACATGAACAATGAACATCCTAAAAGAAAGAGATTTTTTAAAGATGACAATTTTTTTGGAATAGCTAGCACTTTTTGTGGAAGCAAACTGAGAGGATTACAAAAATCTAAAGTGAAATGAAGAGCATTCTGAAATAAACATGAGCGGGGAAAAAAAGAAGAAGAAAGAATGAAAGTCTTAGAAGGCAGGAATATGAAAAGCAAAGGAATCCCCAAAATGGAAAATGAATGAGAGAGGAAAAGGGAAAAAGAAAGGAAAGGAGATAAGCATGGTACAGAAGGGGGTGGCAATTGGAGGTGGGGGGATGAATTTGTGAATCTAAATTGTCTCCCTTATTCGTCAGCTTTTGGAATATAAATAAAGAGAAGTCACCTTTTTGCATGTGGAATCCATGCTAGCTTAGACCCATGAATAGATCATCTTCATCATGGCCATCTCCCCTCCCAATGTGAATTTGGCAATGCATCTTTAAAAAAGTGCTTCACTCCAGAAACACCCCCCAATTCTAAAAAGAAAAAAAAAGTTTGACAAACGTGATTTTGACTATATATATAAAAGGGTAATATATATTCATTTTAACATCTTCTGAAATTTTTAAAATTAATTGATCTTTTTTATTTTACTTGATAAACTATAAATATCTTATTCCATTCAATTTTTTTTTTTCAAAATTGCCACTTTATGTGGTTTTTTATATATATATATTATATAATTATGACATAGTTATATATATATTATATATTTTCAATATTTGACCAAAATTTTTCAATTTTTTTTTATTTTCAAATAAATATTGACTAAAATCTTAAATTTATTTTTATATAAAATAAACAAGAAGTCGGTAAATTTCAGTAAATTTTAGAAAAAATCAATGTAATTTACTCTATAAATAATTAGACACTCCTGTTTTAGTAGATTAGCATTTTAGAACACACGGTTAGTAATATGATATCAAATTAAGCAAATCTTAGATTTAAACATTTTTCTTATAACAAAGGAAGATGTAGTTATACACGAAATAAATAAGGAAGATATAGTTCTTCATGAAATAAATAATTAAGCTACACCCTCTCGTAGACTTTTAAATAATCAACTGATAAGGCATGAATATTATGTTCAAAATTGCAATGAATTGTCAACTATCACCCTAAGTAGTATTGAACCATTCCTTACAACCCTATGCTACATATAGGTCTTGGCCTATGGCCAAACAGATCCCACAAATGGTGGATATTGATTCATTGCCTTCTGAAATTCAACCAAGTCCCTCTATAATTGGAAAACATCTTAATGGTTAAAGTTGCATATATATGTTCGTATACTTTTTACATACGTGACATCCATCTAAATCGTTAGACCCATTAGTTCAAGAATGTGTGTTCTTTCTTATCTTGAGCTTGTCTTACAATGGTGCTGGTTGTTCCCGTTCAGGTCCAATTTTGACAAGTTCAAGATCGGAAAAACCTAATATGACGTTTGTCGGCGTTATTTTTAGGGACTTTTACTAATAAAATATAAAAAATACTGATTTTATGAATACAGTATCAAAATTTATAAATTTACAGATTGTGTATTCTTTGCTGTATTTACACATTTTATGGATTATATTGCCCTTATCTCCATTTTCATTCAATGATTTCATAATAGTCGAAATTTGCAGGATCAAACAAGTATATGATCATACATGCATATCCGTGATCCATTGTCCAATCTGATAAAATTTCTAGTACAGTATATATGCTATTGGACTAGTCTTAATCTGGTCCGAAACTATGGGCCACTGTCTGAATTTTAAGTGGATCTAGTTGTATGAATTGATACGGCCCCTTAAGTTTCCGGGCCCTTATTAGGCTTCAGACGAAACCCTGGAGCCAGCTTCTCGCTTAGCATGGCAACGGAGCTTGTTCAAAGCAGGAATTATTTTCCTAACTTTGTCTCATGAAAAAAAGTTTCTTAATTCTTTATAAACTCTAAGAATGGAGCGGGCTTTTCGGGTACTTTTTAATTATTTATTTTTATTAAATTAAATATAATAAACACATTTAAAAAAATATATTTTATGTATTAAAATAAAAAGATGCATATTAATATAAAATTAAAATAATATTATCTCTTTTATATAATCGGAATGGAATAGGATGGGATATGGTAAGATGCCTTCACCCCTAAACCCACTCCAAATACTTTTGATGGAACATGAAACTCATTTAAAAGATCAACCATCTCCATAATTGAACACCATCTTTTAACAAAAAATTCATTTAAACTCAGAATACAATGAGTATGGATGGGATAAGAAGTAGCAAATATTTCATTAAATGAGTCTTGCATGTATGTTTTAACTTCTATGCCCCAAAATTCAAAGCCTCAACAGACTCTTTTACTTTACAACGCAACGTGTAAGTGATAGATTGGCATTGAGAAACTTTTTTTTAATACATTTTAATATCAGAAAGCTACATCATACATGCAAAAGTATGAATGACAGGATATTAGATGCGAACTTTGCCTATGACTGAAGTTTACAAAGAAAAAACATTTTAGTATTTGTTATTGGAATATTGGAAGAAAAGGGGTGGGTCTTAATGTATAATTTACAGGTCTCTAATTTTTCTCAAATCTCACAGAAATAAAAGTCTCCCATCCACATCCATCTTTTTGAAATTCACCTCATCAACAGACAAAGGAGTCACAATCTGAAAGCTGGAGATGACCAGGCCTTTTGCTTACAAGACACTTTACTTTCTCCTTAGGTTACAACATTAGATCTTGTTGCCTACAACATATATATATATATATATATATATATATATGCAACCCTCCTACATTAAGATCTTGTAAATTTAATTGTTTCTATGTCGTCACAACTACCGACCACATGGAAATTTAGAGTTGGCACATGTAACAAGCTTTGTTAGTCTTCTTGAAGTTCCACTCTACAACTGATCTGTGGTTGCAAAGAGAACAAAACATCATATTTTCATCTTACAGTCATTGTTGAATGGAAAGGTCCACCGATGATAGAGATTGTTTGAATGTTTTATGGCCAGATAAAACTGTAACCGCATGTGCAAAGCTGGTTTGAAGTCATAAAAGTTTTGTTGAGCCTTTCAACCTAAGACTGTACAACATCAAATAACAACTGGCGTATTAAACTATTAGCAAAGTTTCATACTTTAGAATTTATTAGCAACTGTAAATGAAAGTTTTAAATTCTTTTTTTTTTTTTTTTTTCATTTCTTCAATGCTTTGTGCAAATATTTAAACAGGCACAAATCGCATTGACTTCAGAAAAAATCTTCAATATGTTTTGCACAATGTTATAAACGCGCTTCAAAATCGAACTTTATTGGTCAAAGTTCAGCAGCTCTTTAGTATAACTAAAAAAGAGTTTATATAATACACAAAGATAGCATATCATGGTAGCTACTTTTTCAGTTTGTCTTTCTTTTTCTTTTTTTATCAAAGAGTTTAATGTTATTTTTCTTTTAGATTTTTCTGTTCTCACCTACCATTTATCGTTATATATATGTGTGTGTAATGTGTGCATATATATATATATATATATATTTCTTGATTGTTACATGCCAACCTGTTTGCATGTTTTCCCCATCTGCTTGCTCCGATTTTCTTGCAGAGCCTAATGATTGCCAAAAATTTCCCTACTGTCTTACTGACTTAAAGCTCCTCTTTGCCAACTACTGACTTAAAGCTCCTCTTATGAAATATGCTTTTATTGCATATTGTTTACACTAGTTTAAAAGGAACTTGTCAATAATTTCCTGAAAAAAGTAGTCTCAACTATATATATAGAGTTGTTTTGGCAAACTAAATGCTTTATCTGTATTTATTTTTAGTTTCATCACTCTGAAGTTATTTAATTTTTTGCATTCTCAGACTAATTGATAATTCCCCTAATCCTCTGTATTCTTGTTGGCAACACTGTCTCCTATCTAGCAAAATTGAAAACCCAACTTGAGCAAACATCTAAAAGAAATAATCTTAATTGAAGATACCATGCCTCTTTTCTTCTAGTAATCTTAAATGGAAGCATCAATAATTCAGCAAAACTTGCAAATCACAATTTTTAGTGGTGTTTCTGAAAGTAAACTAGAAATTGCAAGACCATTGGAAAATATAAACATTTTCTGTCAAATTAAATGCCAACTTGTGCGTATATCTGTCTGTATATATATAATACAAAATTCACTGGGTGTGCATCTCTTTGGAGGGTCGTCGGTTTTAGATTTATTTTATCTGCATGGAGAGCCGATTTTATGTAGATCTAGAAAAACTGACTATGACGTGATTTTCCAGTCATCGGGATAAACTAGTAGTTACTTGATTGGATAGAAGATAGATCGGAAGTTTCTGCCTGTTAGTAGATATATAAATATATATATATATATTTATATATTATAAGTCTTGCAAATTACCCTGATTTAACAGTGTAAATCATGATAGGTAGCCTGTTTTACTATCTTCAAAAGCATGCCCACTACTGCACCCTTCTATGATTTCTCAACTAACTAACATGGATATAATGATTATCGTTATTATGTGGAGCAATGGAGAGAATCAATCACTCAGTGATATTCATTTGAGCCATCACTTTAAGAAACAAAAAGCACAGAAAGGTAAGAAAATTTCACTAGGAAAAAAAATCTCTACAGTACGAAGGTAGAGATGTTAAACAGGAAACCAGTTAACAAGTAACACTCGGTTCAAGCACCTATACAATTATAGCCTATAGGGACTGAATCTACTAAGGGAATGGGGCTGATTTTAAGTGAAATACGAAAAACTACAAACATCAATATAGAAACAGAGAGACTGATATATTAGGTATGTGTGTGTGTGTGTGTAGTGTATAATGTATTTGTATATGTATATATGTGTGTGTACAGTGTACACGCGCCGCTTTGATGGGATTTATCTAGGAAAAATGTTAGGGATCCCACCCTATTTAGTGGACCATAAAAAGCCACATAATCACTGTTTTCTTGCAGTGGCAAACAATTAGAGGGCAACTTTCAGTTTATTTTATTTATCGTATTTTTCGTCTTTATATTAAGTTTTTCTACAATATTAATATTTTATGAATAATTTTTTTGTAAATTGATTGGCGTATAACTCTTGCTTTTATGGGAAATCAAAAATATTCCTATACTAAGTAGTTAGGAGACAGAATCATGTATGGATTTAATATAATTAAAAACATACATAAATAAAATGTATGATTCGGTGGTTAAGTGTAACATCGATTGTGGATATGTCCCATGCCATTGTTTTTCTGTTTTCTGCATATATATATATATATATATATATATATATATTTGGTTTGATTCTCTTATCTCACTTTTTTCATCTCTAAAACAAATCGTGGACTTGGTTTTATAATAGTTAAATTGTTGGATTAGATAACAATTTTATACTTTTTAATGGGCTGAATCACCCTTGTTAGTAATATGTTTTCCTTGTTTTAATTTTTTTGTTAATCACCTAAACATTTTTTTTGCTTATGTGGAAGGAAATAAATTTTTAAACGCTAAATTTGTCCTTGCAATATATATATATATATATATATATAAAGTCAAATTCATGCTAATTTCGTGAAGAGTGAATATTTATAGTACTCAAAAATAACGGTCCTCTTTGGACAACCGGATAAGAATGCGAGATTTGAAAGGATATAATTAGATTTGATAGGACAAAAAATTCAGTGGAATATTGAATATTCTAGTTCATTGTTTGAAACCGATTTTGATAAAAGGTCACAATATGCTATAATATCTTAATTCTATGTTCACGTGTTTACTAAATATAATGTTTAGATATAACTATTTTTTATTTTCTTATGTATTATTTTTTTTTATCAAGGTCTTCAAAAATTATTTTTCTAAAAATCATTTAATTTTTTTTTTTTCAAATATATGCATACAAAGTATCTAAAATTAAAATTTTATTCACAAATCAATAGCAAAATTTAATAATCATAATCATAATATAACAATCTCTCACTTTTGAGATGTCCCCAAAAAAAATCATGGTCTGAATTGTTAAAAATAATCCAAATCATTGATTATATATATATATATATATATAATACAAACTCAACAACTTGTCTTGTACAAAGAAATTGAAAGAAAGTTGTAATTTGAAAAGGTAGTGAGTTACTTTCTGTGTTGGGCTTCAATTGGGACAAGGGGAAAAAAAGTTAAGAGGAAAGGGAAAAAAGCTGGCCAAGAGACCAGGAAGAAAAAGGAGAATAGGATGAAGCGAAGGTGTGGCAATAGTGAATCAATGGACTACGGTGGTGATAGGCTAGTGTTAGATGGACAAATAGAAAGAGAACGAAGAATCATTGATACTGACTGCCGGTAATGCTTGGCGATGGTCTCATCAGGTTAAAAAAAATGGTGCCGGTAAAATGTGCAATGTGATTTACATTTTTTATCTATGTTTCATTCACTCAATGAGAACCAATGACTCCTTTCTCGGTTACAGGGATGGTTTGGACAAGTGGGTAGATAAAAATGGCGGTGACAATTTGCTGGTCAAGATAAATCAAGGAGATGTGATGGGTTGAATGCAAGATATTGCAGATTGGTTTGATATAGTAGCTAGTGGTGGTGGGAACGTAATAAACCTATTATTTTGGTAATGCTTAAAGATCAATTTTTTTATTTAATTTTTTTTTTTTTTTATGTTGTTACAATTTTCATGTATACACTAATAACCCTTAACATTATACATCACTTTAATAGTAGTATCTAAAAAATTATTTATTTAATATTTTAATATATTTTTCTTTTATCCAATCTATCCATTTCTCTCTTTTCTAACTAACTTTTAGATTCTCTTCATAGTATTCATATCTACATCAACTTCTTCATTATTAATGACTGGATCCAAAATGGGTACTAGAATGGATGCTTTGTTAGAGCACGAATAATGCATTAATTGAAGTCATATTTGTAGTTGAAAGGGATGGCTACCTTCTTAAAACTACTCTTGGGGTTGCTCTAATGCGGTGAAGATTTGGTGTAGCTGCTATTTGAATTAAAAAGCTATTTGAAATAGTTGTGAAAAAATGTTATTTGAATAAAGAATTGAGTGTTTGAATGAATTATTAAAAAATATTTAACAAATATTAAATAAGTCATTTATAATAAATTTGACTAATTTAAAAAATAAAAGTAAACTTATCAGATTAATTCAAATCACATTTAATAAAAAAATTATGATAAAAAATATAATTTAAAATTATATTTCAAACAATGTCACTATTGAATATCAAAACTCATTAAATTGCGATTAAACCATCCATTTATCCATCCATCCATCCAAACGTAAATGTGTATTAATGGTCAGTTTATGACTTGGCTCAAATATCACTCTCCGGGCGATGACCTGTTTGGCTTTTGTGGTTGTGGTTATTTGATATTTGATTTGTCCTGAGCTTCTCAACAATTTTAACCAAAAAGGATTCTGTGAAAAAGATTGTCACTTTCTTCTTCTTTTTTTTTTTTTCTCGAAAACTTTCAAATAAAATGATTTACAATTTATTTTCCTTAAAAAAAAAAAACTCATAAAAGGAAAAAACGTCCGGTTCGTACGTTATACGAGTAGTAATGGTGAGTCATTAATCGTAGAGAATCCGATCCGGGCACCCACTTTTCTCACCCGTGCACCTGCTTTTGCCTCCCAATGCTTTTCCAGAATCACAAAAGCAAACAAAACAACAAACAATATTTTAACTCCATTTGACTTTCTCTCTCTTCCCTTGCGTGCATTTTGAATTCTCCTTTCAGCATCACTTTTGCTTTCTTTCTAATTCTTTTGCCGCTCTCTTTCTTATATAGAGAAAGAGTCGCCGTGTATACATACCTTCAAAGCTTGTGAATCACATTGTTTCGCTCTGTTGGCGTTGGAGATCTGCTTCTTCCTCTTCTACTTCACCGACATTTCTTCGGATTTCAGGTATTGCTTTCTTCATCTCCACCACTTTCTTCTTCTTCTATTGATTTATTGTTAATTCTTTCATTTCCTTCTCCTATATTATATCTTTCTTCTTCTTCTTCTCGAGTGGTTTCTTTGTGTTTATCGTCGGCGCTAGTGGTCTCTTCTCTCTCTCTCTGTTTTTTTTTTTTCTTTCGTCTTTCTTTATTTTCTTGCACTGAGCTTAGTTATCCGAGAAATTCCATCATTTTTGCAATGTTTGGCTTTTATATTGGTCTTTCAATCTCGGTGACGTACAATATATTCGCTCTACTTGGAGTGGTCTTATCTTTATTTAGATATTGTATCGTTGTTGTGATTCATTATAACTAGATGTTTATAATTATCTTTCACTCTTGTTTGTGTGGGTTAGAGTTCAAATTAGGTGAGGTTTAGAATTAGTCGTCTCATTTTGTTTTAGGCGTCATGAACAGATAATTTGATAGTGCATAGAGAATAAATATATCACCATAGTCGCTGTCCCTCTGTTTGCTGGGATAGCTGCCAAATGCATATGATAAATTGAACTTTATTTTTTATCTTATTATTTAAATTACAGAAGAAAAGAACTCTTATCAACTGTCTAAGCGAAGTAGTTATTCACAGATAAAACCCTCCAATTGTTTTGTCTATGGGATCAATTGGATGGTTCCTTTCACGTATCAAGTAATGGAAAATAAGGATTCAGAGTTTTAAACCTTTTCTTTTCCCCAAATGTTTTTGCAGAAACAGAATGGAAACTTAACGGAAAAGGCAGTGAGGTATTCGTTTGAATCCTACCATGGCCTTATCTAAAATAAGTCTTAGAAAAGACGAATCAGTTATTTAAGTGCTAGAGAAAAACCCGAGGGAATCTGTGCAAATCCTATGTTGAATAGGGACTTGTTCCATTTTTATGGGTTTTCCAATAACACCTATCGATGCATTCATTTTCATAGTGGTTTGCTCTTGCTTTCTTGTTTATGAAAGAAGATCCAGTTTCTTTGTGTGTTCTTCTCTATCTCTTAGGACAGGCCAAACATATTTAGACCTGAATTGGCTTGTGTTAATAAACCCTTCTCTCCATTGCTAAGTTGTGTTTCTTTCGTTGTTTCCATCTGAAGGGGCTTTGTGCCTATTTGAACTCACTTGTTTCCAGATCAGTCATCAGAGGATTACATGAGTGTCAGAATAATGCTCTAACAAAAATGACTGTGTTTATCAAGTACATTTTATTGTCATGCTAAAATTTTAACATATTTAATTGTTTTTATATATTTTCATATAAAATTTTGTATTGCTGATTCTTTCTGGTTTGATATTGTTTCTGTATACATGTCGATATGATTTTATAACTCTTTAAGTGGATACTTGCTAGGATTTAAACTCTTTGGAAGACATCAGACGGGAGTGGTAGGCTATAAGCACATAAAATGGAGAAATATGAAGTACTAGAGCAGATTGGGAAAGGCTCCTTTGGTTCTGCATTACTCGTGAGGCATAAACATGAGAAGAAGAAGTGAGAATGCATCCATTTCTTTCGTATTTTCAATTTTGTCTCCTCCCTAATGTTTATTTATGTCCTTTAGCTGGCATAATGAAAGTGTTGGACCATGTGAGATGATATTTTTGATTGAAGTTTAGCATGTCCATTTGTTGTGTTTATTGACGATTTATATTTCTCTTCTCCTTTCAAGGTATGTGCTGAAGAAAATCCGTCTTGCTCGCCAGACTGACAGGACCCGCAGATCTGCTCATCAGGAGGTCAGTGTCTCTAATTTGTGCTTTTTTTTTTTATATATATATACTTAAAACAAAACAGACAAAAGAATTAAGGTCCTTTAAGTTTTAATATACTATATGTACATAATTTTCTTGTTGATTTAATAACAAAAAATTATTACAATCATACCTAGAATAATGATATGCCTTAGTGTTGGATAATGCATGCATGTAAAAACTTGCAAGCATCTGTTCTCCTACCCCATCAGCCACTTACCTATCAAAAGAAAGAAAAAACTTGCAACCATCTGCATACTGCTGCTACCTGAGGAAGTATGGTTGCTGATGTCTGCTTTGTGGCTTTTATTGTAGATAAAATTTTTAGTATTGATTGCTAAATGTTAAATAGCTGGACATGAATTCTTATAGTCACAGGATAATTTGATGTTTTATCTTGAATTAAATACTCTGAAGCACATATTCTATTTCCTTAGGGTTGCTCATTGAAGTTTTAAAATTGTCTCTTCGACTAACATGGAATGAATAGATTATTTAAATGTGGATACATATAAAATATGGTGCCTATTCAGTATTTGAATGCATATCATGAAGTATAAGTTGCTGCTTTCGGTTTCTTATGTGCAGATGGAGCTTATTTCCAAAGTGCAAAATCCATATATCGTCGAGTACAAAGATTCCTGGGTAGAAAAGGTCTATGCATATTCTCAGAATTTCATGTGAAATCGTTTCACTAAGAATGATAATCATATTTGTTTGATAACAGGTCTCCTTTAAACTTCTTGTATTATAGCCTGTGCAATTTTTTTATTTCTATTTTTGTGTTTCATAATAATTACTTTTTCTATGTATATTTTTCTTAACCATGCATGCTTCATTTAGTAAACACATGGTTTAGTAAATTTCTCTCTCTCATGAGATTGAAGTCAGTCATTTAAATTTTCAAATGCATAAATCTACTGAATGATTATGTCCATTGATATAATTATCATTATACTGTTCTCGATAAAATATTCATGTTTTAATTGCTATTCTTTAAAGACCTCCTTAAATTGAAATTTATCTTTTGGATGATTGCTATTGGAAATGTGTGATCCTTTTTGGTCTTAACGATGCATTTACTATTTCCTTTGATCTTTATTGGTCTTAACAATGCATTAACTTTTTCCTTTGAATATTATGCTGAATAGTGAGAGTACATATTTTGCTTAACCGTCCTCTTGAACCCAATGCAATGTCTATTGCCACAAATTTGAGTCGGTAGATCTACTTTTAATTGTTATCCATCAATAGATAGCTGAGATACTTCCAAAAATATTGATAAGAATTTGATGCATGAGTATTTGTACACACCCTAATGGATAAGAATCACACATAGTGCCAAGCAAGTTGCATTTCTGTTCCAAAGTGTCGATATTATTTTCTTTGGATAAGAAACAAAGGGTTTATTAGAGAGAGAGAAGTACCAATTAGTAATGGTTCTTAAAAATGAAAGACATAAAAAAACAACTTGAGCTGGCTCAAAATTTGATTTAGTGACACAACGCCTTGCACTTATTTCTTCCCTTAAGGGAAAAATTGTATCAATAATGTTTTATTTCAAGAATTCAATGGAAATGGTGAAGACTTACTGTTTTGACCTTTCAAATCAATTTCTATCTACAAGAGGTAAAAAGGGAATGTCTGGATTTTAATTATGAATTTATTATTAAAGGAAAAACCTTCTCGTATTTAACTATGTTATCCCATCTCTATGATCTGAAGGAGCCTGCCCCTTTCATATGACATTAAGGCTAAGTGTTGGGCTACAAATAGGATCTCAGATTGCTCGAGCATGGCAATGCCGCTTGAAAATAAAACATTTTATCAGTTGTTTAGTATATTTTACTAGTTGATGTTCTAGTTCAGATATTCATCAACTATACCTGTCAATCTGTATATGGTTGACACTTGAAAGGCACCATCCGAGTAATGTGAGCGTGAAATGCAGGCTTTTGGCTAACATTTTGTAAGTTTGTGTAGTATTTTTTTTCCAAAAATTTTCCTTGCATCAAATCCTTGTAACTTAAAACTCGTAGGAAGTTAAATGAGTATACAGTATGACTTTTAAGGAATTCAATGGCCACTTGTCCTGTTGTGCCATTGACAATTGATGTCTTCATTTTCAGGGTTGCTATGTTTGCATTGTTATTGGATATTGTGAAGGAGGAGACATGTAAGTTTTGCTTCTTACATAAATGTGTTAGTTGAAAAAAGCTCATTTCTTTAGATATGATGTGTTCTTGTTATTAGTGTAACATTTGCATATTGCCACTTTTTTTTTTTCAATCACACAGGGCGGAAGCTATTAAAAGAGCCAATGGTGTCCATTTCCCCGAGGAGGTGTTACCTGACAGCCAAGTTTTTTCTCTCTTCTAATTTATAATTTTCAAAATTTTCAGTTAGAAATACTCTTTTAGTTCAAGTCACTATCATTTCATACCTGACTGTTGAACAATGTGCAGAAACTTTGTAAGTGGATTGTTCAACTCCTGATGGCGCTGGATTACTTACACACGAATCATATTCTTCATCGTGATGTCAAGGTCAGTGGCCTCTCTGTGCAATTTGTAAAGCTTTGAACCAAGTGTTATTTGTCTGAAATCTTAGAAGCTCTTTTACATTGATGATGTTTCCCAATTTCTTCAGTGTTCCAATATATTTCTGACAAAAGATCAAGACATTCGTCTAGGTAATTGATATGTTATTCTTGAATGCCTCTATTATTTTGTTAATTCACATACCACTTATTGCTTCAGGTTGTAAATTTCTTTATGTTATATTGTGTAAGATGTTTTTATCTATATGTTTATTGCAGGTGATTTTGGTCTTGCTAAAATCTTGACTTCTGATGATCTTGCTTCCTCTGTGAGTACTATGGCCAAAATATATTCCATGTTTGCTATTCTGCACAATCTCATTACTGTGGCATATTGCTCCAATTGCAGGTGGTGGGAACTCCTAGCTATATGTGCCCTGAGCTTCTTGCTGATATACCTTATGGTTCCAAGTCAGATATCTGGTCTTTAGGTAAAGTTTCCAATCTAGATTTATGTTCATTTCTTTGCTGGCCATTTGATACACTCCTAACAGACATGTTATCCAGGATGCTGTATGTATGAAATTACTGCTCACAAGCCTGCTTTTAAAGCTTTTGTAAGTTACTGATTTTCTGTTTGCTAAGCTATGGATTACTATGTTATCACTTATTACATATGGAATAGTCTTGTGTTATGAAGAACAATATGGAATCATTTAAGATGAGATGTAAAATTGAATGAATAATTTCTTTTAATTGGATGAGTGGGAGTTGCTCTTTTTCATTATGCTTCCCACATTTCTGCTGCTCCATTTTTTGTGTCTTATTTTTTGGTACAATCAGAATTATTTATTGTTCTAGGTAGTGGTCCTAGTATAATCATTTGATTTTCTTGTCTTCTTGGTGAGCAGGATATGCAAGCTCTGATCAACAAAATAAACAAATCCATAGTGGCTCCGCTTCCGACCATGTATTCTGGAGCATTGTCAGTCCCTTGCCTTCTTCACACAGTACATTTTGCAGTTTTCTAATGATCATTCATGCCGGTGTAGTAGTTTAGCTACAAATAACTAGCTTCATTTTAATGATCTGTTTCTTGATTTCTTTGTTCTCAGTCGAGGGCTTGTTAAAAGTATGCTGCGGAAAAATCCAGAACTTAGACCAAGTGTATGTAATATTTTATATTCTTATTTTCTTTTCTACCCCACATAAATGTAGAGTAATTGTAAAATACAAAGGTAGTTCACAAACATCATTCTGTTTTTTGGACTCAGCTATTTCATGGTTTTCCAAAGTAATCTTCAGGCAAAATATCAAAATCAACATGTAATAATTTGCTGAAGTCAAATGAGGAAATACTTGAAATCATTTCTGTAGATTTTTTATCGGTACAACCATTTATATAGATCCCTTAACAATGTATTTTTTCCAGTTCCGTAGTCTGATAAAAATTCCATTTAAACATGTAGTTATAAATTTGAACAGTTAGATGCATCTGAATTTTAGACCTTACCTGTGTCCATGTCACATCAGACATGTTTTTTCAAGTAGATGGGTGATGTTATGGATTGGCAGTGGCATGAATAACAGTTTATTCAAATATATATACTTCTGTTCTGTTTCTTTGGCATTCTTCTCCCCTTTGAAGTTTACCTCTGTTTTTCAGGCTGCAGATCTGCTCAGTCACCCACATCTTCAACCTTACGTCCTTAAAATCCATCTGAAATCTAGTAGCCCTAGAAGGAATACTTTCCCACTCCAATGGTCCGATTCCAACTATGTAAAGAAAACTAGATTTCTTGAGCCTCGAGCTGTTACTACACTCGCTGACAGAGAGAGACGCTGTTCATTTAGCAGTGACAGGGCCTTGAATCCTAGTGTATCTGGAACCGAGCAAGACTCTCCATGTTCTTCCCAAAGAGCTCGGGATTCTCGGAGCTATTTGAATGCAAAGTTCTCGGAATTATCTGTTGGCAGTATCCTCGAAGATAGAAGTATTGATGAATCAATAGCAACAAAGATTACAAGTGCTGCCAAAACCCCAAGATTGATGCCAGCAAGAGCTTCCGCTACTCCAAGGAGACAAACAGCCCAATCAAAGATACCCAACATTGGTTCAAATCAATATCCTGTAAGTTTTCAGATGAGTAATGGATATAATAAATGTGCTCTCCGTATCTTAATTTATTTTTGTTGAATTGATAAGAAATGACATCTTCGTAAGGCTTCCCTTTTTTTAAAAAAAAATCTCTGTTAGTTCAAAAAGAGAACTTGAGTCCGAAACCTTTTCCAGTACTAGCAGCTTGCAAGCGTAGTTAATGGGTTTAACCTATCTACTTGATAAAAATTGTCATGTAACTGGATGGTTACGAGTTAAATCCCTCTTTAACCCGTACTTCAAACTGGAATTTTTCTTCTAGAAAGTGCCTAAAATGTTTATTGAATGGATGTTAAATTATCACACCATGATTGCATTTTGTTTTTTCTAGTTTCTAAGAAGACCAAGTAGTGAGTCATACACCACTCTGCATGCGTAGGCTCTAGATATTTTACTAGTGAACAAGTGCTCTGGTTCTGTTGGTCAGAAGCCAGACTAATTGGTAAATCCTAATAGCTTTGAGGGAGTGTCTTGGTGGACTTATAACATGGTGTGCTTATATTTGCAGCTTCCAGCATCACGTACTCCAGCAAGCAAACCTTTCCGATCAACACGGAGAACATCTCTTCCATTGTCAACAAGAGCTGCAACATTAGAGTCACCTTACAAAGCCAACATTGATCTCTTCTGCAGCATGGAGTCTCCAGATGTCTCTGTCAATGCTCCAAGAATTGACAAGATGGTGGAATTCCCCCTAGCCTCTTCTGAACACCCCCCCTTCCATAGTAACAGAATTTCATCAACATCTCCACGGTCACCAAACATTGTTGACCGGTCCATCATGAAGGACAAGTGCACGATTCAGATTCTGGACAAAACATTTGCCAGGCTTCATTTAAGTGACGCTGATCATGAACTTCCACAAAATGGAAGTGAATGCTCAGAGCAGAATCCATCAACTGCGGTTTCAAGCCATTCATATTCGAATTATCGACAATGTAGGTTTGACACCTCGTCATACCAACAGCGCGCTGAGGCATTAGAAGGGTTGCTCGAGTTCAGTGCACAGCTCCTGCAACAAGAAAGAATTGAAGAGCTTGGAGTGTTATTGAAGCCATTTGGGCCTGGGAAGGTTTCTCCCAGGGAAACTGTCATTTGGTTGACAAAGAGCTTCAAGCAGACTGTCGTTTAATGGAAAAAAAAAAAAAAAAACTAAATACGCGATTGCTGCCACTTGTATATTATTATCTCTACTGTCAGACGTTTAAATGCGGCGTTCATTTGTCCATGTTGGCTGGGATATCCAATCTTTCTTAATGGTGGGGTTGGGAATGTGGTTGTGAACTCTGAAATTCATGAAAAAGTAGGAAATTGACAATTTATTTGAATTGGTCCTCTGCCACATTTTCTGAGTTGTATTTACCAAACTTATTTTGGATAATCAATCAGTTGTTGGATATGTATATAATGTTTTAACTATGGTTGCCTTGCTTTTGTCAACTCCATTCTTTTCGAGTTAAGTCTTTGCAGACATAAAAAGCCGTTGAAAACGAATATTAAACTTCAAGTAAATAACTCTTTCGGTAACAGGGGTTTCCAGTTTGAATGACTCTCAATTAGGTTAGGGTTGGTCTGATTTGTATTTTATGATTTGAATTGTACTTTTAGTCTTCTCAAGAGAGAGATGTATGATGTATGGTTTATTTCTCTGAACTTTAGAATTTTCAATAACGAAGTTCACTACCATCTATTCACTTGGGTGATGCATTAATCGTTTTTTTTTTTGGACGTTTCAGATGTTTTGATTTGAGCTGAACGAACACGACGTCGCTTTTTAGCGTCTTATAAAAGTCGAGTCTGAATCTCGGACTCGTACCCGAGACGTCAGAAGAGACAGATGGAAGAGGGAGCAATTCTGAAACCCTACGAGCTCCGGTTCTCTGATCTCATGCGCTTGAGTTCAGACGAAGTTCCCTCCTCATTGGAAGAGATTGAACGGCTAGAATCGATCACCAGATCCGTAATGGAAAACCTAGGGCCTACAGGACCAGGTCTGCTAGCAATCACCGGAGTCCCCAACGCTTCTAGTCTCCGCCGAACACTCCTTCCACTAGCCCGCAAGCTCGCGCTTCTCGACACCGACGACCGCAAACGTGTTCTCAAGGTAACGACTCGTATTGATTTTCTTTACCTTCCGTTTGGTTAATGAGAAAACTGAAGAAAACGTTAGGGAAAGAATAGCTCGCCTAAACTAAGCCGACTACTTGTAGGATTGAGTCCTTCCTTGCCCAATGCCAACATCTGTTTTGAAGATCTAATATAGATGATTGTGATGCTGAAATTTGGAATTTAAAAAGAACTCTTCTCTCGTTTTATTGTGATATACCTACTTCCTAAAATATGTTAATCTTGTCAACCTGCCTGCATTTAATTTAGTTATACTTGAATATTTTAATAAGGCGGAAGTTACTATATTTCCTGAATTTGTAAGAATTAAGATCAATTTCTTCATTTATATACCCACAGGAGAATGGTTTGGGGAGTGATGTTCCATTGAAAAATCTTGAAAGAACTGTGTCATCTTTTGCAATGCAATTAAAATATGTACAAGGTGTTGAGAGAACAGACAATGAGGCAAGTCATGATGGAGATGATAGTCAGAATAAAGAACAATATTATCATGATGTTGAGATGTTAGGAGAACTTCAAGATAGTGAATTTAACAATCTTAGGAATAGTTTTAAGGAGCTGGGATTTTGTATGATGGAGCTAGGGCTCTGCCTTGCACGAATCTGTGATAGGGTCATTGGTGGCCAAGAGCTAGAACAAAGCTTATTGGAGTCGTGCATGGCAAAAGGGCGTCTCATACACTACCACTCAACTCTAGATAACCTTATTTTAAAAGAGGCTGCAAAAGGAAAGCGATCTACCAAAGGACGGATCAGTAATAAATCTCAAAAACTTCATGTGTCAAGGGTCATGGAAGAGTTCACTGGGAATAAGCAAACCCAGAGAAGTGGAAATGAAGCTAGATCATTTGGAATTCATTCCAATCTGTGGCAGCAGTGGCATTATGACTATGGTATTTTCACCGTTCTGACAGCTCCGATGTTTATTTTGCCATGTCATCCATTAACGACTAGAGTAAATGGATGTTTTTGCATTTCTTGTGAGCAGGAATGTCCATCCCCCTGTGGGCATTCATATTTGCAAATATTTGATCCCAATAAGAGTAGGGTTATCAAGGTGAAGACATCTCCTGAAAGTTTCATTGTTCAGGTGGGGGAGTCAGCTGATATATTATCGAAAGGGAATCTTCGTGCAACCCTTCACTCTGTCTGCAGACCGGAAAATCTGGAAGAATTAAGCCGAGAAACTTTTGTTGTCTTCTTGCAACCAGCATGGAACAAAACTCTCTCTCTCACAGATTACCCTGTCCAACACTTGCTGACAAGTGGTCAGTGTTCTGGGGTATGTACCGAGGATTCTCTTGGTGCTGAGCAGGAACTCAATAAACTAACTCAACTTCATAAAATAGTTCCACCACTTTCATCTCGGTTGAAGGATGGGATGACATTTGCGGCATTCTCACGAGAAACTACCAAGCAATATTATGGTGGCAGTGGTTTACAATCAAATAGATAAAGATGTACTTGGCTTTCCAAACTAGAGAATGCAAATAATTGGTAAGAACTCTTTCTTTTTTGTAATGATATCAGTTCACTTTGAAAAGAATTTTCAACCATTTTTGACTTTTGATCTTTTATAAACACAAATGATTCATTATTATTTGTGTGCTTCCGTTTAGTTGCTTCATGATTATCTGTAACTGTGGAAGTATATATGTGTGTGTATATGCATATTGGTGAACTCAAAAAGTCCAGCACCTGAGGCTCATAAACAGTGCAAGAAATTTATTTTCCTTTATCTGTTAGTGATTCTTTCCTCCCCCCCCCCCCCCCCCCCTTTTGCTTTTACGGAAACTAATCTACAAGCAGGATCCCTTTGCATATCTGCAGTAGATGGCATTTGTTAGTGCTATACTTACTGGTTGAACCACCCTCATTACCCTGTAAAGACACTTTCAACCTTTCAAATTTTGATAACTGATTGGTTTTGGCATTGGCGGGAAGTGGAACTCTTCATTGGATCAAATGCTGCATCTGAACACCCTGTGGACTGCACTACATTATTTTTTCAACCGAAGCTCGCATCTTACTTGTCTGCCTTTGAGTCACAGCTTTGATGTACTCTTTTGCTTATCCCGTGTTGGCCAAGTGATTTTGAAGAGTGGTTGACTAATACACGCAACTGCATACTCAAAGTTGAGATTGCATGTGAAATCTAGAGTTGATGGTCTTGCTTCAAGGAATGTTGTTGGGATGCTATGGGGAGATTTCGTCTCAGCTTGCAGAATTAGAAAGTTGATTGAATTAGGTATTCTTGGAACTTAATGATCCTATTAATTCAACAAAATCCACCTTACAAGCTACATGTTGTCCTTGATGCCTCTGCTGCTTATGGGCATAAGGTGGTTTATCTAGACCGGATGGAAATTTGTGATCACCACTTGTATGGACTAGCAGGTAAAGTTTTTACCACCACTCTTAACAATTGCCAAAATTTTAACTATCTTTTATCTTTGGGGCAGGAAAATAGTGAATAAAATATTCTCCATTTAACTTATCAAAAAAAAAAATTCTCTATTTAAAAAGAATTTGGTGGATGGGTTGTTTCAAAATTCATTTTTGTTTGCAAATATCAGAATTGTGTTAACAACATAATTAAAATACAGGAAAAATAAATCCTTAATGACCCATATGACCTGCTAAAATTGGTTCAGAAAATCTGAAAATCCCCAAATTGAAGATGTTGATGGTTCATAAACCTGGATTATACATGCTAGATTTAGGGAATACACTGAACTACTACTGGAGAAGTTTGCTATGACTCATTAGGAGTGTGACAGTGGCACTGATAATGATAGACAAAGCCAATATAGAGAACGGTTGGAGTTTTGGTATCAGAAGCACAAAGGGAATGTATAAAAAAAACTTAACATGCCTCAGTCCTATCCAGTGTAATCTGCGCACTGTCTGGACTTTACTACCACTGTTGTCTTCTTTCGTGATTCAAAATGCCTATTTGTAGAATTTGGCTTCATATATCTGATTCTCATCTTATCGTACCTATTTAGTTACTCTTTTTTCAATCAACATGTACAATTGGTGTAGATTGCATATGATACAACACTGCTGTCAGTAACAGATTGTGATAGATCCTCCTCCGTTAGTCATCTAAAACCGACAAAAATTACACCAGCTGTTTTAGTGTAAACTATTTTTTCAAAAAATTATTTTCAGCATTTTTAGGCATTTGATTGACGATAAAATATTTGACATAAATTTTTTTTTATTTATGGAAAATGAATGTGAATCCTATAACCTAAATACAAATTATGTATTCTTTTTCTGTAGGTCATTTTTTTGTACATGCACTCAGAACTCATAATATCTAAGTAGCAGACATGAATATATATGTGTGTGTGTGCATGCATATAAAAGTATATATATATATATATAGTACATATAAAAATGTATAAATATTGTACATATACACATTTTCATATATGTTCACTTGTATATGTGTCCTTATCCCAACCTTTATGTATGCCATCGTAAAATGCCTATATATTTGCGTTTGTATACGTGTTTTTTTTTTACCATTTTTTTTTATGTAAAGTGTTTCAATATTGAGATCGCTACTTTGAGATCCTTATACATGCTTATCCGAGTGTATTGGAGGATGTGAGAGACTTGTCACATTGGGGATGTGTGGTGGGTTCCTAGAGATCTGTGTATGAATGCAATTCAAACATCTTGTGATGTTACTAATGACTCATTAATCAAGTGATAGATTTGTTGTCATTCACTAAACCCTGTTAACTGGACAAATATATCACTTGATTAATGAGTCATTATAGTAGTGGACCTTGTGATGTTACTAATGACTCATTAATCACCAAACTGTATTAGTTGACCTCTTAATTCATGGCATCCATGTTGCGAGGTGAGGTTAGATGAGTTCTCTAAAAATTGTCATGATATATGTCATAAAATATTGTACATGAAGAATAGCTTTTTTCCCAAAAGAAATTAGGAGTAGATCACCTGATAATACAGTTACTATATTTCAACATAATATTCGCGGTTGAACTATTAGTTGTAAAAAAAGAATATAAATGAAAAACATAAAAAAGAAAAAGTGGATTGTTAAATGATGTGGGAATGAAGTGGGATTATCTGCTTCTAAACTCGTGCAAAAATGGAAATGGATTGTTAAATGATGGCAGAACTAACAATTTTGTCATTTGAGACGCAGATAGGGTACTGGAGGTGTGCAAGGATGTGGCAGCATGACCAGGGAGGCACTTGTTCGAGTATAGAGAGCAGCGTTGCTACTTTGGGTTAAAAACTAAAACCAAAGAAAATATGACACAGGGACTTGGGTTGTTTAGGCTTCTCTTAATACAAGAGGTCGACCTTGAAGAGAAATATCAAAGTTCAGAGAATCTCTTTTCTTGTTTCTTTTTTAATCATTTTTGTAGTTCAGAGGAACTAATACTAGATCCTCTAATTTTAGCTAGAAGTATGGAGCTGCGACTCATTGTTAGATAAATAGAGGCATAAAGTTAGAATGACACGAAAGTTTCGTTTGGATTCAATTCTAGAAACCGATCAAAAAAAGAGATTCAGTTCTATAAGAAAGAATGTTGATTTTAGACAATGTAAGCAACCGTGTGATTCCATTTGTTGCACCTTTGGAAAAATAAAGGAATTTTGGGCAGTAAAAAGGCTCAAGGAAAGGATCTCCAATGGAGAAGCAACATAACGTGTGTACTAGACTCCTCTGTACAAATTAAAACTATGGCAATTCGTTGTAGAGACAAAGCAGCCCCCAATCTCATAACACTTGGACATTTTGTGGTACTTTTGACATTAACACAGACATAAATTGCTTATTAGTGCAAAGCAAGCGATCCCACCCCCAAAGTCAACTCAGCTACTTTCTTCCACCTCTTTCAATAAATTGGCTGAACACATCAATATATCAAACAAGTTTCAGTCAAGAACTGAAACAACATGACAACAGCAATATAGGGGATATGCAAATCTGTTACATTTCATTTGAACAAAACATACCATTCAATTAGCATTTTATCTGCAAAAACAAGTGATACTATTAGATGAGATCATTTTAGGTACTTAACATTTCTTCTCTATCCAAAGGGAGAAACAGATGAGCAGTGATGTCTTTCTAATTAGTAGCTCTGAAAACAGTCAACAATGAGAGGAAGAGATTGATGACATCCAGATACAGCGACACAGAAGCCCAAATGTAATCATCATAGGAGTAACGCTTGATCAGGTTGTCTGTATCATATATGATGTACCCACAGAATATGATTGACGCCAGCAAGCCATAGATCATCACTGATATCTTTCCCAGAGGAAAGAGTATCTGCAGAGAAACAAGAATGGCACCACCAAAAACAAGAGGACAAAATGAGGAATTAGAAGTCAAAAGTTAAAGACAAAAGGTAAAAGGATGCTAAAAAGAAAAACCCATTTACCTGAATAAGAGCAAAGACCATAAGCACAAGAACAGCACCAAACAAGAACGGCCCCAGGAAGCTAAAATCATGGCCTCTCCTTGCAGCCCAGAATGTGTACAAAGTGAGACTCAAAACCACTACGGTTGTTAAAATCACAGATTCCAAAATAACCTTCCCTGAAATCCATCGAAACAAGTACGTATAAATTTTCATTCAAATAATACCCAATACACAGCAAGCATTAACATATCACACTAATTACTATATTAACTTTCATTCAACAATGAAGCTAAGATTTCCATGACAAACACCAAAAAAACAGAATCCAAATAATCTATATAATTGTAGCAAAACCACGGTTGTTGAGTGGTAAGACTTTCAAACTGAGTCACCAAATGGTTGGATTTGAGTCTTACTCCTCACAAAGTGGTGGTGCAGCTCTTGCTCTATGGGTAGGCAGGCTGCAGCATAGGGAGTTTTTTTCTTCCTATGCCTTTTTTTTCCTTCACATCAAAGTCATAACAAAGCCCAAATACCCTTAACTGTAAGTTTACAATCTTCACTCACCATGCGTAAAACAAAGATGCCAAGAACCAAAGTGGGCTCGGCAGATCAGCCTACATTTAATTTCACAGTAGGTAATCTATATTCATTATGTAATATCCAGTTTATTCAGATTCCACTTGGATTGGTTAACCAATTCAGGATGGCGTTCACAAAATATTGATAGCCTATTAACAAATAGGCAATCTTAAGGAATACAAACTAAAAACTATCTTGCATGGATTACATAAAAATAGTTGGCAAAATCACACTCAAATTTTGCCAAAGTTGTTTTAGCATTGATATTTTTCACCCCTTCCAACTAACCTAAAGATTCCAGTTATTTCCACGATTATCATGCAATATTCTATAAAGCTTCACAAAAATAGTGTTTTGCCTACACTCTATAAAACTTCAAATACAAAGTCCTATCATTTCCTCATCATGGTAAGGAAAAAATTAACACCTTCTTTTCCAGCTACAACAAACCAATGGTCTGTTCCAACACAGCCACCAATCCAATATATTAACATACTTCTCAGTTAACCAATTCAGTCTCGACCTGACTTGATAATAACTAATAAGCAAGCAACATTCAACAATACAGACAAAAGGCCACATTCCAAGTCCCAAGAATTACACAATTACAATTTGATTTCAAGTGAAAATTACACACTCAAATTTCATTAAATTCATTTTTGCATAAATCATTTATCTTTGCAGTGATCTTGATCTTCAAGCTGTTTCCAAAATTAAACATAAAATATTTTCTTTTCCCCCAATCTTTCTCAGAGATATGATCAAAGGACCACAACATAAATTCTCCACACTCAATCTAAGGGTCTTATCAAATTTAAGTTCTAATTTCTACATTATTCACAATTTCACATTACTAAACTCCCTAAAATGAGCTAATTAACGTTAAATTACATTTAAAAAAAAAAAAAAACAAAACTAAGGTAATGCCAATCCAGTTCACAAATTTGACAAGAAAGAAAGATTCAATCGCTTACCGCTGGTAAATGCACACGTCAATCCGACCACAAAAGCAAGACTGACAGTGAATATCCCAAGAAGAACAAAGTTCACCGGATGACGCTGGTGATAGTAATACAACGGGCACAAAACTGCAACAATTTCAACACACAAACCAAATATATGAAATACTAAATCACGAAAAAAAAAAAACTACAAAACAAAACAAAAAATCAAGAATCTCAAGATCAAATGTTGATGAGAAACGTACCAATGAACGGTGTGATGATGAGTACGATGTAGAGGGCCAAGCCGGTCCCAGTTGAGACGAAGAATGTTGAGACAGAATGGACGCTGACGACGGCGGCCGCAACAGCTATAGTGAGAAGCAATTGAATAGCGACGATTACGTAAATCTTGCGAATGAAGGCCCACCGAAGTTCCGGACTTTCCAGCATCATCGGGTACAGTGGCTGGCTTCCCGATTCCACATCAGTTTTTCGGTAGGGTTGCTTCCACATCTTCGAAGAATCAACCAATCAAACAATCCCACAAACAAATCAAACGGTTGAAAATGCTCGCTGAAACTAAAATTTTTGCAGCGGATGAAAGAAAACTTGGATTCGAATAGAGAGATCGTCTAAGTGTTTACTTAGAGATGAAGTTTGTTTCCAATTTTGGGGGTTTTCTTTGCTGAAATGCTAACGGATGGCGTCGACTTTATGAGAGGACGCGAGCCCCTGATTTGGTGAGCGTTAGATGAAATGAGAAAGTTAGTGATTCGTCGTGGCGTACCCGCGTGTGGAGCAGTGATGATGTCACACGTGGAATATTCGCCGAAATTAATGTTCCAGATTTTTCTGGCTGCTTCCTGTTCCAACTGGCTCCTATAAAACCTCTTTTGAGTTAAATACTTAAGCAGGGTAAAAAAAAAAATTATGTTTAAATTTAAAATTATTTTAAATTTATTTACTAAAATAAGATAATTTTTAAAAACGTTTTTTAAAAATGAAAAGTATCTTTCTAACTATGCTTTTAAAAATATATTTTTTTTAAAGTTTTGATTAAAAATGTTTTTGGAAAAAACGTTTTTAAAAAAAATATTTTTAAAAATGACTTTTTAAAAAAGACGCTTTTAAAAGAGTGGCTCGTTTCGGCTTTTCTTTTCTTTTCTTTTCCTTTCCCATGTTAGCTACTTTTTTTTTTTTGCACCACACGCCTATTCTTTTTGTTGTTCGCCTTTGTACTGCACGCCTTTTCTTTCTTTTGCTCCTGTTATCAGTCATTGCTACCTTTTTCTTTTTTTTTTTTTTCTTCCTGTTGTGCTTCTTTTTTTTCTTTTTTCTTTTTTCCCTCTACTGCCAGCGTCTCCTTTTAAAAGCGTCTCCTTTTAATTAATTATGTAACGAGGAAGTGATAGACTTAATAAAAAAAAAATCAGTTTTTTTAAAATGTTGTTTTAAATAAAAAAATAAAATTTATGTAATTGTTCTTGATTTAATTTTTATTTTAAGTGACAAACCATTTAGAAAAGTTATGCCATTTAAGATTGGTTTCAACAAAAATTATATCATTGTCTCAGGAACAAGAAAATACCAGAACTAGTATAATCCTGTTCAATTTTGAAGTAATTACTTATTTGTATATAATTCAACATGTACTTAAAATAAGAACTGAATAATTAATTACATAACAATGTGACAGAGAGAGCAAGTATAGAAAACAGCATTGCACCAGGCTTGGAAGAACACACTGTCAATGATCCTGAGCTGAATAAAAAAAGTGCATGTAGATGAAAATAATTACATACAAATTCAATCACAAATACAAGCAACTATATCCATATCCAAAGAGTCACAATTAGAAGAACACACTGCCAATGATCCGAGCATCAATAAGATGAATTCTCAGTTGCTTGGAGCTTTTGCATTGGCAACTAAAACAAATATTGCTTTAAACTTTCCCATATAGAACTCTCAAACTTTAATGTTTAGCTTCCTGAAAAGAGGATGGCAGCAAAATAGTAGAAAGCAGCAAGACAAAATTACGAGATCCTCAATGTGACTGAAAAAAGGGGTTCTCTTACATGAATCATGTCAGAGCATAACAGCCGAGCTACTCTTTCACTCTTCCAACATAAATGCTTTGGATCAAGGTGGATTATGATTCTTGAAGAACTAAATTTAGTTCGTGCGCACTTTTAGGTAGCAAACCACCCCACCGACAACAAGATCAAGAGTAAAGAAACTTTTAGAGTTTTTTGAGTTGCAAAATCCAAATTATTGGTTGCATGATCCACCAAAACAACTCAAGCTATTGAACAATCTAATAAATATGTAAACTGCTTTTGAACTCTTGGTCAGAAAGGTCAAAACATTTAAAGGATGATTGAAATGTCTTCCAGAATTAAATGAATTGATACAACCCTCCCCCTCGGGGTGGGGGAAATCAATGACGAATTCAATGAGATTGGTGATACAGAAAGAAAGGGAGGAAAAAAAAAAAACAAAAAGAAATGAAACTGTAGTAACAGAAAACATGAACTAGGGGCATTTAGCCTAACGATTGGAACCACAAAGCAGAATTTGTGAAGAAAATATTGTGTTTCAACTCTCAATTGAATACATGTCAGACCAAATCAGATTTGCTCGAAGATGGAGCTCATTATGTCAATAAGAAATCCAAGCCTAACATTCATTATGTCAATAAAAATTGTGATAGTTGGAGTGAAAATGTAAAAATGTGAACCCATCACCTTCTAATTTGAAGAAGATGCCAAAAATGAAAATAAAAATGAAGAATGTGGGTTGGAGTTGCTCCTATATTGAGATGTTAGCTATTGAGGTCTTGCTTCATCTTCACCAACACTGTAATGTAAATTGCAGTGATTGCTCTAGTTCATTTACCCCAAAGAAGGGGGAAAAATGCACTGTGAAGCAATGTTACATGCTTGTGTTGATTGTTCAGATTTCTAAGAAAGGCTTAACAAACAGTCATTAGAATAAAAGGAATCAAACACATATCGATGAAGTTATAAACTCACAAGTCCTCATATAATCAAACTCAAAACACATATAAAGAAACAAAACCCAAAACAGAGAAAATGCAACCCCTAAAAATTATAAAAACGAAGTGCAGAACAGGGGATAGATTATATACTTATATTTACACACACACAAATATATATATATATGGGAGAATATTACTTACAGAACAATTTAAGGAACTTGAAGTTGCTTTGGTTGAGAAATTAGTATTACACCTTTGCTGGAAAGAAGAAAAACAATATTACAATATAATAACTGTGCTCTGCAATTGCCATTTTTATTTCTCTGAAGTTAGAGAAGCACTTGAAAATACAAATGGAAAAGGCATAAGATTCGTATTCGAGAAACCGTGCAAGGTCATAACCACAGAAAAATAATCAGTGATTTCACGGAAGAAATACAGCTTGGCTGGAAAAGAAGAAATACAATATTTAAATATAATAACTCTGCTCTGCATTATGTGCAAGTGTTTGCGTATATTGTAGAACATAAATGTCAAAATCATAAGATGCATATAGATCATAAGTAATCAATGTAAAGATTTCATTAAAACACAACTCAAGAAAAGCCCTAATTTTTCAATACAACTCAATCCTTAAAATCCCTAATTTCTAACTTAGAGATAGAAAAACAAAACATATTTTTTTTACTTCAGATCTAATGAGATCACTGCACCGAGAGAGACAAATGATGAGAGAGAGGAATGGTCGGTGATGTCAACAGCGATAGGATCAGGTCAGAATGGTCGACGAAGGTCGGCAATGGTCAACAGTGACGGTTGGTGAAGAGAGGTTGAGAGATATGAGAGAGACGAGGGCTGTGGTGACGCTCTTAGATGCATTGATTAGGCTTCTGAATCTTCTTCCTCTTCTGCCATGAGAGAGAAGAGAGATAGAGAGAGCCGTCTTAACCAATTGAGGCCGGTTGTTCCTACAGTAAATGGATCGGGAAGAAAACTGAAAACTGAGAGATACGAGAAGAGAAGAAAAGTGAAAAATAGGAAGAAAAATTGAAAAAATATCGAAAGCGTCTTTTGAAAAGACGCTTTCTCAATACACCTTATTTTAATAAATAAGTTTCAAACTATCTTAAAGCGGTAAATAACTTTTAAAATTGCCTTAATTTGAAAAAAAATTCAACCTCTTTTTTGGTGCTACTTTTGGCTCCAATAAGGATGGCATGGCACTCTATCTGTATTCTATATGAAAAGGGGTGAAGGGTGAAGCTTGTTGGCTATCGGGATAATATATTTTTTTAATAAAATTTTGTTGCATGTAATATATATTTTTTTAAAATAAGACATAAGTAATTATTAAAATACTATATTATCTAAATTTATAAAATAATATCTCGTTGGTTGCCACTTAATAAATATGATTTTTTTTTCATGGACATTTTGTCGTAGCTTATTGTACTTAATTTTTAAATTTAAAATCATTTATTTGAACTAGTCCCGAACCTAACAATCTAGCACGAGTCCAACTCAAATTAAATTTAATTTGTATCAAATTTTCTCGGGTTATCATAAAATTAGAGCTTAGTGGATTGAGCTTGAGCTTGATCGAGTTAGCATGAGTTGTTTGGTTGTTTTTCAAAATTTTGTTTTGAAGTCTATACTACTTAAAATTTCTCTTCAAAACTCAAAGTCAATAACTAAGGCAGATCATTGATGAACTAAAAATTTTATATGACTAAATTAGTGTGTGTATACACTAACGATTCAAATATTTTATTCTAATGATTAAGGTACATGAATAAAATATAAGTGTCCATCAAGCTTGAATTGTTCAAGATTCAGTCCAAGCCCAACGTGAATTAAAGTTGGCTTGAGTTTTCTTGTCTGAGTTCGTCCAAAGTTTTATATAATATTGCTCAAACTCTTAAAAAAATTGGATTGCACCCAGATTAGTCCAATCAAATTATAATACTAGTTACAATTTTCAAAAAGAAATTGAATGATGCGTTTTTTTAATAGTGTTATGTCATGTATGATATGATTCACTAAAATGTATAATATAGAATGTTATTAAGAATACCTCACATCTTTCAAGACTTGGGACTTAAAAAGTATAGATTAAATGACATAAACGTTGAGTTACGTTAGTCGAAACTTAACCCCTAGTTTTGCCCGCTCAATCCATTGAAATTTAAGTTATGCTGGCGTTAATCATATTCCAAACCACAAGTTGAGTTTGGCCCTGCCCTGCCCAGCCCAGCCCGAACTCATAAAAAGCCCAGTTTAAGTTTGTAAAAAGTGATCAACGTAACACATACTACGTTTCTAGCATCTATTATTGGGTAAATTACACATATTTTTAAAATTATACTTAATTTTTCATATTTTTATTGATAAATTACAAATAATCATTATAATTCTTTTTTTTTTTTCAAAATGACAAAATTATCTATTTTATATTATTTTATTGTATTATATTTCTTCAATTGTGACCAATTTTTTCTAACTTTTTTAAAGAATTTTGTTAAAATTTTATATAAAAACTAAATTTAAGATAAAAAAATTATTTTTATTTTTTTAAAAAAATGAACTTAAGGTTTTAATCAATATTTATTTGAAAAAAATGAAAAATTGATCAAAATTTAAAAAAAAAAAATGTATATAAAAAAAGAGCAATTTTGAAAAAGAAATTGATTAAAAGGATGTATTTTTAGTTTGTCGAATAAAATAAGATATGTAATATAATTATCAAAAATTTGAGAAAAAGTATGTGTAATTTATTCTTTACTATTTGATATGACGCTTACATTTTCCAAAAAATTCATGTTGATTTTTTCATCGTTGTCTGATGGAATACAAACATTGAATTTCTGCCACCTCCTATCACTTGAAACAGTTTTAACTGATATTATATTACTTGTAATTCACATCAAAAACAATAAAAATGGACGAAGAATAAAAAAACATATACTGAGGCTCGTGTAGCAATCTTCCATTGCCAACCCAAACTCTACAATGTCGAAATGTCACACAAATCTCGTGGAATCAAGGAGACGTGGAATCAAGGAGACGTACCAACCAATGGACAATGATGTCTTTCTAACTACCAGCACCTCTGAAAACATTCAGCAATGTGAGGAAGAGATTGAGGACATCCAGATACAGCGACACAGAAGCCCAAATGTACTCATCATATGAATAGCGCTTGATCAGGTTGTCTGTATCATATATGATGTACCCACAGAATATGATCGACGCCACACACCCATAGATCATCACTGAAATCTTTTCAAGAGGAAAGAATATCTGCAAGAGAAACAAGAATTGCACAACCAAAAATTAGAAGTCAAATGTTAAAAGACATAAGGTAAAAGATGCAGAGAGAAAAATCCATACATATACCTGAATCAGGGAAAACAAGATAAGCACAGTAACAGCACCAGTTAAGAATGGCCCCCGGAAGCTGAGATCATGGCCTCTTCTTGCAGCCCAGAATGTGTACAAAGTGAGACTCACAACCACTACGGTTGTTAAAATCACAGATTCCAAAATAACCTTCCCTGCAGTCCATTCAAATTAAACATGTTCGAAAGGTTAGACAACTATAACTTAAAACAATAAAGGATACAAGTATATATTGATTTTCATTCAAATAATACCCGATACACAACGGGCATCTACATATCACTCTGATATTAACTTCCACTCAACAATGAAGCCCAGTATTCCATGGCAAACAACAAAAACCGAATCCAAATAATCTATCTAATCATTGCAAAACCACGGTTGAGAGTGGTTGTGATAAGGCTTTTGAACTAACTTGCTGAATGCTTGGATTTGAGTCTTGCTACTCGCAAAATTGTACTGCGGCTATTGCTTTGTGGATCAGTTAACGGTGGGGGCGGGCTGTGGTATAGAAAGTTCCACACCACTTTATTCCTATGCCCTTTTTTGTTTTCGTCATATTACTATCATAACAAAAACCAAATACCCTCAACTCTTTAAGTTATACAGTGTTCAATTTGCCTAGCATAGAAAATGATGCGAGAACCAAAGATGGCTCGACCTACATTTTGTTTATCACTTCCTCATTAAGTAAAATCCAATTTAATCGGATTCCTCTTGGACTGGTTTATAAATTCAGGTTGGAATTCAAAACATAATTGATAACGGACGGACAAACTTCGAGGATACACAAACTAAAGACCATCTTCCATGATTTAAATACAAATAATTGGAATTCAAGCAAAAATCACTCTCAAATTTTGCCAAGTTTGTTTTAGCATTGATTTTTTTTTCACAACTTCCATATAACCTTAGTGATAAGTTATTTCCATGATTATTATGCAATATTCTATAAATCTTAAAAAAATAGTGTTCTGCCTACATTCTATACAGCTTCAATATACACAGTCCCGTCATTTCCTCAACAAGTGAGGTAACAATAAGCACCTCTTTCCAGCCAAAACAAACCAACAATCTCTTCAAACATAGGCACTTAACCAACTCATCCTAAATTAATAATAAGCCGGCAAACTTCAACAATACAGAATAAAGGCCAGATTCCAAGTTACAAAGATTACATTTTCTGTCACACCCCGAGCCCCGTGATCCGAGGGTGAACCCAAGGATTCATGTTTAAAATTAATTTGTCTTCATCATGAGTTGAAGCAACATTAGCCTTCATTTCTAGTCCCTTAATAACACAATTTAAGCTCACATTATATTGAATAATGAGGAACCAAGCAAGTTTAAGACCCACTACTGATCCTTGTTTTTTAAGGCTCAAATCATTCACTTGTAATAAATCAATTCTTACTTACATGCTCAAATTATGCACTGATGGGGATTTCTCAAACATTTTATAGCTACTCAAATATGATCTTAGGGTTCTTGTTTAAAGAAATAAAGTACTACAGTAGAAATATTCAAGGAAAAGGGTGGACTGGTTGGCCGGCTTACCCCGACCGGCAGTCCAGTTTGACGGAGAAATAGGATGCTGCAAACTAACATACCACTGGTAAACTGGTTGAAAATCATGCACTAAAATTCCAGTAAATTTGTTTGATTTAATTATTTCTCCCTGATGTGACCTTAAATATCAAGTTGTTTCCAAGATCCAAGTAACATGGAACATTATCTTTTCCTCAATCTTTATATGATTAGAGGACCGTCTTATCAAATTTGGTTCTACTTTCTACATTATTCACATTAGTTCGACTTCCTAGAATAAGTTAACTAATGTTAATTAAATAAAAATTAAAACTAAAACTAGAGTAATATCAATTCAGTTCACAAATTTTAATAAGAAAGAAAGATTCATATTGCTTACCGCTGGTAAATGCACACGACAATCCGATCAGAAAAGCAAGACTGACAGTGAATATCCCAAGAAGAATAAAGTTCACCGGATGACGCTGATGATAGTAATACAACGGACACAAAACTGCAAAAATTTCAACACAGAAAATCCCAAATCACGAAAATAATACAAAAAAACAAAACAAGAAATTAAGATTATCGAAAGATCAAATGTTGACGAGAAATGGACCAATTAACTGCGTGATGACGAGTACAATGTATAGAGCCAAGCCGGACCAAGTTGAAACGATGAAGGTTGCAATGGGATGGACGCTGACGACGGCGGCGGCGACAGCTATGGTGAGAAGCAATTGAATTGTGACGATTGCGTAAATCTTGCGAATGAAGGCCCAGCGAAGTTCCGGACTCTCCAGCATCATCGGATACAGGGGCTGGCTTTCCGATTCCACATCAGTTTTCCGGTAGGGTTGTCGCCACATTTTTCACGAATCAACTGAACAAAACAAACTATTTCAGATACAAATCAAACGGCTGAAACAAAATAGAACTACAGTTTTGTTCTTAATTGTTTCCAGCGGACGAGAGACGAGTTGGAGATGGCCTCCATTTTATATACATGGATATCATAATTAATGTTTTAGTGTTCTCTGGCTGCTTCAAAATAAATGATGTTCCAAATTGGCTCCTATAAATAAATATTCTTTGGAGTCTGCACACTTTCTCTTCCATATTCTATTTGTACACGAAAAGGGAAAGGGTGAAGAATGGTGGCTGCCACTAGATTGCTATGATGTTTCGACATTCTCTTTGCTTTGCTCATCCCACCACACGAGAGTAATGTGCATAAAATTCCAAATTTCTTGAGAATTATGCTGATTTTATAATATATAGATATTTTATTTCAGTCTATTTTTTTTAAATGAAAAAACTCTTATTTTTTATTATTTTTTTAATTTTGACTAATTTTTTTAATTTTATTTAAAAATAAGTTATTTTATTTAATTTTTATCAATATTTATTTAAAAATAAAAAAATAGTTAAAATTTAAAAAATTAAAAAATTAAAAAATATATATAAAAAAATAGTTTTATCATTTAAAAAAAAAAACTTACTGAAGTGAGTGTATGTATATTGTCAGATAAGTAACAGAAGTCAGTATAATTTTAAAAACTTCAGAAAAAGTCAATGTAATTATAAAATATTTCAAAATAAGTCAGTGTAATGTACCCAAAAATTATTTAGTGAGCTTGAGTGTACATCGACTAATTTCCAGATAAGTCGATGTAATTTACCTAAAAGTTATTTAATGAGTTTGAGCGCATCTTAACTAATTTCTAGACAAAATTCTAATCATTTCAAAAGAAATTTAAACTCAAGAATTTAAAATTTAATTCTCAAATCTTTACTGCTCGACCAATTTAATTAACAATTACATAACGTGTGACATGTATATCTACATCATACTTGTATACATGTAACTCTTCATCTAATCTTGAGAGGCAACTAAATATTCACTCCACTCATATTGTTACATTGTTCGAATAACATCTTTTGAACTAGTGTCAAATAATGTAGAGCCGTTTGAGGGGACGTCCTGCCATTGTCAAATAATGCTTGGCAATATTCAAACGCATCTGCCAGCTTGTTATCTTTCTTTGACATGCCACAAAGATAAGGCAGTTACCAACCGTTGTTGCTATCTCTTTCTACCACATCTCTACATTTTGCCACTTGGAGAAGTCCAACTACCTTCAATTGCTTTTCAAAGAGTAGAAATCAGATCTTTGCATGTGGAAACAAATTAAAATGAGGTGGGTAAATTTTTTTTTCTTTATACAACAGATCATCCCATGCCATACGCCTACACAGTAATTTTCCCTCTCCATTTTTGTACTAATAAAAGATAAAAAATCAAATCTTTCCACACTACTGTTCTACTACTATAATTAGTAAACTACCATTTCCTTTGTAGGAAACTATTAATACTAATTAAATACTACTAATTATACTAATCCAAACTTAATTAAGAAACTAAAAAATATAAAGAAAAATGTCAGAATTGACAGGTCAAAATGGGATAAAAAATTTCTTCAAACAAGCTTTGGAATGCTCAGATTGACCCGTGAAATCAAGGTCATTTGTTCTACATCAAGACATGTTCAATTCACTTTGATCAATTTGACCTACTTATCCTCTTACAGTATGTAATTGGCTTCAATGCAGTTTGTCAAGAACTCCGTACCACCAATTTCCTTTTCCGCCAAAATAAGGAGGGCAGTACTGCAGTGGACATATTCTTAAATACGCACATTGAACTCATCATAAGCGACCGCGAATGGCTAACCAACACCTCCCAGTCCTCCTTGGTTGTCGCGACACTCGTTGCAACCGTTGCCTTCGCCACGTAAGCCACTGTGCCTGGCGGCGTCAAAGGAGGCAAAGGGACACCAACGCTCCAAAACGAGCCAGCCTTCAACGCCTTCAACCTTCTCATCTCTATCAGCACTTTTCTTCTCGGTCACCTCCGTGCTCATTTTTCTTGCCGTTCTCACATCTCGATACCAACACAGAGATATCTGTAAAGACTTGCCCAGGAAACTTGTGGTGGGCTTGACATCACTTTTCATACAACAATGCTATCCAGATCCTATTTTTCTATCAAAAACATATACCTGCTGATGTGGCTGCTAATCAACAAGCCACATCAGCAGGCTTAATAGGAAAAATCAGGAAAAAAAATTTTGGTAGAAAATTTTTCTCAGCAGGTAGAATTATTGGGTAGAATGTTTGTGTATGAATAGCATTATTCTTTTTCATATCCATAGCTTAATTCAATGCTGACATCTTTTTGTGCAGGACACTTCTTTGTCCTTGAAGATAAGCTGAAACACGACGCCTTACTAGTATATGCAGTGGCATGCCTTCCGGTTATTTTTTTTGCATTAGTGCAATTCCCACTCTACTATGATCTAATATCGGCTGCCCTTCAGAAGGTTCCAAAACGTAGCTTCAACTATAATAAGGATGTTCCTTTCTAATTTCTTTCATATGGGTCTTTTTTTTTTAATTTTAATTATTGAATATTTTTCCTTGGTTGTTCGAGCCTTCGAGGTTTGATGTTGAATTTGTTTTAAGAAACTCTACGTTTCTAGGTTTCATGTTCTTTTGTTCTTGGATAACTCGGATTTTATTTTCTTTTATTTTTCTGTTTGTATCTTATTCATTTATTTGTAAATAAATCGAGTCATTCATGAACAATTTGATCTATTTACACATCTTACTTTTAGATTTAAGGTAACTCATATATCATATTGAATTTTTTTTTTCACGTGCATACACATGTATATTAGTTTTGACATAAATAGTGTATGAAATTGTTAAGAGATCTAATCTTATTTAAATTACAATACTGTAAAATGTTCAAAATTTAATTGCATATAATAACACAAATAAAATGAAAATTAAATTATTAACAAGAAATAAATAAGTAAAGAAGTAATATAATTATTAAAATACATGTTTAATTGACCTTTGAGATCTATATTATATAAGTCATATAATTCGAGAATGAACTTCAATAAAAAAAAACAATAGATAATATTGAAATAAATTACAATAGAGGAATAGAAATTTAATTCTTCTAGAGTTTTATTTTTTTAATAATTTTTCGATATGTTCTTTATTGGGTTATGAATTTTTATGCAATAAATATATTTTAAAATAAATATCCTGCAATGTGATTAATTATATTAAATGATTAAAATAATTATATAAAATATGTTAAAGATTAGATTGTAACATGGTTTTGGCGAATAAATGATCTAAGTAATGTTATTTCATGTAATGTGATGATCAATTTAATAAATATATGTGTCAGATTGTAACATGATTTTGGCAAATAAATGATGCAAGTAATTTTATTTCACATAATGCGATAACCAATGATGATGAGAAAAAATTGCATTTCTTAACGCCTAAAATTGAATGTGGAAAAATGATTAGGTTCTTATTTAGGGATGTAAGTGTCTACTTTACGTAATTGGAGTGAGATCGATTTTTCTCTTTATATTGTTGTATAAAAAAAGGCGTTAAATCAATTCCCCTCTTCATAGCGTTGTATAAAAAATAGATATGAGATTGATTTTCTCTTTACACCGTTGTATATAAAAAAAATAAAATTAATGTACGCCCATTTTTAATTAATATAAGCCCATTTTCCCTTGGGCCTCTCTTCAAAGATATTGTGAAGTAAAAACCCAATGTTTTTGAGTCCAGCAGGGCAAACTCTTCATAGTGTGGCCAACAAGTTATTGAGATGGATCAGCAAAAGAAAATTTTAGTAGGCTGGGAGCTTATCATGATTTGGAACTTTACTCCAGTTATATTTAAGAAGTGGATTGCCATGATCAGCCGTGAATGCCGAGATTTGATTTGCCTATATAATTCACGCATCAATTTTACATGTACGTGTGAACTGCCCCTGTTAATCATATCACAAATTTTCAAACTTTGCAAAAATTCCTCTAGTTAAGAATAGTTGATGTTTGGTTATTGCTTTGTTGTTTTATTCAAGATTTTGTTGATGACTGGATGAATTATTTGTTGCTCTGTTTCTTGTTGCATTGGTTGTTCTCTCTGTTTGTATGTTTTTTTTTTTTTGGAGGTCCCACTGCTTTAATAAAATCCTTGCTTCAAATTATTAAATTAATACAATATGAAAACGTGAAAGTTAATCGAATACATCGAATTTCTTAGTAATCAAGAAACAAGAGAACGTCTCACCAAAAACAAACCTCTGCAATTTTTAAATTGAAATATCATTGATAAAAGAATAATAATAAGAAGTTCAATACATCATATTTATAGAATTAAAACTACTCATCCTAGTAAGATACTAACTCTTTTTACTAGTATAATTAAAAAATTATCACTTTGAATAAGAAACTATTAATAATAATCCAAACGCAAATTAGGAAATTCAAAAATACAAGAAAAAAAGTGAAAATTGATGGGTCAAAACCACTACCATGGTCTAATATCGGCTACCCTTCAGAAGGTTCCAAAACGTAGCTTCAACTATGATGAGGATGTTCCTTTCTAATTTCTTTTATATGGGTCTTTTTTTTTTAATTTTAATTATTGAATATTTTTCCTTGGTTGATCGAGCCTTCGAGGTTTGATGTTGAATTTGTTTAAAGAAACTCTACGTTTTCAGGCTTCCTGTTCTTTTGTTCTTGGATAACTCGGATTTTATTTTCTTTTATTTTTTTGTTTGTATTTTATTCATTTATTTGTCAATAAACCTTGTCATTCATGAACAGTTTGATCTATTACACATCTTACTTTTAGATTTAAGGTAGCTCATATGTCATATTGAATTTTTTTTTCACAATATATTAGTTTTGTTAAACAAGCGTTGCACATGAATAGTGTATCAAATTGTTAAGAGATCTAATCTTATTTAAATTACAATACTGTAAAATGTTCAAAATTTAATCGCGTATAATAACACAAATAAAATAAAAATTAAATTATTAACAAGAAATAAATAAGTAAAGAAGTAATATAATTATTAAAATACATGTTTAATTGACCTTTTAGATCTATATTATATAAGTTATATAATTTGAGAATGAACTTTAATAAAAAAAAATAGAAAATATTAAAATAAATTACAATAGAGGAATAGAAATTTAATTCTTCTTGAGTTTTATTTTTTTAATAATTTTTCGATATGTTCTTTATTGGGTTATGAATTTTTATGCAATAAATATATTTTAAAATAAATATTATGCAAAGTGATTAATTATATTAAATTATTAAAATAATTATAAATAATATGTTAAAGATTAGATTGTAACGTGGTTTTGAAGAATAAATAATATAGGTAATGTTATTACATGTAATATGACGATGAATTTAGTAAATATATGTATCAGATTGTAACATGATTTTGGCAAATAAATGATGTAAGTAATGTTATTTCACATAATGCAACGACCAATGATGATGGCCAAAAACTGTATTTCTTAAAGCCTAAAATTGAATGTGGAAAAATAATTAAGTTCTTATCTTGGAGTGCAAGTGCCTACTTTACGTAATTGGCGTAAGATCAAATTTTTTTTTTCATATCATTGTATAAAAAAAAGACGTGAGATTGATTTTCTTCCCTACATCCTTATATATATATATATATGTATATATATATTTATATATAAAGAATATATTAATGTGAGCCCATTTTCTCTTGGGCATCGGTTCAAAGATATTGTGAAGTATAAACCCAATGTTTTTCAGTCCACCGTGGCAACCTCTTCATAGTGTGGCCAACAAGTTATTGAGATGGATCAGCAAAAGAAAATTTTAAAAGGCCAGAACTGGGAGCTTATCATGATTTGGAACTTTACTCGAGTTATATTTAATAAGATTATTGCTATGATCAGCCGTAAAAGTTAAAATTTCGTGATTTAATTTGCATGCGTAATTTACGCATTAATATCACATGTGCATGTGAAGTGTACCTATCAATCAGATTACAAATTTTCAAACTTTGCGAGCATTCCTCTATTTAAGAATAGTTGATGTTTGATTATTGCTTTGTTGTTTTATTGAAGCTTTTGTTGATGACTGGATGTATTATTTGTTGCTCTGTTTCTTGTTGTATCGGTTGTTCTCTCTGTTTGTAGGTTTTTTTTATGTGGGGGTCCCACTGGTTTAATAAAATCCTTGCTTCAAATTATTAAATTAATATTACACGAAAACATGAAAGATAATCAAACACGTCAAATTTCTTAGTAATTAAGAAACAAGAAGACTTCTCATCGAAAAAAAAAAAAAACAAACCTCTATAATTTTCAAATTGAAATATCATTGATAAAAGAATAATAATAAGAAGTTCAATACATCATATTTATTATTTATAGAGTTAAAATTACTCATCCTAATAAGCTACTAACTCTTTCTATTGGTATAATTAGAAAATTATGATTTTATTGTATTTACGGAATAAGAAACTATTAATAATAATCCAAACGCATTTACGAAATTGAAAAAATACAAAAGAAAAAAAAGAGTGAAAATTGACTGATCAAAATCAGATCTAATTTTTGGATTAAGTCACATTCAAATCATTATTGGCTCACACATGACTTCTTTGGGACCGACGTTGTTCCCATTCATCCATGAAATTAAAAGCCATTTATTCAACATCATAAATAAATCCAAAGTCATGTCTAGTACTTGGAAATCTTGCACAAGATCAAAGCAAATGGTGAAGTCATTGTGGTCGTGGCATCATTATGAACAATGAAATCACAGTAATTATTATTTTTTTAGAGTAATATTATATCTAAAAGAGTCAATCAATTTTTATACCTGTCATGATTTGGATAACATAACTATTTTTTAAATTTAAATAAAAAAATCAAATTTATGAGGAAAAAAATTCAAAGGTACCATTTCCATATATATTAGCAGGTGATTATAAATAGGAACGTAAATCCAGTATAGCAACCATTTTTCTTCTTTTAATGCTGAACATGTATGCCAAAAAGTTTAAATTATTGTAGATTTAGAGTCACCATATCTAGTTATCTACATCATAATTTAAACTAGTGTTTATTAATTATATTTTATTAATAAAAATATGAGTTCACATAATACATGATAGCACAATAAAAAAATATAATTCAATGGTGGACAAGATATTCTTTCCAATTTGAAAGAGAAAAAGGAATACACAGCAAAAGACTTAATAAAATTTATATATTTATAATATTAGAGTTCTTAAATACACAAACCCAAAATCTCTAAATACAAAGGCAAAGCAAAAGCATATTGCAAAAACTTTCCATAGGATGGGCTTGACTCCATTGCGGGCTTCGCTTCTTTAAAAGAAAATAGAAAATATTGATCAAAATTGTAAAAAAATAAAATAAGAGGAACAGTTTTGTCATCTTGATTAAAAAATTTGATGAGAAGAAATATTTGTATATTGTCATATAGATTAAGGGAGGTCAGTGTAATTTCATAGAAAAAATTTGTTAGAAAAATGGATAATTGAGTAATAATTGTTAGCTATCTTTGAGCCAAAATTAAAATAGGCCTCACACATTATTTTAGATGGGTTCACATGAAAATATGTTCTCATTCATGAAGATATTAAGAATATATATATATTGGGTTGTTCAAAACCATCAAGTAGTAAATAAGAAATTGACTCCAAATATCACCACTTAGAAACGGTAACAAAGTTTGAAACTTGTGAAAAGCTTATGTCTCACATAAGTTGGGAACAAAGTTTTTAAAGAATATATATACAATTACCTTGGATTGAGCTTGGGCCTTAGTCCGCTGTATATATATTTTTTTTGGAGAAAATTTATTTAAATAAATTTATTTATTTAAATTATATTTTCAAAATGTTACGTTTTTTAATTTTGATTGAATAGTCACCATGAACAGGTGCATCCTTTTGAATTCAAAAGAATAGTTGCGTCCCTTCAGATTAGTGCGTCTATTCACCAATGAATGCATCTATTCAAATTGAAACATTATATCTGTTCGCGTGAATTGATGCACTCTTTAGGATCGTGTCTGTTTAAACAGCCATCAAGTCACCTATATAAACCCAGTTCGCTCTCATTATCATTAATTTAATTCACGAGTTTTAGTATCCACTTCATACATACTGTAAGTCTGCATATTAAGAGAGTTCAAAGATAAGTTTTGGTTCGTTGTGCACATAAGATTGGTGCGTTTCCTTCTATTGTGTGTGACCATTGTATCTTGGGAGACAACTATCGTTAAAAAACTCGAAAGCACAAATGCGAGGACGGTATTGTCTTAAGGACATAGTGTAAGATACTAACCTTGGTCAATTAATATTGCTGTACTTTTGGTATTTTTGTGAAAAACGGTAAGAAACTATTAATACTAATTAAATACTACTAATTATACTAATCCAAACTTAATTAAGAAACTAAAAAATATAAAGAAAAATGACAGAATTGACAGGTCAAAATGGGATAAAAAATTTCTTCAAACAAGCTTTGGAATGCTCAGATTGACCCATGAAATCAAGATCATTTGTTCTACATCAACACATGTTCAATTCACTTTGATCAATTTGACCTACTTATCCTCTTACAGTATGTAATTGGCTTCAATGCAGTTTGTCAAGAACTCCGTACCACCAAATTTCTTTGTCCGCCAAAATAAGGAGGGCAGTACTGCAGTGGACATATTCTTAAATACGCACATTGAACTCATCATAAGCGACCGCGAATGGCTAACCAACACCTCCCAGTCCTCCTTGGTTGTCGGGACGCTCGTTGCAACCGTTGCCTTCGCCACGTCAACCACCGTGCCTGGCGGCGTCAAAGAAGGCAAAGGGACACCAACGCTCAAAAACGAGCCAGCCTTCAACGCCTTCACCTTCTCATCTCTATCAGCATTTTTCTTCTCCGTCACCTCCGTCCTCATTTTTCTTGCCATTCTCACATCTCGATACCAACACAGAGATATCTTTAAAGACTTGCGCGCCCAGAAAACTTGTGGTGGGCTTGACATCACTTTTCATATCCATAGCTTCAATGATGACATCTTTTTGTGCAGGACACTTCTTTGTCCTTGAAGATAGCTGAAACACGACGCCTTACTAGTATATGCAGTGGCATGCCTTCCGGTTATTTTTTTTGCATTAGTGCAATTCCCACTCTACTATGATCTAATATCGGCTACCCTTCAGAAGGTTCCAAAACGTAGCTTCAACTATAATAAGGATGTTACTTTCTAATTTCTTTCATATGGGTCTTTTTTTTTTTAATTTTAATTATTGAATATTTTTCCTTGGTTGTTCGAGGTTTGATGTTGAATTTGTTTAAAGAAACTCTACGTTTCCAGGCTTCCTGTTCTTTTGTTCTTGGATAACTCGGATTTTATTTTATTTTATTTTTTTCTTTGTATTTTATTCATTTATTTGTCAATAAACCGAGTCATTCATGAATAGTTTGATCTCTTTACACATCTTACTTTTAGATTTAAGGTAACTCATATGTCATATTGAAATTTTTTTTCACAATATATTAGTTTTGTAACATAAGCGTTACACATGAATAGTGTATCAAATTGTTAAGAGATCTAATCTTATTTAAATTACAATACTGTAAAATGTTCAAAATTTAATTGCATATAATAACACAAATAAAATGAAAATTAAATTATTAACAAGAAATAAATAAGTAAAGAAGTAATATAATTATTAAAATACATTAATTGACCTTTTAGATCTATATTATATAAGTTATATAATTCGAGAATGAACTTCAATAATAATAATAAAAAAAAATAGATAATATTGAAATAAATTACAATAGAGGAATAGAAATTTAATTCTTCTTGAGTTTTATTTTTTTAATAATTTTTTGTTATGTTCTTTATTAGGTTATGAATTTTTATGCAATAATATATTTTAAAATAAATGTCCTGCAATGTGATTAATTATATTAAATTATTAAAATAATTATATAAAATATGTTAAAGATTAGATTGTAATATGGTTTTGGCGAATAAATGATCTAGGTAATGTTATTTCATGTAATGTGACGATCAATTTAATAAATATGCGTCAGATTGTAACATGATTTTGGCAAATAAATTATGTAAGTAATTTTATTTCACATAATGCGATGACCAATGATGATAAGAAAAAATTGCATTTCTTAAAGCCTAAAATTAAATGTGGAAAAATAATTAAGCTCTTATTTAGGAATGTAAGTGTCTACTTTACGTAATTGGAGTGAGATTGATTTTTCTCTTCATATCATTATATAAAAAAAAGGTGTTAAATCAATTCCCTTCTTTACAGCGTTGTATACAAAATAGATGTGAGATTGATTTTCTCTTTACAACGTTGTTTATAAAATAAAAGTAAAAAATTAATGTAAGCCCATTTTCTCTTGGGCCTCGCTTCAAAGATATTGTGAAGTATAAACCCAATGTTTTTTAGTGCACCAGGGCAAACTCTTCATAGTGTGGCCAACAAGTTATTGAGATGGATCAGCAAAAGAAAATTTTAGAAGGCCAGAACTGGGAGCTTATCATGATTTGGAACTTTACTCAAGTTATATTGAAGAAGAGGATTGCCATGATCAGCCGTGAATGTTGAGAATTCGTGATTTGATTTGCCTATATAATTCACGTGTTAATATTACATGTACGTATGAGCTGCACCTAACAATTATATCACATATTTTCAAACTTTGCGAAAATTCCTCTATTTAAGAATAGTTGATGTTTGGTTATTGCCTTGTTGTTTTTATTGAAGATTTTATTGATGACTGGATGTATTATTTGTTGCTCTGTTTCATGTTGTATTGCTTGTTCTCTCTGTTTGTCGGTTTTTTTTGGAGGTCCCACTGCTTTAATAAAATCCTTGCTTCAAATTATTAAATTAATACAACACGAAAACATGAAACATAATCAAATACTTCAAAATTTCTTAGTAATCAAGAAATAAAAGGACTTCTCACCCCCCCCTTAAAAAAAAACAAACCTCTGCAATTTTCAAATTGAAATATCATTGATAAAAGAACAATAATAAGAAGTTCAATACATCATATTTATAGAGTTAAAACTACTCATCTTAATAAGCTACTAATTCTTTCTATTAGTATAATTAGAAAATTATCACTTTCTTGTATTTACAGAATAAGAAACTATTAATAAAAATTCAAACGCAATTAGGAAATTGAAAAAATACAAGAGAACGCGTGAAAATTGATGGGCCAAAATCAGATCTAATTTTCGGGTCAAGTCGCATTTAAATCATTATCGACTTACACATGACTTTTCTTCAAATGGCCTTGCTCTTATTCATTCATGAAGTTAAAAACCATTTATTCAATATCATAAAGAAATGCAATGTAATGGCTAGTACTTGGAAATCTTGCACAAGATCAAAGCAAATGGTGAAGTCATTGTTGTCGTGGCATCATTATGAACAATGAAATCACAGTGATTATTTTTTTAAGAATAATGTTACACCTAAAAGAGTCAACCAATTTTTATACCTGTCATGATATGGATAACATAACTATTTTTTAAATTTAAATAAAAAATCAAATTTATGAGGAAAAACAATTCAAAAGTACCATTTCCATATATATTAGCAGGTGAATATAAATAGGTACGTAAATCCAGTATAACAACCATTTTTCTTCTTTTAATGCTGAACATGTATGCCAAAAAGTTTAATTTATTGTAGATTTATAGTCACCATATCTAGTTATCTACATCATAATTTAAACTAGTGTTTATTAATTATATTTTATTAATAAAAATATGAGTTCACCAATGGGTGTTTATATTCATTTTACTATATATTTGACATAATACATGATAGCACAATAAAAAGATATAGTTCAATGGTCGACAAGATATTCTTTCCAATTTGGAAAAGAAAAAGGGAAGGCAAAGGCCTTGCCGCAACTCCTAGCAAAAGCATATTGCAAAAACTTTCCATAGGATGGGCTTGACTCCATTGCGGGCTTCACTTCTTTAAAAAAAAATAAAAAATATTGATTAAAATTGTAAAAAAATAAAATAAGAGGAACAGTTTTGTCATTTTAATTAAAAAATTTGACGGGAAGAAATATTTGTATATTGTCATATAAAATAAGAGAGGTCAGTATAATTTCATAAAAAAAATTTGTTTAAAAAATGAATAATTAAGCAAGAATTTTTTATCATCTTTGAGCCAAAATTAAAATAGGTCTCACACATTATTTTAGATAAATACACATAGAAATATGTTATTATCCATGAAGATATTATATATATATATATATATATATATATATATTAGGTTCCTCAAAACTATCAAGGAATGAATGAGAACTTGACTCCAAATATCACCAATTAGAAACAGTAACAAAGCTTGAAACTTGTGAAAAACTTGTGTTTCAGATAGGTTGGGAACAAAGTTTTTAAAGAGTATATATACAATTACCTTAGTTGAACTTGGGCCTTGATCCGCTGTATATATATCTTTTTGAAAAAAAATTATTTAAATATTTTTTTATTTAAATTATATTTTCAAAATATTACGTTTTTTTAATTTTGATTGAACAGTCACCATGAACAAGTGTATCCCTTTGAATTCAAAAGAATAATTGCGTCCCTTCAGATTGGTGCATCTGTTCACCGATGGATGCATTTATTTAAATTGAAGTATTATATCTATTCGCGTAAACAAATACACTCTTTAGGTTCGTGTTTGTTTAAATAGCTACCAAGTCGCCTATATAAACCCAATTCGCCCTCATCATCAATAATTCAATTCACGAGTTTTAGTATCCACTTCATGCATACTGTAAGTTTGCATATTAAGAGAATTCAAAGACAAGTTTTGGTACGCTATACACATAAGATTGGAGTGCTTGCTTCTACTGTGTGTGACCATTGTCTCCTGGGAGACAGCCGTCATTAAAAAACTCAAAAGCACCAGTGCGATGACGATATTGTCTTAAAGACATAATGTAAGACAATAGCTTTGGTCAATCACTATTGCTGTACTTTTGATATTTTCGTGAAAAACTGTAAGATCAAATTTCTGTTTGTTTCTATTTAATTTCAGTTAATACAATATTTTTATAATTCTGTTTCTGTTCTATGTGATTCTAAAATTATTTCAAACTATTTTTATCGTATAATATTTATTAAAATACTTACAGTATTTTAATAAAATATAATTTTTTTAACAAAATTAATATAATTATTAAAAATTTAAAAAACATCAGTATAATTTACTCTATTTTTTTAATATATTATGTGGATGAGATATATAAATACATCCATATGATGGCATGGCTTGAAATCCATGACAAGGTTCCTTAAATCCCTAACTTTTTTATCCAAAAAGAGTAATGCTAGTCTTACCTTCATATTTTATCAAAATTATTTACCTTCATGAGTTGGCAGTGGTGTATTGGTTGAATATCACATGATGTCATATCATGATGTGATATTCAGTTAATATAAGACTGCCAACTTATGAAGGTAAACACTTTTAATAAAAATTTTAAATAAGCCTAACATTATTAATCCAAAAACCGAATTGTGTGGAGTCTAAAGACAAGTAACGAATCATGGATAACTCTGCTTTGAAAAAGATAAAGGTTTTCCCAAGCACCAAAAAAGGAGAAAAAGATAAAGATAAAAGGTGAAACTATCTATATTCACCATCCACTTTACGGTACAGTGTCAGTGTAGCTTTAGATCTAGTTGTGATTGTTCCCATCTTGGACAACACTCTTTTTCATCTAATACAATGGTCGCTTATAAACTGGTGGTAGAGTAACGTTGAAGATAATGGATATAATGAAAACACACATGCAATTATTATTGTATGAAATTTTTTTATACCTTATAAATTATTATATATTTTTAATATGATATGCGATTTTAAAAATGACATTATGTGCAACTTAAAACCATCATATTTTGACGAGTTAAGTATTTTTAATTATATTTTCAATGTAATGTGTATAATAGTTTTGAAAATTATAGTGTGAGAGTTAAAATCATCATATCTTAACACATCATATTTAAGATACAACTAGAGATACATAATATTTTCTTGTCTTGACACATCTCATTGTAAATATAATTAGAAATATAAAATAGAGATACGTAGTATTTTTCATTTTGAAATAAAAAAATGGAGTAAAAAGCAAGAAAAATTATATGTATCCTAATTTATATCTATAATTATAGTCTTAATGTGATCTGTCAAAATATAATTATTTTAGATCTTATTGAACGTGATTTTCATAAAGTAATTGTCCATCATATTGGGGTTACATTACGAATACCTAATATTACTCAAAAATTAATTATATTTAACATTTTTCTTAGTTAGAATGCTTTATTTTTAAATTAATTTGCATATCAATATAGTTATTGCTCAAGATTGAAATAAAGTGGAAAACAGTCATAGCGTCCCAACGACACTACACATTCTATACCTAGCTAATTTTATATATTTATAAAATTATATTTATATATATAAATATATATCTTCTACCTTCATTATTCCTATAGTAAGTAATAGGGAGAGGTGAAGAAAGCTTCTAGATTAGATATGGAGATGATAACGAAAGACTTATTTAAGAGGGCCATGAAAGCTGAATGGAAAGAAGTTGTGGAAGTATACAAGGTACATTCAGAGATTCACAAGGCCAAGATCACTAGATCAGGGGACACTGCATTACACATTGCCGTCTCAGATGGAAAAGAGGATGTCGTCGAGGAGCTAGTGAAGGTGATCTCAGAGACAAGCCAAGAATCCTGGAAGGCTCTACAAGTTCAAAATGACAGAGGAAATACCCCTCTCCATTTTGCAGCATCAATGGGTAGCGTAAGAATGTGCCAATGCATTGCAAGTAGAAACCCACAATTAATTGGCGCTCGAAACAATGATAACGAGACTCCTTTCTTCTTGGCCGCCCACCAGGGTAAGAAAGACGCTTTCCTTTGCCTCCATAGTCACTGTAACCGGGAGCTAGGCTACTTATATTGTAGAAGGAACGATGGCGAGACCATTCTTCACTCGGCTATCAACGGAGACTATTTTGGTAAGTTTTACTGATATACAAAGTGATAGTTGCATTGAAGAACTTTATTACGTATATAACAATTCGTTTTTTTCTTAGCAAATTGTGAATTAGAATCTCATGATTTAAAACATTAATCATTAACGATTTAAAATATAAAATTTAACGTTTCGATTTAAAATATCAAAAATCTTAAAATAATCATACAAAATACACACATTATTAAAATTTTATTTTATAATGGCTTGATTCGTTAAAATCATTTTAATGTATATATATACATGTAAATATTATTATAAATATATTCAAAAAACATATCACATTTCAAATAAATGTATTTCATTTTAACAAAATGATCTAAAGAACCTATTTTTAACGTATCATATTTTATAACAAAGGACGATTTACGTTATTGTTCTTATTCTCCATACCATAACGATACACGTTCTAGATAACATAGGTACACATATTATTTATTTATTGTTCAATACATTTATAAGACATGATTTGATTTGAGTAATATTGCTCCACAGATTTGGCATTCCATATAATTAATCTATATGAAAACCTTGTTAACTCTGTCAACCAACAAGGATTTTCCCCTCTCCATCTTCTAGCCAGCAAGCCTTCTGCCTTCAGAAGTGGAAGTCACCTTGGACGGTTCCACACAATCATTTATCATTGTAAGTCTTTCTCACTACTTTCGGATTCCATTCTACCCAAAATAAACACACACACATATATATATATATATATAAAAAAAAATATCTTGCCAGGTACATTTGTTGATGAGCTCAGGGATGAAAGTAGCCATCAGGAAAGTAGTCGCCCGAAGATTTTTGAAGAGAAGAACTATCCCGAGAACTACCGAACTTGCATCAGCTTTTTTCAGCTGCTAACCGACATATGTCGTGTTCTTACTAAATTTTATGGTAATCACACATTCTGTAAATTATTGCAGCCACACGTGATATATAATCCTTATTTTGTTGCAAATTATTCCACTTCCAAAGAAAGTTTTCACAGAATTGTCATAGAATGTTGTGACTGAATTTGTAGTCTTTATTTGATAAGAAATTGTATAATTGTATGGAAGAGACTGGTACACAAATCAGCCACGGACCAAAAAGAAAAGTCATAACAATAACACATATGACATGAGAACATTAGGAAGGCACGCCACTTTGACTGTGTACCAGTCTCGTTCAAAAATTTTCTTTACCTTCATAACCACAATTACACTGTTAGAATGTGTTAAAAGTCAATACATACATATATATATATATGGGCAATACTCTTTGTATTAAATTTTGATACCAAATTTTACATTTCAAATAATGTGGTATTATATTATTAATGGTAATTTAGATACATTATAAATATTTTGTCAATAATTTATTTCACTTTATTTGAAATGCAAGTTTTGATTAAAAGAATTTCAGACGTTGAGCATCTATATATATATATATATATATATATATATATTAAATAGCCATTTTCTCAAATAATAACGAGCATACAAATTGATTTATTTATATATTTTTGTTTCCTATGTGCACTACTGAGCTTTTTTTTTTCTTTTTTTTATTAATAATCATTCGCTAAAGCCAAAAAACATGAAGGGACGGGAGATGCTGAAAACCCCGAAAGAAAGCAAGGTGAGCATTTTCACGCAAGGGACACGCTAAAAGATTATATATATATATATGTATATATATATGTGAGCAATACTCGGTCTCAAATTTTGGTATCAAATTTTTTATTTCAAATAATGTAATATTATATTATTGATAGTGATTTAAATATATTATAAATATTTTATCAATAATATATTTCATTTCATTTGAAATATAAGTTTTGATAAAAAAAAAATTTGGGACGTCGAACGTATCTCTCTTTCTTTCTCTCTCTCTCTCTATATATATATATATGAAATAGCCATTTTCTCAAATAATAACGAGCATACAAATTGATCTATTTATATATTTTCGTTTCCTATGTGCACCACTGAGCCTTTTTTTTTTAAATAATCATTTGCTAAAGCCAAAAAAAATGAAGGGACGGGAGATGCTGAAAACCCCGAAAGAAAGCAAGGTGAGCATTTTCCATAAGAGTCTTCCTATATTGGTCATTTTCATTTCTTAAAGTAAGGCTTTAAAGATCGATATATATATATATATATATATATATATAGTGAGGTGATTCCAGTAGGTCCAATTTCAATCTGGAACATTTCTTGCTCAAGGTCCAAGGAGCACAACTTCAGTGTTTTATATAACCTTTTTCTAAATATATAAATTTTTTCTGTAATGCATTGCTTCATATTATGTAAAGTAGTGTTAAATTTTCTAACTCGTACATAAAAGTAGTTGAGGAATTCTTTTTCCAATCTTGTCTACAAAAATAAGTTTTCTCCTAAATCTAAATCCATTTAAACTCATGATAGGCGGGATCGGGTCTTCATTTATTTTTTAATTTTTATTTATTTTATTATTTTATTAAATTAATTATAATTTATACATTTCAAACTAAATAATACATGTATTAAAATAAAATATATATATATATATTAACAAAATAATTAAAATGATATTATTATTTTTTCAAATATGTCTCTATGAGATTTGTATAAATTTTTAATGATTGTCAAAAAAATATATATTATTATAAATATTAATTATATTAAATAAAAAGTTTATTAATTTTTTAATATAAACAAAATAGGACGGTCAGACGCCTTCCTTCTAAATCCTAATGAGCAGAAATAATTTTTTCAAAATTTATCTCAATAAAGACGGAGTTGATGTATTTCTAACCGTTAAATCGTCATCCTTATTTAAGAATAAAAAATATTTATCTTTATTGCATACCGAAACGCCGCTCGCGCATTGTTTTATAATAAAGGACGATACCTTGTAGGACAGCAACCTGTGAAAGTAGCTCCGCAAAGACATCAACTGTTTCCAGAAAATTATCAGACGTGCTTTGATGCCATCAAGCTTATTTCTAAGGCAACGCTCATCATTCTCGGACTAGGTATACTAGTTATATATATTATGTTGCCATGCATCAACAATATATATATATATATATATATATAAAAGTAATGTTTGATAGTATATGTATCTGTGTATATGATATACATATATATACTTATATGTATGTGAGACTTATGTGAATATACAGAAATATGTATATATATATATATATATATCATAATTGTAATATATGTATCATGAAACATTATTTATTTACTTTTATATATGTGTGTGTGTGTGTATAGTCATTTGGCGAATTATCTGATATATTGTGGTATTAATTAATCATAGGATCTAGAGAAATAACGAAGATACAGGAGAGAAAAAAGAAGCACGTATGGTCTGTCCAGATCATGAATAAACTTCTTCAGAGTGCTTCCATGTATGAGTACGAAGATAATGGACGCAATCCCCAACTGTTTCCATCAGGCAAAGATGGCGAAACGCTGCCTTATTCTTTTGACCACGGTACCGGCACGGTTAGCGAAGCCTTCCCGGATCAACCGCAATCAGAGATATCAACAGAAAAAACTTCCGCCCAAGTACACACAAACAAGGAAGAGATGAGTCATGACATTGGTAAATTACTTTCGGATAATTATACTAACCACTTCGTCATTATAAATATTTTTTTTATAATTTTTTATGCTATATTGATATTTCTGTTAGAATAATTGAAAGATCGTATGTTAACAAAAAAAAAAAGATTGATGCTAGACATTCCTATTTATAATTTTCTCCAATTTGTATCCTACTAATGTGGCAGCATGACCTGGCTTACCACATCACCCTCTCAACCAAACCCCAACTTCACGCATGACACAACTCTCTCTCTCTCTCTCTCTCTCTCTCTCTCTCTCTCTCTCTCTCTCTCTCTCTCTCTCTCTCTCTCTCTCTCTCTCTCTCTCTCTCTCTCTCTCTCTCTCTCTCTCTATCTAAACCGATTCTCAAGTGATTGGCGCTCCGGTGGCAGATGCTGCAAGTATAGCCTTTGAAAGAGGCGATTAGTTTTTTTTTTTTTTTTTGCTTCTCTCAAAAAAAATTAAAAAAGGAAGTTTTTAACTTTTTAAACCATGAAAAAAGTTGAATTGAATCAAACCCATCTTCAACGAACTCTCTTTCTCTCTACGAAGCAATGCAAGAAAGAGAGAAAAAAGAAATGAAAAACTATATTCGAAAACTGAAATTTTTAATAACCGCTGAGATTATTTTTATCACCATCAAACACCATAAGAACCGATCATCAATGGTTTCTATACAAGCCGAAACATAAGTAAAACTGGTAGTCAGGTTACCTCACCGGCGGCCATGGGAAAGTATTTCATGTTCTAGCATTTCTTGATTTGCCATTATTAGTTTACTTTTTTTAATTTAACTAGGCCCTAACCTAGTTAACGGCTAGCATTAGAGGTGGATGAGAAATCTAGAAAGAAAATAGAGATCTACATGTATTTAGAGGGAGAGTGGAGTTGGAGAAGATGAATACTGTACGTTTTTGAAGCTTTCTTTCAGAGCTTCAATGGTGAGAGCCTTCAGAGATAGAGAGAAGGTTCACAGAGAGAGCAAGAAAATTTGGGAGTCGTGAGAGAGACGTCATGAAAAGAACCAAAGATTTATGTTTTAAAATTATTTCGTATAAAAAATTGATATAAAAAAATGGTTATACAACGTATATAAAAAATTGATTAAAATCTTAACATTATAAATAACGAATTTTGTATGAAAAAAAAAAAATTTAATATAATAAAAAAATTAATATAATTTAAAAAAATAAATGAGAGTTTGTTTAATTATTATTTTTATATATGTATTTATCAAAAATACTTTTTTTTTTGGCTATAACTAAGACTTATATTACTACACAACTATTTTTTATCAAAAGCATAACATACTCTTAAGTATTACTCTAACATCTAATTAAGGATGGAATATTGGCGAGATATTTGATCAATGGGGCGTTGGCAGGGGAGAAAGAGAAAACCGCAGACACAGAGCAAGGGAAAACTGCAGACACGGGAAAGAGGGAGACGCCCATATTAATTGCAGCAAAGAATGGTGTCACAGAAATGGTGGAGAAAATTCTGCAACTTTTTCCGGTGGCCATCAACGACGTGAACTCCGATAACAAAAACATAGTGCTCTTGGCAGTGGAGCATAGGCAACCGCATGTATACCAGTTCTTACTAGACAGGTATAAAGTGAAAGATAGCGTGTTCCGGATGGTGGATAAAGACGGCAACAGTGCATTGCATCTCGCTGCAACGCTAGGACAATATCGCCCTTGGCTTATTCCTGGTGCGGCTTTACAAATGCAGTGGGAGATCAAGTGGTACGAGGTACGTTATATATCTATAGTGGCATTTTTTTACTTTAGCAGTATACTCGAAATTAAACTCAAATTAAAGCAAAGTCACTGGCTTTAATCTTTTTTCATGATATTTGATAATTATATATTTATTTTTTGAATTTTTTTATATTCTCTTACTAGCATTATTAGGAGACAGATGCTATCCGAATTTTGTACAAATAAAAAAATTAATATATTATTAATATAATATAGAAGATATTAATGTAATTTTAAAAAATATATAAAAAATCTATGTAATTATCTCACTGATACTCGTTTGTGTTTCTATATTACAAGTTATCAATATTATTATTAGATTACATTATATAAAGAGAATTATTCATTTTTAATGTTTTCTTCTTCTTCTTTATTTTTTTCAAAAAATAGTTATGAAATCTATGTTCTACTAAAAATTATCATTCTTAAAATTGTAATTTCACTCAATAACTCATTTTTCCTCTTTGATCGCTACCATTTCCATTTCTCTTTCCATCTCTCTTCATCGTTGTCTCTCTCTTTCTAACTTCATACAAGTCAAAGGAAAATCATCAAAGTCTCCCAGCGAAAATTGAGACTAAGATCCTCTCCAATTTAGTTTTTTCTCAATTTTTCTTAGTGAAGCCTTGAATGGGAATAGAATACCATATCAGACATCTGATCAAAATAATCAAATGATACATAATGTGGTATATATGCATATAAGGCACCAAGTTCATTAGTTACGAAAAGAGCATAACTTATAACTAGGTTAGGGCCGATTATAACCCCTCAAATTGGAGAAAATTTTATTTTTCTCCTAATTTGAGAAAAAAAATTACTCTCAAATCTTTTATCTAATAAATTTTAGCAGGAACCACAGATTATTGAAACAAAGCTAATTGTGATTAATGCTACATAAAGACTCATTTATAGATTATAATAACTAAAAAGACAATGTAAAAGCTATTTTATGAAATATAATACTTTTTATGATTAAAATATTAAAATTATAAAAATCGTCGTAAAATTGATTAGGCTCAAACAATAATTTCTCCCTGCTATGCAAAAAGAGAAAGCTCGGTCAACTTATATGGCGGATTTAATGCAGTTTGTTAAGAATTCTATGCGACCGCATTTCTTTGTACGCCACAACAAGAAGAGAAGGACAGCAAAGGATATATTCACAGAAACACACAACAATCTCGTAACAAGCGGCGGCGACTGGCTAACCAACACCTCGGAGTCCTGTTCCGTGGTGGCGGCACTCATTGCAACCGTCGCCTTCGCCACATCAAGCACCGTACCTGGCGGCGTCAAGGAAGGCGAAGGGACACCAACGTTGGAAAACGAGCCAGCCTTCAACGTCTTCGCCATTTCATCTCTGGTTGCACTTTGCTTCTCGGTGACCGCCGTGATCATGTTTCTTGCCATTCTCACATCTCGATACCAAGAGAAAGATTTCGGAAAAGACTTGCCAAGGAAGCTTCTGGTGGGTTTGACATCGCTTCTGGTATCCATAGCTTCAATGCTGATATCTTTCTGTTCTGGACACTTCTTTGTTCTTAAAGATCAGCTTAAATACGCTGCATTTCCGGTATACGCAGTGACATGCCTTCCGGTGACATTTTTTGCTATAGCACAGTTCCCGCTCTACTTTGATCTGATATGGGCTACCTTTAAGAAAGTTCCACAGCGGAGTTACAAGGAAGTTCCTCTCTAACTTTGTTTTATGCCTCAAATTTTTAGAACTAAATAATTTCCCTCGGTTTGTTCAGGGATTCATGTTGAAAAAAAAAAAAGAATTGTCTTCGAGGCCTTGTGTTCATGGAGAAACTCTCCAGTTTTTATTTTTTGAGTTTTTTCTTTTAATTTTAATTAAAAAGATTAATAGTAAAATCTCTTTCGTCTTGTTGTATAATGCTAGATATCCGAGAAGTTTTCCTAATTTTGATTCTCAATAATGTGGGGGTTTTTTCTTATTTGTCGTGACAAGTCAGATCATTACTCTCGTAAGAATTAATTAATTGATTGATTAATTCAATTTACAAAAAATTTACTAAATTTTTTTATCTAACGGGTTAAAAGAAAAAAAAATTGACAATAATATATTAATTTAATATTACATCATAATATAATATAAAATTAATATAATATTATTAACTCATTTATATAAATACTTTTAGTAAAATAAATATTATGCATTATTCATTTTTTAAAGACAAAACATAATTTAAAATGAATGTGATCTTCCGTACTAGAGTACGAGACTCATCACGCGTTACTCGTGAGGAATAGTAGGACAAAACCAGCCACATTCGCCACCCAAGGTTGACAAAACCATATGCTTAAATGGGCTGGCAAAAACACTGGACATTCAACTTTATCAATTGTACCTCCCGGTCCTAGGTAACATCCAAGAAAAATTTATTATATGGCCAGACCAATATTCTCGGTTATCATGTGTTTCATATATTGGGTATGTAAGATACAATAAAATAATTTTGTCAATATATCAAGTTATGATTGATTGGAACCATTGAATTTGTCAATGGTCCTGAAGCATTTAATAAGTTCTCTTTTACGATGGGTCATGTTATCTTTTTAAAAGGTGAAAGTTAGAAGTTTAATCGACTCAAAAATTAATACATGCATTTGTTAAAGTAACTCACGATGGAAGCAATCAGTAAGTTATTCATTCTAATTATTAATTTGAATTTAAATAATACATTATTTATCCTTCAAAAGAGAGCTCATTCTTACATCTATTTTAAATTTAATCATAAATAATACCAAAGTGAATGTGGATATGGGGCTAGAATGGGGGGATGAATTGCCCTATCTTGCTGGGGAAGTGGTTGGGGTTGACACGAGGTTTTCTAACTCAGGCGGGTAAGATAGGCTCTCTCCTTTGAACGGGAAGCACATGAGAAATGGGATTCAAAAATTATTTAGAAGAGAATAAAAAAAGATTGATTGATGGAAAGTGAAAGAAAAGAAAGACAAAAATATATTAAAATATCAAATGAATACTCTTTTTGAATATCACTATTAGAGTAGTGTATAATGTTAGAAGCCGTTAGTGTATGTACAAACAGTGTATCAATATCCAAATGAGTTTTTTGGATCCAAAATGGATCACCCTCTTGCAGTTACTCTTATACCAACTTTAAAAGTAAAAACTATTTTAGTCATGTTATAATTAAATTTTAGTAATATTATGGTACTAAAATGTTATTTTTTGACATTTTTATTCTAATGATAAAATGTTATTTTTTAACAAAATTATCATTCTTCCTAACTATTATTGTAGTTTAAGCATTGAAATAATAAAAAAATATAGTTAAATCCGAACCGGACATTTACAACAACTTCAATTGTTGATTGTAATTACAAAAATACAAGTTATACTTGAAAAAATATTTGATTTAGTCAAATTTTGAGAACACGAATAATCAACAATTAAAATATTATCTTGTAATTGAATTATTAAAATATAACAATAACAATTTTAATGACACAATTGTTGAAGCTACCATCGAGTGTTTGGGATAAGTTGAATTAAGTTGTAAAATTTATTTCTCTTACACTCGACGTCTTCTGTATATTTATATTTTTAATATTAAATAACTATTTTATGTATAAGGAAAAAAGACTAATTACACCATACGTGGATTGCACTGAAAATAGAGCTTTCATATTTAATTAAATTAGTTGTTCTGTTTAGGCAATGGGAGAGAGAGAGAGAGAGAGAGAGAGAGAGAGAGAGAGAGAGAGAGAGAGAGAGAGAGAGATGCTATCAAGATATGTAGGAGAATAAAGACAACTCCTCAAACAAATTCAAAAATCTTAATTATTAAGTGTACCCTCTTGAGACTTGAAGGTTTTTGTCTTCTCCATGTTAATTTGTAGCCTGATATTGATTTTTCATACAATTATCTGATGGAATTTAAATACAACCACTGATTTTTCATACAATTCTCATGTGATTCTAGAATGTATGGCTGGCTAAAACACGAATTGAATGGTAAGAATTGAAAGTTGCATTAATAAATGAGTCCACTCGCCATTGAAATTTGATAGGGTTCTCTATCCATGGCCATGGGTGAGATGGGGATAACATGGTCCGTATAATTATTCATTAAGAAGCATAAAAATGCTATTTGTCAACATTTTTTTTTAGCTTACAAAAAATATAGAAAAGAGTTTTTTAAATTCTATTCTTTTACATGAAATGTGATTTTAGAACTAAGATACATGGTTCATTGTATTTTTTATCCTCGGTATAGTTTCTCACAATTTTTTTATTGGTATTTTGAATAAATGTTACATCGGTCAATTATTTAATAATATCCGAAGTTAGAAAAATAGGAGAACTGTACTAAAGAAGATCATGATCCACTATTTTAATTTTATATATTTGAATGATACAAATATTCACTTTTCACGCAAATGATTTTCCATTCCTACATCTTTTTATATAAAAAATTAAAAAAATTACTCAAAACCATCCAATTTTTCTATTTATTTGTCTCACCTACTGAGATAATCTTCAGTGGTTCTACTATACCCCGTGACAATGTCTTCCAATGATATTCTGTCAAATATATTATCCCACTAAAAAAGTAAGTCACAAGATATTATTATTAAGATATATTGTCATGTCATTATATCAGTCTCATTTGAAAGTTTTTCTCACCTAACAACATCCGAGAAGCCTCAAATACTCAATGCTGTAAATGCCAGTCTAACCTGAGAGAGAGAGAGATAGAGAGAGAGAGAGAGAGAGAGCAATGGCAGTGGTTGAAGCAAGGCCCGTTCTGTCTACTAGTGTTTTCGATCAAGGAAATTTAGCATGGCAATGCATCCCGGTGGCAGTGGGGTCATCATCAAACGCTTCTTCGCCACCTAAATCAATGTTAATCGTCGCCCCGACCTTACCAGGCACATATCCTGTTCTATTGTTTTTTCCCGGCACCTGTCTCAAGAATACTTGCTACCGTGAGCTCTACCGACATATTTGTTCCCATGGATATATAGTCGTTGCTCCTCAGGTACATAGAATATGTCACATGCTTTGACTACCACACACACACACACACACACAACATTTTACATGTTCTAACAACCATATATGTGACCTGGTTTTCTAGTTGTACAAATGTATGCTTGTTTGGCAAGAACTCGACGCTGCAGCAGAAGTCACAAAATGGTTACCCAAAGGCCTTCAGACCGTGCTCCCACCCAATGTTGAAGCAAACCTCGACAGACTTGCACTTGCTGGCCACAGCAGAGGTGGGAACGCAGCATTTACTGTTGCGCTAGACAGTGCCGAAACAGGTATCAAATTTTCAGCGTTAATAGGATTAGACCCCGTTGCCGGGCCCTGTGTAGATCGCCGAATGTTTTGCCCCAAAATTCTCAACTACATCCCTCGCTCCTTCAATCTAAAAATTCCGGTTGCTGTAATTGGGAGTGGCCTGGGTGATCAAAAAAAATGGGGTATGATTTCCCCACCATGCCCCCATGGAATGAATCATTGTGAGTTCTTCGCAGAGAGCAAACCTCCCTGCTGCTATTTTCGTGCTAAGGATTATGGTCACATGGATGTTTTAGACGACGGTGCAGCATGGATGCAAACGTTGGTATGCGAGTGTGGGAAGGGTCCAAGGGACCCAATGAGGAGATGTGTAGGAGGGATTTTTGTGGCATTTCTCAATGCTTATTTGGGACGTCAGACTAATGATCTCAAAGCGATTGTGTGTAACCCTGGTATTGCTCCTATAGTGCTTGATCCAGTGATCTTCATTGAAGCAGAAAATCATTCTCATGACGAAGAAGCCTAAGGGAAAGGACATGTATTTTAGTGTGCATTGGGAACTGGGAAGTAATAGATTTGCCTAATTACTGTTCATGTACGATTGTTATGTATTTTATATATCTATTGTTCTTATAAAATTCGCAGTTGATTTCCGATGTGCATGCTTATATAGTGTAGCAATCTCTCGTTTGTTCAACCATGGAGCTCTTTATCACGTGGATCCTACTTATTGCAAGTATGCTATGCGGGTCTTACTTATGGCAGTATGGCGATGATTAAGTGATGTATTGAAACTTGCAGTAAAAATTCATTTGATTCCGTAATTCAGGTTATTATTAGTTATAATTTGGAAGATTTAAGGTTAGTCATGAAATAAGATAAAATAAAATATAATAGAAGGCAAAAACTTATGATTTACGCAACCTATATCATCTTTTTCACGCATTGGGGTGTTTGGCTGAAGCTGGGTTGGGACTAAACTATATGAAACAATCAACTGGATAGCACGACTATAACATGCATGCCTCTCTTTCTCTCTCTCTTAGCAAATAGAGTGTGTGAACACCCCCCAAACAAAACACAAAAACAAAAAATGTTTCCACTAGTCCTAAAAACACTACCAGAGTAGAGAGGGTTACACTGATAATAAATAAGGATGCATCATCAATAATTGAATTCAATAATTAAAAAAAAAAAAAAAAACAGAAAAGCCTTCCCTTAAAAAACTTATTATTGTGATTCTGATAGTAGTTAAAAATAATTATACACTTGCATAACTTCAATAGGAAAAAAATTAATAAAAAAATAACAAGAAGCAAAGATAAATTAAGAGGACCAAAATAAAATAAAAAAATCAACTAGACATACATGCAAAATGGCATTACATTTACACAAGACCATGCCCATCCCCCCCCAAAAAAAAATAAAAAATTTGATACTTTATCCCAGTTTTTTTATATAAGTTTTTATTAAAAAAATTAAGAACTGCCCCCAAAAATTTTTCATTAATTGAAATTTCAATCCCCCCCCCCCCCTCCCCCCGGGTTATGGTCTAGATCTGCCACTGCATAAGCTCCCGCTTACTAACGCCATGCTTCAAAGGATATCAGTTAAGGAGATGATATCATATCATATCATACCAGGATTTCCCACATCTGCACAGTAGATCGGATAAGCAATAGTGCTGATTTTGTTTCAAGCAGTGCAATGAAGCTGGCCTTCAGCAAAGTCTGGTCGAAGGCACCTGGCAACTGAAAAATCAGGAGCATCCTTAAGAGTTTACCGTGCTGCGTTCATTTTCCCATTTCAGAAAAAAAGATTTCCTGACAAGTTTCATAATTAAGGGGCGTTAGTAGCAATGTACTCAACATCGGAAGACATGCTGTAAGAAACCTGCAACTGATATTGTATATTTTTTTTAAATAGTATTGTCACAATAGCACACTTGTACGACACAAGAAAATAATGGAAGTACCTTTTGAACACATGAAACTCGTATGATCAGCAAGGCACAAACTAGATCACTCCATGAGCTCATCTTTGAGGAGATTGGAAATAAGGATGCTGCAGAGCATCATCAACACTCAATCGATCCTCCTACATTCAAATGCATTTAAAATCACTGTTACATTCAAATATTTATCTAGCTCACAACTGACACTTTGAATAGCATATTCAGGATTCAGAAACCAACACAGACAACAGGTTACATCACCAATTAATTTGGAACATCAATGCAATCAATTAATATACTCAAAGAAGCAGCAAGAAATATGGCATTCTTAAATAAGATTTGGTAGCCAAACTTTTAAATATGAGGAAGACAAAATTAAAAAATGTTGGTAAGCACTTAAATGAGTCTGGGAAATAAAAGAAGGTAACTGAGCTAGATATGTAATGAACACTTGTGACAGCAATGATCAGCAGTTGGCTCAAGTTGCACTCCGTAAGAGGGGGGGGGGGGGGGGGGTGTTGTTGTGGAAGGCAATTTGGACATAGGTAGTATGTCAACAACTTAACTCTGAGGAATGAAAATTGAAATCTCATCATCATAATTGTCAAATTGTGATATGTATTGAGCATCATTTTCTGATATTTTTGTATCGTGTTGTAGATTACTTTTTTTTATACATATAGAAATAGGTATAAAAAGATAGGCATACTCCTGCAAACCACAAATATCTTGTAGGAATGAAATATGAGATAATCAATAACCAATAATATGATTAGAAAAAATTGACTTTAAAAGGTAATGCATATGCACTATGTATTCCATGCAATCATTCTTCTCTTTTATTCCTTTCACCCATTTCTTTTAAATGAAAATAAACATAAGAATGTGAAAACTGAGACTTACTTTCAATAACCAAACCATAAAGAATCTTTAAATATCCACAAGTTTATATCTATTTTCTTGTAGAAACATGTGGAAGCAAACAAAATTGAAATAAGAGCTTTGTAGAGAGATTAATCTCAGTTTGTTGTAGAAGAGGGGAAAGAAGTGCTAAAGTTTCCAACTCGCAAAACAAATGAAATATTTTAAGCCTAAAATGCCTTAAAATAAAGAACAAAAATCCAATTTCAAAGTGACTAGTCCTTGTTGAAAAGATATAACTAAATGGAGAAAAAACTGTCTCGAGTGGTGGGTTGATTGGCCTTAAAACAATTGTGTATCGTACGATATGACATATTGTAGGATACATATTAAATCATACGTATCAAAATGGCTGCATCATCAGATACATATCACAAACTGTGAAATGCTGACAACACTGCCCATTGATAGGCTGCAAATTCACTGAGTTGTTCATGAACAACTCAAACTAGGCCTGTGTAAAAGCTTTTTTATTCATTTTTTGATAATTCCTAAAAGTTTGTTTATGTTTGTTTGTTCTTTAACTCATTTAGTAAATGAGCCGAGGTTGAGCCTAATTTCTAGCTTGCATAGTGAGCAAGCTGAGCTTAATGAGACTGAGCTCAACTTGATTAGAAACAAAAGGCTTTGTCCAAACACATTTCTTATTATACCAATATCTCAATATATAAATAAATATTTTTCTATATTGTATATCATATACATATGTGTGTGTAATTGTGTATATTGTATATAGTACATGTCTTGAGAACTGTAAGTATAACAATTATATCTCCAGCCTGCATCTTCAATTCTTGACTTAAAAAGTATCTCTTGTGGTACAAAAGAATAAATATGCTTATTGTTGAGCAACCAATTGCTCCAAAAGTTTAAGCTATTAGAGAATGAGCGAACAATGTATATCAAGTTCAACACTCCCCCTCACCTGTGACTCCAGACTCGCACGTGGAGAGACAAACAAATCATACAAATATGAAGCAGAATATGGTGCAAAACAGGAAATAAATGCAAATAGAGAGACTTGAACCCAAGAACTCTCACAACCAAAGCTCTAATACCATGTTAAGCAACCAATTACTCCAAAAGCTTAAGCTATTAGAAAATGGGCCAACAATGTATATCAAATTCTCGACACTCAAAAAATCTGCATTGTTGAGAAATTGTTCTGAAGTTCAGAAATTGGTCTTGCATTTTCTTTGAAGGAAGAAAAATGGAACAACCTAACATTTTCCTTATCAATTACATTGTATAAATAAATGTTCCTAATTTGACTTCACATAGACGGAATAAGTGGAGTTTCCCTCTGTATTGAGACAGCACCGCCCCCCTTTTTGGGAGTCAAGCTTTTAGATCAGTAATTCCGATTAGATTTCTCTTGCTTCAACTCTAATCTGTAATTCCATTTATGTTTATCTTGTTTTAGTTCTAAATATTTCTAATTTCTATCTTTTTTGTATGTCTTCTAAAATGAGCGAAGCCAAGCTAAGTTTGAGCTCTTACAAAATCGGTGACTGAGCTTGAACACACGGGTAGCAGGCTTGTTCAAGTTTGAGCCAAGCTGGAATATGTTCCCAACCTAGCCACGCCTGAGCAGTCCACAATTCAGCTTGGCCCATCCTCACCCCCCCCCCCCCCCCCCCCCCGGGACATAGGTCTCAAATTCCTAGCAGAATGCCACAGCACTACATATAAACCAAAACCCTCTCACAGGGGATAAAAATGTCCTCCAAGGAGAACTATAGCAGCTCCTTGTTTTGCCAAGAAATCAACTCCTTCATTAGTCAGTCTAGGAACCCACTTGATAATATGACACATGAGGTTGGCATAACGCCAAGATCCAAAAATGTGGGCTTTCACCCAATCCACTACAACCTTGGAATCTCCCTTGGGAATCAAGTTCCAAGTACCCATAGAAGAAGCTTCATGAAAGCCTTCAAGGAGCACTAGGATTTCTGCTTCAATGGAAAATCCAATTCCCACTAGTTTTGAGAAGTGCAGAAAGGTTTCCTTAATAGTCAAGAAGTGGATAAAGCTCTTAATCCATCTTTAAAGACCTGGCGACAGAAACTTGAACAAAAACAAAATTCCCAGATGATGTGTTCCTTGTTACACTCTTCCTGCTTCTTCTCTGGCACGTTTGGATGGATCACAACAGTGAGATTTTGAAGGGTAGCAGGGACATCAAACTAAAAGGCTATTGCCGGGTGTCGGTTTCTTACGTAGGCCTTTGGAAGGCTGCTCTCAAACAACTCCCTAAGTCTGCACTTCGCAAAGAAATGTTTCCTCTGCCTTCCAACTGTTTCATCGTGATGACACTGTCAATTCTACAAGGCTATTTAAATGAAATTTCCCTCATGTATGTAGTTACAAGATGAATAACAATGGAAAAGCAAAAGACAATACAAGCCCAATAAGTGTCAGAAAGCTGATCAGAAATGACAAAGGGATGTAGATTTGTGGAAGCTATGGAAGGATGGATGCATCATTAGATTGGTGGCTGAACTTTAAAGTATCCACAAAGATCTTTCTGCAGTCAAAGAGAAAGGTACCCTGAGAGTCATAGTTGAATTCGACTCTAACAGCAGTGGAACTCATCAAAGGAGGAGAAGACCCATACCACTCTCAGCGGGCTCTAATTATGGACCACAAATTTCTTATGCAAAGATTCCACTGTGATACTCAGCAGACACAGAGAGTGTTTTTAAAGAGTGGAAGCGTAAGACGAGGTGCTTCACCCCAAGGCGAAGAGTAAATCTCAAGGCATTAAGGCATAAGTTTTTTTAAACTTAAATTTCTCTCTAAAAATTACAAAGAAATTTTATCTTATCCTCCAGGATCAAAGATATATCTCTTGAGTGATGATTTTTCACGTTCCCTATCACAAGATAGTAAGACCCAGGTTCGTATATTTGTCACAAATTTTAAGCTTATATATATATATATATAAATATATATTATGAAATCATCAACTCATCTAAAAGCTTAAGCTATTAGAGAGAGTGTAACTTTATTATTATATTCTCTAACACGCCTTCTCACCTGTGTGCAGTTTGAGCCTACACGTGTCAATTCATATTTTCAAGGTAACGGTAAGATTTGAACTCGGGACCTTTTGCCTACTCTGATACCATGTAAAATTACCAACTCATTAAAAAGCTCAAGCTATTAGAGAGGGTGTAACTTTATTATTATATTCTCTAACATATATATATATAATTTATTATAAGTAATTTTAAGCTTTCACATTTTACATGCAACCTTCAAATAAATCACAAGCGCATGAACTAGTTTCCTCCAAGAACAAAAACTATTGGCATATAACTAAAAAGAATCATATCTTCAACTCAGTTCAAGCACATATATATTACAAGAACCGCCACAGCAAACTTATATAATAATATCTTATTTATGATGAACTGACTGTTTTCAACAATGATATTAATTGAGAAAACCCTCCATCTGTTCTAAATAGTGGGGTAAGTTTGCAGTTTAGTTCTCACATCAACCAAAGCAAAAAAATGATGGCATCCAACATTCATGATTAAATTATAAAAATCACACAATTACGTAACTCACTGGATCCCAAAGTAACAGTTGGCGCACTAATCGCAATGCCCAAATATTTGGAAACCTGCAGAAATTGGGACAACGAGCTTACAGTAAAGGAAACACTAGCATTATGGAACAGCATAAAACAATGTATGATAAAACATTAATATTGTAGAAAAAATGTATGATCACAGAAACTAACCCTATTTTAAGAGGATCTCTACTCTTAATTTGATGGGAAAAAAACTCTTCAGAGCATTTCCAGGAAGCTGGTGAAACTTCATCCTAGTTCCAAGCAATGAACTTTCATTAGTATACATGCAAAAAATCATTATCTTTGTACGAAATATCTACACTGTAATAAAATATAATTAACTGTACATAATCCAGAAACTTGTTGATCTGAACAATAACTTATATTTGTTCATATTTGGTACACTTCCGCATAATGTTCAACATTGCATCAAGAAAATCAAGAAGATGCCAGTAAATCTTTTACAGGAGCTACAACTCCACAGGTCAGAGCCTTCACAGTTGTGTGCTGAATTGTGACGGCTCTGATGCTAGTAAATCTTTTGCAGGAGTTACAACTCCACATGTCAGAGCCTTTGCAATTGTGTGCTGAATTGGTAGGCATGTCAGTTCGCATACCATTCATTCTTTATAAATTATAGTTACAGTTAAAAGGGTAAAAAACTAATTCTGTTTCAAATGACTGCCAACACATTCACATCAGTCAGAAAAGCAGCACCTGTGTATGACAACAAATATATAAACTGACTATAAATCATAGGGTAACGGCAAACTTAAATTTCTCCTCCCAGTATTTTGCACCATATATAGTTCCATTCAGGACCACAATATCTTATAAAATGATGTAACCTAATACTGTAATAGGACCACATTATACATACATATAAAGAAAATCATGAAACATAGGCAGTAACAATCCCATTACCACCAACTATATATTGCACCATATGCACTTATATCAATTTTCATCATATCTGTGTATACGAATTTTTATAAGCAATAACCAATTAAAAATGTATAGGCTGTATGCAAACCATAAAAAGAGAAACGGGTGAATGATTCTTCCCTACTATTAGTTAATGTCATAGTGGACCACAATATGTATAGCAACCATATATTGTCTCTACTCTTTAGACAAACACAAGTATATAGAGAAAAAATTCAGTAAAAGATAGTAAATTCACCCTGTCCTTTGTACCACAAGCGCGATGATGTTTTGAGGAACTCCCCGGTATTAAGATGCACATTTCCATGAATGATCTAAGTCTGGCACCATAAAAGACAGGAACAGTTGGCAATCTCAAAATCCAACCTCAAAGAAGAAATGCAAAATAATTGTTCTATTTACATCAAACACAATATATGCTTTTTCGCAATCAAAAAATATTCTCCCAAGGGCCTAACTCATCCTACTAAAACTCATCCTAAAACACTTTTCATCAAAGTTCTAGTTCCTAAGATCCAAATTTCCACATCATAATCAACAAGCTCTTCTTCTAATAATCCTTCCAGTGACAAAGAGAACAAACACTATATAAAGACAAAAGTGTAAAAGTTAATGGCTTTAGAAGCTATTTTAAAGACGAGATAACATAAATAGTTCTTTGACAAGATAACGTAATTAGTTCTTGACAAGATAATGTAATTAGTTCTTTGCCCACACGTGACTATATATAAAGCATTAATGGCAGCAAAACCCTGAATGAAGAAACAAACATATAGAAACAATAATACAATCACAGCATTAAATCAAATGATCACAATATTAACGAATGGATCAATGACAGATTCCAATCATCAGGAGCAGTGCAGATTATAAAGTAAGGTTGGGGTGTAAGTGAAAAATTTTGTACATGGCTGAGGTTTAGTGTATTTTTCATAATTTGCAAAGATTATTTATTTATTTTGAAAAGGGGGGAAGAATGCCCCTGCCTACATCCGCCAATGATCAGGAGCATTATCATGTATTACATCTGCATGACCAAGGGTCCTTTATGGCTTGATCGGTTGATCCTCACAAATCTAGCCTAACATAGATTAGGAGTAACGCTGAGATGTGTTAATGTCTTGCTGATATAAGCAACTGATTTATACAGTCTACCAGCTTAAGGTTTTGGATTTGTCTGTTGTTAACTAAAACTTATGAACTCCTTTACATGTTTCCAACAAATGAATAGATAGAAACCTTTTCTAAACACTCTTTTTCCATATTTCCATATAGATATGAAATGCCTATAAATCACAAAAAGAAATATTACAATTTCAAAATCCGGTTGTCAATAATCATCTGCTAAATGAAGGCCTCACTGTAAAATCTGGAATTTATTAATACAAAGTGATGAGATAATGTTAAGAGGATTAAATACTTAAGTTACACCCTCTCTAATAGCTTAAGATTTTAGTAGAGTTGGTAATTTAATATGCCATCAAAACATGCAAAGGAGCTGGGTTAAAACCTCATCTACTACCCTGTTAATTATAATTGTTACATGTGGTGGCCTACTCATGGTGAAGAGTCTGATCACACATGAGGAGGCATGTTAGGAGATTAAATCCTTGTTGCACCCTCTCTAACAGCTTAAGTTTTTAGAGTAATTGGTTGTTTAACACATAATACCTAATTTTTTTTTTTGCCTAAATAGTCATGTGAATTGGACAACTTTTAGAAGGAACATTTCAAAATTTCCAAATCCAGTTGCCAATACTCACCAGCTCAATGAATGGCTCACTGGAACTTATAATTTATTTCAACATGAAATATTATATCCTAAAATTGTATTTGCCTAAATAAATAATTAACTTGGACAAATTTTAGAAGGACCAATCTACATGGCCTCAAAGAAATATCATAAGCTTTCTGATGATGCAAGGATGCACATGGACCAATCTTCAAATGGCATTTTATCTAGTCCCTCCTCTTATGTCAATAAACAATGTGAAATTTCTTAAGATTTATTTCAGTTCAATTTATTATTAAGAAAGTGGGTACAGCAGAAAAAGAAAGAATTCTTCTTCAATTGTTTTATGCCTATCAAAATTTTAATTATATGGTTTCTATTAAATCTAGACCAGAACAAAAAATAACCAAACTAATACCAAGATAAGAAATTAGTTATCTCCATAACAAGCACCTTTATCTTCAAATGCTACACACAAACACCAAGTCCACGTGCTCACTTACGCATTTGGTTTGACTAATGTTACCTAGAACGTGGATTATTATGCTATGTGGAACGGGAACGTAAATCGTTACTTGTTATAGAACATGATACGTTATGGGTAGCCTTTTTCATATCGTTTTGTTGGAATGAAATACGTTTAGTTGGAACGTGATATGTTTTTTTTATTACATTTGTAATAATATTTGTAGATATATATATATATATACCAGAAAATTTTCAACGAATCCAAACTGTTATACAATAAAATTCCAAAGATGTGTGCATGTATTTCTTGTATGTTGTATGGTTTCTTTGTGAGTTTCGATATTTTAGATTGGAACGCTAAATCTTGCATTCCAAATCACTAATAATCTATATTTTGAATCATGCGATCTCAATTCACAATTCGCTAGGGGGTGAACGAATCGTGATAACCATGGGTTTGACTCTTTCAACTTGAGTCTTAAAATGGAGACCCCTCCAATTCGAAGATGTAACAAAAATAAGAAAACCAAAAAGAATATGGGCCCAGGTGGTAAGGAAAGACCTGATAGTCCATGATCCAACAGAGAAATGACCCCCAGATATAGCCAAGTGGAAAACAAAATTCATATAACTTGACCCAAGTAGCTGAGATTTAAAGATTCATTATTTTATTTCAAAACATTGCAAAATAATGCAGAACATGAATAATGTGTCAAAATTTTCATCCTCCTTGAGTTTAACATTATAGCTGGAAATTATGTTTCACAATTTTTAGAATAACTTACAAATCTATGACAAAGAACCTTTAATGCGTTTGTTGAAATTATTAAACTATTATGCCTTAAAACTATCCCCCAAATTATTATTGGAACCAATACTTACTATTTCATTAGCACTACTGAGTCACTGACAATATTATTACATTTAGAAGAATACAAGCACGTTCATTGATTGCGTAAATAACTTTGTACCTATATCATAGACTTGCTCATAATGTACAGAAAATAACCTTTAATTCAAGTGAATGGACAGAGTCCACCAATGTGGGATTAACAAAGTGAGTCATTATGAATTCATGTTCACATAGGACCTGAGTTGAGTATTATACTAGTACTAAGTAAAAGCCTTCATGATTCTAAGTGACAGCACTCACTTGTATGCAAGCTCCTTTAAGTCTTCATTCCAGCCCTCAAGATGCCGATCTAAAAGAGCACGAGTGAAAGCATTTATCTTAAACACATCTGGTGATCCTAAAATCAACTCTAAGATCACAACACCCACACTCCACATATCATACCTATCAAACAAAACAAATAGTGCCAGAAAATCAGTCCAAATATGTGCAAAGGTATACACATATAACAAACGAAAATGCAAATTTTATTTTACTTTATTGCCGAGCATGAAGATGCATGTTCTGGATATCAGGTTAACAGAAAAAAAGAATATATTCTAAATAAGAACAAATAATGCCAAATATCAACATTGATTAGATGGAACTCGATGTACTTTAACGTTGTGCTTGTTGGCCCCTGATACCAAGTAACATTTAGAAAAGCTTCTGGAGGAGCATACTCATCAGTCTGTTCAGCTCTGAAGAAACACAAAAAAGGAGAGAAATGAGAAAATGAAGTTGAAGTGAGATTCTTGTTTTATAACCTTTCAGATTTCACAAAAAAAAAAAAAACAGATGAAAGAGTATGACGTAGAGAATGGAAGAAATTTCCACTACTACATCTATATGATGTTGGACAGAATCACTACCATAAAGTCACATTTGATGTGTGTCAAAAAATTTCCTAGAATGCATAAATATAGGAAGACCGCTCCCCGTACTTTAGAAGCTTGTAGAAGATGACAACAGTTTCATGTAGAAAAAGAACATGGGTAAAAAAGGATGAAGATTAAGAACAAACAACATGAAAATAATATGGATTTCCTTGTCCCTGAGATTCAACAATTAAAACACAAAATGCCACTAGGATAAATAGATATTTCATTAAACTTCTAAAAATTCTTCAAAACCATCGCTTTTGTGGCAAAATGTGACAAATTCCGGAGTCATGGCTGTTTGCAAAAAGATAATCGCAAGCAACTAGCATTAAACATAGAAAAACTTCAAACCAAGAAGTTCAATAGATGTGAAATTTTGAGGTTATAAATGAAACGATATGTATAGGATTTTCATAGAGTAGGAGTTTGAGAGAGAAAATGTCTTTTTTATTTAAAAAAATAATTAGGTAATGCCTTGTGCCTATCATATAATGAAAAAACCACCCAGTATACTCTACTAAATCAGTAAAAATCTAACTTTTTCTGCACCAGTCTTAATAATCCGTGCTAATCAAATTGGCGTTTGCTGAGCTATTTCTACTCCCTAAAGTAGCTTGAATCTTTAAGGTGTCGAAGCACACAGGAAAAACTTGTGCATAGATAAACATAAATATAGCAAGAGGGTAAAGTACTCAGAGAAATGAAATACCTAGAAGGTCCACCTGACCCATATAAATTCTTCACCGTGAACTCATCCATTGCACTGCCAAAGTCGATAATGCGCCTAAAAATTAACCCAAAAAGTATAAACCATTTTAAACAAGAGAAGTAAAGAATATCTAATCAAAATGTAATTCATGAGAGTAGTATGATATGAAATGAATTTCAAATAGATGGAAGGCAAATTTAGCAACTTAATCAACTAAATTAAAGCATGCACATAAACTTCACTGGGGCAGCTACAAATTTGAACTACAGTAGGAAACAATTTGGTGTTGAAGCAAAGCAGGAAATAGAATGCAGTGCAGGTACATCGTGTTGAATGAGGCAATCACCAAAAATACTATAGTCCTTGCAAAGTTTAGCCAAAAAAATATTATTATGCAACAGCAACACTTAAAATGAATCATAATGAGAAATCATGGGCTGCACTATAGACCCAAAACAAGAAAAACAAACATCAGCATTGCATCAGTATATGGGGACTTCTGCTTGAACTTGGAAAACTTGTGACAGACTTAAGCTTATATAAACCAGGAGAAATTAAAGATAGAACGAAAAAGGAAAACCGTGGAAAAGATTGAAGGTAAGAGGAAGAAGAAAAGGCTAAATGTGCCACACTTCACTCAATGGATTGTTTGATCCCCTTAAACACAATGTATACAGATTAAAAGAGCCCCAATCAAAGAAAAGTTGAGCGAATCAGACGTACACATACACAGTTTTCTAAGTTCTAAACCGTGCAAGACTTCGCTCCTTAGACTTGATTTCTATATAAACTTTATCAACTTCCTCCTATTATGCAAGCAAAAACCTAATCTAAAGTTCTAAACCACCTCTATAGTCCTATATTGAATTCATAGTTACCTTAATTATCACCCAAATAATTAACTCAATAAAAGGAAATTAAAAATAACATTGATAGTATAGGATACTTCATGCAGCTCACATTGCCAAGTATACATCATGATAATACAAGAGATATTTTAGTTTTTTATTGACTCAAATATTTAGATAATAATTAAGGAAAATACCCATTTCTTATGGGACTCTAGATGTGGTTTGGATTCAGTCTATCATGATCCCATAATTGTAATAATGATTTGTGACGAGAGAAACTTGATGAAGTTTATACAGCTAAGGGTCTTAAGCATAAGAATATAAGAGGCTTATGATCGCTCATCAAGCGTAAAGCATTTAGTCTTACATGAGTACAAAAACATCTATTTAAGAGAGAGAGAGTGGGTGTGTGTGCATTAGAAATGTGAGATTTTCAAGGAGCTTAGTATTTAACTTTGGGCAAAACAATTAGAACGACCATGGTCAAAGGTAAGTATATTGTAAATATTCCACCATGAAGTTACATTGAAGCAATCGAGCAATAGAAATAAAGAAAACTATTGCGCACACCCCTTGTTCGCCCTTTAGTAATACAATAGAAGGTAAGGCAAAAGTAGCTTAGGTCCTTTCGATTGCACTCGTATAACATATAATGACTTTCTAAATTGCTTATATTTGAAAGTTAAAGTAGTCTTACCTCCGGCCATGATGGTTCAAGTTATTCATCTCCAACTTTAAATACTTGAAACTCAAAGCCCAATGAAAATCTCATGTTCCTCGCACATATTTTTAGATAGGTATCTTTATCTTACGCAATACTAGACACCTTAAACTTGATAGAAAATCACAAGCCTTTATTGTTAGGTTTGTTTTTTTCGGTAAGTGTTATATAAGGTAAGGACCATAAAGGCATAAACTATATATATGAACCATGGAAACTCTGTTTTGGCTCACGTATCAGTATTAAATACATTTGGAATTCAAACACATTTGGACACGTCCCAAACACATGCCCAAAATGTGAAAAAAGTATCTCAAATTTTTTTTTATTTTTTGAATTTTGGACATTTGCTAGATTTTTAATTTTTCCTAGATTTTTTTTCCCTTTTTTATCCTTCTCTTTTGCTTTTTTTGGATTACATATATTTCTATGTAGTCGTTAGCAAATTAGTTTTGGAAATTGAATTATGAATGTGAATAATTAAATGAAGAAGTTCTTAAATTTTTATTTAATATTTTTATTATTTTGAAATCTTAATAATATTGTTGTGATTTGTGTGTTTGTGTATTTTTATACCAATTTTAACTGAAATAATGTTAGGTTTTATTATATGGTCATATAAAAATTATGATATATATATATATATACAAAGTGTCCTTGACATATCCGTTTCAACTCTTTTGAGAAATACCATATCCACATGTCCATGTCGTGTCATATCTATGTCTCGTATTCATATCCGTGCTTCTTAGCACTATATAAACCTAAACAACTTCATCCATGAAGAAAACACTATCACATGATGGGATTCTAAACCATTTTTTAAGCCCAATAAGGAATGGTTAATTGCCTAAATCTTCAACTCAAATAGTTAAACTCAAATCAAATAAAATTAGAAAAATAATATACTATAATTAATAATAACAATGTTATGGGAAATGTGGGCTGCATAAGTCTCTTACGAGATATATCTTAAGTTCTCCCACTTGACACATATCTATAGACAAGGAATTATTGTGCAGAAGTTTGCCCCCCCCCACTTTGTAGGAGCAGCCATGGCCAAAGGCAAGCATTCAGCTGGAAGATTGTTCAATTCCCCCATCCCAGTATAAAAAATCCCCCATTCAACCCCAAAATATCCTCAAAACTATTAGAGTAGTTCACTCATTAGCTTTGCACATTATCATTTCATTAAGGGTAGTTTAGTCATTTCTTGTTCTTTTGTTCACCCCTACTATAAAAGGATATATTTTATTGATATGTGTTTAAAGCTAAGAGAAAAACATTGCAATAAATACAACTTCTCTCTTTTCTTCTTCGTCTTTCCCTTTGTTTCTTGGATGGTTATACAAAGTTAACATGGTATCAAAGCTGATTAAGACCCAATCTTAATTGATAACACCATAGAAATCATCAGAGGGCAAAAAGAGGGAAAGTTTGGTTGTTGATGTCATCATCTATACGATGACATCAGCATGACATCATTGGGGTTTGGTCGTCTCTTCGAGCTGAGTATCATGGTGCTTTTTGCAGAATTTTTTGAAGCCATCTGGTAGGGTTTTTTATTTTTAGAATGCTTTTCGGAAAAATGGTCCTCTATTTTTTGGAAAAATGGCCCTCTATTTTTTGGAAAAATGGCCCTCTATTTTCTGATCCATTGATTTCTTAGTTTTTTTTGGAGTTTTCGCTGCATTGATCACACTTGAGGGGATGCATTTTGAAAGTTCTAAGGTGGCTAGAGTGATTCAAGGTCATTCAATTTGGTCTAGATTGATTTGGAGTGGACTGGTGTGCGTCTGAGCCCCAATCTCACTCTGTGTGGGGCACTATACAGAGCTTGAGCACTGTTTAGGTACTATTCTGCTCTTGTTTGGTACATGGGTTATACTTGGTTGCTGATTTGGACTTGTTTGGTAGCACAGGTATTGGACTTGTTCTTGTTTTTGTTCTGTGATTCTGCAGATTGGTTACTAATTGTTGGTGTAGTTGCATTTTGATTGCATTTTGGATAGTGTTTGATTAAAGAATGCATTTTGGATTTGGTTGATATCCTATTCTTTGGCTATGAAAAGTGGGAACTCTAACTCTCTTCAGGCTATCAATGTGAGATTAACAAAGAATAATTATGCCTACCAAGCCTATGTGATGCTGAATTTTCTGTTGCGTAAGAATATGTGGAGCCATATCAATGTTGCCATAAGAGTCCCAACCAATACCAAGGCAGAAAATTATGATCAGTTGTTGTCTAAGTGGAAACTTAATAAAGCAAAAATTATTACATAAATAAATAATTAAGCATAGTTACCACAATTCGCTCCCCCTAGTGAATTGCGAATTGGGATCACACGATCCAAAACTTGGATCACTAGCAATTTAGAATGCAACATTTAGCATTCCAATCTAAAATACCAAAAGTCCTAAAAAAATCATACAACATACAAGAAAATACATATACATATCATTGGAATTTTATTTTATAATGACTTGAATTCATTGAATTTTTTTTTTGTTGTATATATATACATATAAATATTATTACAAATACAATCAAAAAGCATACACGTTCCAAATAAATGTATTTCATTCCAACAAATCAATCTGAAGAAGCCTACCATTAACGTACCAAATTCTATAACAAGTGACGATCTTTGTTCCCGTTTTATGTACCACAACAATCCACATTCCAAGTAACATTGAGTTGAACAGTCTATTAGGGTTTATTTCATTTAGCGAAGTTTGACTCAAGCAAAGAGATTTGGAAATATTTGTCTAAGTTAATTCTGCAATCCGACTTCGCAAAGAGGTATCAGTTGGAGTACGATATTTGGGCTGCTCAACAAGGTAATATGAGCATACTGGAGTTTACTTAGTGATGACTGAGTTCTAAGATCAGCGGGCACTTACTGAACCCGCGGGGTTGAGCGCCTATGAGTTGTATCGTACATATATATATGTAGATGAGCAGAGGTTAGTACAGTTTCTTATGACACTAAGAGATAACTTTGAAGAACTTCACGATTCCATTCTTTATCATAATCCACTTCCACCAGATGATTCAGTGGTTGATGAGCTCCTCACTGAGGAAGTGCATCTCAAGGCTCTTATAGAAAAAAGTCTTCTTCTACCTACATAGGCAATATATTAGTTGATCCGCCTAAATCACAGACTAGCACTCAACAAAGAAAGAGAGTTCGAGTGGGTATTGACGAGTGTAGTTTTTATCGTGAGAAGGTCATAGGAAGGCCTAATATCCTAAATTAATGAATAAGGAGTTCATGGACCACAATAGCAGCCTTCTAGAGGTAAGGATCATCACACTGTTGTAGTTGCCCCACCAATGGATGAGTTTTCTACATCAGTTCCCTCTTTGTCTCTCATCATTGTTGAGCAATTACAGAAGTTGCTCTCCATTCAATTGCTTAATGCCCCTTCTGTTTCTCCCTTTATCGGTTCCTTCTCCTCTGGCTTTACTGGTGTATCTAGGACCACTCAGGTCTTTGACTCTGGTGCTACTCATTACATGACTAGTGATGCCTCTTTAATTGAAATCAAGTCCAACCAACACAAAGTCTTATCTATTTGGTTTGGTTCCTTTTAGTTTTGAGGCCTTTGGTTCAGTTCTATATTAATACTCTTGTCTGTATTAGTATGGTAAACAGGACTATTAATCAAGGGACGCACGATAACATGACATTTAGTTCATTATGAAATTTAATAATGTGTTTGTTTACATTGGTACAAAACAAATAAAGTCTCCAATACAATTTTCATTTTGCTAAGCTCCAAATGGACTGAAACAACAAAATGACCATGTTACCCTTGCTTAACGTGTCGGATGGGCTATTTTAGTAAATTGTTTTGCAATATTGGAGGCAATCCCCCCCCCCCCCCCCCCCCCAAAAAAAAAAAAAAAAAAACAAAACTGAACCATCTACCCCTCCATACATTTATACCTTTTGACATTTGTGCAAACAAACGTGGGATAAGGGCTATTAGTCCAATAGCCCCTCTAGTCTAGCAAACAAACACAGCCTAAGGACCAACGTGGGTTGGTTCAGCTCGGAGTATGCAATGAACTGAACCAACCATAGAAGTTGCAACTCTACTTTAAGCTATGGATCTCAGTGCCTATTAGGTAATAAGGCCTTGAGAACTTAATTAAAAATATAATTACTAAATTATGCAATCAATCAAGGCTTCTCCAGGTACAAACACAAGAAGACCCCGAGCATAAATTCTGGGAACCTTCAATTTGGCAGTCAACAAAAAGAAGCTTGCAACATTTAGCAGCAGACTCAAACAAAGAAGAAAAGCAAAAGTAAAATGCTATAACAGTAAGATATAATCTAAAATACATTTTGGTGGTATATTTCTTATCTCCACTCGGGCTTCCTTTCAAGCATCTCCCAGAGTCCTGATCTTCAAAGCAAATGACCATGTTCTCTTCCAAGAAGAAATAAAAAAAAAAGCATACTAGTTAGCATATTCCTGGAAGAATAACAATTCCCGATGGGTAATCTAAATGCATAATTGAAGAAAAAGAACAGCCTCAATAAATAGAGATATGAGGAGTACAAAGTGTAAAGAGGTTCATAACTATTCACTAAGGATGTCCCTATAAGAAATGAAAGACAAACTGAGCTGCAAGTGGCTTCTACATGAATTCAATAATACATTGTAATGAGAAAGGAAACATGTGTAATTTTTTATAATGAAGTGTATTCATGATAACAAAAATGACATAATTGGCATAACTATGCTAGTTTATAAACTTCAGAAGCATTTTTAAAAAATTTGTATAAAATATTATATACTGTTACTAGCATGGGAAAATCTATTATTGTGATTGGCCAGGGTTAAAATAACATCAGGTCAATATGTATCTAGAAGTGTTCACAATGTATTCCATCAAAGCCTCCATAATGCTTTTAAGCATTTCCAAGAACTACTACTGCTAAAACGAAACAATTCTATAACCCATGTACTTCTACAAATAATAAGACTTTCGAAGTGAGAAAGAACGAAGATGCGACACCAATCATCTTCGTTGGTTTAGAGTTAGGAAAATTATACAATTTCGTGCTCGAAATTCTTTTCCGAAAGATGTGTTTCTTTGAACAGTAATTGTTAAGTCAAGTGGATTATTGCTAGTCTTAAAGTGAAGACTCTAAAAGCTTCAAAAGTACATCAAATTCTGAAAAAGATGATTCAAGGTATGTGATCATGCATATCGTGCATTAAATTTAGGCATTACGCCTTAGAATTGAGTTTAAGTTTAGATGTGAGCTTTACAATGGTTAAAATGACCATAAGTATGGTTTAATTTTGATTATACGCTAAGTCTACTTTTGAAAATTACTAAAAATTGTGTTTCTAAACTTATTTTATTATTATTTAAATAGTTATTAGAAAAATAGTATATAAAAAATTTTCGTAAATCGTGAGGTAGAATTCCAATAGTTGCCCTGTCCAAACAATATAAAAGACTAGTCCGAATGGAACACCATCCGAACGGAGAAGTGTTTCGAGTCCCAATGTGTGTAGGAAAAGTCGCACACTAATTGGTTGTGACTTGCTAATTTTGCTGCTAATACCTATTCCAACTAAAATTAAGGTTTTCATGAATTTTTTATTATAAATAGGGTGCTTTGTGATACGCAAAGAGAATCCTAACCTCTTGAAGCATAGAGATACATTGAGAGATTTTTTTGCTTCAATTTTTGTTCATATAGTCAATTTCTCTGCAAGATTTTATACCTTGTGTGTTGAAATCTATATACCTAGTCTCATGAAGTACACGTAAGTTCATATGGCAAGGTTAGGCACGTACTTCCATTGCACAAGGAGTTGCAGACTACTTGACAATCCACTAGTTTTTGGCAGGTTAGTTGTTTGAGGGTTATATCTTTGTTGACTTGTATTG